>JAJTUV010000237.1:1200000-1820939 GCA_021653895.1 Mastomys natalensis | reverse complement strand
TAAAAAAAAAAAGGCCCCCAAAGCCCGGAAAAAAAAGAAAAAAAAATGGTCAAAATTCATTTTTAAAAAAAAAACCCCCCCTTTTAAAAATTTCCAAAATCCCCTTTAAATTTGGTAATAAAAGAATGGAATTTTCTTTATAAATAAACAGAATGGCAGGGTTTGTTTTTTGGACTAATTCAGTTATATGGCAGAAAAATTACTTGACTGTATTGCACTGGTTTTTAAAAAAAATGAGCCCATTTTTAAATTTTTTAAATTTTCAGGTTTCGGGGACAAAATGGTGTGAAAGAGAAAAAAATAAAGTGAAGTGTTTTATTTTTAATAATTTAGTGACAAAAGGGTATGTTAAGTATGAGATTGTGTCCTTATAGTTATTGTGATAAAGGATGCTTTTTTTTTTCTTTTTTTTTTTTGGAAAATTTTTTATTTACATTTCAGAGTTTTCCCCTTTCCCCCATTTCCCCTCCCTCTCAGGAACCCCCTACCCCTTCCCTCCTCCTTTTCCTCTATGGGGTTTTGTACCCCCACCCCCACCCCCCATCCCTCACCTCCCCCCCTTCAAAATACCCCCCTGATTCCAGCATTCATGGGCCAAATGATCTCTTTCCCACAAAAATATTTTAGTCCCTTGATATATAGCTGGACCCAGGGGTTCCCCCCAAAGCGCCCCCGGGCTGGGGGTTTAGACCCGGGGGCTTTGGTGGTTTGGGGTTTGTTGCTTTCCTCATGGTGTAAAGAATCCTCTCAACCCCTTCAGTTTCCTCTCTCTTTTTATTGGGAACCCCTGATCAGTTTAATGGTTAGTGTGAGCTCTGTGTCTGAATATGTCAGACTCCTCAGACTTTGGGACGCTTATCAGGCTCTGTCAGCGTACTTTTGACATCCCCATCGCATCTATTTTGGGATGCACATGGGGTGGTACCCCGGGGGAAAGGTCTGCAGACGGCCCCTCCTTCTTTTCTGTCCTGTACTTTGTCTCCATATTGCTCCTTGAGTATTTTTTTTCTCCTTTAAGAAGGAATGAAGCCACCCCCCCTTCACTTGGTCATCTTCTTTTGGTTTTTTGTGGTTGTGGTTGATCTTGGGTATTTCAAGCTTCTGGGTAAAATCCAATAATCAGTGAGTGAATCCCATGTATTTTCTATTTGATTGGGTTACTTCATCAGGATGTATTTTCTAGTTCATCCATTTACAAAGTATTTTGAATTCAATTTTTTAATGTTGAGTAATATTCCATTGTGTAAATGTCCCCACATTTTTTTTTCCCATTCTTCTGTGAGGGCATCTGGGTTCTTTCCAGTTTGTGGCTTTTAAAAAAAATAAAGTGCTATGAACTAGTGGAGCATATGCCCTTGTTTTGTTGAGGATCTTTGGGTTATCCCCAGGGTGGTATGCGGGGCCCCTCAGGTAGGATATGCCCAAATTTTTCTGGGAACTGCCAGATATTTTCCATAGTGTTTCCCATCTTGCACTCCCCATAAAATGGGGAGTGTTCCCTTTTACATCCTAGTAGCATCTACTATCACCTGAGTTTTTTATTTACCTTTGACTGGTGGAGGGGGGAAACTCGGGTTGTTTTGATTTGCATTTCCCTGATGATAAGGGTGTGAACATTTTTTAGGTGCTTCTTGCCCTTCACATTTCCTCAGTTGAAAATTTTTTTTTGTCCATACCCCTTTTTCAATAGGTTATTTTGGGGCCTGGTCTAATTTCTTGTTTTTTTTGTTATATTGGTATTAGTCCTTTTTGAGGGGTTTGTAAAGAATTTTCCAATTGTTGGTTGCCCCTTTTTTCCTATTTAAGTTTTCCTTGCCTTCAGAAAAAATTTGCAGTTTTATGAAGTCTCATTTTTCAATTTTGTTTTAGAAAAATAGGCCCTTGGTGTTTGTTCGGAACTTTTCCCTGTGCCTTTTGGGTTTCGAGGGTCTTCCCCCTTCTCTTTATTTTTTCAGTGTGCGGGTTTTATGTGAAGGTCCTTTATCACTTTGGGCTTGAGTTTGTAAAGGAGATAAGAATGGATGATTTTCATTCTTCTGTATGTTGTCCTCCCGTTGAACCAGCACCTTTTTGAAAATGCTACCTTGTTCCACTGGATGGTTTTGCTCCTTGTCAAAGATCAAATGGCCATAGGTGGTGGGTTCAATTTTGGGTCTTCAACTCTATTCACTGATCTTCCTGCTGGTCTGGGGTTTTTTTTCCCGTTTCATTACTGGCCCAGGTTTTTTATTTTTAAATTTTTGCTTCCCGGGTTTTTGGGTTGCTTTTTAGTTTTTTTTTGCCTTTTTTTTTTTTTTTTTAAAAAGGAAAGGTTTTTTTTTTAATTGTTGGGGAGGGAAATTTTTGGTTTTTTTTCCCTAAATTTTTTTTTTCCGGGGCCCCGGGTTTTTTTTGGTTATGTCTCCTTTACAGATTGATTTTTTTTTTTGGGGGATCTTTTCTGTGCCCTCTGGTTAATTGGGAAAGGTTAATCTATCTTGTTGTTTTTCCCCTTCAAAAAACCCAAAATCCAGGTTTTGTTGTATTTTGAATATTTCTTTCTGTTTCAAATCGGTTGATGTAAAAGTTTGATTTTATTTTTTCCTGAAACCAAATTCCTCTTGGGTGTTTTTGCTTCTTTTTGTTCTAGAGCTTTCAGGTGGGTTTTAAGTTTTTAAATGTTTGCTCTCTAAAATTTTCCCTTTTTTTTGGAAATTAAGCTAGGGTTTTTTTCCTTTTTTTAAGAAATTTTTTTCATGGAGCCCTCAAGTTCGGGTTTATGGTTTCTCATTTTCATTAAATTCTGGGGACAGTTTTTAATTTCTTTCTTTTTTCTTCCTTGACAAAGTCATCATTGAGTAAAAATTTTTGTTCATTTTCCCCACATGGATGGGGGTTTTCCCTTGATTTTGTCTTTTTTAAAAGCCCGCCTTAGTCCGGGGATCTGATAGGATGCAGGGGATTTTTCAATTTTTTTTTAATTTTTGGGGAAAGTTTTGTGACCAATTATTGATTTTTTGGGGAAAAGGTTCCCCCAAAAAAGGTGCTGAGAAGAAGGTTTATTCTTTTGTTTAGGATGAAAATGTTCTTTTTGATATCTTTTAAAAAATCCTTTTTGGTTTAAAAAACTTCTGTTTTTTTAATGTGTCTTCATTTAGTTTCTTTTTCCCAAAATTGCCAATTGGGAGAAAAGCGGGTGGTAAATCCCCCCCTGTTTTTGTTTTGAGGTGAAATTGTGTGTTTTTGGGGCTTTTAAAAAGGGGTTTCTTTTTTGTATGTGGGTGCCCTTTGAATTTGGAGGATAGTGCTCATTTTTAAAAAGTTCATCTTGGTAGTTTTTTCCCTTTGTTAAATATGAAAGCCCCTTCTTATCTTTTTTGATTATTTTTCATTGAAAGTTGATTTTATTTGAATGAGAATGGCTACTCCATTTGTTTTTGGGGCATTTGTTTGGAAAATTTTTTCCCCCACCCTTTTTACTCTGGGGTTTGTGTCTGTTTTTTGTGCGTTTTTTGTATGCACAAAATTCTGGGTCAGGTTTATGTATCTATTTGGGACAGTCTATGTTTTTTTTTGGAAAATTTAAATTTCCCTGATGTTAAGGGATATTAAGGAAAAATGAAATTTTTGTTCCCTTTTTTTTTGTTATTAGAGGGGAATTATGTTTGTGTAGCTTAACTTTTTTTGGAGTTGTTGGAAGATTACTTCCATGCTTTTTCTGGTTGTATTTTCCTTTTGTGTGGGTTTTCCAAAATTTTACCCTTTGGGCATGTGGGTTTGTGGAAAGATATTGTGAAATTTTGGTTTTGTCAGGGATTTTGGGTTTTCCCCATCTATTGTTTTGGAGTTTTGCTGGGTTATAGCGTTGGGTGACATTTGTGTCCCTTAGGGTCGTTGTTCAGAAGGATCTTCGGCTTTTATAGTCCGGGTTTAAAAGTTGCTGAATTCTTATAGGTCTGCCTTTATTGTTCTAGACCTTTTTCCCTTACTGCTTTTGTTTTTTTCTTTTTTTTGGCATTTGGTGTTTTGTTATTAGTGAGGGGTATTTTTTTTTCTGGTCTATTTTGTTTGGTGTTCTGTAGGCTTCTTGTATGTTTATGGGCATCTCGTTCTTTGGGTTTGGGGAAATTTTCCTCTTTTTTTTGTTGAAGAAAATTTCTGGCCTTTAAAGGGGGAATTTCACTCTCTCTTTTTAACTTTTTCCCGGTTTGGTTTTTTCCATTTTCTTGGGGTTTTCCTGGATTTCGGGCTAGGACTTTTTGTTTTTTTGCATTTTCTTTGCGTTGTTAAATGTTTTCCCCATGGTATCTTTGAGCAGGACCTTCTTTTTTTCTTTGTATTCTGTTGGTGATGTTGCGTCATGACCCCCTGATCCTTTCCTAGTTTTCTTTTCCCGAGTAGTCTCCCTTTGAGATTTTTTTTTGTTTCTATTCCATTTTTAGTCTGGACGTTTTTTGTTCAATTCCTTCCCCTGTTTGGTTGTGTTTTTTGCAATTTTTTTAAGGATTTTTTTTTGTTTCCCCTTTAAGTGTTTTTTCTGTTTACCTGTGTTCTCCTGTATTTCTTTAAAGGGGGTTCTTATGTCCCTTTTTAAAATCCCTATCATCTCATGGAAGTGTTTTTTTTTTGAGTCCTGTTTTTCCCGTGTGTTTTGGGGTTCCCGGTTCTTTGGTGGGAGAACTGGGTTCTGATGATGTCAGGTAACTTTGGTTTCTGTTTTTGGTTTTGTGCTTGCCTTTTGCCACCTGGTTGACTTAGGTTACCTGTGCTCCTGTGTCTGCTGGGTTGTCTTTCAGTTTTCTTCTTGTGTCAGAACTCCTCAGTTTTCCCGATGTCTCTATGTTCTGTGATCCCAAGCTCCTTGTTGGGGAGTCGACCCCTAGGTGTCTCGGATCAGGTATTTCACGGGGCAGACAGCTAAGTGTCTGCCCCGGGCAAAAGGGCCCGGGTTGGCAAAGGAAGGGGTGCTTTTCCTTTTTATTTTGAAAACTTCATTTTGAAGTCATTGTTTAAGGTTTCGTAATTGTAAACAACCCCAAAAAAAAGGTAGAAATTTGGAGAATTCTTTTGAAAAAATGAGAGAATATTAAAAAAGCATCAGTATATAAAATCAATCTACAAATTATCTTAATCAACAATAGCAACCAGTTACTAGAGAATCTTTTAGATTTGTTTAACATTTGAAATTCAAAAATTTTTTGGTTAATTTTTTTTCCAAAGTTTTGGTTTTTTTTTTGAACTTTTTTCAGTTTAAAATGGAGGGGGGTTTTCCCCCCTTTGATTTTTCTTTTAAAGACCACCCTTTTGTCCTGGTTTTTTTTTGGTTTCGGGGGTTATTTAAATTTTTTTTTTATTGTTGAGGACTTTTTTGGACCAATTTATGTTTCTTTTTTGGGAAAAAGGGGACCATGAGGTGTTTGAGAAAAAAAAAAAGGGGGTAATATTTCTTTTGCTTTAGGATAAAATTTGTTTTTTTGATATCTTTTTAAATCCTTTTTTGGGGTTTTAACTTTCTTGTTTAATTTCAATGTGTCTTCTTTTAGTTTCTGTTTCCACAATTTTCCCCTTTTGGAGGAGCAGGGGGGGGAAAAAAAAATTTTCCCCCATTTTATTGTGTGGGGTTTTAAAAATTGTGTGCTTTGGGCTTAGAAAATTTTCCCTTTTATGTAGGGGGTGGGGTTTTTTTTTTTCCCTTGCTTTTGGGGAGGATAGATGTCAAAATTTTTAAAAGTTTTTGGGTTTAGTTTTTTCCTTTGATAAATATGAAGCCCTTCCTTATTTTTTTTGATTCTTTTCATTGAAAGTTGATTTTTTTTGATTGGAATGGCTACCCGGGGCTTTTTTTTGGGGAAACATTTCCCTTGGGAAAAATTTTTTTTCCACCCTTTTTTACTCTGGGGGTAGTGTTTTTTGTGCTTTTTTGGGGTATGCAGAAAAAATTCGGGCCCCCTTTGTTTATGATCTAGTCTGACAGTTATGTCTTTTTATTGGAAAAGGGGCCCCCTGTGTTTAAGGGTTTTAAGGAAAATAAATTGTTGTTTCCTATTATTTTTTTTTTTAGGGGGTTTGGGGGAATTTTTTTTTTTTTTCCCCCCCCCCCCCCCCCCCCCCCCCCCCCCAAAAATTTTCCTTTGGCTCTGGGTTTGTGGAAGTTTTTGTGAAAATTTTGGGTTTTTGTGGGGGAAAATTTTTTTGGTTTTCCCCCATCTATTTTTGTTTGAGAGTTTTGCGGGTTTTCCCAGTTGGGGTTTGAAAAAATTTGTGTTCCCTTAGGGTCTGTATGATATCAGCCGGGATCTTCTGGTTTTTTTATAGTTCTGGTAAAAAAATCTGCTGTAATTCTTTAGGTTTCCTTTTTTATGTTACTGCCCTTTTTTCCCCCTTTCTGCTTTTTTTTTTTCTTTTTTTTGGGAAATTTGGGTTTTGTTATTATGGGAAGGGGTTTTTTTTTTGGTTAGTCTGTTTGGGTTTTGAGGCTTCTTGATGTTTTGGATTTGTTTTTGGGGGGAAATTTTCCTCTATATTTTTTTTGAAATATTTGGGGGCCCCTTTTAAATTTGGGGGAAAACTTCACTTATTTTCCCCATTCCCCCTTTTGGTTTGGTTTCTCATTGTGTCTTGGGTTTCCGGATGTTCTGGGCTGGAGCTTTTTGTTTTTTGATTTTTTTTACGTTGTGTCAATTTTTCCATGGTATCTTCTGGATGGATTTCTTTCTATTCTTTTTTTTTTGTTGGTGATGCTTTTGGGGTTAACCCCCCCCTTTTCTTTTTTCCTGTTTTTCTAAATTTTTAGAGTGTTCCTTTGAGTTTTTCTTTTTTTTTCTTTTCCCCTTTTTTTTGCCGGACGTTTTTTTTTTAAATTCCCCTTCACCCTGTTTTTTTTTGTTTTTCTTGCAATTTTCTTTAAAGGTTTTTGGGGTTTTTCCCTTTAAGTGTTTTTCGTTTCCCCGTGTTCCCTGTATTTCTTTAAAGGGGGGTTAATTCCTTTTAAAACCTCTTCATTTCTGGAAGTGTTTTAATTTGGTCCCGTTTTTGGGGGGGTGGGGGGGTTTTTGGGGGGGATCCAGGGTTCCTAGGTGGGGGGGGGGGAAAATGGGTTCTGTGATGTAGGTAACTTTGGTTTTTGTTTTTGTTTTTGTGCTTCCTTTTGCCCCTGGTTTTACTTGTTTTTACCTGTGCTCACTGTGTCTGATGGGGGCTGTTTTTTCCAGTTTTCTTGCTTGTGGAAATCCCAGTTCCCGATGTTTATGTTCTGTGATCCTAAGTCCCCTGTCTGGGGGCAGTCGATCCTTGGTGTCTCAGGTCAGGTATTTCCCGGGACAGACCAGTAAGTGTCTCCCCCAGGAAAGGACCAGGCTCGGGGCAGAAGGAAAGGATGCTTTTCCTTCATTTTTTTGAATAACTCTCATTTTGAATCTTGTTTAAGGTTCGTAATAGTAAAAACCAAAAAAAAGGTTAGAATTTCAGGAAAATTTCTTATGAAAACTGAGAGAATCTTTAAAAAAAAGCTCGTATTACAAATAATCTACAAATTATCCTTAAAATCAACAACTAGAAAACCAGTTCCTAGAAAATTTTTTTAGTTTTACATATGAAATTCAGGGGTTTAAGAAATTCTATTTCATATTACATTTGAATCAGTTTTTTTTTTTAAAATATCTGATTATTGAAAAGCTTTTTAAAATGCTTTTTTTTTAATTTCTGAACGCTTTCATGTACAACAAAGTGTCTCATATAAATTAAAATGTGGTGTTTGTGACATAAATCCAAATGATCCCAAGCCAGTTGATTAAAAGACAAAAATAATGGCTGGAAAGAAAAAACTGAACTGAGATCAGAGCATGCAAAAAAAATGAGATTTTGGGGGGTGGTGTACTGTAACCTCAGTGCCTGAAATATTGAAGGAAAAGCCAAGGTCCTAGAGCCCCTGGATAAAGGCAAGCTCCGATTCAGTAAAAAGAGATGTCTAAAAAATAAGAAAACACCAAATCAACTTCTGGCTTTGTATTTTTAGTACAAAATTGTTGTTCACACATGAACTACATGCACTAAAAAATATCAAAAGAGGGGGGGAAAGGGAGAGAGAGAGAGAGAAGAGGAAAAGATAAAAAATTTTCTCTATTTGTCAGTGGAGACAGAGATGACTATCTTTCTTTGCAAAAGGCTCCCCTGGTTCTTGTTACATGCTTCTCCAGGTTTTTCTTCAATAAAGCACCCTTGGGTAGTTAGACAGACATTCTTTTTTAAAAAACCCAAACGATTTTAGTAGTTAGTGTAGTGTCTAAAGGTTTATAAAATGTTTACATGTATTTTAGCATATAAAAACATACATGTTTATATCAAAATATGTTTACACACACACACACACATCCAGATGAAAAAATTTTCATTTAAAGTATGTTTATCTGGGTGACAACATTCCTGAGCCAAAACTTTTTGGGAAAAAAAAAACCTGACCCCACACCCAAAAAATATGTTTAGAGTTATTGGTCAGGTTGTTTTAAGAGTTCCCCAAACACAAAGGGGATATTGCTATTTCAGTTGGTTGTTGGGCTTTTATGTGGAAGGTATGTCTGTATTGCTGAAGAACCTAAACTTAAAACCCCCATGGTCCCGAGAGACCTTAGCTGAAAATGATGAAAAGCCTTCCCCCAAAGATCTAGCACAATGCAATTTTCCAAAAAAGTCAAAGTTATCAATAGTCCTACTCTGCTCTAATGCCTAGAACCACTTGAAGACCAAAAAGGGAAAGTGGTGATAAAGTTTGAGGCTAAAAAAATAAAAGAACTTAGAAAAGCAGTTCAATCACCACATTACTAAACCAATGTAAACCCCTAAGGACATTCTAAAGCATTTGTCCTATACTCACAGATCAACACCCCAAATTTGACATGGAAAATTGGGAGATCTAAAGGTTAGGGAAAGAGCTATGTGCAGTTAAAAGTACTGAGAAAGGGAAAAAATATTTTTAAAACTTTTTTTAAATTTTAAAAATTTATTTTGGATCATATTTTATTTCTCCTCCAAGCCCCTTCCCAGATACTCTCCTCCTTTCCTATCTATCCTACTTTAAGTTCTTTGTAAAAAAAAAAAAAGAACAAACAAAAAAACCCAACCAAAAAAACAAACAAACAAAACAAAAAACCACACAGAGAAAAAAAAAACAAAAAAAAAACAAACAAACAAAAAAAAAAACAACCACACAACCAAGGGACTCTATTCAAAAGAGCAAACATAACAAAGCAACTAAAACAGCACAAGAAAAACAAATTTAAAAAACAACTCCAACTGCAGAAACCCAGCAAAATTGCCCCAAATTGATAATAAAATGGCACAAAAAACCAAAACAGAACAAAATACCTGTAGAGCCCCATTATATATTGGTCATCTACTCCTGAATAAGACACCTGTCCAAGAGCGGTTGATATACTCAATGTTTTCTGTTAAAGAAAATAAAATTTTCTTTCTAATTATATAATTCATTTTAATTTTATCCAGTTCAATATTTCATTATTTTAATTTTTAATAAACAAAAATTAAGTAAAAATAAAAAAAGACAAACAAAAAAAATTTTTAAAAAAAAATAAAATAAATTTTTTACAACTAAATCCTAAATACTTTAAAAGAATTTTAAATTTTAAAATTTTCCCCTCTCAAAATACCCTTAAAATAGGAGAAGAAATAATACATTTATGTAAAAATACTACCCTCAAAAAAAAATAAAAAAACTTATTCAGTTGAAAGAAAAAACAAAGTAAAGTAAATAGAATACCCCTTCATTTTTTTTTTAAAACAAAGACAGAATAAAAAAACCTGCTAAAAATAAAACTAAGACAATATAAAATAAGGAAAATATTTAAAATTATAAAAGAAAAATTGGGTCAAAGGTCAAATTATTTGTTAAAAATTTTGGGGAAAAATTTTTAAGGAGTAATTATTTGTTTTTTTGAAATTTTATTTGTTTTATTTTGGTGTGAAAAATTTTAAAATTTAGAAAGGAGGGGTTGCCCCTATTCCAGTTTGCATTTAGAGCTGTGGGGAGTCAAATAAAAAATGAAACACAAATATCCTTCCAAGCTAAAAGAAAAATATTAATGGAGCTGTAAATTTTTTTAATTACAAAGGAATTCACATGGAGAGTTTTTTCGCAAAATGCCCTGAAAGTTTTTCCCAATGTCCCAAATTAGCTCCCTTCCCCTTGGGAAGACAAAAGAAGATTTGTTCTCCACAAGGGAAAATTTCAGAAACCCTCAACCACAGTCCTTTTCCCCTTGGTTAATAGTACAGAAAAAAGATAAATTGGGTTGACCCTATTCACTTTATTTGCTAAATTTTTTTTTCCCTTAGTTTTGTTTGGTTTGGAAATTTTTTTTCCATTCTGATTTTTCGTCAGTGATAGTTTTCTTTCTTCATACTGCAGGGAGAACTACTCGGAAATTGATGTAGATGGGGGGCCCTACCTTCATTTTGTCCTTACACAAATCATAGGAATTACCTGAAACATCATGATAATCGGTCGAAAGTATGTGACTTGTTTTTTATACAGGGTTTTTGTTTGCTCTGATGCATGTTTCGTAGTGACAGAAAGGGTTTCCCATGAGAAAAGATTAGCACCCCAAACTAAGCAGGGAGTGTGGTAAATATAAAGTGAGTCTCAGCATTTTTGTTCTTCTTCTCCCTTGACCTGAAAAACCCCCTGGAACAATCACCATAGATATTCCCTTATTTTCCTAGTTTGAAGAAAGGGTGAGAAAGGGAATTGTATTCTTTATAAATAATTAGTTGTTTGTTTAAAGATAACGAAATGCAATTATTTACCTTATATTTTTTGTTTTTTACACGCCTTTATATAAAAATCCCATTTAAATTTGTTAGTAATCAGACTAAAATTTCACTAAAGTATCCCTCTTTCCTCTAAAGGAGCTTCCCCAACCACCAAACCCCTTGCCTCACCTCTTGCTTCCCCTTACTTGGAACAAAAGGGCCTCCACAGAATGAAGGGCCTCCCCCCCTAAAGCCAGATAAGGCAATCCCCTTCTACCTATGAGGGGGGGCCCATGGAGATTGCTTTTAGGTTGAGGATATTGCTGCAAAAGCCCTGGGTTAAATTTCCCACAGCACCCACCCAGCATTTTCATGACTGCTTAATTTACCCCCAGGAGGATTCGACCCCCTTTACACAGAAAATACAAGAAAGGAAAACCCAATACTTTTTAAAACCAAAACAACAAAACAAATAAACAAAAAAAAAATTTCGCTTAAAATGGGCTCTCTATCCCCCCCCATCTCATCTCACTGTCTTTCACCCCCCACCCAGCCCCCTTTTTGTTCCAGGCTGCATTTGTCTTTTTCCCCTTTTCCCTTGCATTTTTTAAATGCTTTTTCCCATTCTTTTCTTTTTTGTTTTTTTGAATCTACATTTTATTTTTTTTATAATGAAGAATGAAATTACAGCTAGGACCCACTTTTTAGAGAAAGTATGTTTGTTTGTTGTTTTCTGGGTTTATTCCCCCCCGAAAAACCCCTTCCAATTTATTATTCTTTTGCAACCCCTGTAGATCGGGCCCAGCAAATCAAAATTGTATTTAAATCTTTACAGTTGAATAAATTCTTTTGTCCCACGTTACCACATTTAAACCATCCATAAAAAAATCCCTGATGGACATCTAAGGTGAGTCCATCCCTTGGCAATTGTAACCCAGCTATCATAATGAAAGGTTCACCCATATAACATTCAAACATCTTAACTAAGCAAAAAAATTTTATATTGTATGGAAACTTATCCTTGAAGAGGAAAAAACTGACAAAATTATAAGATCTGGTAATGTTTTTTGGTTCTTGATTTTTTTTAAAATTTTTTGACATATCATCCTGGCTATTTTTTCATTTTTTAAAATTTTTTATTTTTGAATTTTTAAAAAATTACTTTCTGTATCTTTTCCCCCTCTCTCCTCAAAAAACCCTTCTTACACCTTTCTTGATCTTAAAATTTCCCAAAAACCCCCCTTTTGTTTCCCAATTTTTTTTTGGGAAAGCATATTAGCAGTACTATATACTATAAATTTATATTTATTTTTTTGTAATTTGGGCCCCTCAATCAGCTAAGAAATCTTTTCTTTTTACGGAAATAGTCAAGACATCTTTAGGGTACTTAGAAATAAATTTTAAACAGAAAAAATAAATGGGAGCCTAAAAAACAGTAGGATCAAGTAGTTTATTTACTCTGAATAGAAACAAAAGTTAAAGAAAGGGCAGGGAATACTGAGACTCCACAGTGGAGCTTGACAGGGGAAGAAAAAAAGTTCTTAAAAAGAAATGCAGTTTAACAATAGGGGAATTTTTGTGGGGTGGTGGGTTAATGGGAAATGCTGTAATCAAAGCACTGGGTAAGCAGAGGCCAGGGATTGAAAGATAAGTTTTGGAACCATCTAGGTTTTTTCCAATTGAAGGAAATAACCTTGACTCTAATTTTCCTGTCAGTTACCCAAATAAAATTTGCCCCCGCCATTTGCCCCCCCCCCTTGTCTAGCTACCAAATGTTTTCATAACAACCCCCGTGAGCTTTTAAAAAATTGAGAGGTAAATTGAAGTATTTTATAGCTATTGTAAACATTATATCTTAAAAAAAAAAAACTCTTTCGTCTATTTTATCTTTTTCTGAAATTAAAAACATCCGTGCTTAAGAAGAAAAACCTTCCTATTTTTCCCAAAACCCTTTTCCCAATTTTTTTTCCCATTTCTCTGTGCCCTCATGAACCTTATTGGGTTAAAATACCCCCCCAGATCTAATTAATAACCTTTTTGGTTGGCTCTGGACTTTCAGGGCAAGACAAATGGTTGAGATTTTTAAACCTTCAACTCAACACCCAAGCCCATAAAGGTTCAAACAACAAATTGGGGTTAAGAAGATCTCCGGGAAAAGCGTAGCCTCTTCCCCAGCTCAATTCCCTTTTTTTTTGGTTTTTGGTTTTTTTTCCCTTTTAATAAACATCAATTTTTTTTTACTCTGCTGTTTTTCGACCCAAAACCCCTCATATAGATTTCCATAGGCTTCAGAATTTTGGGGTGGCTCCTTCATTTTCCACTGACTTCAAGACCCCCCTTTCTCTTCCCCTATCCACCACACCCAAATTCATTCAAGTCCTAAAGGCAATGTTTTCGGGAAATTAAGTGGGAGCTAGAACCAGTTTTTTTAGCCACAAGCAGAAAAATATTTCCATTTTTTCCCCCCCGGCATCTGGAAAATTTTCTAAGTTTTCCACTTGGGGAAGTGAGAAATCGTAAAAGGAAAAGAAAATTCCGGAGTTTAAGGTATCGGGAATTGGTTTAAGTTAATTCTTAAGGAACAATTCTGGAATAGGTAGACAATTGAAAGATTTTGGTCATGATTCTGAAAAAAGTTTCCCTTTCTGTGCCTGAGTCAACGCCCCTAGATTATCACCGCTAAAATCAGCCCCCATTGCTCCACGGGAAACAATAGCCGGGCAGGAACTGCCTAGTGACCGTCGGAATTTACGTCTAGAAACACACACATGTGGTGTGCGGATAGATAAATCTCAGAATTTCCTCACAAGGACTGGTGGTCTGTTACTTATTTCAGAATGAAGGGAGAAGGTTCAGAAGTTATTTTCTTTTTTCCTTGTTTTTGTTTGTTTGTTGGTTTTTTTTGGAGTTTTGTTTTCGCTCCTTGTGTTGCTTTTTAAATATTTAAATGATGAAAACATTCTTCTTTCTTCTTGGAAAGTTAATGATACGGCAGAGAAAAAAGACGGAGTCCAGATATTAAAATCAGATACCCTTATATGTAGATTGGGGGGAAAACATATCCTTAATAATATGATTGACAGTGTTCAAGTATGCATTCCAACCTAATTTCCCAAGTGAAATTAGTAAAAATAAAGGGATTTTTTTTTAGCATGCTTATTTTTCCCCTTTTGAAAGTTAAGTTCTTTTATTTCACGCAGATCTTCATTTCAATTTGTTTTTTTTAATCGCAAACGACTTCCTTGTCTGTACTTATTCCAAACTCGAATTTGTTATTTAAATTTTTATCCCTATTTTTCCCTTCTTTTCCTTTCTACTTATACCTCCCAAAATTTTTTTTTGGCCTCTCTCTTTCATTCACTTCCTTTCTCCTTTTTTCTCCACTTTCTTTTGCATCTCTTCTAAGCATTCTATTCCATCCTTTTTTTCCCTTTAAAGTTTTTCCTCTCCTGTGACCCATTCATTGATAATACCCCCCTTATTCTTCCAATATTTTCTAAACCCAAAAATTCCCATAGAGCTGGGAATAAAAAAAACATAAATTATCCCAAAAGTATGTTCCTTAAATAAATAATTATTAACCAACATTTGAAAGAAAAACCAGACGTACAACCAAATTTGAAATACCCCCCCTAGGAATCGATAGATGTAAAATTTTCTGTCCCTCCCCAATCTCCATAATTTCTTTAGCCCCAAACTCAGGATGCATTTTGTGTTGTGAATGGCTTGGGGAAAAGATATGTCCCCCCATCTTTTAAATCTTTTTCCCTATTGGTATCCCACTTGGGTAGGATTGTGACATGTGGCCCTTATAAAGGATATTTTCCAATGGAAACAGTCTTTGAGATTTTTTAAAAAAGCTAAAGCATTTCTAGTTTTTTTCCTTAATGTAAATTTAAATGAACTGTTCCAGCCACTAGCCCCCCTTTCCTAATTCCTTCCCCATGATGGCTGGTCATTCTTCCCTCTAGAAGTGTAGCCCAAATAAATCTCCTAAAAAACATTCTATTAGTTGGCTTTGACTATGGTATTTTATCTCAGCAACACAAAAGAAACTGATATATGCGGCCAAGATCCTTTAGATGTGCCACCAGTTGTATATGCTTATGCTCGAATGCGCCATTATAATATGTCAGTCCATGTTTGGTGTGTGGAAAGAGTAATAATAATTCTATGGCAACTGCGAGTTGACATTGAGTGTAACCAAAGCATGAAAACAACTAGAATATTGCTAACCTATCTTCCAATCGAAAAATTGTCAATTAGGAGCTATATGTATAATCCTCTTTTACGCGATCATAAAACGTTACCTCCAACTTCATATCCATCCTTCATTTTAGTCTACCAAGAGACTCTAGTTTATTTCTTAATATAAATCTGAGAAATGTTTGAAAAGAATAGTAACTATGAATTCTAATTCACCAAGCTCTAAGTCTTCCTCACGTGAGTAGGCCACTTTGGGAAATGTGCTTACCAATGCAGCCCACAACAGCCAGAACCCCCCCCCCGCTTTGCCCCGCCCATAGCCTACCTGGCGGAGCACTGAAACACCGCAACTAACAGCAACACCCATGCGGAAACCAATCCCGGAGAATACACAGCTTTCCTCCGCTGCCCCACCCATGGCATACTAATCCATGTATTCTCAGAGCTCACCTCCGCACCCAAACCCGCCCATCCTTATACACCGCCCCCACATGCACCAATCATCCAAATAGCGAGTATCCAGAAGCTTTAGCCCTGACAAGCACCAGATACAACCCAACAATTTTTACCATTGGTCGAACAAGCATATCCTTCAATATAATTCTCCTCATCGAAGTAACTCCTTAGACAGCCCTATATCCAGCCACACACTGTGTCGCTTTCATGGATATGGTGCAAATAATTATCCTATTAGCCTAATATCTCCACACAACAATATATTAACTATAAGTCATAATCTAATTAAGTAAATGAGTATTAATCTCCTGAGTTCTTCAGCAGACATAACTCTGTTCCCTCTCTGCATGCTGTATAATGCAGTAACATCTATGACATCACAACATAGGACGACCAGTGTACATAGGATCCTCTCTACTTTGTTTCAGTTTTGCAGTCGTTTGACAAGAAAAGGAACTTAGAGTTAATTTCTTATAACTTATGGATAGAATAGAAGCAGAAGATGTTAATTCTGAATTTCTGCACATTTTCTATAGTTTTTCCACATCTTTTAAACATTTTTGCTCTCATAAGCAAAGAAGATGAATAGATTCTCACTTCTTTTACAAATATCCTGATGTAAATCCTTTTATTGTGACATAATTTTACAATCCTCAGTTTTCCCATTACTAAATATCATTCACTATGTTTTCTCTTTTTTTATTGACATAAATAGTTTCTTTCATACAAAAGCACTGTAAGCAACCTATACATATGTGAACTTTAAAAACATCACAGGAGAACATGCTCTACGACGACAAACCTTCAGTAAAGTAGCAGACACCAAATTAACAAAACTAAACTGGAGTATTGGAATCTGTATAAGAAGGGAAAAGTGTTTTATCCGTTTTAAAAGTGATAATTTTTGTTTCTTTATCCTGAGTAGCTTCCAAATAAATGAAAAAAGAGACCTATAAGATTAATTTATATCAAGAGCTTACAGCATAATAGAAGGAAAGTATTATCTATTTAATCCTTTATAAACTATCCTACATACCTCCCAGCCAAAATCCCTGAGATATTTGCGTTTTCATATTGATCCCCCCGCTGGCTTTCTCATGCCCAGGTCGTGTTCTCATGGTTGCTCGACTAGAACCTTTCCCCCTTCCCCCTTTTGCCAATCCTCTCTATCCTCGCCCTCATCCGGGGGGAGGGCCTTCCTCCGTTTAGCTAGGGGCCATAGTGTCTAGCCTATAATTTCCTCTCTGCAAGACCATTGGATGATCAGCATTACTGAAAAAAAAAATACACAGATAAATGGGGGAGCAATGTATACACAACACTGAGGGAGGAGATTCTAGAACAATCTATTTCAGCACGTGCCATGTCTGCGAATTCCAACCAGATATCTGGCAGTGACATCAGCATAATTGCAATACACAAAGATGAATCTTCACAACATGCATCAGTAACACTATAGCTTACAGGAAGTAGGAGAGAGAAACTGGATATTGGGAGGGGAGACTGTAAATTCCAGACTATTCTAATGGAAAAAAAATCTATTTCCAACAAAAGGGAGGAAATAACCTCACACACATCTTTACCATTAACTCTCAGAGAGAGAAAACGGTGTTTTCTTACAATATTTACTTTGAATTGATGTTAAGTAAATCAATGTTAATGATGTAGTACATTTTGGGGTTAGCTGGTGCTTGCATGGTTAAAAAAGAATTGTTAACTGATATTAACAATAGTGTACATACTTTTCATAGCTTCATATCTCATCCTTTTAAATAAATTTAAATAAAAAGACATAAACCCATTTTAACGAAAAGCACTAATATATGGTCTTTTAAAAATCTAAATATAAAAGCAAAACTAGATCCCCATAAAGACCTCAAGTGGAATAGCATCCATGTATATGGGATAACAATGTTAATCTATCTATGAGGGGCCTAGAAAAGTGATGGCTCTCTTAGAGTCCTATCTCCATGTCTTGGGACACTTTCTTGGGAGTTTCAGGAGGGATGTCCCATCTCAGTGAGTGTACACAGCCAGTATGTCCTCAAGACTCAGATATAAAGATTTAAGATTCAAAACAGGACATCCTGTCTATTTGTGATCCTGACAATTAAAATGGGGTATTCTTTCTTATGTCATTGAAAATGAAAACACAGAATTAAAATATTATTATTAACAATGATTGCACAGATACATTATGGGTATTAAAATTTAGTACAAGGTATACACACTTGACAACCTGAAGTTTGATCCTGAGGACTCCCCTACATAAAAAGACTAGATTTATCTGGCATTACACTGCTTCAATCTAGCCTGACAGAACCTGAAACTAGAGAATCCGCCAAGAATCAGAATCTGCACAACAGAAAAATTGAGAGAGACAATGTGCCACAAGTGGAAAGCAACACAATATCCAAAGTTGTCTTCTGATGTCCTCACATGAGAGCTAGAGCATACCTACATTAACAACACACACATGCATACACAGACAACACATACACAACACACACAGACACATACACTACACATAAACACACACACTCACAGACACATACACCACACACAGACACATACACACACACACACACACACACACATACACACACACACACACATACACCACACACAGACATATACACACACACACCCACAACACACACATACACACACATACACACAAATACAGACACATACACAAAACACAAAGGGGGGGGGGGGGGGGGGGGGCAAAATCAAGCCAAACAAACATATTTCACATTGATTGGTTCCCATATGGGTATAGTACATACCTGTTTTACTTATTCGAAAGAGTTACTTTGAGAAGCGAGAGCACCTTGGACGTCTTGCCTCTCACGCCCTGCCATTCTTCAGAGTTATTTTAAAGTCATTTTCTTAAAACAATATTATCTTTGAGCTTCTTGGCCTCAACTGAACAATTTGGCCTATAAGTTTCTATTTGTACTTAAACGTTTTTATTCTTGACTTTCTCCAGGAACAAAGGGGCAAGTTGTTGGGCTGCGGGGGAGTTGATATCTCAGTATCTAAAACTTCTAGCACCATGATAGTAATTAAAGGACATAAAAAGAAACAGTGACCATGAAAAAACTTTATGTTTTCTCTTATAATAAAGATAAGATAAAATGTCATAAATAATCAGTAATACGTGGTCAAAGTATGGACTAAAAGTTGCGATAGAACACAACTCAGTAACTATTAAACATAGTGTTGAAATAGAACATGATGTCACTAAAAGTCTGAAAAATAACACTAGTCCTTAAAGATAGCAAAATGAAAATATATATTTAAGGATAATGAAAATTACACATAGTTCTTTTCATAATTCTGTAACTTGTTGTGTTTGTCCAGTGAGATGTTATATTGGCTACTTTTATTTTAAAAAGGAATATTTAGTTGAGCTGTCAGAGCCGCTCAGAGGACAGCCGATGAGATGAGCCAGCTCCTAGACTTAAGCACATCTTGGCAACACATTCAATAGTGGTCCCTCCCTCCCCCCCCTCCCAGTTGTTGGAGTGTCTGTGCATGGGAGGGTATCCCAAGGTGCGAGGCAATCTCTGGGATGCCCTCTTCTGCTCTATATTTTGTCCCTTGCATTTACCTTTGACAGACCAAATGTGGTTAAAATATTAGAGAAGGGTGGTGGGCCTATTCCTGATCAACGTGTGGGGCCAGTCTAAGCTAGTGGATGGTTCGTTCCTTCAGGTTCTTCTTCCCTACTATGAGGGAATCAATTTTGACTAAAGGATTTAATTCCATTTTAAGCCTAGTACTATCCTCCCACATCTCTGGTGTCTGGCACTTCTAAATGGTTTCCCCACCATTCGCCACCGACCCCACACTGCTTGCCATATTTCATTCATTCTCTGAGCCTTCTGGTACATCCCTCCTCTTCTTCCGCATACCTGATCCTAAGCCTATCTTTCTTCATCCTTTATCCTTCCCCTCCCAAACCCAGGTTCATCCCACCTTCTCGCCTCTCATGATTATTTGCGTTCCCCTTCTAATTGGGATTGAAATACCCACGTTATTACAGCCTCCATTACTTTGTCTAAGCTTCATATGGGTCTTGTGAGTTGTATTGTGGGTATTCTAAGCTTTTGCTAATAGCCAACTTATCTTATCATGAGCACAACGTATGTAACTCCTATTTTAATCTTGTTAACCACACTCAAGAATGATATCTTTTTTAGTTCCATCCCATTTTGGCCTACAAAATTCGAGAATTCCTCATTTTATTACTGAGTAGTAACTCCATTGTGTAAACGTACCATATTTTTCTGTATCCATTCTTTTGTTGAGGGACATCTCTGATTGTTTCTAGATTCTGGAGTGGTAGGTATAGCTGGAATCTTTCAGGTAGAACTCATTTCCTAATTTTCTGAGGGAGCCATCAGACTGATTTATTCAACATAGTGGTTTGGACCAGCTTTTGCAACAAGAGACACAGATACAATATACCACCATTCTAGGACATGAAGAGTACCACAGGAAACACACAATGGAAGAGTACAGGAGAAAGGCGGAGTGAAAAGAACCTGAAGTAATTCTGCCACCATTAATTTCCATAGGAACGACAGCAACAGAATCAACTAACAGACACTTCAAGAACGAGCTCGCCAGGGAATAAGTCACCAACTAACATTGTATACAAGGGGCTGGAGTGTTCTCATTGGCTTCTGGACTACCTGATAGTATTGCAGAGTACTTTTACCTTTTCTTGGGCATAGTCTATCATACTCAAGGGATTACTATGTCTTGCAGAGGCATTGATGCCTCATAGATAGGAGAATATTGCTAGAGGGATGAAGTGGGAGTGGGTAGGGAGAGCACGCTTTTAGAGGTGAGGGGGATGGGGGAACTGGGGGTGAAGGGTTCAAAGAGAAGGGGACCAAAGTGGAGACAGGAAGGGGAAACAACATTAAAAATATAAATAATATAAAAATATTAAGAGAAAAATATAAATCACAATAAATAAATAAATAAATAGATGGTACTTTCACCAACAACTGTTTGCTAGTATTCTTAATCCCTGTTTATGGAGAGAAAATAATCTATTTGAAATGTAAATAATCAAATATGATTACAATAAAAAAAGATTGGCCACACATATCTACTGGAATGCTACTTCTGAATGAAGAAAGAAAATGCAATCATCACGAAGTTTCTTCTAATGTATCACATAAAGAATTCACTCATGTGTCTTAATACTTAGAATCTGCGAGACTGAAGACGGCATGCGCGGTGGTATCTAGCAAGCAGGAAGACTGAGACAGAGGCAAGAGGCAGGCTTATCTCTGAGTTTACAGGCCAGTGTTAGCATAATAGTGAGATTTTCAAGATAGCCAGGGCATGTCATTAGACCATGTCACACAAATCAAATAAACCGAACAAAGGCAGAGGGATTTGGAGGTGGATTTAACAATGAATTAAGGCTTATATTGGCGAATCCACACATGGAGTCCTGTTATAGAGGAGAAAAGTCTGTGCTTATAATGACTGCAGCCATAATGTTTTACATCAATTCTACTTCAATCTCATGCTATACATACAAGTATTTGGTCTACAAAAAATTCTAACAAAAAAGAAAAATATCCCAGCCATAAAGAGCTTACAATTCACAAAGGCACTTTACTTAGCAACCAGGATATCATTCTCTGATATCCAGAACCCATTAAAAGTGAAAGAAGAGACCCAACTCCACAAATTGGTTATCTTACCCTCCACTTTCCATAACCATGGGATGTGTACCTAATGACCCATCTTGCAATTCCCAACAATAATAAGAATTTCCATTTAAAAATCAATTTACAGACAAAGATACTATTTATTATTTTTCCCGTGAACCTCTATAAGTACGCTTGTGTAATAAATCAAAGAAAATTAGAGAATATAATTAATGAAATTTTCAATTGATCATTTTACTTCATTCACATTTCAAATCTGTTATCCCTCTTCCTGACGGTTAAAAATCCCACATTCCATCCTCCTCCTCTCCCCTACTTTGCCTCTATAGGTGCTCCTCCTCTACCACTACGCGCCACAAAGTGTTTCCATGCCTCACCTCACTAGCTTCCCCCTAAGCCTCCACAGGACCAAGGGCCTCCCCATCCCATTGTGATACAGACAAAGAACGGGCAATCCTCTGCAAGTGCACTCCTCTGCCTACACACATAATGTACTGGAGCCAGGAATTCCTCCATGTAACACTCTTTCTGGCTGGTTATAAACCTCCACACCATTGCTGATGCCAAAAGCACCTTTGCATTACAGGATGCAGGATAAGGCTATTACCTGAGAGGTCTATCAGCACCATGACCAAAACAGATGCAAAAAACTCACAACCAACCATGAAGACTAAGCCCCGGGATGCACAATAGAAGAGCTAGGGAAGGACTGAAAAGGAACTGAAGGAGACTGTGAACCCATAGCGAAGAGCTCAATAAACTTAATTAAGGCTATTCTTCTCTTGAGGAGAAAGCAATTAAAGATCTACACATGGACTGTAGAAATTATTGCGCGCAAGTATTCTTTTCACTGTATCTTAGTAATTAGAGCGCATATTTAAATCTCATTAGGTTATCATCTTAAATATACTTAGTTGAAAAAGAGCATTAATTAGCGTGATCAATAACTCGAACTCTTACACTTATCTAACTAGTCTGTTATCCTATAATTTACTGTAAATCCACCCATAATAATTATTAACTATGAGAGCCCTAGAATCTAAATCTATCTACTGTACTCTCTCTATAGGTTGTAATTAATTGCTATTGAACGATCATGATATCTATACCAAGAAAGAGTGCGGAATACCATAACAGGTATTTATATCTTTTGTAATACATTTAGATCATCTATGTATAATTCATATAACAGTTAATAAACCGTACACTCTATTAAATCAGAAAATTACCAATTTCATAGAGGATTAGTATACTTAGTGAACTACAAGGCATTATGAATGACGTTTTCTTAGTCATTTTTGAAGAAGTGTTTATTAGATTAAATGTAGAAGTCCCAGGAGGGTTTAATAAATTTCAAAACTGAGTTGGATTTTTGGAACTTAGGAATCCATCTATCAAAAATTACACCTGAAACTTGTTCACTCGACAAAGGGATTTCCCTCCATCATTAATTTTTTAACATACTACACACTGCAGCTATGGGCAATCTTATAATCTATAAAACAACTCCCCTACAGAAAAGTCATAAAGCATCTTCCCTTAGTGAGATTAAAATGCGGCGTTTATCATCTGGCCTAAGTGCCCATATACTATGTGTGATGCGAAATACTCTCAGGATACATGTTTACAAGTAGTGAGTTCCAGTACTCAATGACTTAGAACCATTTAATTTTTTTTATATTGTTTTCTTGGTTATATAATGTTCTTGTGGATACTCTTTATATTAAATTTTCAATAATATTTGGGTCTCACTCTTCATTCCTCCTACTCGCCTTACAACACTTTCCTACTCCATCCAAGTATAGCTATTATACCTGTAGAAGTTATTGTACGTTTGACTAAAACGGATACACTCTTGGATTTGCATACTTCACCTTAAGTAGATAGGGGGTCCATCCACATGTTCCTCCCCCTTATAAGAAAATGTGGACTCACAACCTATCCTAACAGTCCAAAAATAACAACGCAGAAGAGAGAATACGTTAAAATTAAGTGAAAATTAGATTTTTGTAAAAAATAGACAACAGTTGGACAAATAACATTTTTTACAGAATAAAAGGTGATTCTATATATTTAGCATGACAGGATTGACCACCATACACACATCTCCATGATTCAAATATAAAATGTCTAACTCCCTACACCGTTAATATGTTAGTTATGATTGTATGTTTAATAAAGTGAAATGATTGTTAATATTTAATGATATAAATATGTTAATTGCAGTAGTTTGGTACTGATTGAGTGTATAGAGATTAGATGACAATGTGTCTCCCTATTCAAAAAGATTCACCTGATCAGTGTTTTACATCATTCTTCTTTAAACTTAGAAGTGTGCTTTATGAACTTATTTGTTCAGCACCTCAACTCAACAACCCAAGCAATACATGACTTCAAATCCTGTAATAGAAAAAAAAGAATGAAAGAAACCTATGAATAAATACAAAGATGAGGTAAAATTCTTTGACAAGGAACACATTATAGTAAAATTCTCTATGGTTTAAAGTATTAAAAAAAGTGACAGGTATGCATTGCCATTGTTTGATGCTAGACTTCCAAAAGTCTCTGTGGATGTTTCTTATAGCTTTCACAATAGAAAATGATGACCAGGGAGACTCGTCTGATGCAGATAAGAGTCACCTATCATAGACCTCCATAAATGAGTCAAGTTTTTTAATGTTTTCTAAAATCATACTAAGACAAGAGAACCTGCTATGGGAATGATAAGACGCGCGCATAAAGTGTTTACATGAACATAGGACAAAACACATTGAATAATTAAACAGCACCAGAATGAACATTTGAACATAGCAGGTTATTAAGTAACATGCATGAATTATCTCATTCATTATTGACCACATATAATAAATGTTATCCATGAAATTTAACATAAGACAATTTTGAGCGTAGATGTTAAGTCACATATCCCAAAGCCAATACTGGCGCGAGACATAACTGTGATATTCTCGCGACATTTGAGCACTACTCACACTTTCAACACCTTCATTCCAAGCAAGCTATCTAAATAGTGAATGTTTGCAGAGTTAGACAGTACTATTACAGATATAACGATTGCACTCTGATCACATGGAAACATGATTACCTCTGTCTTAATAACTTGTATCAACCCAGACGGCGGAGTGAATGTGAGGGGCATCAAGAAGAAAAATTTAGCTATTTACAAGAAGGAAACCTTGGAACAACAAAGAATTTAAAACCACCACCACCAACAACAACCCCAAAAACACCTAATGATGATGACAAACTACTGTCAACTATTAATTATCTTTTACAAGCAATAAAATCATTTCTGAGTTTAACAGTTAACCTATCACCTACTGGACAGTTAAAATAGAGACATGCCTATGAATGTTGTTGTGTGGGGTGTATGTCGTGCGTAGTGTGTGGTCTGCGTGTGTGTGTGTGTTGTATAATTCTACATACATATATTATATGTATGTTATAATTAACATTATCATTACTGTTATGTTAATATCTACTACCTGGACATCAAGAGAAATGAGACACAAAATTAATCACCTCTTATTCACATATATCTTATAAAAGAAACTTTAACTAAAATAACAAAAGAATCAAAAGAAGACCAGTAGAGGCGTACTTAATAGGACTCACATAAGACCACAATGGCCTGTAGAGGGTTTTCCTGTCTGTACATTTTCTGAACCTCAATGAAGCATTTTGAGATAAAGTTATTTTCCCCTCTAGATTAGTTCCCTTCCAGACAAGGCAGTGAGTTCATATATTGAGGAATATGGATTATTGAGAAAAAAAAAATCCCACATTTTTTAAAGATGATTTTGAGTGGCAGAAAATTTCCTGGAATCAAATCAGAATCTGAATGCCGCAAAGTCAGAAGGAAAGAGGTAGTCCGTTACGAGTACAGAAGTAATGACCATACTGAGATGATTGAATGCCAATGTAAAAGGGGATTCCTAGGCATCCTCCACCCTCTCCAGAGGAGGTGAGCAGATTAAGAAAGGAATTCTGAGAGAAGACAGAAGTAGGGACCAGGGAGTGGGGCAGCAAATTCAGGACGTAAAGTGAATAAAATTAACAAAAAGAAAAAATCACCACTCTAGACCACCAAACAAAAAGAAATGAATCATTAAAGGAATATAGAGAGTGAGAGAAAGAGAGAAGAAGGGAATAAACGAGGGGAGGGGAAGGGAGCGCAGGGGAGGAGGTGTTGGAGGGCGAGAGAAGACTTGTGGCCTCGGAGAGAAGGAGAGATATCATAATACCAAAAGATAACATTTTCCTTTTCAAAAGCTAAGCCCCCACTGCTTTGGAGAATACCCTAAAATATCCTCATGGGTTTTATTCCCCAAGGGGAAAGGATGGGACCGGAAAGGGAACTAGACATCCAAAAAGGAAAAAAGCAAATTCTTTTTTTACTTTCTACTGGTGACCTTGAATGAATGCATTGTTTTCAATATATAAAAATTTTTTCCCCTCCCCCAAAAAAAAAAAAAAAAAAAAAATGTAATTTTGATTGGGGGTTTAAACCCCCTTTGGGATAAAATAGAAAAGTTTTTAAAACCAAACTCTTTGTGAAAAAGAAAGTAAACCTCCCCTACCCCCTTCCCTTCCAGAAATAGCCCAAAAAGCCAATCACCCCTTTCATTAAAGCCCCCCCAAAAAAAAAAAAAAGAAACCCAAAAATTCAAAAATTCCAAACCCAAAAGCCCCCTTTTCCCGCTTTTCGGGTTTCCCACACTGCTTTTCCTTGAAAAATTTAACCTGATTTTAAAGGTAATCATGAAACTTTATGTACCCCCTAAACTTAATTAAAAACTAATACTTAAATTCTTCTGGAACATGCATTTTAAAAACCCTTTTTATTTTAATTTAAAGGGGCCCCTGCTTCAAATTTTTGGGAAATTTAAAATTGATCTTCTGAATCAAAAAAGGTAAATTCCCAAAAATTTGACCTTTTTAGGAGAAAAAAAACCCCCAAGTAAATCCTATGCCAATAAATTAATGGGGGCCCAATAGAAAAAAATTAAACCCCCCAATAACCCAAATTTTGAAAACCCAGCAATCACCCCCTTTTAAAAAAAAATTTAAAAAAAAAATGTAATTCTTTCCTCTTTTATTTCTGGTAAATTTAACTTAAAGCATCTCATTTTAAACTTTTAAAAACCCGGAAATTTCTTTTCACTTAACCCTTTTTACCTTTTGATGGGAAAAAAAGTTTTTCTAAAGTAAAAATCAAATAAAAGTACATTACTTAGCAGTTTCTTTTTTCCATAATAATCTTGAAAGCCAAGGGTTTTTCCATAAATGTTTTTTGTTTACCTGAAGCCCATAATTTTGCATCCGGTTTCTTAACAAATAAAAAAAAATAAATAAAATTTTAAGAAGAAATGTATATACATGTAATCAAAAAAACTAAAAAAACCATCAAATGAGCAAAAATAGAGTGAAAGCAAGTAGAGGGATGAAACTAGTAAATTGAATTCTTCTTTCACAGTTCTGCTTATAGCCTCCCAGGGGGGCTGAAAGGCCACTTTCTTGATCTTTTTCAGAAAACTCCCCTCCATTTAAATCCTTATCTGTAAAGACTGTAAGAATGAGTGATCGATCACCTTACTCTGATCTTCATAGGGAACAAATTTTCTGAAACCCAAAGTTGTCTTAAAAAATAGTGTGTGTGGTGTGTTGTGTGTGGTTGTGTGGTATCATGTAATGGTATTTCAAACAGAGTGTAAATTACTGACCCTGGGATTATGGAGGGACAATTTGCAACATGTAGGTGCTGTATGTGCTCTTTAGAGGCACTCATGCATGGGGCCCAAACTATGGTAATTAAAGCTGAAAATAATCAAAATAGCCCCGATGCAATTGAATACAAAATAGTCTGTTACAGTTAATACTGTCCCAAACCCAGGATACAATATTAATAATATGATAATTCAATGGCACAAAATATTGGCACATAAAAGTTTCATAAAAGCTGGCTTTTCATTTTTGATAGTGTGAAATCAGTGTACCCAGCAATAGGCATAGAAAAGCTGGATGCGCTGAAGTGTAAAGAATTTCCCATTAAATGTAGGACTGAAATATAACTGGGAAAGACAAGTGTTCTTAAAACATGATGACTGAATAGCCCAAAGGGGTTTTGGTCCATAGAAAACATTGAATAGGATCCTTTAGGAACAAAATTTTAAAGAATTTGGGAAAAAGGGAACTTGGGTGGAACAAGTAAACAAATAACAAAGCATCTAATGGAAAAGCCCTGGAGGGGTTTTTTATGAACAGTTAAGAGTAGTTTAGTTACATGCTTTTCCCAGAAGACTTGTATTTGGGTTTCTATAAACCTTTTCTTTTAAAAGCACCAGGTAGGAGTTTTGGGACTCTTCCATGTCTCTGAGGATAGCACGGTTTTGATGAGACAGGCTCCAAAAGGGCTCAAAGGTTTGAATACTTAAATTCGAGAAATTTGGATCTAATTTGGGAAAAGGATTGGGGATATAGAACTTGTTAGAGTAAAGAGTCACTGGGGCTAGAGCCTTGAGATTCAAAAGACTTAAATGTCATTTCCTCTGTGTTTGGTTTCTGCTTTGTGATTGTGAGTACCCAAAAATGGAGCTGTCACCCTCACTGCTTCCCAAAACCTGCCTCTGAGATATATGACATGCCATGGTGTTCACAAACCAAAACCTGAATTTATAAGATCTACAGTCAATTCTTCTTTACTCAATTCAATTTTTACCTCCATAGAAAGAGTACCAAAGGGACATTTATTGACTATACTCATAATAATATTTATAAACCAAAGGTACATAAAGAGAGATAGATAAAATCAAACAAAAAAATTTCAACAACTCCCCTCTAAAATTTCAGATATTTATTTAAGATATACTTTATCTGGGAAGCAAGGGGAAAAGGATTAAAAAGTATTGTTAATTTGCAAGATGTTATTGCTTCTAAGACATAGCAAAACACAGGCAAACATAACCTAACACATGTTGCAAAGTTTGTATACGTGGAAAGGTAAAGAGACAAATTTACAATTAGGGCATTTATGTTAAATTGTATTTATTATAAATCTTCATAAGTGAAATAGTAAATGAAGTGTGTATTAGTTTATGTGAGAGCTCTAATTTGAACAGAAGGGAAAAACAACAAAAAGCAAAATGTAGCATGTTAATAACTGGTATTCCTCCAAAAAATAAAAATTTTACCTGTTTCCATGAAGAAATGTTTAAAGGAAATTTCAGTTTTCCCAACAAAAACCACCTCTAGGAAAGAGACAAACAAAACTGCAAACATAAAACCCCCAAAATTGCATATTTATAAAAACATCCAAACTCTTTTTAAAAATAAATTTTTAATTTTATTACTTAATATTTTGGGGCTAACATATTGAGGCGGGAAAGAGTTCAAATCTTTTTTAAGCTGGAGTTACACACAAAGGGGTGAAACTGTCCTGACGTTGTTATTGGGGGGGTGAAAATTGCATTTTGTGGGAAAAACAGCAAGCGTTTCTTAAGGGTGCTGAACCTTTCTTTTCAGTTCCCTCATGTCGATTTGTTTGCTACAACCTTCTGTTTTAAAAGTGACGAAAACAGAATTTCTCCCTAACTAAACAGTGTTTTCTCTATTGTATTTGAAGGTATGTTTAAAATATAATAATTTAGGGCTCAGATGGAAGCATTTATTAAATTTAAGAAAATTGGGGAAATTGATTTTTAGCATTAGGGAAAAAACCCTGAAAGTGGTAAATATTTACTTCAAATGTTCAATACCATGGAAAATAGTCTGATATTAAAATACCCTTTCCCAAAGGCTTGAATATTTCTCAATTTCCTGAGGGAAAGGGTTTGACGCACAGAGGAAGTACAAAAACAGTCTTTGCAGCGACATCCTCCCATCTCATATCAGCTTTTGTCTTCAAAAAATTTTTTAATAAAACTTTCAGTCACAAAGCACTACAGCTAAAATTTGGATTTTGATTTTAGAAATCCACAACTTTGATACAATTATGGTAAATATTTAAATTAAAAAAATATTCTTATTTAAATACCCCGATATCTCAATTCAAAGAACCTCTATTTAAATTATAAAGCTTTGCCTAAATCACTGAATTTATTTTTGAGTAGGAGATTGTAATTTAATCCCCAATATTGACCTTGTATTCATTGTTAAAATAATTCTTAAGTAATATCTAATTCTTAGTTTTTTAAAAGGAAAATTTAAAATAAAATATTTAAATTTCATGAGCAAGATACAAAAGTGAAATGACATTACCGAAAAACCCTCCAATGAATTTTAATCAACAGATTTCTACTTTGTGTAGTTTGAGATCTTTTCCCTTTTGGGTAAATACAGTACAATTCCCTTTCACCAAACCCAAATTTCATAGTTTTATAAATACAGAGAAAGTTTAAACCCAATAAGATGAATGAAAATTTTATACAAAGAGGCAGTTTTTAACAAAAATGTATCCCATATATGAATGGTATTGAACACCCCCAGTTTTTTTCATAAAATGGGTAAAATATTTTCATTAGGAATTCCGCCCTTCTCCAAAATCCAATGCAATTGCCCAATACTCTTTGTCACTCATTTTGTTTTTATGCAGTATTAATGATCACTGATTTGTCCTTCAGGAATGAAATTAGCCCTTTAAATATGGATATTTAGCAAATGAATTTTAAAATTGAAGTAGAAACTTTTTGTTCCTAATTTTTAATGATGCTTGAAACAGCTATTAATATGTAAATTTAAAACTTTTATATTTCTAAAAGATATAATACCAAAACATTCCAAGTACTTTTGATTTGATTCCCCTCCATTAGTTCCCCAGCTTATATTGTGAATAAAATATTTCTATGTCCAACTTTCTCAAAAATTTCTATGCATATCTGTCATCTGTTGACTGCGGGGGCCTGAGCCTGGTATCCAAACAGTATGAAGGAAGAAATTTGGCAATGAATGTGTTTAAGCTTGGTCTGAGAAGGCAGTTGCATTGTTTTGGGAACTGGTTTGGATCCAGGCCATGGAAAATGGCTCCACTGAATAAAATGGTGCTGCTCAAATATACAGTTTTTGACCCTTGATTGGCCCGCACAGTAACCCCAGGCATGAAAGCAGTCCTCTGTGATCCCACCAGTGAGGATGAAAGGCAAAATCACAGACATTCTCTGGCGAACCAGTACAGCTGCAAGACTTGTTTTTCTCCGGTTTTAAAGAGAGTAAAGCTCTTTCCCAAACATTAAAAGGGGAGACTCAAAAAACCCATCCCAAGTTTTAGTTAATTTTTATCACAGTGGGTTTTTTGGGGGGGGGGGGTTAATTTGTTGTTTCTTTGCATGGTCTATTGCCAGTGTGAGGATTCACTTCGGTTTTCATATGTTCTCTCAGGACTTGCAATATAACCAATGGAGGTATAAGAAAGGCTGTTGCAATAGATGAAGCGTTTCATTATTTTGGAAGAATACCTCCATCCCCCATCATTATTCAAGGTATTAGATTAAACTTTTCTGTGACGGGCAGAGAGTTTAAAATCCCTAAAAAACGTAATCAGGCAAAAGGGTATTGCTGGCATTTTGGGGGGCCCAAAAAGATAAAATGAAGAGTGCACTCTCTTTATGGTACTGTTCTGTGCCTCCAATTGAAGGAAGAAGGAATTATAAATCCATGCACATATACCTCATGAGTGAGTCGTAAGTGGAAAATTAAGAGCACAGTGTGGCTGCACCCTGTTAACTCACTCAACAAATAACATGCCACAACAAGTTTGGAAAAAGAGATAAATCAAAAAACTTGTCTCCATCTACCCTGGTGATTCTATCGAATTTTCAGAAACCTGATTAAAAGTCCCCTATTATCTACCCTTTAAGATTTTTTAGAAAACAAAACCCTGAAAAAATTTAAAATATTATTTTAAACTTTATTTACACGACAATATTCCATTTTACCTCTTTATATTTTTCCTCTATAAACCCCCAATTTAACCCCTAGTGAGACAATTGTCCCCCAAAACGCTATTATAATCAATAATTATAAATGGCTTTTTTTTAAATGGCTTCTATCTAGTTTTTATACACCCCACTCACACACACACACACAGAGAGAGAGAGAGAGAGAGAGGAGAGAGAGAGAGAGAGAGAGAGAGAGAGAGAAAAAGGGCTAGTTTTAATTAAAAATTTAAACCTCCTGATAAATTAGTATTGTTCAATATTTAACATTAAAATTGCCTGATGTCTCAGATATGGCAAATCCTCTCATGGGACTCATTCCTGAGAACTGATTTTTCCTCTTTACTGCCAACTGCTGAGTATAATTTGAAAAATTTTTCCATCTACATTGGGAATGTCTAATGTCATTTTTAGGCTTGTTTATACAAACCCAACTGTTGAGGAAATCTAGGTTTCAGCTTCCTGCATATATAGAAACACTATCTCATAGCAGCAGTCCCGTTTTTTCCCTCTGGATCTTACAGGTCCCTAGTTCCTTCTTCCTATGATTATCCCCTGAGCCTTAGGCATAGAAAGTTATGGCATGAATGGTAGATTTTTCGTTGGGACTAGCAACACACATCTCAGTGTTTTTTCTCCTTCTTGAAATACTTTGGCTTTTTTATAATCAACTCGGCCATGGCGCCAAAATGATGTTTATTTTCGGAGTATACCAGATGACAGAACAACACGGTTACGAAGCGCGTAACAACTCATCTGTGTGATATAAAATAATATTAGTTAGACTGCAGTTGAAAGTATTAACTGTTTATGCGGACCATAGCCATTTCTCTCTAGGTACATAGCTTCACATGGCTATGATATTTGTCTAGGTTTACAGAGATCTGATATTAATTCTTTCCTACTAAGTAGGCCAAAATCCTAGTTGGTAGCATTTGGGGTTACTTCAAGATGTAGTGTACACTATTGTACTTTCTAGGATACTCTCTATTATTAATATAACACAGCTGGAATAACTGGGCATAATTTATGATTACTTTTTTTTCCCCACCGAGTACTATCAAAGCTCCTTCTGATACTATACAACTACATCTCCTCACGAAGAGGCTTTCAATCAGCTCCAGATTGTCTTTATAAGTCCTCCCTTCTGAAGTAATTATGCTTCAAACAATATGGTTTTTGACTTCTATGTTTGGAAAGCAAACTCAAGGCAGTGACCAATTTCCCTATCCTGTTTTGGAGAAGTCTCTTGAAATCTCACAACCAACAACCTTTTAAAGGAAGTTCCTATGCCTGCACCAGAGTGTTTGTTAAATATGTAATATTCCCTATGTAGGAAGCATTGTCACCCAAACTGACATAATTTTATATAGATGCACTGATATGTGTAATTTTATATAGACCATAAGTAATAGTGATTTTTATGACTAGACCCTACCGTCCCTCAAACCTATCTTAGTTTTACTTATTCCACCCCTTATCTCCCCACTCCCCTTGTATCTCTACCCCAATCTTCCCATTTCTCCAATTATAGAACCTGTGTCCTCAGATTCTACTCCAAGCCTGTCTACATCTCTTATTCACATAGTCCCATTTTACTGTTATTGATTTCTAGATGGATCCAGTTTACTTACAACTAAGGACTTGGATCTAGGATCCACAAAGAAGTGCAAACAGATGGTGTTTTGTCTTTCTGGGTCAGTGTTAACTCACTCAGTAAAATTTCTAGTTCCATCCTATACCAGCAAATTAAATTTTTTCTTTTCAGCTGAATAATATCCCTGTTTTATATATGGAACCAATTTTTCAATATCCATTTGTTTTTCTTCTGTCAATTAAGTTAATTATTGGACAAAAGTACCATTTCATTCTGATCCCATCCAGATTTCACCAGGTTTTCCCCTGAACACTTCATAATATGCTTAAAGTAATGCTAAAGTTTTCTCTCTTCTTTTTTTTTTTTTTTCATTTCTTTTTCTTCTTTTATAAAGCTGTGCCTCAGAACTGTTCTAGGAAAACTGGAACACTTAGGTTTAAGGCTACCGCACTCTCTAAAAGTTGCTAATTATGGTCCTTCAATTCATTCAATCTTCTACCTAAATTATAGGTCTGTCAATGTTAATCATCTCATTTTGGAATATTAACATGATTTACATGGGAAAAGCTCTTGCCATGGAAACATCAGCCTTGATGTTTAGTCCTAGGAACATAGGCATGATGTGAATAGAGAAAACAATAACTCTACACATTTGTTTGCTAACCACCACACATGAGGCTCAGGACAGGCATACATAGATGCACAACAGGTGATATGATATGGAGTCGAGGGATGTAGATGATGAATGATGATGATGTAGACGATTGGAAAATATCATTTGATGAGAATTTCAGAAAGAGTTTGTATAAAACAAAGCACACAGTGGAGATACAGTGTTTTGGTTTATAGAAACTATATGTCACTTTATTTAAGGCAAGATTATAAAAACATATACATCAAATGTCTACTTACATTGAAATACAGAAATACTGATTGTAACAATGCAGTGAATTTCTATTTACTGTCTTTCTCGTTCCTCGATCCCTTTGGGTCAGGGTTTACTTAAGACACTAGTTTTCATGTCGTTTTTCATGTTATTACTCTGTCCTAATATTTGTTTGAGCAAAAGCACTACCACATTCAAACAGCAGTGAACAGTACCTCTATTTAACCTGTTCAAGGATGCTTTCATATTCTATTAAAAAAAAGTTGCAATCCTCAATACTCACTATTTAATTCCTGCATGAAAAACAACAAAATTTGTTATAGATTACAGAGAGCAAATTTTCAGCCAGGATTAATTGAATGAAAGTTCTGTGTGATTGACACAAACATTAACTAATAATATAACATTAATTGAAATATTAGAACCCTTGGTAGCAGAAGGAAAAATGCAATATTTTAGGCCAATTGGCAGTCAAAGAAAACTTTTTAATGATGATGGGCTTCTTAATGATGATGAGTGCTTAACAGCCTCTCCAGAGGATGTAAAAGTTACCCTTTACATTCTCTCTTCTACTTAACTGGATAAACCACTAGATGACATCCTTTGGGGAATACCAAGTAAAATGAGATATGCACCAATTAAAAATGCAAAGTTAGATTTATGCAGACATTTTTGTGCAATTATTAAATACAAAAAATTACAGAGCCATTGACTTTCCTGAATGATAAAAGAAAACATTTCAACTAAAATTGCCTTTTTCTGTATAAAATGTGTAAAGAACACAGCAAGTTTATCTTCAGGAGGAGAACTTCTCTACAGCTTTCTAACCCAAAATAGTTTGGTATGGGAATCACTGATAGTTTCTACACTGTTTTTCCAATATGTTTCTTTTATTGAAAATAGAGTTTTTTTTCTGTCATGCATTATATCCTGATTGTCATTTCACTCTCTTATTGGTCCCCAGTTCCTCCATACCTCCCTTATTTTCTAGATCTGCCCCCATTGTCTCAGCTTAGAAAAAAAACTGGCTTCTAAAATCTATTAATAATATACTATAACTATAATAATATATAAAACAAAACCAGATACAATTGGATAGACAAAACCAAACAAAGGAAAAGGACCAAAGAGAAGGCATACAAGTCAGGAGAACTACTTGTTTGCACATCCAAAAGAACACTAAACTCTACACCATATATATATAAAGAGGCCTGGAGGGTAAAATGAGGTGTGTGTGTGTGTGTGTGTGTGTGTGTGTGGTGTTGTGAGAAAATTTCTTTTTTATTAAAAGATAAAAAGAAAGAAAAAGGAATCACCCAAACATGACATTATAAAACAAGGTACCCCTCAAATCAATATGCAATTGATTTCATTTTCTGGCGACTACTGCTGGGCATACAGCTTAAATAACTTTAGGGACAGTTTGTTTCCCTAATGAGACTACCTTGCATAGAAGAAAAAATTTCAATTGCAAGTTGTTGCACCAACTAAAGTATCTTGTGGATTAATGATGGGGGTATGTTTCCTTGACAGAGCCATCACATGACAAACTACTAACAGCCTGTATCTTCCTGAGATGACTGTCTTAGATTAACCTCACAATGGAACTCTGATAGGCAAGGCCCAGGAAAAATATAGTTAGGTAAGTTTTCCTGCTATTAAATTCTTTTCTGTTACTAAAAAACACATATGACAGTCACTAGGTATTAAGCCCACCCCTTTTGAGCAGATCTCTGCAGATCTATGAAGGTGCTATATAGACAAATAGATGATTTCTTAAGTATTAATGATGATCCTATAAAGAATTCCTAAAATTATATCAGTATTTATTAAGCTCTTTAATACTGGGACCTGCTATTAGACCTTTTCTGATAGTCAAAACTGCAATGAGAACTCTGTCAGTCTCCATGTGTCACTAGTTAATTGCTTCTAGATAGTAACCAGATATTTTCTACTACTAATAGTACATTCCAAGTGATTGTAAAACCATTAACTAAAGTCATAAAAGGGGAACTAATGATTTATTATAAGTGCTAGGACAGATGATAAAATATTGGCTGGGTTTATCTATACAAAACTTCACTAAAAATTTAGTTATGGTTTGTAACTTCCAATGAACCTGTGGAGCTATAGACATGTGAAGACTGTTTAGCCAAATAATTACTCCTAATGGATATGCATGTAAATATTTACTGTGGTACACTTCTTATTTGATTTATGATTTGAGTTTGTGTAAACTTGTGATGAACTGTTACCATGTGACATGCATTTTGAGAGATGTTTAAGTGCTGAGGACAAAGAGAAAAGCACTAGAAAAATTTTCCCTTGCCCCACTTAGGACCTTTCCACTATCCTCCTTTTTCTTAGAGAGCTTTCATGGATAATTTTTTACAACTTAGAAATAAATGCTATAATTATTTTTCAAAGTGTCCCCTTTTGTTCCTGTGACTTCTAGTACCAGGTTGAAAATTAGAGCCACACAGTTCATGCTGAGATAGAACAAAGGCTACATTACTTAATCCCCCTCTGTTAAGGCTACAGGAGTCAATCACCTAAGCCAAACAGCGTTTTACCCTCAGAAAGAGCAAAGATGTTCAGAATTAAGATTTAATCTTGGTTGACATTTTCCTTTGATGAGTATGAAGTGTCCTTTCTTATCTTTTTTTGACAAGTTTTGGTTGAAAGTTGAGTATTTGATATTAGAATGGCTACTCCAGCTTTTTTCTTGGGACCATTTGCTTGGAAAATTGTTTTCCCAGCCTTTTACTCTGAGGTAGGTCTGTCTTTGTCACTGAGGTAAATTTTCTGTACTCAGCAAATGCTGGGTTCTGTTTACATATCTAGTCCGTTATTCTACATCTTTTTATTGAGGAACTGAGTACATTGATGCTAAAAGATATTAAGAATAAGTGATTGTTGCTTCCTGTTATTTTTGTTATTAGAGGTAGAATTAACTTTGTGTAGCTATCTCTTTTGGGTTTGTTGGAAGAAGATTACTTTTTTTGCTTTTTCTAGGGTATATTTCCCTCCTTTTGTGTTGGTGTTTTCCCTCTATCTTTTTTAGGGCTGGATTTGTGGGAAGATATGTGTAAATTTGGTTTTGTCATAGAATATCTTTGTTTCTCCATTTATGATAATTTGGAGTTTTGCTGGTATAGTAGCCTGGACTAGCATTTTTGTTCTCTTAGGGTCTGTATAACATTTGTCCAGGATCTTCTGGCTGTTGTAGTCACTGAGAAGTCTGATATAATTCTGATAGGTCTGCCTTTATATGTTACTTGACCTTATTCCCTTACTGCTTTTGATATTCTTTCTTTGTTTTGTGCATTTAGTGTTTTGATTATTGTGTGATGGGAAGAATTTCTTTTATGATCTAGTCTATTTGGAGTTCTGTAGGCTTCTTGTGGGTTCATAGGCATCTCTTTCTTTAGGTTAGGGAAGTTTTCTTCTATAATTTTGTTGAAGATATTTACAGGCCCTTTAAGTTTGGAATCCTTGCTCTCTTATATACCTATTATCCTTAGATTTGCTCTTCTCATTCTGTCCTGGATTTCTTGATGTTTTGGTTTAGTAAGCTTTTGAATTTTGCATTTTCTTTGATAGTTGTGTCAATGTGTTCTATGGTATCTTCTGTACCTGAGATTCTCTCTCTTGTATTCTGCTGGTGATGCTTGCATCTATGACTCCTGATCTCTTTCCTAGGTTTTCTATCTCCAGGATAATCTCCCTTTGTCATTACTTTATTGTTTTCTACTTTCATATTTATGTTCTGGATAGTTTTGTTCAATTCCTTCACCTGTTTGGCTGTGTTATTCTTATAATTTTTAAGGGATTATTTAGGGTTCTGAATCTTGCTTTTGTGGTGTTATGGGTATTCTGGACTTGCTATGGTGGGAGAACAAGGTTTTGATGATGTCAAGTAACCTTGTTTCCTGTTGCTTGTATACTTGCCTTTACCTTTCTCCATCTGGTTATCTCTAGTGCTAGCTGCACTCACTGTCTGACTGAAGCCTGTCTCTCCTGTTATCTTGGTTGTGTCATCTGTCTCTGTGATCCTGTGATCCTGAGCTCCTGGGTGTAAGAGCTCCTGGGATTCAGGCTGCTTTTGGGATCCTGATTCTGGTTTTGACCAAGCTTCTGAGATCCTGTGATCCTATGATCCTATGTTCCTGGGTGTGTTGGAGCTCCTGGGAGTCTAGCCCCTCTTGGGGTTCTGGGATTGGGTGCAGAGCTGGTGCCTAGGCTTACAGAATATATTCATAATTACTGAGTTGTGTTTTCACTGACTGGTCATATTTGGGTTGGAGACTTAAAGAATCTCCCACTACAGAGAAAGAACCAAAATTTGTGTGGAAAAATGTTTTTAATAAAATGAATAAAAACTGCAAATGTGTGAAACTAGAAAAAAATAATATCTTGAGAAAATTGAACTCACAAAGACCAATAAAGTATTATGTTTGCTAAGTTAATGGTAACCAATATGGTCCATAGAACCATGTCAAAAAGAATATGTTGGGGGAGGGCAAATAGATATCCATAGGAAAGGGAGGTAGAATAGATAGTTATGGATGCGTGGTGAGGGGTACTGGAAAGTGTAGATGAAGTGAAGACGAGGACGGAGGAGGGGTTCAAGGAAGGGAATATGGGGAGACACAGTTTCCCCTTCTTATATAAGAGATACCAAAGACTGTAAAACTTCTGTGTTTCTTGGAAGGGACCTGCAAGTCCTGAGTTAATTAATAATGCACTACAAGTCAACTATTAATATTTTCAGTCACACGAACAGTACATTCCATCAATTATTTTTAATATAGCGAAAGGGAATAAATTATGTTAAGATTCTATGCAGTGTGTTGATTTCAGCAAAAGCTCTTATGATGTGTTCTTTGACTATGAACAACAAGAAAATTTCAGGGACTGAATATAAAACAAGCTAGTTTTTCTGTTGAAAGCCTTTTTGAGAACCAAGGTTACAGTTAAGCAGGAACAGAGCAACATATAATTTTACTGAATTCTATTATCGCTTTGACACATAGTGAGGAAATATACTAGAAATGATTTCGTGCAAAATAGAATATATATGCATCACAAGGTTTTGCTCTGATAAAGTCTCTTTTCTTCTGCAGACCAATGTTCTCTGGAAGTTTGCAAGCTGATTTTCCTGTCATAGTTCCTTCCTTCATACAAGTATCTCAGAGGGATGTGGAGAAGGAACAAATAGGCTAAAAAGAAAACACGCACACACACAAAACAATAACAAAACAAAGCCCAAAGAAAACAGGTGGCCTCACATTATAAGTTTGTGAAGTAACTTTTATTAGAAGAATTAACATTATTTTTCGTTACAACTGAACAGAAATTCTTACAGCATAGGTGTTTTCTAACAAAAGGATATAGATTAATCAGTATATCTAGAAGATAATTAATAAAACATACTTCATAAAATATGTTAAATCAATAACAGCAAGACATGCCCATCTTTATTCTATAAGGGAATCTTGGGACATGAAGTTTGGTGACCTTGTGCTTTAAAACTAAAACTTAGTATTGAGATCACCTAGGAACGACATCATGTTGACTAAGTATTCTCTCACATCTTCAACTTTCTTTCTCATTTTATTGAACATTCATAAAGAGAAGTATAAATATTAAGTATTCATTTTTGAAAGGCAATAATTATTACATAAATAATTGATTGAAATTATATGGCCCAAAGGAGTTATATTGTTCTTAGACATTAAATTATTTATTAATATATTTTAGTAGAATATTGCTATTATATGGGTAATCTCATGGTCAAATATTTCAGCTTCAGTAATTATGAAGAGTATTACCCAATATTTATACAGTTTTGTTACACAATGTGATTTTAGGCTGTATTATTGTTTGTTTGTTGTTTGTTTGTGAAATGTTCATGTAACACAAGCTGGCATTAAACTCTCACTTCATCTGCGAGTCCAGTCTTGAAATCCTAGGCACCCTGATGCAGCTTCTTTAGTTAAATTCAGAGATTATAACTTCTGCATCAGCACCCCTGGCTTCAGACTGAATTTTGGTTCAAACAATTGAAATTTTCTGGCGAAAAATTTCTTTTTCCTGGTTAACCTTCTTATTATATGAAATTGAGCTAACATCCCCTTGATCATACAAACTATTCCTCATATAACTTTTAGTTTCTGTTAGGTCAGAAATTCAGAATATGCAGTGCAAATAATTTTGTAATGTACAATCAGTTTTTCTCCACCCGTCGTAGCAATGCTTAAAAACAAACTGTAGGTGGTGATTAAATTGCTATGAGAATAATTAAAATCATTAGGTTTATATAGGATTTCTACTGAGCATTAATTTGTCTCTATGCCATCCAAGTAAAGTTTAAACTATCACCCATTAGTTTGCTGTAGTTTGTGTATGCCTTAAGATTTCATCAATACTCAGAGAGAATCTTCCACACTCTGAGGGCAATTTTGATATAAGCATAGATATAGTTAGATCAAACTTGGAAACAGGTAATATGTTCTGTATTCCTTAATCCCTTTGCACACCCAGAGTCCGCCAGCCGGCAAGGCAGGATTTATTTGAATTTCACTTTCTACTTAGCTTTCTTACTCAGTAGCATTAAGGTGAAAGTCCCACAAGATAACAACAAGTTAAGATGGGCTCATCTAAATGCAACCCCGCCATTCGAGCATAGATAACAGCCACTGCCAAGATAATTTATAGTCTTCAGTATTTGTTAGCACTGCTACCAAAGTGGGCCTTTTGCAACTATATTAAGTCAAGAGTCGACATAGGTGCGATGTAATTTTGCACAGGCTGAAAAAGGAGAGCCGCAAAAAACTTTAATAATGTAAGTTTTATGTGAACTCTGCTATCCCCCTAGTTTATAGAAGTTAATTCCTCCCCTCAGTTTGAAAGGACAAAGATTAATTGGCCCTCCTTATCTGAGTGCTCTTTGATTAGAAATGTGCTTTTCTCACCTATATCTTCCATCATAGATGGTGGATGTTCAATAAAAAGATGTGCCCCGAGCCAATACATCCATTTTTCAGAAGAGCAATATGTGGCCACAGGTTACTGCTTTTGTAAAGCTATTACTTTTACTGTCAAAATGACTGCTGCCCCAAGATGTCTCATTAGGTATAATAAATTGGCACAAACAAACACAACGTCCGTCTAGACAATATATCCCTCCTCCAAAATATCTGCTGTGGTGACATAAAATAAATTCTAAAGACTTCTACTATAAAACATTTTAAAGGGAAAATACAATGGGGTTAACCATTAAGAGAAGCTTCAGGAAATGTACTGTCAAATGAGGGCAGAAGAAATGTCACAAGATGCAGGTTATTACTCTGAAGTCAGAAAATGAGTGCACTTTCAGTTCGTAGGTAATTACAACATGAAAATGTGACAACCAAGTTTTGCAATCATAGAAAAGCAAACCAAAAATTCACACTTTACAAAGGTAACTGGTTTGTTTATGAAAACTGGCTAAGCATATCATTTGCCTGTCTGACACATTCACTTAAATCATAATTCCTGAAGGTGGACACATGGAAGCAGGCATTGAGCCCAAATCAAAGTTTAAGTCTATACTGACATTTATTATAGAAGAATGTTCAAAACTCTTAAAATGTAGATTCAAAGTTTATACAAACTACGGAGTTGAAACAAGCCTAGGAGACTTAACTTAAAAATTTCTAGCTAACATTAATGAATCGTCACTTATATTAAGGAAGATCTACATAATGAACCAAAAACTGACTCTATCTTACATAGAGAATATCATTTTGTTCTTTAAAAGTGTAACTACACAAGTGACTTAATTTGATGCTATTATATAGCAATTTCTTAAGTACTGGGATGAAGAGAGACCCTTTAAGACTCAGAAAGTTCCAAATTGAAATACTCCCACTTATACAGAGGTTCATTAAGATAAGTTGTAGAAAGCAAGCAACTTACAAGTCTAAGAAAGTCCATAGAACTTAGAAAATTCAGAATGACCTTCACGAAGCTTTTATAAGTAGTAAGGGCTAGCGGAGAGAAGGTTAATTTCCATATTGTTGTTTCTCCCTGTCACTCATGCAGGAAAGTCTAGGAATTCAGACCTGGCTAGGCTTTTTCAGTGTTTGAACTATATTTGGGTCATTCATTTATTCTCCGTTAACTAGCTCCTTCAATAGTTCCTTACCCACAGTTCTGTAGGCCAGTCCATGAACTTATTGATTCTCCAGGATGGACTTGGGTGGAATCATTCTTTTGATCTCTCATTGGTTCCCTATGTAAGTTAAGAAATCCAATGCTCATGTCTCATTATCATGTTATATACATGGTACTTTCAAATCAACCCAATAGAGCTATCGGCCACACTTTGAGGTTAGTATTCTTCGTTTCCATGTAATTATATGGAAATATATGGGTCCACATATGAAAACTTCAAAGAACTCATCATATTTTTATGATCTTGTGATGCAGAAATACAAAGAATTCCATATGTTAATGGACACTTTGCCTGAAATTATATTGCTGAAAAACAAGAGTTTCCAGGCACAGCAAAACTGGGAATAAGATTGAGATTGGATTCTCCTTTAGAGTGTTCCTATAGCAGACCCTGTCAGGACTCTGCTGGTCGATCTATAACCTCTACAACTGTAATACAAGGCAATGGCATTCCACAGTAAGTAGATATCTATCAAATCAAATAGTTTGTAGGACCTTTGTTATAACAGGCTTAGCAAACAAATATAATAAGGTTATAAAGTGATTTTAATTGTGGGATAATCCATATCCATATCAATATTCTAGTCTGTTTTCTAGCTCTATTTAGTCTCAAGTCAAACTCAGAGCAATTGAAATGTTTCTGTTAATTTCCAGAACTACTGAAGCCATGTAAAAGCTAAAACATGTGGTTGCCATGAAGCAGGAACATGTTTTGTTCCTAAGTTATAGGAAACATATAGGATGACAAAAATATACAAAATTAACAACCTGCCTGATCATTCAAGCATAATAAAGACATTTGTGTGAGTTGAGAACCTAAGTTGAATCAGTGTGCCTATGTAGAAAGACTGATGGATAGCTATAAACATAACGTATATTTGCCAGAAATAATTGTTGTCTAGGATGCTTTCTGCTGAATAATTTCACACTTTTTAGGTCTGCTGAATTCTAGCTGGCTGTTTCCACTGAGCTGTTCTAGCTCAAAATCTTATTTATTTATTTATTTATTTATTATCTATTTATCTATTTATCTATTATTTGAGTTTATGTGTGCTTTTTATTTGCAGAAAGAGTGCACCATGGTAGAGACGTGCAGGCATGGGAGTTGAAGTAACAAATTGAAAGTTTGCATCTGGAAACATAAGCAGGAAGCAGAAGACACAAATTCAAAATAGCACCAGTATTTAAACTCTCAAAGCTTGCCTCCAGTTACATGCCTTGTTCAACAAAGCCACACATAATAACCCTCCCCAAACAGTGCTAGCAACTGGGATCAAGTATTCAAATACCCAGGATAATGGGGGTCATGTCCTCCAAACTTCTACAGTAGCTAAGAAAATTTGATCTCATTCTAAAGAGAGATTCTATAAACACTGAATAAGATGATCTACAATAGTGGGTGGCATGTTTGGGTCTTAGAGTATCAAAATAATTTACTTGGGTTACAAAATTATTCATGTAATGTATTGACATGGGCAGAGATTAATTTACTAAGTGGCATGTGGCAATCCATTAAGGCAGATAGATCATATCAAGTAAACCATCCATCTAATAATTTCTTGAGGGTCATATAAATAATAACTACATCTGTCTCAAATAGGACCTTATAAATTTAAGGACAGAGATTATAAAAATATCAATAAAAATGGAATAGATTTTTTATCTTCAAAATTTACAAACTGAAAACCTTTTGACTTCTTACAACTTGGTTTCTTCATCTGAACTCAAGCTTGATAGCAACACAATCATAGTAACAAACTCTGAATTGTAAGGCTTTGATGAAGACTCATGAAATATACAAGCACCAACATGCTATAAATGGTAATTTTTTGTTAATTAGTAACCAGCATTTCCAAATGTGAGTTTATGTGAATAGTATTTTAAGAGCCAGTCTATACAAGTAAATGAATACATAGATAACCTGTTATTGCTCTGCTGGCAAATGCTTTTCTCTTTAAATTGATTGATTCAAACTGGCTTCTCTTGGCTTCTCAATGAATAGTTCTGTTTGGCCTCAAACTAACTCTGACAATTTGTTCTAATTTTCTGGGTCCTTTTTATTCTTTGGTTTCTTCTGTGTTCACCTGTGTCTAGCTTTTTCTTTCTGTACCATGTCACAGTAAAACTGTCCCCATAAAAACTGTTCTTGAACTGAACTCTACCAAACTCAATTGATTTCATTGACAGCACAAGCTAAACTGTAGAAACTCAACTGAACTGACTCTCTGAGCTGTTCTTAAGTAGTCAATTTTTTTCTGTCTGTTCTCAGGAGAGTTGAGTGTATTCTATCTCTGACTCATTTCATCATATCTTTCTCTGATTTTCAATTTCATCTGCTTCTAGATTAGACATCATTCTTTGGGATTAAAGGTGTGTATTAAAGGTGTGTCAGTTTTCTAGCCAGGGAAATTAAAGGTATGTAAAGTATGTACTTTATCCTGATCACACAGACCTAGGTCTTTGGATGTGATACCTTGCTATATTGCTGGATTAAAATTCCTCAACAAATAGCACAATATGCAAGAAGCGTTTTTGAGGCTATGTATGATTCCAATGTGCTTCACACAAAGTGTGAAACCAATAGGCTAATTATGAGCCTCAGGCTTGGGAAAGATTGAATTGTGTTACAAAATACCATACAAGGAGTTCAGTAGAACAAAGGTGAATATAGAGGCTGTTTACTCACTGTCCTATTTCTGGGAAGAGACGCCAGAACCAATGCAAACCGTTGTGAAATAAGACATTTAATTGGAAGCTTGTTCACCGTTTCACAGGTTTTACTATCTTGACAATGAAGGAGTTCAGCAGAATGCAAAAAGTACTGTAGCAGTATTGGGGAGCTATATCCTGATCCATAGCAGAGAAAGACAGAATGGGGCTAGGGAGTTCTCTTTTGAAAGATCAAATCCTATCCCAGTGACACACTTTCTCCAACAAAACCACCCCTACTTCAACAAAGCCACACCTCTTAATCCTTGTAACTGCTCTTTCAAATAGTCTGACTCCCTGGTGAGGAAGCATTCAAATGTATGAACCTATGAGGGGCAGTATTATTTGAACATCCATAGAGACATAGTATGAAATTCAATTCAGTCTGTGAATAAAGTCATAACAACCTGACCAATACAAAAAGGGGCTTAGACAGTATTTTTCAATACATTATCCCCTAATATATTGAATATTGTAAGAGTCTGTGTCTTGCCAAAGAATGATACCCCATACTTAAATAGTATGCAAAAGCAAAGAGTTTTATTTTGCAGAATTCCAGCATTTGGCAGTCTACCATTTATCAATATGTAGATTATGTAGATGCCTATGTACATATCATTTATGAAGATGTAGATAGGTAAGCTGGCAGGCCCAATTTAAAGCAGTTTAAGGGAATTCCAAGGAGGGATAGGTGACGCTTATCTTGATTGGTTGGCTTCGTCTCTTAAGGGTATGGGTATCTTTGGGATTGGCTCTGGAGATATTCTAGAACCCTTCCTGCTGCCTGGAAACTTGCTGGGAAAATCTGGAAAGCGTTGTTGACTTGCTTCTCCTGCCTCAGACCAGGTGGCTGGACAACTTCTGATTGGCTGCCTATGATTTGTGTTTTTTTTTTATTCAGTTGGTTTTGGGTTTTGTTTTGTTTTGTTTTTTCCCCCAGTAACTGACTTGCCCTGACTTGCCCAGTTCTGGGAAACAGAAATTTAGGCCTAATCCCCTGAACTGCCAGTTTGAATTCTGTCATATATTCAGCATGTCTCAGTCTTTTTGACATAAAAGTTATCTGAAAATATAATTCTGAGCTCCATTGATGCCTTATATGTAGATAACTCAGACTAGATAATGCTTCTCACAACTACACTGAAAAGTCCCTAAAGCCAAACCTATAAAAGACCTCCAGACTTAGGGGGCAGGAGACAAAACCCAAAAGAATGCCTTTCCTTAGAGACTCATGTTAAATGACTCCTCTAGTTCCTCATTACTCATGGACCCCAAGTGAGTCTCAGTCTTGCTGATGACAGATTTTCAGAGGCTATGGGCATCTGAGACTCCCAGAGCAAATTAGTTGTTTGTATGATGTTGCTTCTGCCTGTGGTCCCAAGCAGCGATTCTCTGTCCTATGCTTTCAAGTGAATACTCAAGTTTCCTGACTCTAACTTTTCTTTATACTACTGTTGTCTTTCAGCATCTATCTTGTGTTTCTGTAGTTTGTACTGAAAGGATCATCGTTACTCACTGTACTGGTCCAGCTGGTATGAAGTCAGCAGTCATCTGAGGGGGTAGTGAGGATGATTATAGAAAAGACAACACAAGATAAAGGTTAGAAAGCAGCAACCTCTCTTAGACTTTGTTGGGAAACAAAATCTAAAGTCAGCAGAGACAATGGCTGATGTACATTGAATATGTACCCCTCTGGAGGCCTCCCTGCCTCCCTGCCTCCCTGTACCTCATCCAAGATTAACAGAGCATTCAACCACTCACCTTGAGCTTCAATGTATCTTTTCTTGTCATTCCATGGGTCAACAGACCAATCTGCCAGTACACCCTGGTCTGACTTGACTGCCTGACAGGCAGGACTCTCACAGAAGCAGGCAAAATGGCTCCCGAGAACTAACACACAAGAAGACTAATCACATTTCAGTACTGAATCTGCCACAAATATTTTGCAAGGATATTGTAGTGCATCACTTACAAATTTTTGTCTGTATTAAAGACTGTTTTTTCTTTCTTTAGCTAAAGTGCTCTGCCTTCTGGAATATTACCTGTAGTTGAAGTTGAACAGCTCTTACTCCTCCCATAGTTTCATCTGTATGATCGTTCATTATTTGCCATATTGTCTTTTTCTTGGTGCCAGAATCAGTATAGGTTTTCATTGTGAGCTGGGAATAACTGCTCTGGGAAAGTTCTAGACTCTAATTAAATTTGACATTAATTGCTTTCTAACTCTGGAGTTGTTATAAATGAAGTTGAACTGCACATGGAATAATTGAAATTTCGGAGAGGAATTACCTTGTAGTCTTTTCTACAAGTCTGAAATCACATAACGTGGAGTAAAAATGATGAAACATCAAACCATGGTTAAAATCAAGTGAAGTATAACACCATAAAATGAAACAACTGCCTAAACCTCTCTCTTCTCTCCCTCTCAAATATATATTATAATTCATATAATTTAATATTAAATTTATACATAATTTATTTACAGTTTAGTTAACATTTATTCAAAAATATATAACTCAGGAGCTTTTTCTAATTAAATAAATTTAAAGAGAAATGTTTATGTATTGAGATTGGAGAGTTTTGTATGCAACAGAAAAGACATATATGAAGCATTGATAAGTGTCTTAATTGGTGACTACTCTGACACTAATTCCTCAGGAAATAAAAACAAATGCTTTAGACTAGAATAGAGCTGGCAAACTTGGCTATATGATCTTCCTAAAACTGATGATTATAAAGTTTGGGTTTATTACTTTGCAGAAAGAACTGGGAGATCTCAAGCATAGACTGAAAAGTTTACTTTTGAAAAATTACAACTAGTAGAATTATAATTATGACTGTAAAAATGTAGTTAAGCATTATGATTTAAGGAATATAAGAATGACAATGATAAAAGTCAACATGAACTCTCCTTAAACTAAAGACTGAGAACAGCAACAAAAACATTAAATAGGAAAAAAATGTAGCTACCAAGTCACCAGTAAAAAATGTGGAAAAGGAATTGGTAATGCTTATTTTCATAAATGGAAGATAACCTATCATTATAAAATATTTTCTTGTGACAAAATTTTACAGCTTTTACTATTTAATATAGCATATTACTTAAGTTTATAGAGTTTGGAGAGAAAACTGCAATGCCTCATAGACTTGATATCTCAGAAAACAGTTCTAGAATATCACCTGGAAATTTAGAATTCCTAAAATTCACATCAAATATCTGAAATATGAAGTAGCATTTTTGCTCAAATTTCTATTTTTTACCAAGTCATAAACAAACATATTAGCCACAAGTGTCCATATAAATACAGTAAAGAAAGATGATACAAAAAATGGGAAATTAAAAAAACAAGAAGTCATTTCCTAACACAACAAAAATAATGACAAACAAATGAAAAGTGGAACACATTGCTGTAAGTTACTATTACAATATCTAGTTTTCAAAGAAACACTACCAGATAATACAGAAACTTATAAGAAACAAACAAACCACCAAAAAACTCAAAACAAATGTATAGCATGTACCCAAGAAAGAAGAGGGCTAATAAGAATAGTTTACCATTATGGGTTGGCTAATCCACTGCTGTCAACTTGATGAGCATTAGAATGGTCACAAAAATTCATTTCTTCTCACATCAATGAGCGTTTTTTACAGGAAGACTTAACTGACCAGGAAAGCCTCCCTTGAATGCGGCTGGCACCATTACTAGAGCAGAATTATAGAATAAATAAAAGTTTGAGAATATGAGCTCACAGCAATATTAATCTGTGTGTTTGTTCATCGTGAATATCACATGATGAACTGCCCTACACTTCTCTCATCACACTTCCCCATCACCATGGAAGTTCCCCTCTAACTATGAGCAGCTGTAAGCCTGTCCTTCATTTTCTTTGTTCACTTGCTTGTTTTTCACTAACATCCGGTTCTGAAGGATAATACATAAGTAGAAATATAATTCAATATTTTCTCACCACACGATCTCCCCATCCATCCAAATCTTTACTCTTCTAGGGCTCAACTGAAGCCCTGTATTATAGTACTGATCCACTGACCTTCTTTCTTCTATGAAGACATTCCTGCCTCCCAGAACACATACCACAAATACATAAATAAACTTACACAATCACTTGATTATATATATACATATACATACACACACATATATACATATGTATAAAATAAACATGCAAATATTTCAGATTCTCTTAAAATATATAGAAAATAATTTATCTTATAAAGGTAAGGTACATATATGTTGTCATATTTAATTTGAAATTGTTGTGATGACATCATTACCAAGGGAATTTACATAATAAAAAATTTGTTGGTGGATTGTTTACAGCATTAGAAGGTTAATCCATGACTTCTATGTCAGGGTTCATAGCAGCAGGAGAGCAAGCATGTTGATAAACAGTAGAGGACTTACATGCTGACATAACCATGTTGCAAAGAGAAGCCAACTTGAGTAGATGGCATGGGCTTCCTCTTGTGTGTGTGTGTGTGTGTGTGTGTGTGTGTGTGTATTTGTGTATGTGTGTGTTGTTGTTGTTTATATCTATATACATATGTACTACCCACTTTCATATATGCATATATGTGACATTTTTACTTTAATTATTCATAAAACCATGTGTTTTCAGATGGGTTAATTGCTGGCATACATTGTTCACCTCTGTGAATGTTTTTGGTTGGGTTTCTTTGTCCTTTCTATTATTATTTATTTTAAAATACACTGTTCTAGTTAGCTTAATGAGTATAGGAGACAGCCTGGAATCCTTCCAGAAGTCACCTAAGAGATCAGCCTAGCCTGTAGACATGCTGGTAGGGAGATTGTCTTGATTTTTAATTTATGGAGGAATGCCTAGTTCACTGTGGGCAACAATAGTCATTAGGCACATGAACCTAAACTCTATTAAAAAGAAATGTAAACACTCATGAACCTGGGAGTAAGCCACCAAAGAGTGGGCTTGTCGAAACAGATAATGTCACTCCATTGAAGAAAACTGATTTTCTTCTCCCAGCAGGTATCAGTTGCCAACACCTTCTTGCCTATTTGTTTCTACTTGTGATAGTATTTTGTTGGGCTTAAATTAGGTAAGTCTTGTGTCTGCTGTCACAATTTCTGTGAACTCTGATATACATCAGACCTGATGTGTCTATGCGATATTCTCTTTCCTTGGAATCACCCAGGATCTCTGGCTTTTACAGTCTTTTGACCTCTTCTTCTCTGTAAATTCTAGAGCACTGAGGAGATAATTTTGATATAAATGTCCTATTTATGGACTGAGTGTCCATGGTCTAACAATGTTTTCTCGTGTCCTAGTAGTGGATTTCTGTGACAATTAGCATCTATTGCAAGTACCTTCTCTGGTGAGTGTTGAGTGAAGTAATAAACTATGGGTGTAACAATGTCATTAGGGGTTACTTTATTGTTAAATACATTTACTGGGATAGTAGTATCTTTTCCCCTAGGGCCTATGACCTAGCTAGTCTCAAGTTCTCAGTCTCATTAAAAGTGTCAAATGTGGATTCTAGCTGATGGAATGGGCCTTACATCTACCCAAAAAGTGGTTGGTTACTCCCTTTAGGTCACCATTGCATCAGTATATCTTTTAGAAAAGTCAGTGTTGTAAGTCACATGCTTTGTAACTAGGTGAGACTGATGATTATATTTCTCCTCCAGTAGCATGTGTAGTACCACGCAGCACTATAAATATAGTCAGTAGAGGTCAAGCTTCTAGAGGAGCACCAGATTATTTTATCCGTGTTTGATGACAGAATAGGGCCTTATTGTCATATTATAGAGGGAACCTACAGTAGTGGTAATAGCCTATATCATTTAGGGATGTGTATGGGATCTTTTTAGCTAAAACTCAACAATATGTTACTGATCCATTCTTGGTACTAAGTCTTTTACATGGTAGTTTATGGTGTCTAGTTGGGACATGGGTTTCCTATTATGTGATAACTCCACTTAAATTCCTTTATAGGAAAGTTAAAACCTTTGGAAAAGCATGAAAATCAACTTACCACTGAAGATTTCAATGTGAAAGAGAACTGAGAAAAAAATGAATTTTGTAAATTAAATACTTGCAGCAAACTAAAAAAGCCAGAAAAAATTTTTGGATAAATATTTCATATAAAATACTATATCATCCTTATTGGCTAGGTAAATATCTCAAATATATATACATAATATATATATACATATAATATACATATATATATTTAAAGTGTCTCTAGTAAGTATATCATATATACTTATATGTGTATATATATAATATACTTTTTAGAAAGACACTTTAAATAAAATGTAAATACAATTTTTTCAACCTATATATGAAATATTATAACTAATTGATAGTGATTCTAAATCCAGGTCATTATTTAAGTACTATTTATCTGTTTAAGGCTATGAGGTCAGTTACAATGTATAAACTTCAAAACATTAATAACATACATTAAAATCATGATCCCAGTTATTTAAAGCAGAGAAATTTAAAATTCGACATTTTCTAGTACTTAGAAGATGACTTCTGAGTTTGACCTGAAAGAGAGAAATTTAGGAAAACATAATTCATCCTTTGGAACTGTCAGACCCTGACTTTACTATGTTTTCAGCTTCAGTTCATTCTCTAATAGCATTTTAAAGCAATCTGTTATCTAGAAATGTATTAAATACTATGCACAGAGTGAGCAACGTCTCTGCTTCTCCATAATTACATATCAGATGTTGTGAATTCAGAAACAAGATACAGCTTCAAATAACCCAAGTTGAAATGTTGACTAGACTGATGTGTTTTGCTGCTGGAATGTATGTTTCCTGTTCTTTTTCTTTATAGGATTAATTCTACTTTTAAAAAGTTCTCAGGAAGAGTGAGAATAGAAACTAGTAGATACAGAACATCAAACTTACAACTCCTAGGCAAATTACCATGATATATGAGTATAATTTGGACTATTTTTCACTACTACATATAATGTTTATCAAAGTTTCATTACATAATGATTTTCAAATCTGGTCAGGTAAGCACCTATTAGGAAACTATGAATAAATTAACATTGAACCAATTTGGTCAAAAAAATATTTCTGGCTACCCAACAATTGATAGTCTTAAAACATGTAATCCCTAGCCTCCTGTGGTAATTTCCCTAAAAACAACTTGTTTTAACAGTCTTAAAAATGCTAGTCCTTAGCCTCCCCTGGTGATTTCTCTAAAAACAACTTGTTTTGACCCATATTTTCAATTATGCTACTCAAACCATATAATAATACCATTTATATTTATTCCATGATTTTTTGAATATTTGGTTAGGGAACACGAAGCAGACTATTCAACGAAGTCACATACATCGCTACTATAACATTCACGCAAGGTCACATGGACATTATGTTTTCCTTTCTAAGATAGTCTATTTCCTCATGATTATAAATAACAAGAATTGTGGCTCCAGTCCTTCCTTCCCTCGGTGCTTGACCTCCTGTTCAAAACACACACTCATTAGATCATTTTTCTCACCAGAAAATAGCCAAAATATTCGCTTTCATATCTTTGGCTTGGAGGTGGGAAACTTGATTAATCATAGAATGTGTTTGACAGCCATTCCTAGCATGTTTCTCTGACTCTATTGTTAACATTTAAATCCCCAAACAGGTCAGATTCCAAGACTCAAGACCTGAGATGGTTGATAGGAGAGTTTCAGCTAAAACTTACTCCCTGGTATTCTATAATTCTATGATTCTGTATGAAAGCTCTAGAATGCCCATGGCCTTGGACTCTTTAGTGAATAACTGCTAAGATAACAAGTGTGTTTATTTTTATATACATTTTCTTAAGATAACTGTTTCTAAAACCAAATTTTAGTTACACTTCCATTTAAATCTGTATATGGAGTGTAAAGTAATAAAAGATTGTCTTGCATTATGCAAGGGACACATAATTTTCATTAATAAGAACAACTCAAAAAGTTCCCAGTCTGTGGCTTCTACTCCCAATTCATGAATTGGACAAAGTTTACATGGAGAAAATGACCAGGGTTCTTGCTTTAATTTTTTTTTTTTCAATAAAAGGACCACCTAAAGTACTTTAGAATTTTGCTCTGGTTGGAATTGAGTTATCCATGTTCTGCTAATGAAATGGTCATGTTAAGCTTTAAATACTATTTGTCTTCAACAGCAAACGGAAATTACAAGGACACTATTACATTTTTTTCTTCAACAATCAAACCATTCTCCAACAGCTTTGGCCCTCAAATCTTATTAGTTCTTTTCTTCATTTGTTCTTTCTGAACCAAATGAATAACCAAAGAGTAACAGTCTTCCTCTCATATCACTTACTCTTATACACAACATTATTGCACATATCTCATTCATTGAAATTTTTTCAGATAGCTAGGATACTTCATAAGTAATTAATAAAAATAATTAATAATTAATAAAATGATACAAATATTCTTAGTTTATTGGAATCACACATTCAAATAGAACATTTCATAATGAAATGGCATTTGTTAAATATGTACTAATATCTAAATGTATACAGATATGTACACACAAATACTTACATGTGTGTATACATATGCATACAGGTAGACATGTCCACACTGTCATGATTTCACAGTTAGGGTCAGTCTTCTATAACTTTATAAGTTGGATGTTTCCAGTAACATAAAATAAGTTTTAACTAAAAATAAACAGTGAAATAATTTTAACCATTTGTTTGCATCAGCTATATATTTATTATGCATTTGATATTATTATTTTATATTTATTGAATCCACCCATGTCATTCTACACTTCTACAAAATCATTAGACTTGAACTCTTCTATTATTTAGAAATATTTAACTCTTACAACAATTATACCATACATACACCTGTGCTTTTGTAATTTTTCTCTTAATTCTTTATTAGACAAACATATTATCTCACAGTGTGTTCTACGTTTGAGTTGCATATAGTTCATTTACTATATGCATGCCACTTAGGTAATGTTATTTATTTAAATGTCATCAGAAATTGCAAAATGGCCTTCTGTTTTGAAATCATGGCCAGAAAGTTCCAAATTTCTTTCTGAATATTTTCCAAGCAACTATTAACAATGCTGAAGAAAGGGCTTTCGTCTGATTCAGAAGCATTAAAATGATTCTAAAACTCTACCCATATTTAAATATGAAATCTCCTCTGAGTATAATGCAGATCCTTATACTATGGTAGCCTTTAAATTACTTTCTGGATTTCATAAACATTCTCTAGTCCGTTCTTTCTAATTTTGAAATGGCAAGGTGAGGTCGTATGAAAGTTAATTTACCTTACTTTTTCTGTCAAATATTTCTATTGTATCTTGGCATTCTTTGAATGCAGCTTGGAACCCAGAAGAGCAGTAGTCTTTTATAAAAGTCAGTCTTCCTGCATAATGTCTCCTGGTTAGATTTATCCCTGAGGAAGAATATAAATTCATTGTAAATGATACTTTAATGGGCCTAGCTTTTTATTGTCATGCAAAGAGATCCAAATGGATGTGGAGGCCAGCAGCAATTCTTATGGGATGCTGTGCAACATGAAGCAAGTGATCTTGTCAGAAATAAGTAAATAAACACTTCTAGATTTTGCCAGTTTAACAATTTTATCCCATCCAAAAATGCTTAACATGATTTACATGTAGTTGATAATCTTTCTTAAAAAGTCTTTGTTTGCCTTTATTGTTATAGATCTGACAGGTGTATTATTTATGATATGCTGGAGAAAACATTAGCTCTTAGAAAGTGGCAACTTGCTCAGAAGTGAATATGCATTCATTTACTTTAGACAAATGACATCTTTCATCACCCTAGGTTAGGTTAATTTGTTGGGTGACTTTTTCTAAAACACTGTATGCTATCCTTTTTTATAGATAGGCTTCTTTATATTACATCATAGGTTATAATAATACCAAAAGCTTTAAGAAAATTGATAGAGCTTTGTGGCTGGGGAAAAAATACAAATAACGAAGCAATGTGTTGAGAAATGGAGAGTGCTTGTCTCTTGCATGTCAGTGAACAAAGGTCAGTACTCTTTACATGATCATACTGTTGTCATCATCATCTTAATCATCATTATGGTCATTGTCGTCATCATCATCACCATCATTATGCACTTTAATTAACTATCAAATTAAAACAGAGTATAAGTTGATGTTAGTGATTTTACTGAGAGTTATTTGAAATGGACATAGAAATGACTAATGCACAAATATGTTAATTCAATTATTCTAATACTGAACTACTAAAGGGATGCTGTGGTATATTGTTATCACAAGCCATAGTTCAGAGATGGCCTGTAAAAATCTCCCATGATTCCAATACCCTTCTGTGAAAGCAACACAAGTCAGTACTCATGGATCCATGAAAAACTTCATAGGAGTTAACATTCTTTTTGGAAGAGAGAAGCAATTTCCATGAGAAGTAATAAAAATTTAATGAGATTCCAAGTAGTTTCAGTAGGAAATAACTGTTGCTTTTTATCAGTGTTAATCTTTCCAATGGAAGTTTCGTCACAGAAATTTGCTATGCTGTTCACTTGTTTTATTATGAAATATATCATCTTTACAGAAAGGCACATAAAACAGATATATGTAATTTAAAGAATAATTGTACTGAGAATGTATAATATCATACTATCATACAGGTCAAGAAATGAGATGCCATGTATATCTCAGATACCTCCTGTCTATGACAACTTTCTTCCTTTGTAATTAATCAACATTGTGAGAGTTGAGATATTCATATTTACTTTCTAGCTATATTTTGTCATTGTGTGTAAAATAATTTATAATTAATATGATTTAGATGATTTGAAATGCATGATCTTTGTCTGTGTTGTTCTCATATGTACTCTATACAGCTATAATTACCCTATCTTTATTATCACAGAGAATACCTTTCCATATCTATATTAAAATTACTGTCTAACAAACATTTCCTTTAGAAATAAAACAGAAATTAAGGCATTAATGAATGAAGAAAAAGTAAGAGAATTTAACAGTGAATATAATTTAAAGAGTAGTGAACATAAATTTTTAAACATAAGGGCAATGATAAAAAGAAGACACATCTGAACATCAGAAACAGAGAATTATAATAGTAAGTAATATTTTTCTCTTCAACAAAACCAATAATTATTTCATTCTGAAATTCACAAATGTACCTATTTCTTTTCCTACGTGATGTAAAAATACTAGAATACTTCAATTTTTTCCTGCTCAACTCAAACAAAATGATGATTCTTTGTCTAAATCTACAGCACAGTAGAGAAACGTTTCCCTAGTATGCATAAGACATTGAGTCTAATCACCAGTACAATAAAAATAAAATAAAAGAATGACAGTTTTGTATTGTATTAATTATTCTGCTTTGTAATTATATAGAAGACAACATCATTTGTTTCAGTTTAAGCTTAGCTATAAAGTTACTTCTATATTTAATTTTTTTTTACTTGTTTAGTATTTTCTTGACTTACATACCCTCATTTAACACTTGAGACTGCCTGGACTCAGTTTTCTGATAATGTAATTATTTAGTATACTTTCTTATGTGTTAGGAAGTATCTTTTTATCTCACTCTTATTCCTAAGAGGTATTTTTCTCGACATAAAATTTCAGGTAGGAAATTGCATTATTATTCCCAGTCATCTAAAATTAATTTCCAACAATTAATATTTCACAGCCGATTTGGTAGCTTCTATCAGTCAGAGTGTTGAGGCTACAAGTTTAAAACATCAAAGGGTAATATTTAAAGCTCATTCTTGAACAGAACTTCTCTTCTCATCGCATTTACCGAGGAGTTCAAGTTGATAGAGATGTTCTCTTGACACATAATTATTAACTTGACAACGGTGGAAAGAGCAAGCGAGTGGCTTAACTACAACGAAAGTGCTGACCCAACATATTAGATATGAGTTCCTTTCAATGTTCCTTAGCCAAAAACAAGTCATTTAACAAGACAATAATAGGCAATTCAATCATATAGTCGGAATGGCAACATGGATAACAAGCATCATAGGAAAAAAAAAAAACCTGAGAAATGATCATATTTATTCGTCTGAGTAAAAAGGGAAAGAAAAAAAGAAAGAAACAAAAATCCTCTGGACAAACAAAGCAGGGGGTAGAGGCCATGGGTAAAGAAACTGTTAAAACTCTGAGAAGTGAACGACTTAAGACTCTAGGATATAAAACGACTTCTCATATTCATGGTCTGAAATAATTAATATTGTATAATTCCTATGCTGTCAAAACAATCTACAGATTCAGTGCAACCCCTATCGGTATGTCAGTGTTATTCTTTTAAAACAGTAACCAGTCGATAACTGATTTGACTTAAGGCCCACTCCACAAGATGGAACTTGTATCTGGTGCTGTTTGAATGACCAGGAATCTGAGACTAGATAGCCCAGGGATCTAGGGTAAATCAAAGCATCACTGGTCTAAAAAAGACAAAAATATGTGGTGATAAAATGACCCATACTCATAGATCAGTGACATGTTCAGCTATTGTTATAAAACCTTCCTCCAGCAGCAAATCAGAACACCTATAAATACCCATAGCCAGATATTATGCAGTGAGAGACCTTGGAACACTCATCCCTAAATGGGATGTCTCCACCAAATCCCTCCTCTCAGAGATCAATGAACTCCAAGGAAGAGGAACCAGAAACAATGTAAGATTCAGATGAGGAGGATGACACCAAGAAAACAAGACCCAGAGACAGAAGCAGCATGCACAAGGCCTACATGGGTTGTCACCAGGTCTTTTGATGATGGATTATGGCATCCTGTTTAATATTTTTATGGGATTCCTTAGTGTGACAATGAGTGTATTTCTTATTCTTGTGCCTTTTCTCAGGCTCTTTTCCTTCTGTTGGCTTCTCTTGTCCAATTTCGATACGGTATCACTTGTTTTATCTCTTTCATATTTTTAAATTTCTCCTCAGTTGGGTACCCACAAACAATCTTACCAGTCTTGGACATTTCCAAAATCATGCTCCCACAAACAACTATTTAAAACCATGGATCCGAAAATAGAAAAAAAGGGCATGAATATGAAAAAGAAAATTCATAAAGATAATGTAGGTGAGAATACCCAAATAATAACCAAACTACATTATATGTAAGCATGAGACTATCAGGAAACTAATTCAACCTTAATTTTAATTTATTAAAAGCTTCCTTGATCAACTTATGGTTCGTGACCCCTTTGTCAAACCTCTATCTCCAAAAGTATTTACATTACAAATGAGCAAAATTGAGAACCAGTGCTCTAGAACATCATAAAGGATAACTTAATTCTCATTTCCTCAGTTGTTCCTTTTCAACTAATAGTTTCTAAGTTTCATTAGTTAGCCTAAGTCCCTGAAAATTAAATGGCACACATATATAGACAAAGTGAAAGTCATCACCAAGGACCCAGCAATTTACCACCCAAAGAGCAGCACTGGAAACTCTGCTTTTTCTGTCTTCAACAAAAGCAAATTAGGTGTTATCTCAGTTCTAATACCATGAGTTTTGAGTGACTTTCAACAATATAAAATATGAAATATAAAAACTACTGCTATAGGACTACTTTTGTAACATTGTTCTCATAAGAATCCTCATTTTTTTTTTTTTATTTTGAGAATCCAAATTAACTTTGCAGCATCTTAAAGTCCAATGATGAAGTCCAATATTTGATGATTGGTTCTGGTAATAACTTTTCAGTTTGAGATTTAATATTACCTTAAGCCTGCATAAATATTTATATGCTAGACTTTTAAATATATATTTTTACATATGTGTGTGCCTGTGTTCGTGTGTGTGTGTGTGTGTGTGTGTGTGTGGTGTGTGAATGTTGAGCCTTCACTTCTAGTGAGTGTTTTGATTTAGTAAATAAAACCAATCTCTTTGTTTTTAAATGGCTTTTGATATTTAAATCACCTCTGTATGTCTAAAGCTTTAGAGGAAGAGATTTGCAAGCTACAAAGATAACATTCCGGAATGATCTTGTTTTTCCTGTAAATTTCAAAATAGTCCAAGAATCATGCCAATGACTCTCTCAATCCAGTTCCTCTTCAGTAATTGTTTTATTCTGATCTCATTAGTTGCATAAAAATGGGTATACAGCACTCATTTCCTAAGTAAACATGTGAGTGTGCAGGACCCTTCTCCCCATTTCTTTATATTCCTAAAAAAGTCCAACTTACAAAGTTACAGAAGACTGAACCTAACTAAAAAACCAGTGACAGTGTGAGGCACAAGTAGGCATGTCTACCTGTATGCATATGTATGCACACATGTAAGTATTCATATATACATATATGCATACATTTAGATATTAATGCATATTAAACAGGTCACTTTTTTATGAAATGCACTATTTGAGTGAGTTATTCCAATATCCCATTTATTTATTATTTATTTATTTATTTATTATTTATTTACAGCCCAAATGCTGCTCTTCCTCTTTGTCAACCCCTTCCACAATCTTCTCTCCATCGCCTTTCCACTTCTCCTCTGAGAGGGTTGGCTCCCGGGTTTCCCCCTACCCTGGCACATCAAGTCTCTGCCATCATTAGTACATCTCACTGAGGCCAGACAAGACAGCCAAGGAGACTGGGCTGCATGTTTACTACATATGTTCCAGGAGCTTTATTCCAGTAATGTATGTTCTTTGGTTGGTGGCTCAGTCTTTGAGAGCTCCCAGGGGTCCATGTTAGTTGATTCTGATGGCCTTCCTCTGGGGTTCCATCCCCCTCAAGGCCTTCAGTTCTTCCCTGAACTCTTCCATAAGACACCTGACCTCCATCCAATGTTTGGCTATGTGTATGCATATGTTTCAGTCCACTGCTGGGTAGAGCCTCTCAGAAGACATTTATGCTAGGCTTTTGTTTGTGTCTTAGTCAGGGTTTATATTTCTGCACAAAACATCAAGACCAAGAAGCAAGTTGGGGAAAAAAGAGTTTACTCAGCTACATTGCTGTTCATCACCAATGGAAGTCATGCTAGGAACTCACACAGAATAGGAACTTGGACGTAGGAACTGATGCAGAGGCCATAGAGGGGTGTGGCTTACTGGATTGCTCCCCTGGCTTACTCAGCTTGCTTTCATATAGAACTCAAGACTACCAGTGTCACGTCCGCCTTGACCAGCAATTAAGACACTACACAGTCGGATCCTTCTCGTTCAGCTTTATTGCAGGAACGAATCTTGACTTATGGACGGGAACGGGGACTGGGACAGGGACCCCCAGCAACAGAAATGAGCTGCTTATATAACTGCCCAAGGCGGGCTGGGTGATGTATTCTCTCAGGATAGGTTAAGCTGCCAATACCTCATTAGCATAAGCCCTCTCGGGAGGGGCACGAGGCCAACGCATGCACAGAGGACTTGTTTACCAGTTTAGCTGAGCTGGCCATGCTGGAAGCCAGCTGCCTACATCGGCAGGTGCTAGTCATATGACTTTGCAACTGTCCCAGGTGCTATCTTAAACACGGCTCCCTACATACCAGCCCAGTGATGGCACCACCCACTATGGGCTGGGCCCTCCCCTCCTTGATCACTAATTGAGAAAATGCCTTAGAGCTGGATGTTTTTGAGGCATTTCCTCAGGGGAGGCTACTTTATGATAACGCTAGCCTGTGTCAAGTTGACACACAAAAGCGGCCAGTACAGTCTGCAAGCATAAAATATTATCATTAATAATGTCAGAGATTGGTGCTTGCCCATGGGATAGATTTCAAGTTGGGCCAGTTATTGGTTGGATACTCTTTCAGTCTCTGCTTCATTTATGTCCCTGTATGTCTTTTATACAGGACAAATTTGGGGTCAAAAGTCTTGTGACTGGGTTGGTGATCCTATCCCTGCCTTGGGGGTACTGCCTGGGTACAGGAGGTCGCTATTTTAATTTTCATGTGCCCACTTTTATATATCTTAGATAAAAGTCACCAGCATTGACTTCTGGGAACCTACCTACTCCAGGACTCTGGACCTTCATAGATATTCTCCCCACCTTTACCTCTAGCAGCTGCCGTTTTCCATCACTCTCCTGATGGAAAACTCTTCTCTCCCTCCTCATTTTTCTTGACCCTGCCTTCCATCCCTCCCTTTACTATGCTATCCATTGTCCTCTATCCCTCTGCCTCCTATGACTATTTTATGTCCCCTTCTAAGAGTGATTAAAGCATCCTTGCTTGGTCCTTTCGTCTTGTTTAACTTCTTTGGGTCTGTGGTGTGTATCATGGGTATTCTGTAATTTATGGCTAATATACACTTACGAGAGAGTACATACCATGAATGTTCTTTAAGGGTCTGAGTTACCTCACTCAGGATGATATTTTCTAGTTCCATCCATTTGCTTGCAAAATTCATGATGTACTTCTTTTTCATAGCTGCATAGCACTTCATAGTGTAAATGGAAATCTATCTGGAAGTTTCTCTGAAAAAAAACATGGAAATAGTTCTACTTGAGTACCCATGTATACTGCTCTTGAACGTATAACCAAAAGATGTTCTACCATACCACAAGGACATGTGCTCCACCATGTTCATACAGCTTTATTTGTAATAGTCAGAAACTGGAAAAAATATAAACAGCTGTCTCTCTAATGGAGAACAGAAAATGCAGTTCATTGTCACCTCCTATTCTAAAATTATGCTTTTGCTTTTCCTGAAAGCACAATCTAACACAGTTACAATTGTAAGTGTTTCATTATGATACTATTATAAATCTTTTTTCCCCTGAGATTGAAGGCACTGTTATAGCTAAGTACCTGTTTTTTTTTCCTGCAATGAATTTGTATTCTTAATGTCAAGAGTCATACTTAAGAGATAGTATGTCTCCAAAACAGATAGCTATTGAAGGCATGCAGTGATGGCTAAGTGCAGGACTAAATACACACTATTTATCCTGTGGAGTGCTTCTCTCTGCCCTTTTCTATTTGCATTTTGCTTTTTATTTCCATTTCATCTCTTCATTCTCAGCTTGTGCATTGATGACTTAAATCTCTCTCTCAACTACAGTTTTTTAATGTGTCCCTCCAGTGTTCTATACTTGCTTTCTTATTTCAATCTAGTTGTTAGCACATTAACAGTTTTGTATGTTTTTTCCCATTGTTTTGCTTGTCTTTACGTATCTAAGTGCCTGAAACCCCCATTTCTTAGCAAAGCTACTGAAATAGCACTGATTGAAAGGGTAAGATTTCTCATCATTTCATAAATAATGTTCTCAACTTCATTGAATTTAATCACTTCATGTAAGCCACCACATTAGTTTTAGATGACAAATTTAATTTATTTTATAATGATTATAAAATTAATTCATTAGCTGAGAAATAAGATAGAGTCAGATAATAATGGAGCTTGAGAAAAACCTTAGGGAGAGAGGAGGGAACAAATAGAGAGCAAGAAAGCAGAGAACATTGTGTTGAGAGGACAAAGTATTCAGTTTCTTACTTCCTTCGCTAATCTATAAGGAGTGTTTCTTCATTAATTCCAAATTCTGTGAGTTTTGTCATATCGGAGGTCTAACTACACTACAACATGTAAATATTAGGAAATGCTACCATAAATTCAATAACTCACGACAAAATTACTAGGTCCCAAAAAGTAAAGAGAATTCTCGCAGGTTTTGCTCCAAATTTATCAAGCTTTGTAGGCATATCACTTAACTTTGGATACTTTCACTTTTATAGAAACTGTGGCTTGACTGTGTGTATAGTTGTGTGTGTGTGTGTGTATGTATAGACACCAGACATACACACACACATATACACACACACACAAACACACACACAACACACACACACACACACACACACACACACATATTGTTCTAAAATTGGTTTGCTAGTGACATTATAAATTACTTGTAAGGTAAGTATTTAATTTGGCTTAAATTATGTAAAACTCATTGGTGGAAGGCATCAGTAAAATAAAATATATTTTTAAAATAAAAATATTACACATCTTCCTTTGTTAATATCTACTATGATAAATAAGATATATTATATGATGATATGATGTTAAATTATGGAACTATTAGAATTTTAATATGAAACAAGGGTAGTTTTTTTCAGAACTGAATTGAGGTATAGATACAATTAAAATTGTTTATATGCATGTATATGATGAGTTGATTTACATGTCCATGGTGAAATATACACTACAACCATGGAAATTAACAAAGTTGTGCCTTAGAGTTGTCATTTTGTGTATGCCTAAGATCTACTCAGCAAAAATACAGTATAAAATAAGATACTGTTTACTCTACTCATGATACTCTTTATAATACTCCCAAATCATTTGTCAGTTATAACAGGAAGTCTTTGTCCTTGTCCATATCCATAAATCCTCTGCCCATGGAAATCACAACACCTCTTTTAGAGGGAATCTTATTTGCAAAATATAATATCATTGTTGGTTGTGATGAGGTACAAAAATTATATTTCTTCAGTGATCACAATAATGATATCATCTAATAGTGTGTCAACTATAGAAAAATGAGAAGATAAAAGCAAACAATTCATGGTTTATGATGAGATTATTGGTAAGGTTTAAGGGTTAAAGCCTATGCTAACAATCTCTTTTATTAATTTTTAAAATTGTTTTATTTATTTATATTCCAAATGATGCCCTATTCCTAGTACCCCCTCCAAGAGTTCTTCACACAATCTCCCTCCCCTTTGCCTCAGAGAGGTACTGTCCTACTCTCACAACTGTTCATCCACCCACCAACCCCCACATCAGTCCTCCCCAACACATCCCTCTTCCCTTAGGTGTACTCTCTCCCATGAGGCCAGTATGACAGTCAACTGCTACATATGTGCCTGGGGCCATGGACCAGCCCCTGTATGCTCTTTGATTGGTTGTTTAGACTCTAGGAGCTTTGAGGGGTTCCGGTTTGTTGATACTGTTGGTCTTCCAATGAGATTGCCATACTTTTCAGCTCCTTCATTCCTTCTTCTATCTCTTCCATAGGGATCCCTGACTTCAATCCAATGGTTGTCTGTAATTATCTGCATCTGTCTCAGTCTGCTGCTCGTTGAGTTTTTAATAGAACAACCATGCTAGGCTCCTGTCAGCAAGTACCACATAGCATTACTAATAACGTCATGGTTTGGTGACTGTACATGGAATGGATCCCAAGTTGGGCCAGTCACTGGATGGCCTTTCCTTCAATCTTTACTCATTTTTGTCCCTGCATTTCTTTCAGACAGAACCAATTCTGGACCAAAATTTTGAAGGTATGGTGGTAATCTCATCCCTCCATTGGGGACTTTTCTATCTACTAAAGAATTGCAAATTATAGTCAGATCATAGCTGTTCAGTATTTCTTTGTTTTGTTATGGAAGAGTGCAGAATTTGTGTTGGGAATTGCTCTTCATAAAATATATCTTAAGGTGTCAGTGTCAAATGCCTTGTTTAAGATAAATAATTAAATATTTACTGGTTTTATTCAGTGTTACTAAATGAATAAAATATTATAATTTTAGGTATCTGAAAAGTCACAAAAATAACATGTTTAAAAACAACAGTAATTTTTATTATTCTTATTTATATATTTTAAAATATCCAACACTGTTTTTTCTCAACAGAAAATTTATTGCTAGTATTTCTGGACACACTATATATTTTTGTTTCTTCTAGAATCTCTTCTGTTCTCTAAACAGTATTTTTATTCTCCTAATGCATTCAATTGAAGAAAAGATGTTTAATGGACTTCTATAGTTATGGCTTTTTTTTTCTCATATTTTTCCAAAAGCTGAGTAGACACAATACCTTTCATATCCTTAAAGTGCAGGGATTCTACTAAGAAGTAGACACAGCTGACAGACATTTCCCAAAGGAGGTTTATGGGCTGTAGGACATAGGATAGAGAGACATGTAGGACATCCTAGGATAGAGAGAGCTCTGTCTTCTTATCATGCTGCCACTGTCAAGAGGTTCAATTTGTTATCTTCAGCACTGAAAGCAAGAGATGACAGGTCTTACTGAAACATGAATCATCATATTCACTTTTTTCTAACTGGAAGACTGATAAATAGATGTGAAATAAATAATAAAATCTAGAACATAAAAATACAAAACAAATAGGTTTCTTTCTCAAGAATGAGTAGAAATTATGGTTCTTATCTGTTAGTATAATGATACAATTAAAAATTAAGCTGATATAAATGCTTAATACACTTTAATGTGAGGATCTATGAAGTGAGAGGATAGAGAAATAACACTAGGGATACTCATGATGTGATTTTATTTTTACGTAATAAAGTATATGTATACATATATACATATAGTTAAAATTAATTTATAACACTCATAGTGATAATCTTTCCTTACTGCCAAAGCCATAGCCTATCTAAAGAATTCTCCAGGTCCAGATATGAGAAATCTCCCTTTGAGTAGGTGGTCATAGATTTCCAAACCAAAATTGATCATTATTTTGCTCTGGCATTCTTCTAGATATTGAAGTAAGGTCAAGTAGTTAAAGACATCACAGTCTTGCTGAAAATTAACCCAGAGTCCTCTTCCTTGAGGACTAGATCTAATATGCTATACAAGCTGACAAGAGTGAAATGTAATTATGGCCACTAAAATCTTAGTTAGATTTCTATTTGCTTTGAAAAAGACTCTGCCCAAAGCAATTTGAGGAGAAAAAATATTTTGGGGTTAACATATTCAAGGTCATACTACATGAAGGGAAGCCAATGTTGAAATCTGAGGCAGGAACTTGGAGGCAGGAATGGATGAAGAAGTTATAAAGCGGTACTGTGTACTGGCTTGCTGTTCTAACTTGAGCAACCTTCTTATAGAGCCTAGGACCAGTTGCCCAAGGGTGAAACTGCTCTAATGCGTCCTCCTACAGCATTCCTTAGTCAAGAAAATCCCTTACAGACTTGCTTTCAGGTGAACTGATGAAGGCATTTTCTCCTTTGTGTTCCAACTTTATAAATACTCTAACTTGTGTCAAGTTGACCAAAACCTAACCAAAAGCTTTACTAGGCTAGAAATCTTCAGAACCAAAGCAGTGACCTTGTATGCAAATTATTCTCAAGAATATAATACTTTTACTTCTATTTTTGGGTAAACAACAGTTATCCAATTGGATTTAAGGTCTCTGCAATAGGAGATATTTATCCTGGTACTGTCAACTTATTTAATTAAAATGGTTGGTTGGATAGTAGGAGACAATTACAGAAAGCAACAATGGGTCAACATACAGAAAATAACTAACTGTGGGGTACTCTACCTCAATTTGTTACATCTGCAATATAGCATCTACACCTAAGTCTCACTAATATTATGTGAGAGAATACAGAAGCACTATAAGAGCAAGAAGAACATGGAATCTGTATACATACACACAAACACACACAGTGCATATACATACATATATATATATATATATATATATATAATATATAATCATTCTCAAACTATAATCTGTTTTTAGTTTAGAATTGTCACACACAGAGATAAACATATACATGCTGAGTCCATTTGGCATTGTTCATATGTATGTATATATATGATGTGTGTGTTTGTGTGTATGTGTGAGTGTGGCAAAAAAATGGTATCCATGAACTCCGAAGAATATGACTTCCCATCACTATTCTGCTAGCAGTCTTCAGATGAGGATGTAGAACTCTCAGCTCCCCCTGCACCATGCTTGCCTGGACACTGCCATGTTCTTGCCTTGATGATTATGGACTAAATCTCTGAACCTATAAACCAGCCCCAATTAAATGCTATCCCTACAGGAAAAAACAAAGACTATGACTTGTAAAATGACAAGAGCAATTGACATGCCAATGTGAATATGGGGAAAAACTAGAAATCATCTAACTCAGTTCTCAATCTGTGGGAACCCCTCTGGGAGTCTTGTATCATATATCCTGCATATCAGGTATTTTATATATTTTATAATAGTAGCAAAATTATAGTTATGACGTAGCAACAAAAATAATTTTATGGTTAGTGTTACTACCACATGTAAGTCCAGGTTATTGCATTAGGAAGTTTGAGAACCACTATTAAGCCCTTTGCCATCAGACATTATTATTGAGTGGCAAACTCTTCAGTTTCAAGCAAATAATTAATATGGACACCTGCTGAATATGGAAGATTTGGCTAAGTATGACTTTGATAACTCAGAGCCAAACTGCAATTTCCCAAAACTGACCATAACTACAGCTGTAACAGAGTGCTATGGCATTGCCTTACTGTGTAGAAATACCTTGCTTTTCTATTACTGTGACAAAGATCTTACGACCCTGGCAATATATAGAAGAAATGGTTTATTTTGGATTTACAGTTTCAGGGGGTTAGAGTCCATGAACATTATGGTGGGAAGAATGACAGCAGGCACAGAGGGAGTATGGTAGAAGGCATATATGGTTGGCACTGAAGGAATATCTGAGAGTCTACATCTTAACCACCAGTGTAAGGCACAGTGGGAGTAAGAAGGGATACCAACAGAGAGACTGAGACAGAAAGTGACAGAGAAAGAGACATAGAGACAGAGACATTGACAGTGATAGAGAGCCAGAGAAAACACAATAACATTAAAATGTGTGGGTTTTGACCTATCATAACAATGTGGTTCAGGGATACTAACAAAATATAAACCATTATGCCTTCAAAGGGCTCTTCAAAGGGGTCAGTAGTGATCCCCACAGATATTTAATGTCGCGTCCGCCTTGACCAGCAATAAGACACGACACGGTTGGATCCTTCTCAGTCAGCTTTATTGCAGGAACGACTCTTGACTTATGGACGGGGACGGGGACAGGGACCCCTAGCAGCAGAAAATGCCCTGCTTATATAACTTCCCAAGGCAGGCTGGGTGACATGTTATCTCAGGATAGGGTAAACTGCCAATACCTCATTAGCATAAGCCCGCTCGGGAGGGGCACGAGGCTAACACATGCACAAAGGACTTGTTTACCAGTTTAGCTGAGCTGGCCACCCTGGAAGCCAGTCTCATGTCAGTGCTAGTCAGAGACTTTGCACGTCCAGTGCTATCTTAAACAGGGCTGCCTACAATTTAACAAAGCATATTGTTAGGTGCCTAAGAGAAACAGACTGTAGAAATGATCACTGAAAGAAAATTTTTAAAAATAAAGATGGAGCAGAGACTGAGGCAATAGACAACCAATGACTTCCCCAACTTGAGACCCATACTATATAAAAGAGTCAATCTCTGACACTATTAATGATATTCTGCTATGCTTGCAGAAGAGAGCCTAGCATAACTGTCTCCTGAAAACATTCATCCAGCAAATAGAGGCAGATGTAGAGACCCACAGCCAAACAGCAGAAGGAACTCAAGAAGTCTAATGGAAAAGTGGAGGATAAAATTGAGCAAGCAGAAGGGTCAAGGACACCAAAAGAAGACCTACAGACTCAGCTAACCTGGGCCCATGAGAACTCATAGAGACTGGGCCACCAACCAGGAAGCATGAGGGGATTGGACCTAGGCCCCTACGTATTTGTCAAAAATGTGCAGTTTGGTGTTCATGTGGGATTCAGTCTTGGTTCCCTGCCAGTGAATTCCCTCCCTACTACCTGGACTGCCTAGTTTGGCCTCAGTGGAAGAGGTTATGGGTAGTCCTGCTGGGACTAGATGTTCTAGGTGGGGTGGTACCTGAGTGGGGCACCCTTTCTCTGAGCAGAAGAGGGAAGGAATTTGTAAGGGCAGGACTGAGATGAGATGAGGGAGAGGGACTGTGATAAGGATGTAAAACGAATAAAAAGTAAATTAAAAATAAATAAAAGTTGACTTGAATAAGAAAAAGGAGAAGGAACAGGAGGAACAGTGGCAGAGGAGAAAAAGGAGAAGGAGAAGCAGAAAGAGAAAGAGGAGAGGAGGACAAGAAGTAGGGGGAAAAGGAGGAGAAGAGGGAGGAGAAAAGAGAAGAAGAGAGGAGGAGAAGAAAAGAGAGAAGAGGAGGGGAAGGAGAAGAGAAAGAAGACGAAGAAGAAGAAGAAGAAGAGGAGGAGGGAGGAGGAGGAGGAAGAGGAGGAGGAGGAGGAGAAAAAGAAGAGGAGGAAGAAGAGGAGGAGGAAGAAGCAGAAGAAGGAGAGGAAGAAGAGAGAAGCCTAAGAGTATTTCTTTTCCTCCTCAAGGTTAAACGGGAATAGAAAGGCAAACAGTGTATGTATGCCTTTACTAACTAGCCCAATGCAACTTCAACATTTTTTTAAAATTATGCTCAAAATTTTATTTCTCTACTTCAACACACTCTCTCAAGACAATTTCTATATTTTCAGGTTTTGTTATGGTACCTACCTATTTCAGTATCAAATCTACATCATTGTTCATTGCTGTATTACAAATGACTAAAGCTTATGCCTTTAACTCTCAGTATTCATTAATTCATAGGTATCTTTTATTGCTGTCATTTTGTTATTTTCCAGACATTGTAAGTCAGAAATTTAAGCGCAGATCACATAGGTTGTGGATTTCATGTTGGCAAATGGGACTCATTCATTAGCTGTAGATTACACCATCTCAAGATTCACCTGGAAAAAAGCAATTTTTCTGAGACACTTATATATCCTTGAAGCGGTTGGTGGTATGGTTCGGTTTTTCAGAAGATTGTGATCTGAGCCTCCTCCATCTACTTTTCTGCACACCTCACAGTAATAATATCTACAAGGCAACATTCCTTTAAAGAAGGAAGGGTATACAATTTGAAAGTTATCTGTAACTCATTTCTTTGCTGTATTTGATTACTAGAAATTAATCAGAATTGTATACTGTGGGGTAAGTGGACTGTGCCACCCGACAGAAGAACTGGTAAGACTGAGCAGGCTCAAACCCCAGGAATATCAGAATTGAGAATGGCAGGTGGGGAGCCAACTCCCTGCCAAACTACCTGACCTGGAACATGTAACCATGATACCCCACTGAGAAGAAAATAACAATCGGTCATGTAGCATAAAAACCTGTATTTCTCCATACTAATGAGCTATCTAGATGGACCCTGAGTGCTTAACCAATGAGCTTCTCTTCCTGGGCATTCCTTCCTGCAAAAAGTGTGTAATCCCTAGTGCACCCCAGTAAGGGGTATGGATTCACTTTCTCCATCAAATAGAACAGTTTGGACAAACATGGACCATTTCTTTCATCAAGAATGTGAGGGGAGGCCTTGGTTGTACAGAGCATTGTCTAAATCTCCCAGAGAAGGTTTTCTCTCCCTCAGCTTCTCAGTACTTTTGTCCCTCACTCAGAAAGGAACCAGATTCTACCCTGCTCCTAGGCTCAACCTACTTGGTGACTAGACACCTTGATGGGAAGTGCTGACTCATCGACCCTGTGACCCTGTGACCCTGTTCCCAACTCCCAGCAGTACCCTAGCAGCTTCTGGGTACACAGGAGACCTGGAACCACAGCATCTATCTCAGACTCAGCATGTTCCCACTAGGGGAAAAAGGGACTGGGACCACTATAAACAGACTGTGTTCTGCCTCCACTGAGGAGCTTGCCCGCATTGCTCAGGTACCCAACTAGGAGGCAGATACGTAGCCCAGCAATAGATTGCTTAAAGGGTAGCTAGGTGTCAAATATCTTGAAAGTAGTACTACTGGGAGGCTTTAATAGAGCTAACCACTAAGAAAACGTGGACATCTTATTGATAAATTGTTGAAGGGAAGAACCTGTGACTATAATATCAGGACATAATGGAGGTAAGATAAGAACTTATTTAGGAGAGGTCAACTCAATCGATAAAACCAAGCAAAACACATTTTTCAAAGTGTTGGTCACACACCCATTTCCAGAAAATGAGACTTACCCCCTGTAGTCTCTTTTATCACTGGAAGTACAGTTATTCTCTGGTCTCCCTCTCCTTTGCAGCTCAAGCAAGGTCAAAGAAACCTTAAATTATAACTTGACTCTCATCAGCCTTTGTACCTTCTAGAACATAGGATAGGTCATGTTGAATAGAGCTTGCTTTATCTCCGAATACCAACAAAAGTTTGAAACTCTCCTTGTTCTCTGGTTTTGAAGGGAATTGAAGGATACAAAGTCTCCTGTCTGTCTCTTCAGGTTCTATCGTAACTGTCTATGGACATGAAATCTAACTCTCCTAGTGATGTTCTTCTGAAGGCTACTTTCATGCCTATTGCCTTTTCTACAAAGACCTTTGATGAGTTATAATGAAGGGGACACATGAGCTTTTAAGATTGTGATTATTTTCGAATGGGAACAAAAAAGTAGGGCTCGTTGAGACAAATCTCACAGAAACATGAAGGACTATAGTAAAAGACAAGCGTGAGATTAAATTTATAACTTAATGAGCTGGAAGAACCCTAGAGAGCAGATGTATATTAACTTTCAAAGGCAGTCAAGTCTCAAGATCTGAAAGACATCCTTGGTTTTAAACAATGGGCATAATGTACTTATTTTACATCCTTAGGAGAGGATTATATCCTTCTTGGAATGCGAGACTCCAGAATTCTGATTCCATTGTTAAGGGTTATTCATTCTAAATATGCATCTCTCTAATCTATAAGGTTATTACTATTTCTCTTAGATTTTGTTGACTACAGTGGGTCCTATTACTTGGGAGCTAGCAGGTGTTTTTTTATTGTGGCACCTCAGAGATAAGACTAGCGACAAAGGGAAATCAGAACTAGTAGTAAATGATACCCCTTTAGAGACAGAAACCTCATATTTAAGTTTAGGGAAATATTAACATACATATAAATATATTCAGCATTATAGATAGGCATTTTAATTGTGATTTTATTAGTCCATTTCTTAGTAAAATAACATATTTTATGAAACAGATATGACTATCATCGTGTTGCAGGTCTAGTTGGATATTTAAGGACTTCTACATTATTCCTATCTTAAAATGAGCTAACCTATACAAATATCGACTGTTTGGCCAACATTTTACAGAATCCTGAAGAGGATAAAGGAAAGTAAAAGAAAGTTTTGACCTTCATGCACACTGTTCTGTAGTGAAAATGAAGTGGGTAATTTCAGTGAAATTATATAAGGACGTTGCCTGCTTTTCAGAGAGCAAGATATGAATTGCTCTGTACTTAAAACTTTCGAAAAATAATTCTTCCAGTATTTAATATTCTGGTTTGAGAACAGCATCTCTGAAAGTCTATAATTTTAATTAATAAATGCTTTTTACGAAATGATCACTCTTTCCTAAACAATCATGGTTCAAAAACTTGTTCTTTGAATTAATTTTAAAAGTTCTGAAATAAATGAATTGGTTTATAAGGATAACATTGTTTTATAAATCTGGCAGAGGGGTCAAGTGAGCATGCACTCATGAAATTTTTATATGGCACGCGTGTGGAATTAAAAGTCGGCCATACTTCAGTATGATGGTTCATATGCTTCCATTTCAAGAGATGACAGTGCTAACTTCCAAATGGTAACTTCTCCAGATCAGAATTGCCCTTGAGTAGTTTAATTACTATCTCTGAAACCACATTCTATCTATTAAATTTTTTTGAATAGCTCCCAAATCATATCAGCAGCCATTATTTTTAATTTTAATGTGGCTGTATATTTACCTGTAGGGATCTATTAAGAAAAGGGAAAAATTTAATCATTTCACTAGGTGACTTCTAAGTCAGTGGTCGCATATTATCTGGGACAGTTGGTTCCTAATGCATTTAGCCACAGAGAGTAGAATATGAAAGCAATACTTGAGTCACAACCAACAGATCAAGAGATGCTGGCCATGCTGTGGGCCTCAGTGGTGTAATCAGAATTCAAGATAGGTTTATTCCTGTATTCCACAAACTTAATATGTGTAGACTACAGTCTTGTATTAATGTTATGGCATCCAGACTACCTCACGGCTCCAAAGCTTATGCATTACACATATAAAAAAGAAGAGAAATGCTTTTTAAAGACCCTAATTACTTTCATTAGTGAAGTAAGTGTGTCAGGTGCTTGCCAAGCTCTCAGAGGTTCTGAAAAGGGCATCAATTTTAGCTGAGAATATGGCTATGTCGTACATACATACATACACACATACATACATGCCTATATCAAGAAACAGTAAGAATCTGATGATACTGGATTAACAATTAAATAACATGGAATAAAATTACTAACTTCTCAGAGCTGGTAAATTAGGGTTATCAAAAACTTATATCTCATCAAATATTATTGTTTTGAATACCACACAGTTTAATTTGGTATTGACACCTCACAGCATTTAAGAATATACAGCACTTCAGGTATTGAAATATTAAAAGCTAATAAATGGGAATCATTCCTCAAACAGGACATGATGAAAAAGGAACACGTAATCTTTACATGATCATTCAGGTCTCAAATGAGGAATAAAAGGACTGTAAGTAGATATTAAATGCTCCACACTTAATTTACATATTTGTACACTGAAGAAATATAGAAGTCACAGCAAGGCAGAAAGAATCAAAGGCAGGGAAGAAAGCAGTTCAGGAAAGAGTACTTTCTTCAGAGTGTCCAACTGTTATTACTTTCTAGTTACTTTGTTTCCAAAATTCTTGTTTTATTCTGAGGAAAATATACCTTTTCATGTTTATTCATTTTTGTCCTTAACCACTTAAAGGGGTTTATTTTAAAGTAGATTCACTGTGTGTTTAATATTGCTTAGAGGTGAAAAACAGAGTGACTACAGAATTTCATATTCATATTGATAAGTAAGATAATGTCTTCTTTTTCATAAGTCCTATTAAAGGATGGAAAGGAACAAGCCATTCATTTTATAACCCTGTAATAAAAATATAAGAACTGCCTGGATGAATATTCACAATATCAATAAGGTGAATAATCTGCTTCTTCTCTTTCCGTTTCTTTAATAAATGATAAAATTAAAATGTCATTACTAAATAATTTCTAAAATTAAGGTCCCTAAAAACAGGAAGGATCAGAATGCAGGTTGATGGTATTAATCTTTAAATACCGTGCTTGAGATATGACTTCCAGAACACTCAATATCTTACCTGCATCTTCATCTCTCCTGACTCCAAAGGTAAATAAGACAATGACCATTCATTCTGACATATATAAATTAAGAATATTTTCATGCTCACATACACATATAGATGAGAGTACAAGGGCGCTACTTATGCAAAGAAGGGGATAAAGTAGAAGGATGGAGGATGGTGGGGAGAGGTTGGGAGTAAGTTACAATGTTATAGTTATGAAAATAATAAATTTCATATTTCATTTGTTACCTGAAAATATTATTGATATCATCTAGTTGGCCTAAAAATGAGGCAATCTAAAGTCTAATGCAATAGTAAACTTTGGTCAGAACATAAGACAATTTGTATTCTGGGTGTTGGCCAAAGTCATAGAAGCAAGCTCACTTCAGTTCAATCTGCACGTAGACACAAGGGTAAAGTCACATGAGTTTAGGCTTTATACAGTCTAGAGGACAACTCCTACTAGGAAACATCAATCTAAATAATAATGCGTAAGATGATGTGTAATCTACAGTAAATCCATTCCTAATTATTACATCTGGGAGGAAAACACATTTCAAAAATAACTCATGTTATAGAAAAACATTGGTTACAAGATTTTTACCTTGTTTCTTTAGAGTTGTCTCAACACAAGCTCTCAGAATTCACCACACATAGCTTCATTCACAGATGGTGAATATTCATTACATATATTTATTTATTTAAATTATATACATGTATATTATATATGTATGTATATAAAGTATGTATAATATACATGGTAAATGAGCAATACCTAAATTCATAGGTTATAATATACATACACAGTATAATACATATTATATACATATATTATATATGTATTAAAAGTTTATAAAAAAAGAATATTCTCCTTCATGAGTTTGAGTATGTATACCTGTGTATATCTTCTGTCTCTTTCTTTGCAGAAAGCTCATTGTCTGCATGAAAACAGAAATCCTTCTTCACAGAAGAACAATTACTTCACTTAGATAGTTTCTGTGCATATAGGGAATCAATGCAAACACAGGTAAATAAACACTGACTGATAGAATTGAGAGAATTCAAACTTTATTTCAGATATTATTATCTTTAATCTTTTTTTTAGAGTCCAGTCATTATCCCCTCCCAGTCTGTCCTCCTATGGTTCCTCATCCCATTCCTCCTTCCCTGTCTCCAATATGATATCCCCCAACCCTACCACCTCATGCTACCACACGATGCCAGGCCTCCCAACCTTCTGGGGCCCCAAGTCTCTTGATGGTTGGATGGGTCTTCTCTCACTGAGGCTAGATCAGACAGTTGTCCTCATATCACCCAGTGTATGCTTCCTGGTGGGTGGCTCACTCTCTGAGGATCTCATGGGTTCAGGTTAGTTGGGACTGCTGGTTTAAATCCCCTCTTTCTTAAGTCTCTTTTCATCTGAGTTGGGCGTATCCTACCTCTGACTCATTCTGTCAAATCCTTCTCTGACTAGGCACTTCGTCGGCCCCTCAACTTGATGTCACTTTGAAACATGTCTGTTTCTTTCTACAAAATAACTTTACCTTTATTATTTGGGATGGAATGTAAATACTAAGGATATGTCTGTATTCCAAGCAGAGAGATTAAATGCGTATCATTCCAGCCATATCACACAGACCTAGAATTTCTTTGTATGTGATTGATCTCTTGCCAGAGCATCCATGTTGCTGGATTAACATTTCTCTATATCTTCCCCTTTTCTGTGTAAGCTTAAAATTGTTCACAGTATAACTATTACAACAGATGCAATCAGGATTTCAACAAATTAAAACACTTAATGTTTTTATGAAGATCTATTGATGCTATGATCCTTTGTAACTGTGGTATGATCATCTGTCCATCAGCAAATACCCATTTCAGCATCAAGGCTTTCCAATTGGCTAGTTTGAGGAACTATCTGTCTTTATTCAGCCAGTTTGTTAAACTGTCCCTATGTAGGGAGGTTCAGCATTCTCTGTTGTCTACATTACTGTCTTTCTGCTTCTTTTTCTCTTTGAGTTGTACCTTTTATGTGGAAGCTTCACTTGTTCAGATCAGATCTTTATTAATTTTGATGAAAATTATCATCACCTATGGAAATTGTCATCACCTGTGGAAATACAGATAAAACCAGTTCCCCAACCTAACACATTCCCTGACTTCCATTATGATGTTAAATCATTTTTAAAGTTTAAAGGATGAACTAATTCAGCAAGTTTTGTTTGGCTTTCTACAGTCTAATATCTTTCAGCAACTCTTTTTCTTGACTCACTGGCGTTTAAAATATTTTTTTTCCTTTCTTTTTTTTTTTTTTTAATTTTTTATTTTCAGCAAATCAAAAAAATTAAAAATCATTCAAACAGAATAAAATGAAAAGAAACAAACAAGCAAAATACCAAGGGTCAGATATACTTATACAAGAATTCTATAGAGGCTTCAAACAAGCAATACTTTTTGAGTTATGTTTAAAAAAATTCAGAACCACAATAAGCTCCTTCACAAAGCAAATAACATTGAAATAGTGAAATCAAGTGTAAACCCAACAAAAATATATAAGTTATAGTCCAGTATCCCTCATGAATATAAACCTCCAGCCTGAGAACAGACAGGGGCAAGCTGTCCTCTGAGAGGCTCTAACCAGCAGCTGACTCAGACAGATACAGACATCCAGAGCCAAACAGTGGATGGAGCTTGAGGACTCTTAAAGAAGAATAGGTGGAAGGATTGTGGGCCCTAAGGAGATAGGAACTGCACAGGAAGATCAACAGAGTAAACGAACCTGAACCCTTGGAGCTCTCAGAGACTGAATCACCAACCGTGGAGCATACCTAGTCTACACAGATCTACCTCCATGGGCTGAACCTAGGCCTCCCTGCACATATGTTGTAAATGTGAAGCTTGGTTTTCATGTAGGACTCAAACATCTGGAGTGGGGGCTATCCCAAAACATGCAGCCTGTATATGGAGTATGGTCTTCTAAAAAAAAAAAAAACAGTTGTTCAGTTATTCATGGAATATTATTTTTTTATATCTCTTGTATTCAGTTTGCAACTACTTCATTGAGAATTTTTGTATGTATATTCATGAGGGATACTGGACTATAACTTATATATTTTTGTTGCGTTTAAAATATTTAAAGTTGGTAAAGCATTATTCAGTCTATTTCTGGGACTTCTCATTTAGGTTCATTAAGCATCTCATTTAAGGTACAATTAGATCTTTCTATAACTACCTGACCTGTTGGATTGTATGGTATACCCATAATGTTTTATACTACACTATGAAAGTTTTCATTGTAATGGAAACATGTGTGGAGGCATATCAGTATTAATTTGTAAGGATATCTCCAAAGATAGACATCACGTCCAATAAATGTACAATTACAGAATTGGCCATTTCAGGACTCAAAGCTCAAGACCATTGAAATCCTGAATATGTATCAATAGTATGGTGTACAAATTTTAGTTTCTCAAATTCTGTAAAGTGAAATGCATCCATCTGACAAATTTCAGTTTTTAAAAATTTCTTTGTTCTGAGTAATGAAAATTTTCTCTTTAAATATTTGCTGTTAACATGATGCTTTTTTTGTAATGAAATTCTGAGGCTTCTAACATATTTCCTATTAATAATAGTTAAATTTCTTCATTTTTATTTTATTATTTATTTATTAATTTTATATATCTCTGATTTTGAACTGAAGCATATGGGCTTTGAATTACTTTACTTATATTTCCAGACTTATAGTCAGTCCATCATTTCTGATTTATTTGTATTGGTATAAAATGTAGGGGCTTCAGAAATTAGACAACCTTTTACTATATTGGGGAGAATACAATTATATCAAATGTAGAAGAATTTGAATACAGCAATATGGATACTCTGGAAAGGGATGACATCCAAAAATCTTTTATGATCCAGTTTGAATGATAAACCTTTAATACCTCTGACTGGCATATAAGCATGCCCTTAGTACAAACCTTTAATTTCAAAGAAGGAAGATAAAATTAGTTTGTAGAAGGAAGCAGACATTTTTAAAAATGACTCGTAATTGAGGGGCAGACAAAATGACTAATCAGAAAATGATTTGACAGAATGAGTCAGAGATAGGATATGCCTGACTCACATGAGAAAAGACAAGAAAGGGAGCACTTAAGAGCAGCACAGGCAGTGACAGTCAGTTAGTTCATCGGGTGAGTGCAGTTCACTTGAATCACTTCAGTCAGCATAGTTCATGAAGCAGAGGCAATTGAATTCAGAGAATGGGAAGGAGCCAGAAGATTAGAACAAATTGCCAAACTTAGCATGAGGTCAAGCAGAGCAATTCAGTAAGAAGTTGAGAGAAGCCAGATTGAATCAATCATCATGGATTGAGCAAGAACAGCTGAGTTAAACTAGGCAACCAGATTTCAGAAAGAACTAGAAAGAGTGAGTTTATTCAGCAGTAAACCCCTGAGAGGACAATTACTTCTGGCAAATGAAAACTAAAATATCTCCATTTTTCTTTTATTTCGTTTATTATTTTTTGAGAATTTCTGCATTTGAATTAGTATCATACATTAAGATTGCTATAAAATAATTTTAGTTTTTGAGATAAACAAAATTCTGCCTCCTCTTACTTGTTAATTAACATAATCTATAAAGAAAATTCTTATGCTGCATAAGAAAAAAAAAAAGCATGTAATTAAACCACTCTATTTCCCTTCAGTTAAGAGAATCTTATTGGCTAGGAATACAACTTAAATAAGGAAGCATTTTTTTTACCTAGTAGCCAGAACTTTTTAGTGTTAACCAGAAGATGAACAGAGCCGGGAAAGGGAGATAGAGAAACCTATTTTATTTGGTAAAATGTGCATTTATATACAGTTGTCACTTATTTGTGTCATTTTGTGTTGGATTATCTTATTACATTAATTTATTTACATTACTGCTGTCAACTAGAGCTATTTTATGCTATTTACTTACATAAGATATAAAGAGTTAAATAATTCAATTTGTAATTATAACATTTATATTGAATTTTATAAGCATGCATGCTTTGCCATGTTGAAGGCCATATTATATGTATGTCTTTCTGGGCGTCTCTGTGTATCTGTCTCTCTATCTTATCCATGTGTAACATTATTCACCTAGTACAGGCCTATTAGTCTTTATTATATATTATCATTATCCATTGAAAGTTTTTTGGCTGTCATATAAGTGACAGAAAACTTTGAAGTTTCTTTTTGGTAGGTATGCATAGTACTTATAATATTTTCCAGTAGGTGTATTTACTTGTGTGCATGAGTGTATGTATACATGTATGCTTACATGTAGCTGCATATATGTACGTGTGGATGTCAGTAATTGATAACAGATGTCCTTCTCAATCACTATCTTAATTTTTGATACTGATTCTATCAGTTAACCAGATCTTCTCAATTTGTCTTGGCCTGCAGTCCCTGTGTGCTTGAGGAATCCACCTGTCTGCACCTCCCCAGGACTAAGACTACAGATTTGTCACCACATCCACCTTTTTATGTGCGTGCTGATAATCTGAACTCAGGGCATTATGTGTGCTTTTCCAAGCATTCGATATCCAAAACATTCTCACCACCTTCATTTTTACATGTTTTAACCAGTTCCTTTCCTTTAGTGTTAAATAATACAAAGAAGGCAACAAAAACAAAAATTTGCCTCATGAAGATAGGGAAAAATAATTGGAAAGGAATCCAAATCTTCTGGACCTGAATAATAAAATGCACCTTTCATTTAAAGCTTTCAGGAAAGAATCAATAAAAGGTTTGAATTATAAGAAAACGAAGAAAGAGCAATGGCTGTTGTAATGTAGCAAGCATGATACAGACTGGTATGAGATTAAAAACAGAAGCAAAGATATATTAGATATAAGAATTCACTCTTATTATTAACTCAGTGAAAATATACTCAGTTCTAAACTGAATATACCCAGAAAATGACTTAATTTCAAGTATGGGCTCTTTGTCCTATTGAGAATGAAAGTGGGAGATTACTTAGGGTAGTAAAGTCATGTGACTGATGGTAGTGGGTTACATTTAGAATGATGTAAGGTCAGAGTTTATAGAAATTCCTCAAAGATGGTATTGAAACTTGAAGAAAGGAGAATAATCAAAGGCAATGCAAAATAATTTGGGTATGTGTGACTGAATATTTCACACCACACTTAGATATGGTAATGTAGAGAACTAAGAAGATATTACCTCCAGAGCATATTAATCATTAGATACAGCAGGAAATCATAACAAGGTTGCTGAGGTACTGAAATTATTCCATGCCTTTAGATGTGATATATTATAAAGACATCTTCATCAGCACATTCAAGGGACATAATTACCTCACAAAAATTTCAGAGTACATCTTACCCAGGATGTATTTTAAAGGCAAATTAATAAAAAAAAAAAAAAAAACCCTTAATATTTGAATTGGGAGCCTTTGTATATGGCATACTCAGTGGTTTTACAATCAAAGATTAATTACTGCCATTTGTCATAAATTGAAGTATGTAAGTACCCTGAACTTTTAAATGTTATTAAACACTCTCTGATTTTAAAATACCTTATATTTATTTACTTTCCCCTGAGTTCTAAATTTTTGCATGTCTAGATAATAATTATTCATTCAGTTTGTGTTTTAAAAATAAAATTGCTGTTTATGAAATATTAATTTGAAAGGTAATATACTATATTGAAGAGGGAATATTTTGTCAATCAATAGGCATATGAGCATAGGTAAGAAATAGGGAAGTGGAAGTTCCAGTAGAGAGAGAGAGAGGATTTCTGTGATACAGCTGGAGGTGCAGGAAATTTACCCAGAAAGCTGAAGGAGTTGGTTACAGAAAACTGAAGAGAGGTAACCAACCACATGACAGGTGTTAGAATAAACAGGTAATTAAGTTATGAGCTAGTTGGAGAACAAGCAAAAGATATTGGCTCAGACATTTATTCATATATAATTCAGTCTCAGAGTTGTGATTCTGGCAACCAAGAAACAAAGAGGAAAATAATTTGTTTAAACTATATACTTATTAAAATACTATTATTTCCTATGTTTTAACAGAAAAATCTGTTAAAGAATTGCAAGGAAACACAACTAAACAGGTGAAGGAATAAACAAGACCATCCAGGATTTAAAAATGGAAGTAGAAACAATAAAGGAATCTCAAAGGAGGCTACCCTGGAGATAGAAAATCTAGGAAAGAGATCAGGAGTCACAGATGCAAACCATCACCAACAGAATACAAGAGATAGAAGAGAGAATCTCATGTGCAGAAGATACCATGGAAAACATTGACACAACTGTCAAAGACAATACAAAATGCAAAAAGCTCCTAACCCAAAACATCCAGGAAATCCAGGACACAATGAGAAGACCAAACCTAAGGATAATAGGTATAGATGAGAGTGAAGATTCCCAACTTAAAGGGCCAGCAAATATCTTCAACAAAATTATAGTGAAAACCTTCCATAACCTAAAGAAAGAGATGTGCATGAACATACAAGAAGCCTACAGAACTCCAAATAGACTAGATCAGAAAAGAAATTCCTCTCGTCACATAATAATCAAAACATCAAATGTACAAAACAAAGAAAAAAATACTAAAAGCAGTAAGGGAAAATTCCAATCATTTCTAAAGATTTAGTTGCTAGTTTTAATGAATATCTTCTATTCATTTTATATTCATTTATTTATTATATATACAGTCTTCTGCCTACATGTATGTTGGCAGGCTAGAACAGGGCACCAGATTTCATGGTACATGGTCATGAGCCACCATGTGGTTTCTGGGAAATGAACTCAGGGTCTCTGGAAGAATGGCCAGTGCTCTTAACATCTGAGCCATCGCTCTAACCCGTATATCTTCTCATTTATGACATAACACTAGGTCAAATTTAAATATTTATCTAAACCTTAAGTTAAATTGTAATATTATTCTTATTTAATATTCTGTAATAAACTTGATGATGAAGAAGATTAATGTATTCAATCAAGAGTATTTCACTTGATCAAGAGATATAAGTACATATGTCTGCTGCTCCTATTATGTAACTCCTGAGGTATAGGCACCTTCCAAAAGCATATGTGATAAATGCAAAAGGAAAGTAAGGTGGACTTGTCATGACAACTGTTTCTAAGAGACCAAGGCTGTTTTTAATTTTTATTACATTATGTTTTAGGAGTGTCTGTGTGTGCGTGCCTGTGCGTGCATGCGTGTGTGTGTGTGTGTGTGTGTGTATGTGTGCATACATGCGCTCATGCATGTGCATGTATGTGTGTGTGCTTATGTGAGAAGGATGGATGCAAACATTCTGATGTAAGCACTTATGTATATTCTTGCCAGGAGAAGGACATGAATATTCCTCCGTCTCTCTCTGCATCATATTGCCTTGAGACAGGGTCTCCTTGTTAAACCTAAGTTCACTGTTTTTGGTGAGACTAAATGACAAAGAAGCTCTGGGATCTATCTGTCTCTGCTTTCCAGTACTGGGTTTACAAATATGTGAAGCCATGTGGATTTTCAGATGGGTGATGATAATTTAAACTCGGGTTCTCATGTTTGCTGAGTGAGTATTCTCATGCACTGAATATCTTCCCACCTCCATAAAGGTTGACTAGGACCAACTGCTGAGCTATTTCGGAGAGTTACATGATGACTAACCATTTTTAAAAGAGTATTCTAAAATGAGTCCTCTTATGAAATTGAAAATCTACAAGCAATCATTCAGAGTGGGAATAAATGGAGGTGGTGAACTATAAATCTTGAGGAACAGTTATTTTGAAGTGAAGTTTTATTATCAACTGCTCAGACTGTAAAATTTTAGAGAAATATAGTTCAGTCCTCTACACTCCCAGATCTTTTGAAAGATTTCTTCAATCACCCTCAGACAATCTCTCTCTGTCTCTCTGTCTCTAGGTCTCTCTCTCTCTCTCTCTCTCTCTCTCTCTCTCTCTCTCATCACACACACATACACAAATACACACAAACAACACACCTATGATTAAAAAATAGAGGTAATATTGATACAATGAGTGTATATACAGGAGGCTAATAGAAAAAGCGAGGATATGTGTGAAGAATGAGTGTGCTATGGGAGAAAGGCTATTTTTTAGCGGAAGAGTGATTTAGAAATGAATGGTAATTATTCTACTTTGTATTAAAAATACATAATTTACTTTGAATTATCTGTTGACTTCAAGCAACTGCCGAGCTATTTAGCAGAGGTACATGACGACTAACCATCTTTTAAAAAGAATGCTAAAATGAGTCCTCTATTAAGAATTATTTACTGAACATACATGTTTTAAATTCAAGCTCTTATATTCCAACTCTGTCTCCTCCCTTTTTATCAATTGCCTAATGGAGACATAAGGTAAAGAACTCACCAGTACTTCCAGACTGAATAAAGTAGTACGAAGGCAGAAGCATCAAACAGATGCTGGGAAACATCAGAAAAGCCATAAGGAGATGGATAACCTTTCTGTTTCAGACAGAGTAGTTGCTTAGTGCTCTGTAGTTATGTTTTCTTTTGAATGTCAGGGAGTAAATAGTATAATACATAAACTTTTGGAGAAGGAGCTTATATAACTTGATCTTGATTGCTGAGTTCCCTAATGCTTGCAGTGTTATAATTTCCCTACGATATATTTCCAGTTTGAACTCTTAATATTAGTCAGCTATGTATATGCTCATGAATGTTCACTGTCTGTCAAAGGGCAGCTTTCCACAAAGGATGGGCATAAGAAAATGACAGTGGAATGACTAGGCAGTGAGAGGTGAGGGCTGTGGAATCCAAGAAAGATGATTCTTCTCTGAGAGTTTCTACCAGCACCTGACCAATATAGATGCAGATACTCAAAGCCAAACATTGGACTGAGCCTGGGGATCCCAGGCTAGAGGAAGGACTGAAGGACTGAAGGGGATTGCAACCCCATAAGAAGAACAACAATATTAACTAACTGGACCACCCAGAGCTCCTAGGGACTAAACCACCAAACAAAGAGTATACATGGAGGGAGCCAGGACTCCAGATACATATGTAGCAGAAGACAGCTTTAACTGACATCAATGGGAGGGGAGGGAAGGTTAACGCCCAAGCGTAGGGGGATGCTAGAAGGTGAGGTAGGAGGGGATGAATAGGTAGAGAAGCACCTTCATAGAGGCAAAGGAGAGTGGGGAAGGGGATGGGATAGGAGTTTGTAGAGGGGTAACCTGGAAGAGGGTTATCATTTGAAATGTAAACGAATAAAATGATTAATAATATAAAAGAGTATAGTGTGTGCTTCACCCATCCAGGGTGATGCATTTTATTTTTAATTCATGTATTAATCTATGCACATCTAGTGTAACCAGTGTAATTTCTCGTCTTAATATTTGCAGCTTCTATTTTAAATGCTTATTTGATTATTTTTATTCTTCCTTGTTTGTCTTTGAATGCACATCTTCATTATTTGTTAAAAAAAAAAAAGACTGGAGAAATGAGGATGTACGTGTATTAGTAAAGGCCATACAGATGCAAACAGTGGGAAGGAGGTTGATGGTTCTTTGTGGCAGAGTCAGATGTGCTTCTGCAGAGAGGGATAGGCCGCAAACCAACCCACCTGACACACCAATGCTGTGGAAATGTCAGTGTTAAAATTGGTGTTGAAAGCACAACTACCCTGCAGTGAGACTTACCGATAATTAACAGGGGCTGGTGAGTGACATTACAATGTTTAAAGATTTTCTGTTAGCCACCATTGATATTGTAACAAAATTGAAGGAAATCATCATGAAATAAATAAATTTGCTCTTTAAAGATGAATGTTGTCTGTTTGCAGAATTGTAGCAGAAGTTCAGGTCTCCCTTGGGACTGGTCTTTACTTGGCTGAGAGAAGAATGTTACAGATGTAGCAGGAACTAGGATACCCTTAAAGCTGCTCTTTTTTCAAGATAAAGTCTTTTTATTTGATATTTTATTTATTTATGTTTCAGATGTTATCCCCTTTCCCCATTCCCACCTCCTTAAAGCCCTTATCCAATCCCTCCTTCTCCGTTTTGCTTTTATATCATTTTAATTACTTGCAAGTATTAAGTTCAGTTCTAGGTTGAGGAACTAGCAATATAATAGATGCAAATAATCAAGGAACAAGAAAGATAATAAACACAGGGACTTTGTTTATTGCCTTGATTGTTCAAGATAAAGTCTTATTCTGCAGTGAAAGTCGACATTATAGCCCAAGATGATTGCAATACCAGGATCCTTCTACCTTCCCTTCCCATATTATAGGGATGAGTGATTCTTAGATATAGTATGCACTGATTACTTGGGCCCTATTGTCCAAAGCATATGTCACATTTAAATCATTGCTGGAAACAAACCCCTCAAAGTTTTCATCAAACAATGGACTGGAAGTTAGAAAGCAATGAAAAATGTTCTATAATGGTGATTAGACACAAAAATAGATGGTTAACTGGGAAGGGATGCTTTGAAGAAAATAATGGAATCTAAAATGTATTATCTGTGTCAGATAATAGGATCATGACTGGATCAGTTACTTGTTAATTCATTCAACGACTATTAAAATCCTATTCTGAGCTCATAACTAATATATCAAATTTATTCTTCAAATAACATAATCATAAAGAATGACTTTAATAATTATGTAGTTAATATACTTTCCAGTAAATGCAGGATTGGTATCTGCATGAAAGGTGAGGATATTTTTGAAAAAAAATTCTAACTCATTTTGAATATTGGGAACTGAAAACACTTGTAATTTTGGTAGTATTGAAATCAAATATATTCTTAGAGTATATATTACACACACACACCACACACACACACACACATGCACACATACAAATGTTTGAGTGTGTTTAATGTGTCTTCAAACATTATAAATAAAACTGTGTAATTTTGTATGCTTGCTTTCTGTTTTATCTGCACTATGTTTTCTGTGATATACAATCAATCTTACGATGTATTTTAAGCAGTAAAATTTCTTCCAGTGCCATAGACATCCTATGTTTTGTTATTTTTTCCTAGTCCATTCTGCATATACATGTACATTTTAGTTACGATTTTAAGTAATAAAAACTCCATTTGAATTGAGACAGCCTAGATGAAGTATCAAATACTATATAGGCCTGTTGCTTTGGTTTAGGTAGTTTTAGAGATTTTAGTAAGTACTTTCTGACTTCAATGATGACTAAGCACTTTTGAAATTTGCTAGCCAATGGTTTTCTCAATATAGAAGAGGTGGTGGCAGTATAAGTTGAACTCAGAACTGGTAAAATCTTTATTGGTCATCTTTGTAATCATTGCTTGCATGAGTTATTAGACTTGAACTTTAAAAACTCCCTGGGGACATGTCACCTCTGGGTCATTCACTCCTTAATAACTTCAGTCATCCTGGTCAAAGCTTGCCTTTCCACACCAGAGTTCAACTGATCAAGCTGAAGTTTAAATAGCTAAGTTATGTTTCTAGGAAAGTGAATATTTAATAGATAACCTTTGTTCAGTAGAATAGCATAGAAAAAATAAGATTTTAATTTTTTTCCCCGTTTACTCATTATAAACATCTCCTCTTACTAATTTATGATGAAAGTGAAACCAGACGTGAGTACTAACAGAATTGGAAGCATTCCTGTGCTGAGTTGAATACTATAGCATATAAAATCTCACTATAAATTTCCTGATTAAATTTTCCACATTTCTTACAATTGCCTTTTTGTGATTTAAATATTTATCGCCAGTGGCAAAGAGCAAATGTAATTTAACATCTGGTTCTGAGTGTTACATAAATAGCCCAGTTAAATAAGACAAGGTGTGTAAAGTTTATGAAGTCCTCACTGTGTAATGTAACCTCGTTCCTAAAGGAAACATGATTTGACATTTCTAACACTATTTCCGCTGCTTGAGAGTTAATATCGGGAAACAGTTATTTCTTAGGATGTATATTTAATAGAATAACCCTACCTGAACCACTTTTGTTCATTTGCTTCTTATGGATTAAGAATGCCATTTGGTTTCTTTTTTTTTTCTTTTTTAATTTTATTTTTTTGCTTATTCACTTTATAACCCATCCCAGTCACCCCCGCCATTTGGTTTCTAATCCAAGAAAGAATGCTGGCCACTATCATCTATGGAAGTTTAATATTTGCATCTCTGGCTGTGACTAATTTTGTTTAAATATTTGTAGTTGTTATGTCACTGACTTAAACAAAGCTTTTAAAGTTTTAGTGAACTAGTCTCTTAGTTTTCCGAGAGCATAATGGATATGCATATCTTGTGCATGTATAAATGAACGTCACGTTGTCAACAAATCCTATGTCTGTTTATTCAAAACATTAATTTAATCAAAGGAAAAGACAGTTCCATTTTTTGCTATAAATGTCATATCCAAGAAATAACTCATTAACAAATGAAATACATATTTGCATAGAGGCATTTACAAAATCTATGTAAATGAACACTGTGCTGAAATCTTTGAAATATTATTCTTTAGCTTTCAACGATTTAAATGTAAATGGGCCTCCTTCAATGAACGACTATGATTTCATTAATTCTATTACAGCCAATAATTTAAATTAATTTATTTTACTTAATTTAGTACTTTGCTTTACGCACTTTATAATTAATTGTAATGCAATCGGTATGTTTATATCAATTTGCCATAATTTTAAGAAACAACACGTTATCAGTCTTGTCAGATTTCACTAAATGAAGTTTAGTTCATGCATATTCATTCACTTTCTTGGGATACATAACAGAATTTTACAATATAATGAAGAAATTACTTCATATAAATACACATGTTGCTCAAATGAGGAATTTGAAAATGATAATGAAATAAACATGAAACCTCTAACATTTTAGAATACTCTATATTCCTAATAGCATTCGTGAGTCTGGAATTCTTGAAATTTCAGCAAATTGAAATATGCAAGGCATAGAAACACAAACATTATAAGCTCTCACGTATACATACATAGGACTACTCAAAAAATTATAAATATATAGAGATATAGAGATAGATAGATAGATAGATAGATAGATAGATGGATGGATGGATGGATGGATGGATGGATGGATGGATAGATGGATAGATAGATAGATAGATAGATAGATAGATAGATAGAAAAAACAAACAGGAAAAAATAGCTAAAGCAAAACACACAATGCAGAGACATAGACAGTTGTGTATACATAGAAAGTCCATAAATACACAAAATCATAAAACATAATAGGTAACTGTGATGTTTGAATAAGCTTTGCACTTTTTGGAGGTGTGGACTTGTTTGAGGAAGTGGATCATTGTGGGGGTGGGCTTTGAGAGTTTCCTCCTAGCTGCCTGAGGAAGTCAGTTCTCTCCAGTTTGCCTTCAGAACAAAATGTAGAACTTTCAGTTCCTCCGGCACCATGCCTGCCCGAATACTGCCATGCTTCCTGCCGTGATGATAATAGACTGATCCTCAGAAGCTGTAAGCCAGCCCCAGCCCAAATTAAATGTTGTCCTTTATAAGAGAAGCCATGATCATGGTGTCTCTTCACAATAATGAAAACTCTAACTAAAGCAGTAACAAAACACACGAATGAAACCATTGTGTTACTAGGGTCTGCCCTAAAGTGTGACTACTTAAATAAAATATTTTTTCCTATGTGATCAGTTGTCAATTGGAGTTAGCTTCTGGGTCAAAGATGGGACCTTGTGTCTAGCTCTCTTCTTTGTTCATGGACCCCATCCTCGTTAGACTTGTGCAGGCCCTGTGCATACTGCCACAAACTCTGTGGGTTCATAAGTATATCGGCCATGTTGTATCCAGAGGGACTTGTTTCCTCGGTGTCTTCCATTCTATCTGGCTCTAACAACCTTTCTGCTTCCTCTTCTGCAGGGTTTCTTGAGTCCTCACGATAGAGATTTGATGTAAACGTCTCAAAGTGTCTTACACTCTGGTTACTATCCAGTTGTGTATTCATGTATATGTTCACATCTACTGGGGGAGGAAGCTAATCTGGTGTTGGCTAAACAATAAATACACTGATCCAAGAGTATTACAGAATGTCATTAGGAGACATTTTATTGCTAAGTTCTTTCAGCTGTATAGCAGTACTTGATTTTTCCATAGGTCTACAACCTATCTAGTCCCAAATTCCTAGTCACCAAAGTAGTATCAGGCATGGATATCCTCTAGCAAAGTGAGTCTTAAATCCAATCACATACTAGTTAGTTACTCCCATAATTTTCGTGTCACTATTATATGGTGACCTTTTACCTGTGGTAGTGTGCAGAGTACCTTCCAGCACTTTGAACATGAGTCAATAATGATAAAGGCTTTAAGGAGGCAGCATGCTGACCTTTCAGTGTTTAGAGAACTTTGTACTTGTCTTCAAATAGGACCTAACTATCAGTTGGCATAATGCAACCAATAGTCTTGGCAAGAGCACTAGAGATTTCATATGGTGGCAAGAGATGTCTAGTTGGTTTCTGTTTCTCGTATTATTTGGTGATTTCATTTAAGATTTTTTTCATCTATATATACATTTTAAAAAGCTTCTACTATGTTAAATTTTTAATACGATACCTTCAACGATCCTTAGTTTACCTACTCATCCTCATATTCCTACACTTCCCTTTCTCTTTCCTTCATCTCTCTGTTTAGTCATCCTGTTCTAGCCTTTCCCTATCTATCCATAACTGTATATCCCAATGTTCCTTCCTTGGGATATCCTTTCCTCCACCCAAATCTCTTGTTCTCTCCCTGATCCCCGTATTTAAATGGATTGTAGACTGATTATTGCAGACTTAAAAGCTTTCATTCACATACAAGCAGATAAATAGCTCTATCTTTGGTGGTCTGGGTTACCTTACTCATGATAGTTTTAATTTAGCTCAACCCATTTACATGAAAATTTTTGCGATTTCTTTTAAACATCTGAGTAATATTCCATTTGTAAATGCACCACATTGTTTTACATCCCTTCATCTACTATTGGTAGACATCTAGACTGGTTTGGATTTCTGAATTTTATGAATTGGTCATCAATGGACATGATGACCAAGGATCTGTGTAGAATGATCTAGATTCCCTTGGGTATGTGGCAAGAATTGTAAGTCAAATCTTGAGGTTGATCCATTCTATGTACCTGAGGAACTGTATACTGATTTTCATAGTCTCTGTACAAATTTGCTCTCCTACCAACAATTGATGAGTTCTCTCCTTACTCTAATCTTCACAGGCATTGAGTTGGCATTGTTATTTTTGTTGTTGTTCTTATTGTTGGGGTAAGATGAAATCCAAAATTAATTTTGGATTTGCATCTTTCTGATCACTAAGGATATTAAAATGTTACAAGCCATTTATATGTCAAGGATGTGGATTTGAGTGAGTGGCAAGAGATAGATGAAGAGAAACCATGATCAGAATAAGTCGTGTCACAAACATCTATCTTCAATAAACATTAAAATCATATAAAAATCAGAGATCGACTCATAGTTAGAGACTAAAATGGTTATAATAAGCAACAGATGTTGGTTGAAAAGTCTGAATTCTAGTCCAATTGTACAAATTTACAGATATAAGATAACCATATTCTGGACGTGTAAAATATAACATGGTTTCTATAGCAAAGAATGTGTCAATTATATTATTTCAAAATCAAAAGAAAAGCTTGTAATCAAATTCAGAAATTGGAGTTACAAAGATGGCTCAGCATGTAAAAGTGTTGTCACCTGCGTTAAGCACTATGTCCTACTTTGCAGAAGGAAGCACATGTACTGTGATTTCCCATGCCTCAAATAAATACAAAAATTAATTGAAAACTCAAAGCAATTTAAAATAATATATCAAAACACAAAAATGTTATGAAAGTAAAAATCAGATATTACAAAGAGTTAAATATAAGCAATTTGATAGTTTAAAACTTAACATAGACAAAACATAAAAATCTAAATATTAACTTTAGAAAAATTATAATAGTTAAAGGGGTTTGATATTTTTTCTTGAATCTTATATTTAATACTTTTTTAAAAAAATCCAGTTTAAGAGGTTTTTACCATTGTGTTTTTAAGGTTTAGTATATTTTCTCAGCCTTGCCAGATCTGTTGATAAACACATAAACTTAATATTTATTCTTATTACAAATTTTAATTTCTCTGTTTTTGCTTGAACAATCCATAGCATATGTTTTCCAATTGAACTATTACTACATTGGTATTGGTGACTCAATTGTTCCTGTCTGATAATTGCAGTGTATTTTGCACCTGAGTTGTGGCATACTTTTGTGGCTTATATATCCCTTTACTCATATGTTTGTTTCATGGAATGGATATTACTTTTTGGTGAGAGGTAGGTATGTTGTGTTGGTAACAGAAACCTAGAAAGATGGGCTTTTAAATTCATTATTAGATTATTATTGTATTCTATATGATTTGATTAAATACTACTGTATATCTCAGCTCTTCTTGGATCCCTTCCCTACCCTCTTAATTTTGTACCTTTAACTTTTAACCCATTAATATCAATTTGGGCTATCCAAATTCTTGGATCTTTGAAGATTCCCCAACCCTTTTCCTGAACATAAACCTTGGTCTTCTAACAGTCCACAAGGTGTTTTGTAACTATTATTCTTGCTTCTTCCTTAACTCCCAAAGACAACCTTCAATATGAGAACTAGTTATGGTTTATATATATACCATAAGAAGTTGAAAGCCACCAAGAGTACATTGTTCAGACTCTGGTCTACCCATACTCTTCAGCAATTAGGTTAAATTATAATTGTGTTCCTTTAGTTTAGTCCCTAGTCCTCTAAGAGTATCCACCAACTATGAAACAAACATAGATAAGAATTTATAATAATTAGACCATCATGAGAGTCCTTAGATTAACTTTTCAAATACAAAATAGTCATTAAAAGGGAGTTGCATAGGTCAGAAGCAGACCACAAACTAGATAAATGTATGCCCAGAGTCAAAATGACACTTCATCTAGTTTTTCCTTTTTGTGAAGGAAGTTATACCATTACATACCACACATGGTACTGGGAATTAGAAGGATTTAATTTAAATTTATATTTAATGAGGACTCTGGAAATTTTCCTGTTTTTATTTTGTTTGTGGTGCTGGTGCTGAGGATGTAAACCAGGCCTTGCACATGCTAGACAAGCGCCCTGCCAATTGAGCTACACTCCTGTCTCTTAATGACTAATTATGTTATTATGAAAATTAATTCAGGGCCTGAAGAGATGGCCTAAGATTCTTATCTTGATTTTCTTCACAGCATCCACATAGCTTACAACCACCTTCGACTCCAAAAATCTATTTTGTCTACTGTAGACTCTACAAAATACACAGTGCTCTTACACATATGTATGCATATACACTGTGTACATATGTAATATAAAGTTTAAGAATAAAAATGAGTATTAAAAACAAATCCATAATGTACTATTAAGTCAAAAAACAAGATAACATGGCATATAAAGTATATAATCACCTTTGTTTTTCAATATAATGCCATTATTGTTGAAAGATTTAACAAATTATGAATCATTTTGGATTGATGGTATTTTGGTTTTCATTTTCTGTCCTTAAATAAAAATATGTGTCTTCAAGATCACACATTATACATTATGATGTGTGTGTTTGTGCGCGTGCGCGCACACGTGTGCACGCGAATGCAATCAATGCAAACAGCGAAATATTTAAACACGTAAAATAGTTTGGTGTAATATATAATCACAGACACCTTTGTTTTTAATAAAATATTTAAATGTGTTACTAAACTCCATTTATTAATTACCACCATTTACCAGTCATTAGTCAACAAAGAGTTATTAATGACACAGGGGCTGAGAGTTGTGAATTATGATGTTAGAAGCCCACACTTTCTATTTGAATGAAAATAAATGTAAAACTTGTAAATACATATATGTCCACGTAGATATATTTATGCAATATATACGTTTAAGTGTTTCGTATTCAGGTGAATAGCTATTCTTTGAAGTTGAACAGAAGAAGCTTAACAACCCTGCCTGTGAATCCTCTCTCTTAATTATTATACAGAGGTCATCAGGAACAGTTACTTCTCTCCTTAAGCACTTGTCTGTGTGCTTTCATAACACACCCACGCCTACAATGCCCCATAATTTATGGCATTTAACTAGCTGTCATATATAATAAGGAGAGATTGTTCAATATTTCTGACGATAATTCAGCAAGTTGTCAAAGTATATTATCAGCTCCATTAAAATCCAATCAGACTCAATATATGACATGCTTGACTAATTTTCCCATATGGTAGATTTAGTTTGACCTCTCTCTCTGTCTCTCTCTCCCTCCCTCTCTTTCCCTCTTTCTCTCATTCTTTGTGTGTGTGTCTGTGTATGTGTATGTATGTTACTGTTTGACTCTGTGCCATAAGAATAGCTCAGCACAAAGGTACTTTTCATCATGGACTTCTTCCATCCAGAACTCTAAAACGTATTTTTATTTTGGAAAAATTACCCACACCTTGTTATTATATTATTGAATTTGTGAAATACAGAATGGACAAAGACACACAGAGAGAGAGAGTGAGAGCAAGAGAGAGAAAGAGAGAGAGAGAGAGAGAGAGAGAGAGAGAGAGAGAGAGAGAGAGATACACACAGAAGCATAGCATGCAGAAACACACATACATATACACATTCACACATGCAGTGTTTCATTTTCATATGAAAACAAGACTGACAGAATAAATTTCTTATTCATGACACAAAGTCATATGTTTTCTTTGTGTATCTGTAAAATAAGTGTCTTACAGAAATATTAGATCTTCTGACATAGCCAAGTGAGGCATACAACTTCTGTGTTTTTGGAGTAGAAGTAGATTTTGTGGTTAGAAAAGGCTGACCAAGTGAAATATCACTTTTTAAGGGTATTGTTCAACTATTTTTGAGAGTGACTTCATCACTATCAGGTTTTATTAGGTTGTTTGGTTTTGTTTAATTTATTCAAAGGTGACCTTTGGGGATGGATTTGACTGAGATCTGATATTGTCATGAAAGATGATTTTAACCTCATTATATGAAATGCATCTTTTCAGTGTAATATTTCAAGAAACATTATCATTAGGCCTGATCTTAGAGTCAATCTGTTTTCTTTATTAATTCTTTCATGTTTGGAGTTTTATTTGAGATGTGATCCCATGCTGTAGTTCTGGCTGGTTTTGAACTTAAAGCAGTTCTTTAGCACTTGCTACCAGAGTGCAGAGCATCTAGACATATAAAATAATCTTGGCTTCTTTGTGAGCTTTAAAGTTCTCATCAGTAAATTGGCTTAATGCTTATTAATGTATTAATGTACATTTGCCCCCTGTGAACAGTGAGTAAAACATGACATTAAATAAGTGTCTATCTAAACAGTGTGCAAACTCAGAGTGAAAGGATATCAGGGGTTTCATTATTTCTCTCTGGTTCAGATATCAAAAGCACAATAAGAAAGTCAACATATTTTCTCATACTTAACAGTATATGAAATTATGACTATAGATTAAAGAGAATTAATAAATTTGTCATTGTGGCGCATCAATTTGTGCCATTCCTGCAGAGAATGACTATGACATCACATCTCAAGTCTATTCTTGACTTGATGAAAAGTAAATTGTATCCCTTCAACATGAAAAAATTTAAAAAGTAACTTTATGTGATTAAATACCTCAATGGAGACGTGAATTTTATATTTTAACTGAATTAACTTATGGAAACACAACTTCAGACATTCCTTTATCATCCTAGTTTTACAAAGTCATAAACATAGTCCAATGAAATAACTTTTCCCCTTCTGTCACCTTGTAAATATGAAAGTCCTGGTTGGATCTTCAATCTAAGATCTGATGGGTTAAGATACAGGTGAAAAAGTTCACGAATTTTTTCTGTGATTATCACATCCTTGTATGGTAAAGGAGTAATACCAAGATTAAGTGGAATCTTCATCATAAAACACATAATGGGCTAGGGTGTGGGAAGCATAGACTGTTTTTCCAACCACTTTATTCTTTTTAGTTTTGAAAATAATTCTTTACAAGTAGAAATATTTTCTCACTGTACACCACATTGTAGAATGTGAAAAAGGTAAAGTGCACATTATCTTTGTGACAAAGTTCATCAGCAAAGCAAAATTTGTGAGATAATTTCTAATGTGAGCTGTACTTTAAGGAGGATTTCCAAAGGCTCCCATATACTTAAAGATGTCTGAGGAGCTTAGCTCAATATCTGGTTCTGAAATATAAGGCAGGAAGATTTAGATTCACTGTGGTTTTTCTGTGCCAACTGCAGAATAGTATTCTGAGAACAGAAAATGAGATCCAACATATGAATAGATTTTCAAAGCTTTAAAATGATATAAAACGGAATAATTTACTCTGCCTGAAAAATGATGTATAGGTGAGTTTTAGCAGTGGTTTGTTAGAAGTTGGAACCAAATTGCCCTTATTAAAAGAAAGTAATGATTGTAATGGAATTGAATGCCTATAGTGCCAAGGAATAAGACAGCTTCAAAGGTATATGGGAATCAGCATTTCGATGTTCATTTAAACCAAATTGGAAGGCATAGCTACCACATAGTTCAATGATATTCTATAAAGACAACGAGCATTCTTCTGAAAGACAAACATATCATAGCGTGAACTGACAACAGATCGAACTGATCCTGGGCTACAACGTGTCTCTGGGTTGCGGTCAAACCATCGTTTATGGAATTTTCGAACTGGAACAGCCAACAAAAATGTCTATAGTAGAGCACTGTAGTGCCAGCACTCAGAAAACAGAGATAGGAGAATCAATCAGAAGTTCAAGGTTAGCTCATCATGGAAAATGGATGCGTACCACCTTCTCAGGGTGGATCGGAGATTAAATACCCTGTGCAGAAATGAATGTCCTAGAAGGGAAGCTTATTGACTAAACCTCCAGGGCCTCTAATAGCTCCTTAACATGGAGAACTCTGTTTTGAGCTAGGTGACCACAGGTCACTAGGAAGTGTGGCATGTGTTTCAGGTGAGAAGTCTAGTACGGAGCACTAGGCACCTACCATCTCAAGTGAGTGCCTGCGTGCCAGGGTCTCAGACTTGTTCTACCTTACCAAGTTTCCTATCATAGTCCACTGTCCTACAGTCCTTGGCCCCTCAAACTCCATCCATCTTTCCCCTAATGTTTGCATAAGACTCCCTGAGCTCTGCCTAATGTTTGGCTCTGAGCCTCTGCATCTGTTACCATAAACTGCAGGATAAAGCCTCTCAGAAGATAGTTATGGTAGGCTCCTGTCTGCAGGCATTGCAGAAGATTATTAAAAGTTTCAGAGGTTGGCTCTCTACCGTGGGGTGGATCTTAATTAGGCCATTCACTGGTTGGCCAGTCCCTCAATCTCTGTTGCTTCTTTATCGTTGTGTATCTTGTAAGCAGGACAAATTTGGATTGCAGGTTTTGTGGGTGGCTTGGTGTCTTCCTCCCTCCACTGGAAGTCCTGCCTGGCTATAAGAGGTGGCCATTTCTATCTCCATATCCCTGGCTGCTAGGACTCTCAGCTATAAACCCACAAGAGCCTGATTCAACACTGCAGTTTATGTTTCTTTTTATAGAATGTCTATGTTTTATGTCAGTGCATCTATCTCTTATATTTCATAATTTGTACATGCTTATGTTTTTGCTTTCAGTTCTCACGTACCATCAATATTTTCCATTTTCTCAATTTTCATTTGCTTGAATCCTCCTCTATTCTCTAATTGCTCCTGGCTTGCAATAATTGCTCTGGTTGGGTAGAAATATCATGTCATGCTCTTCAAGTTTGCTAATCAAATGTGGGTTGCTTTCTTAAAAATTTGTTTTAGTTTACATACCTGTGTCAGAATTACGAATGTTTGTCTATGAGGTTCTATTAATTTTTTTCCTCCTTATTTTCCTAAATAACTGGTAGTTCTTCAATACTTTGTTTTACTTAGGAATGAAGTTATTGGTTTATTAATTTACATAGATTTTAGGATTTCTCCTGCTTATATATTAATTTGTCTTAACCAGAAGTCTTTCCTTGTATTCTTCATCTGTAGCATGAAGCCCTATAGAATGTTTTACTTTAGGTTTAAGGTAAATTTGCATAGTCTCAATTCAAAACAATAGCCAAACCAGGCATCAAATAGAGCAGCAGCCAAATAGTGAGCCCCTTTGACAAACCCAGTTATATTATTTGTATAACAAATATAATAGCTGAATGGCTATTTATATGCTTGTGTGAGACAAAGACATACAGAAATAAAAGAGAGCATCATAGAAGATATAGAGGAAGGTTGAGAAAAATAGAAAAGGGGAATATAAATATTGTTGTTGTATTGTTGGAAGAAAGCAAATAGTTAAGTTAGGAAGACATTAAATATCCTAGCTTTTCTTATAAATATCCAATCTAAACACACACACACACACACACACACACACACAGACAAACACACAAGAATCAATGTGAAAGGCACAATGGTTGGTAAAGAAAGTTACTGTGATTGTCAAGGTACATTTGCTGTGTGAATTTTACCTCGAGTTTAAAAATTGTTCCAATACAATCTTATTCATGTGCATTTTTCATTAGACAAATTTTAGCAGTATTTTTGTTTTCCTTTCACTTAATAAAAACATGTAAATATGTATATATATATATATATACATATATATATGTTAGAACAAGAATTGGATTTTATGAGATCTGCAAAACTACAAAGCCAAAACTTACTTAAAGAAAATAAATAGATGCCAGCTGACTTTGTATAATTAGTCTGCCCCAGTAATGACAGATGTAGAGCATTTTCAGGAGCATGTTTGAAGACTATGATACTTCTCTGGAAAAAGCAGACTTAAATGATAGATGAGAGGCCTCCATCCATGATCCTCTCCAGATTATCCTCAGTGGAGATGCTGTGATACACAAAATGAACATATTAGAGCAGTGAGCATTTGATGTAAACTGTTCTTCCACTTAACGTGGTTTCCTCTGAGCTTGACCTCTACGTGATGCTGGCTTCTCATAATTTTTCTTTAATAACCACACTTTCCAAGTGACTCAGATTATATTCAACACATTCTAATATATATGTATTTACCCACCAATAAGTTATAATTACATTTTAGATTCTGGAAGATTCATTTGTTTTGTCTTCTGACTTTGTTATTGTTGCTGTTATTATTTGTTGTTGTTGCTTTTGTTTTGCTTTGTTTCACCTGCAAGTATATACTCTATGCTGGCTCTGTGCTTAACACTGTGTAGTTACCAAAGATTAACAATTCAGTAAGGTTTCTGTTCAAAGTAATTAAGTGAAGTAAACATATTATATCATTTATGTATTTATTAGAGAGCTTTAAAGATTTAGGAAGAAAAAACAAACACCCAAACAAACTTATATACGCATTAGTACATTTATCTTCCACAAGAGTAAGCTGGGAAATTAGGATCTAAGGCCATAATACATACGTACTTGGCCCTTCTGAGTACGCTGTAGCCAGAGCTGGGGTTAGCTCTGGGAGGAATGAGAAAAAAAATTGAGAGGTGCAGCTGTTGTTCTTAACCCAAAATAACTTCCACAATAGTCCACAGTCCTTGATTTGTGAATGTATTGATTTTATACACCACATTATGTGCATAGAATCAAGTCTGATTGCTGGATTCAATTAGAGAAACATCCAGCATCCATACATTGAATTCAAGATTGAAGTGTTCTGTAAACGCTGCTGGCTGCTGTCTTCCCATTTATCCCAATTGACATTCACTTCCAGTGTATCTAATTTATCAGCACAATCTCCATATTTATACATATAAGCAGGCTTAGGGTCAGTGCAGGAGATGTGACAGAGCTGTTCAGGCATATTGTGGAACTCGAGAGTAAAGTGTAGGTATTTTTGGCCAAAATGTGGAACTATCTTAGATTCTAAACTCTTCAGTATTTGATAAAGACCAAATGATAAAAGTATTAATGCCAAGATGTCCATGGGTTTACTCTGGTCATAAGGTTGAGAATTCTAAAAGAATGGTTTGGTTTCTTACTCTCTCTGTTTTCCCTAATGAACCTTCCTGCAAAGGAACTCTGTTAGGGCATGCTCAAAACTAAATATCACTTGGATGTTACAGTGTGGATGGACTGACTGGATTAAATAGATTTTTTATCCAATAAAGCCTTTATGAGTCTAAGTGGGAAACCTCAATGGTATTGCATTTTCTGGGACCCTCTCCTGCTATACAGAAACTCTACCAACTTTTTTCCCCTTAAGTACCAACCTACATAAATCCATAAAGAAACTTCTTTCTAAAATGCATCATCTGTAATCTGTAACTTTTATTCTTTAATTCATAAGACAGGGACACTGATGCCAATGATTCAGTGAAATTTTATGGGAGTGTGTGTGTCCAGTACCCTGATGCCTAAGTTAAAGTCCTGACATTTTGAAGCCTCTGTTGAAATCAAGAACACTCCACTTATCCTGAATTGATTTGAGGTATTATTGATGCTGTAATTAGTATGAAAGTTTGATCTTGGCTGTTATGATATCATCTTGACTCCTATTTCTATGGTAATTCTTATGTTGTACCCTCTTTTATCTTTCTTACTTTTCTCTTTGAATTGTTCCTCCTGATCATCTCAACTATCAGCTATGTTACAACAGAAATCCTTCAATAAATGGGAGTAGTTATAGATGTTCTTCTTACAGGACTTTTGGAATTGTATGCCTGTGAATCACATGATACCAGTGACTTCCAAGTACCAAAGCATTAAGGATAGTTATAGAATTCCCAAAAGATCTCATTACAAATCTTTTGTTATTATTCTCAAAAAATTCTGAAAAGTTTTCTATTAAAATTTGTAATAACTCTTCTTCAAAAGGCACTAACATCCCAGAGCAGGATGTAGGTCAAGACTTCTTACTTTACTACTCTAGCCTATATGCTTAACAAATGCATACTTAAAAAAAATCCTGCAACATGCTTGCTTCTTTTAATATGACTCTACTACTTGAAATAATAACACTCTTAAAATGGTAAAGTGCCATTTTTCTCCTTATAAATAATACCAAACGCTTATTTTATGAACAAATATGCTAAGTGCTTGAAGGTAAGAGGTATACTTTGAATGTAAACACATGCACAGATTTTTCTAGGATATATTGTGGAAAGAATTTATGGGAGAGTCAATGTCACATTTAAATTTGAAAACATTAATAGAACAAAAACTAGGAGCCAGGATTAGAAAAGTGATACAAATTTCATGCACAACAGCCTCTTAGTTTGAGAGAAGAAAATTCAGAAGTGACCATGAGGTTATTAAAACAGATCAGGATATGCAAGCCTTGGCAAGTAATAATACTGAATTTGGTTTTCATTATAAAAACCAACTAAGAAGTTAGATATCTTTTTTTTTTTTTTTTTGCATCTGTGCATTTGTGTATCAACATCTTTATTATTATTCTTTAATCTTTTATTTACAGTCCAATTGTTATTCCCCTCCTTGTCTGCCCTCTGACAATTCCTCCTCCCCAGTCTCCAGGAGGATGTCTCTACCCCACCCCCACCAGACCTCGCCACTCCCTGGGGCCTCAAGTCTCTCCAGGGTGAGGCTCTTCTTCTCTCACTGAGGCCATATCAGGCAGAGGATTAAAACAAAAACAAGAAATCTTGAATTCTTAGATGCTCCATGGTACAAAGAACTGAGTAGATAATGAGAACAGATAGAAATAAAGAGGTCTGGTAGTAGAATGTTTTGTTTTGTTTTGTTTTCCTGTATAGCTCAAAGTTCTTCTAGTATTTACCCAGAATCAATGACTCTAAGGTTATAATTACTAAAAACCACTTTATTTTCTAAATTCAGCTGGCAATCTATGCAAATATTTCTCATTAGAGTAGAACAATCAGGGAGTTTCTTCATTCTTCTTTAAATACTATATAAGGCATTTGGGATTTTGAATGTATTATATGTGTAATAAATACTATTTGTGAACACGAATATTATTTTCATGAATAACAAGGAATGATGCTTTGCATGATTTTAATATGAAACCAAATATAATCAGTGACAAACTTATTTGGAGATTGGGAATGGAAGAAAAAAAATCACAGATTTAAGGAGAGCTAATTCTGAGACATACATGATCTGGTGTGACCAAACTCATATGTGTACAGATTTTTCCTAGTTACCACTAGTCTTAAAAACAAAATTGGAGCAAATCTATCTATCTTAAAGGTGCATTAAGTGAGTATACTTGGGTAGCACTTACTTATAGATTTATAATTTCATTACAGAGACCTACTAGAAAACTTACAGCACACTCAAATTCCATGATTTTGCGGAGCTATAAACAATGATTTCACAGAAGGGTAAATACAAATTATAAAAATGGGCTCCTCAAAATAATGTGATTTTAACATTTCTAAATTGTATTTTGATGAATCTGATTGTCAAGTTTCTTTGAGCTGCTAACGGACGTTCTAGATTGTTAACATATTTCTGAAAAGTATGACCAACTGAAGAGATAAAACAGGAGATAAATTTGCAGGTATACCACACAAAAGCACCTATCTCCCTTGGTTCTTGTTTTTCTGGGCAATGTGTTCATTTTATGTCTTTGAGAACATAGCTCAAAGTACCAAGAGGTGATCGCTTATATAAGATTTTATTCTGTACCAGTCGATCCCTTCTCTTTATTATTTAACTGGTGAGTTAAATCTTATACTTTATCTATCAAAAATGATCCAAGGAGCACAGTAATGATGCCCTCACTGCTGTGATGTAACACTTCTAAGAAGTACTCTGTCTTCAAAGAGGATATTTATATCACTCAGAATATGTTTGCGATTCATAGTTTTAAAGAATGAAGAACATGTCAAAATTCCGAAACTAATTAGTTATCTAATACAGCAGTAAGTGAAGCAGTTGAGTAGCTGGTGAGGTTGTTAAATAACTAATGATACAGGAGTTCGGGTTTCTTTCATCTTTGCTGTGTCAGCTGAGCTAGATTTGTTGCGATGCAGAGCAGCGTTTGTCACAGCTGCAGGGATTATATCTTAGCAAAGTATTCCAATCAGTGAAAATGGGTTCTCCTCCTCCACGGTTTTCAGGGTCCCATTTTAACATAAGTGATGATAAACTTTCCCAGAATTCTCTCAACAGGTGTTAAATTTGAAAAAAAAAAAATTGGAAATGACTTTGCGTCACTGGATCATTTGTGCACAAGTCATTTAAGAAATCAGATCATTGACACTCAAACACATGGTAGTTCATAAAAGTTAAGATTATCCTAATATAAATAGGATGTTATTTGGACAGTGAAGAGAAAGGAAAAGAGTTCTATTTCCCAATGAGTGCAATGAATAGCTATGAACGAGCCTGGTCTCAACAATTTACACGAATATGTGCATTGTTAATGTGCTTTTTAATTTACTTTTTTTAATGGTATATTTTATTTATTTACATTTCAAATGTTATCCTCTTTCCTGGTTTCCCCTCCAGAAACCCTCTGTCCCATTTCCCCTCCCCTTGCTTCTATAAGCGTGCCCCCCACGCCCCACCAACTCCAGCCTCTCCGTCCTGGCATTCCCTACACTGGGGAATTGAGCCTTCACAGGACGAAGAACCCCTCCTCCCATTGATGCCCAACAAGGCTATCCTCTGCTACATATGCATCTGGAGCCATGGGTCACTCCATGTGTACTCTTTGGTTTGTGCCTTAGTCCCTGGGAGCTCTAAGGGGTCTGGTTGGTTGATATTACAATCACTGCTTTTTAAGAATTTAAGATTGTTGAGACAGGTAAAAAAAAGTACATAACGATATTAAATTTTTGCAAAGATAATACACACATGATCCAAATAATACATATTAATCACCAACACCTCCTAGAGTTAGCTAATTTTATTCATGAATTTTTACTTAATATATAATATATCTCAGAATGTTACCTCAGTACATAATCAACATTCTAAAATACTATTATATAATCTACACTTTTCTACTTATGTATTTAAAATACAGTTTGTAGTTGCACTTCTTTCAATGATGTTAAATACTTAGTTATGTGTGATAAAGTCTCAGGCCAGTAACTACCTACCATGTCAGACAGTTCAGTAAGCTTTTCGTTTTGTAAAAATATGACAAGTTTATTGCTATTTCTCTCTCACTCTTAGGAAATTATATGTGTTAAAAAGGATACAGGTATTAAAGTGACCTCTGAGTCACTTACCTTTCTACTGACCTGGGTAGTCTTGGAGAAACTGTTTTGTCTTTACAATGCCTCAGTATAGTAGAAAAACAGCTTAGTAACCATATGAGCAAGTCAAACTTTTCAGTATTGTGATAATATCTGAGAGAAAATATACCAAATATTAACTCTGTTAGGTGCGTGGATCTCCAGTTCCACTTTTTAAAGACTCAGGTGGTAAGGAAATAGCGTGGAGAAAAAGGGCATGCCAGATAAGAGCTCTTAATCGCAGGGTAGGTGTGAAGCAAAAATGGAACATGCCTTTGATCATGGACTTCCTGTATCTTCCATTTTTATTTCATCTATGCTCTTAACACACTGCATAGTACTGCAATATTCAAAGCCACCTTTGAGTCAATCTTCTCCATAAGCACCTTCATGGACACAGACACACACACACACACACACACTTCTAATCTCCTAGGTATTTCTCCGTCCAACCAAGTTCAGCATCAAGAGTAAGCAACAACCAGTATTATTTGCTAAAAACACATAAAGTAGTGTATATGAGCATTTAGTAAATGATAACAGATAAAGCACACAACATAATAGCCAGTAATATGATCTCAATAAAAACAAGATATGGTAGTAAATAAAATAAAATTAACTGTTAAAAGCAGATTTACATTTTACTTATTTTTAATTTTACTTGTTTTCCAGGAGAATCTTACTGTTTACATATGAATCCATAACATGACTCCCAGTGGCTAACTCTCAGTTCCTTGTATTTAATATTTTAAGCTCTCCTCTGTATGTAGTACCCAATCTGACAATGAATGTGCTTCGATTCTGATTATAGTCTTAATTTATTAATTATCAGACACACTGGAACTTCCTATAATCTGTTTCTTATTTTAGTTTGATTGAGATGCTCATATTTCTAAATGAATAAGAGTATACCCTTCACTCCCACATAATCAACTCAGTAGGTTAATGTCGTAGTAACACCACGGCACTCAAGTAGCTTAGAATACATGATAAATTTAATGCAACACTGAGAAACAATAGAGATTTTAAAAAAAATATTACCAATGATATACATATACTACATTCAATAGCTCAGGTCTACAGTCATGGAAAATTTAATGAATTAAACAGAGAATTTCACTCTCTGTGACGTTATGTGATCCGTGAGACCTTCCAGACATAAATACAGTAACATCAGATTTAACTGTTGTATCTTTAGGCAATATAATGGTTAGAAATAAACAGACAAAGCTTACGGGGTGTGTTCTTACTTTTAGAATGTAGATTTAAAGACATGACAGAGTGCTTGATGGCAATTCTGGGGAAAATTTAAGTCCATCAAATTCAGAAATCTTGCTGTCACTCCATTTAAAGAGTACTGATTGTGTAATTAGAGGCATGGAGAAACAACTCCCTGCACTATTTTGTCAAAATTACTTCATTACAATCACTCAAATCTCATGAGTCAAATGATCTATTTGTAGGTGGACAAGTATTAATTTAATACAAATAGAGTCCTTATATTTTATTCAGCTCTTTTACAAATAATTATTGTTTTATAGAGATACATTGCTTACTTCCAGAAATTGACAGGGTGTGAAACACATACTGTAATTGATAAAGAAACAAATACAAGGGTTTCCTGTAATGCTTGTTGCCGTAAGGTGTATCATATATTTGCATGCTAGACAAAATTATCATAAGATTATAAAATATTGGAAAAATTATACTAAAATGCAATAAACAGTGGCCACTGACTCTATATTTACATGTATTTGGGTGTTTATCTTTCTATAGTAGTCCCTAAACAGGGATGCATATTTTTGCAATGTTTAGGTTTCTTAATTGACCCTGCTCATTATGCAGAAAATGAAGCATGCATAGATTTGTGTCTGATTGGCCATGAAGAAATTAAAGAAACTTTCAGCCTCTCAAAATTATTAGGGCTATTAAGACTGAAACCGTATATAGAAAATAAATGGTCCCTTTCCAGAGTAATTTTAGGGCATCCAAGAAAGGAGTTGAATTTGTTGCACAGAGAAGGTTAAGCCCAAAAAATAAGGTCAAGTTTAAGAGACTGTAGACTAGAATGGAAATGACGGGGCAATCTCTTCCCTGCTCCTCATCTGTCCCTGTGTGTTTCGATCTTAGTTCTTCAATAATTAAAATATCCAAACATTTACACACAAGTTGTTAAGAACTATCAGAACAATTTCAGATTAAGAGACCAGAGAGAATGGAGTAAAACCACCTGTGACTTTTATTGACAAGAAAGAATGCAAGCACCTAATTAGTTTTTCAGTCTTGCTTGCCAAAGGCACAGAGATAACTAATACTCAACTGCCTAGAGATTATTAGAACTTCTTCATTTTACTATTTTTGCAATGGTTACATTCACTAAAGTCTTCCCAAAGTATGCATTATGTTTTTATATATTTATACCACTCATTCAATGTAATATGTTTGTGATTCGGAGCACATCTATAGTGATAGGATCTAGTCAATTCACAGGATACTTACATTAAGTTGATAGCATACTCTGGTAAAATAAGAACAATTTAAAATTTACTAATGAGGTATTTGATCAAATGGTCTATGTTCTCCAAGCCATTAGGGAGGAGGTAAACTAATTTGTTAACGATTATTAGAAGCACATGTGTATGAGACATTAATTAAGCCCAAAGGAAAGAAAATTAGTTTATTTGGAATCTCTCATATACTCCTTACTTATTTGTCTCAACTTTCAATAGAGTTTACTGATTGTTTTCTTGGCTTCCCTGTGGTCATTTATTTCATTGTCAAAAGGTTTACATAACACATACTGCCAAGTAACATAAATACATCATATTGCCTCTTTCATATAAAATCCATGTGAAATAAGTAGAAAATGATTTGTCTAACAATTTGTTTGCTGTTAATCAGAGGATACTCTTAGTCTACTTGTTTTAAATCCCTATTCAGTAAAACATTTAGAACCACCCACGGGGCTTCAAATGTCCAAATTATACACTTATTATTAAATTTATGTCCAACATATGGAAGTTATACATATATTGGTTTTATTTTGAATTTTGAGACACTCATAATTTCAAAACTCTACTAATGAGATAGGAGATGAGAACATATATATTAGGTTTAAAATTCATTCTAGAGTAGATATTTTTGCATCCTTCTTGTTATTTTCAACACAGCAAAACTAAGATCATGTGTCTGTGTGTGTAACACAAATTAATGTGATACAGTAATAACTAAACTTCAATACTGAATTCAATTTTCATATTTCTATCTAAAGTTTCTAAATATTCTGACAGATTAGTGTGATATTTCTCCTTAGAAAAACAAAAATATGTAATTTACAAACTTAAGGAAATTGTATATTAGAAATCACTTAGAAATGCAAGAAAGAATATCAAGAAATAAATTGTTATTTATTTCTCTACTAGTAGTAGCAATTACTAATATTTAAATAAAAGTTTATATTTCAACCTCATTTCAAATATGTAATATTTTTCATTCATATTGTATCACATTTACTTTTGTATCTCGATTATTCATAAATATTTATATCATTTTATGTCTCTGTGCATCAACACCATTCATTCATTTACATAGAAAAAATTTACATATTAAACATTATTTTTAATATTATCTCCTGTGGGACTGTGTAAGGGTATCCTGGTTCTTGGCTGGGTATGGGCCTAGAACCCCGAGACTCCAACGGAGAAACGGCAGGAGGTCAGCCACGCCCCCAGAACTCAGGGTCCTGAAAAGCAGTCCAGTCTCCATGGACCTACATTGTTCAGTCACGTAGGCCATTACAGCCCCTCCCAAAGTGCACAGGTAGAGGTGTAACTACAGGCCTCAGGCCCTAGAGATTTACATACTAATGAAAGTCAGAGGGCGGAGCCAATTAACCATTCCTCCCAGAACCTCCCCCTTTCTCCCTCCCTACTTAACTCAGGTCTGCCCTAAGTTTGGGGGGGTACATCCAGATCCATCCACCATCCGCCATGACAATAAACCCTTTTGGAACCAAGGACTTCCTTGTATCATTGGGGCCTGCTGGGCCTGCCTCTGCCGAAGCCTCCAGCCACTGGAACCTTGGACCTTTCTCCGGTATGTGAGACACGCTGCCTGGAGGCCTCCAGGCAGCCTCCACCGTGAAGGCCCCAGGCCACTGCCACGTGGTCTAGGGGCCGCTACTGCGGCCCCCCAGTTTGTCCCACAATCTCCATATTTGGAATGACATTATGAAAATATTTCTGTAGACCCACTTTTTCTAAGACTCAAATATACTTTTTTATTTTGGAAAAATTTTAATGCAATATATTAAGATTAATATAGCTATTCCATAATGGCTGATGTTTCTTTGATCACTGAATCTATAAAACATACTATTGTGTTCTTTCAATATCTCATGAACGAAATCCCCATTATTTTATAACCATATCTGAATTTTTCTCTTTTCTAAAAGAAGTCAAATCCTAATTTATACCCATATTTTCCAAAATATGATTTTTTTGAAGATTGTTTCAGCTGCCAAATGTCATTACATGAACTAGTATTGACTACTTTGCCTTCATTACAACAAACTTAACTGTCTCATTATATTCCAAATATGTTAGCAAAACACCAATGAACAGTAAGGACTGAACATCCATTAATCTCTACCTTAATTTCCATGGGGGCTATCTTAGCCCTCAACAGCTAAAACAGCCATAAATATATCTGTGTTTATATTGGAGATAGAGTCTTTAATAATATAATTAGGATTGATTAATTGAATGGATAGTCTACAATCTGCTAGGTTTTAATTTAAGAAAAAATATGTACTAGAGTTCTGTCTTTATTAACCAGGGAAAGGCATTAGCAAGAAGGAAGCTATATAGGTGAGGAGAGATAGCCTTCACCAAAACCAAAACCTTTTCAGAAGCTTGACCTTGGACATGGCAGGTCCTAGAAGTACAGAAATAAATGTCACTCCCTGGAATTTTGTAATAGTTTCCCAATCAAATTGAGAATTGCGATATAGAGATATAGGGTTGTTTTTTATGTAAGAAATTCCTGAAAATGTGTCTTGGACCTGAGGAATTAGCAAGGCTAAAGTGGTTTTTGAGGTTCAGTCCAGGAACATGGACACTATAGGAAATGTTGGTGACATATCAGGTGTATATGAGGGAAAGGAAGCTAGAACCTACATTTGCAATTATATTTTGTTGCTTTGTGAGAGGCACAATTCAGAAGAAATGAAATATCTAGAGCAGATCACTGAATTTGAAACATGAGACATTTTTATGTCCACAGTAATTGTGACAGAAGAAAAATGGGTGAAGAAAGCAATTGTCTTATGAATGGGACCTAGAACTTGAAGAATTTGATGTTTTTTGTTTATGTTACAACATGAATGGCAAACATGTTCTAGAAATGAGTCTGCTCACCTATTGAATAAAGCTATGAGTTTAGAACAAAGACTCAATCATTCCTTTCAGCAGAAGCCCGGAGTCAAAATGAGATGACCTATGGACAGGAACCCCCAGCAGCAGAAATGAGCTGCTTATATATCTTCCCAAGGCAGGCTGGGTGTTGTGTTCTCTCAGGATAGGTTAAGCTCCCAATACCTCATTAGCATAAGCCCGCTCAGGAGGGGCACCAGGCCAAGGACACATGCACAAAGGACTTGTTTACCAGTTTAGCTGAACTGGCCACACTGGAAGCCAGCTGCCTACATCATAAACATGGCTGCCTACACTTTTTGGCTGCACACCAGTCATTCAGACTCATGAGTTATAGAAGTAAGTCTTTCTGCTCTACAGGTGGATTCCCTTATTGCAGGATATTCTAGAGTCTCACTAATGCACAGCAGAGTCATAGGCCCAGGTAACCTTCTTTGGAGAGTCCAGAGGTCTAGAAGACAAGGTATCATGAAGGATGGAATTATTTTTTATGTTCAAAATGAGATCTGTTATACTAGGTTTTGTATTTTTCTTGGTTCTATTGAGATCCTTCTTTTTGTTCTTCTTTCCTTTCTTCCTTTCTTTGTTATTTCCTCTGTTCCTTGCTCTATCTTTTTCCTCACTGTCTTATGCTCTCTTCATTTGTCCCTCACTTGGGTGGGAGATTGGATTTTTCCCAACATTGTACTTCTGAAGTACATACCTGATATGATGTCACTTTTTCAACTGGAGAATTTATCATAAATAAAAATAAATGTTTTGATCCTTAACAAATAACTGAGTAGGCAATACTACGTGAGCCTGACTTCACAACTTACAGTTTATAGCATGATGGATTAGGAGTTGGGTTTTGGGGACTGGAGAGGTGACTCACTGGTTAAATGCAGGTGTGGTTCCTTCAGGGGACCTGAATTCAGTTCCCTGCAATGTCAGTAGCTCACAATAGCCTATAACTCCAGCTCTGGAGGCATCTGACTCCTGGCCTCCATCATCACCCAGACATGTGGCATGTAATTAACACACACACACAAACACACACAAGCACACACAGATATAATAATATACAAATAATTTCATAAAGATCTGGGGTTGTCGAAATGGAAAAACAAATTTGATAAGAACGTAAACTTTGAAAGGGGGCAGGAATAGTAATACTGTGGCCGATTTGGTTTTCCCTCTATGACTATTGAGCTTAGGTGGTTTCACTCATGTGTCAGGTCATATCTGTGTGTTGGAGGTGGGAGGAATAAAAGTATATGTATTTATAAAAAGAGCAATGACAGCAGAACTTCTTTTTATTCTGCCAAGAAGGAAAGAAAAAGATGACTATAAATGTGTTGCTTAACAACAGCATTATTTTTTGGAAAATATGTCCTTGGGCAATTTTGTCATTTTGAGAAGCATCACAAAGTAGGATAACATGAACTAAATAACAGAGCCTGCTATATTTCTGGGCTTCATGTGAACATGCCATCCTTAACATACACCAACATTTTCTATTATTTCTGTCTTCTGGTGATCCTTGGATAAAGCAATCACAGTTTTATTTATTGAATTATGTTAATTAAAATAATTTGAATAGAAGACACTTATATATGAATGATATATGTCATAACCAACCCATAAAAAAGACTAGTTTTACATTATGTACATTCCTAAGATATTACAAAATGGCATCTTAGTCTGCTTAAAAATAGCATTTCTTGTGGCAGAAATTTGGTTTCAAAACCCTGACTACCTGAGTGTGTTCATAGATCCTAGTGGAAGGATAAAACCAATTCCTAAAAATTAACCTCTAACCTCCACATGCAAACCTTGGCACATATGTGTCCATTATGACACATTTTTATTATACACAAACACATGCAATACTACTGCTGTGCTTCTTCTATTGTTGCTGCTGCTGCTCCTCCCCTTCCTCCTCCTCCTCCTAATAATAATAATTAAAATATACAATAGCATTTATTATTATATAATGATTGTAAATAAAATGCATGTGGTTCTTACAAATTGAAGCATGATTCTATAAAATGAGAATTCAAGTAATGCTACTTATTAATTCTAGGACTACACTGCCAAAAGATGGGAAATGGAGTCACACTGTACAGAACTTTTCTCCACTTTTGTTTCATATAAGTCAAGTAATTAATTTTAAACTCCACTAGAAGAAATACAACGTCTTTGGCCCTGAGGAAAAATATACTCAGACCTCAATTTGTAAGTGGGAACTCCCAGGAGAAACATATAAACCACATGCATATAGTGCAATCAACCATGCTAAAGATGAATCCAATTAAAAGCATTTAATCATATAAGAAAATAATTAACATGAGTTAGCAAGTTCAATATGCAAAACTTAATTTCTTAAAACAGAAAAGCACATAAATTGTTAAAAGACGAATGCCTACTTTCAATAATTTCATTCAATAATTTCAATAATTATCATTTGTTCTTTATGCTTTGAAGTTTTCATGTGTGCCCTGAAGTTTGTTTTCTTTATCACTATGTCAATTTGACAACCTGCCAAGTCTGTGTTTTTCCTCCAAGGAGGAGACTTTTAATGCTGCGGTTACACTGTTAGTTTCCTAATATCATCATTGTCATCATGGTTCTCCTATACTTTCCATATGTTATAGGTAGCCTTGAATAACTTTGAGAATATGCAAATTCTTATTTCAATTCATGGGCTCAAGATACACATTCTTCTGAATCAGCAATTTTTCTTTTTTTTTTTTCTTTCTTTCTCTTTTTTTTGCCTCATTTTTTCTTTACATAATACATATAGCCTCAGCATTCATTTATTTGTCACTTAATAATAAATTATTCTACATGTTGTTGCTTTATGTAAATGGATATGAAGATGGTTTGGAATCCTCCGAAATGGGAACAGCAAATGGGGCCAGATACAGAGATGCATATCCAGACATTACAAAGACAGGGAAACACCTTTGTACACACTGCTCTAAATGGCCCATCTCCACCAAATCCCACCCCCACCCCTCACAGCTCAGAGAATGCATAGAAGAGGAAAAAGGAAGAGTCTAAGCACTCAGGGGATGGAGAATATCAGAAGAACTACATCCTCTAAATCAACTGAGCAAAGCTCATAGGAAAGTCACAAGAGACTGAAGCGGCATGCACTGACTCCATGGGTGTGTACTACATCCTCTACATATATACTACGGCTTTCGTTTAGTGTTTTTATGGTAGTCCTAAGTGTGTAAATGGGTAGGTCTCTGACTTTTGCATCTTCTCTTAGGATCTTTTTCTTCCATTGGTTTGTTTTGTCTAATTGCAATGTGATGGCTTTTGTTTTATCTTATTATACTTTATTCTGTTATGTTGTGCTATCTCTTTGATGTCCTTTTTCTAATGATACACAGGAAAGGGAGTGGATCTGTATGGGAGTGGAGGTGGAGAAGAACGGAGAGGTTCAGAGGGAATGAAAAGTATAATCAGTATATATTGTATGAGAAACAGAGATTATTTTCAATTTAAAAAGAGAGAGAAGAAAAGATTTGTTTAAATGAGAGAAGTCTACAACTGGTTCTCAGATCTAAAGGTGTAACTAATGTGTGTAAAATTTTGGGATCACTTCTCTCTTTGAATCTATCTGTGTGTAACTTTCTATTACTGCTTTGGCTTAGATTTTATTCCATTAATATTCCATAGAAATGTTTAAAATGTCATTGTCACTATTTTGTAAGAAAGCTCACATTTCAATGCTTCTACCATGCTCTTGAGATTAAATTATTCATTTCCATTAATGTGCTAATTACCAATGATTTATTAGAAAGGAAGATAAAATTTCTAAATTCTAGACCATGCAATTATTTGAAAAGAGAGTTACCAGAATATCTATGTTAATCACGATCATACTGCATGCTTCCACTTGCCACCACTGTCCCTTGAGAATAATAAACTTAAATGGAAGTGGAGATTTATAAAGGAGGGGAGAATTTCAATAGACCAAAGTTGTAGTCCCACAGTAGAGAAAAGTTATCGAAGTTCCTAGTTGCTTAAGAACTGAAGTTTTAATTTGAGAATTATGTGCCATGCATGTTTTCTTAACTCTTCTGAGGAAATTAATTTCAAGATATAATCCCCATTTACACTGTCCCATTAACACTACAATGAATAAACATTGAGGTAAAACAAATTAAAACCAAAATAGAAAATAATAAAACATCAAAAATATAAACCATATATACTTTTAAGTGCAATATAAAGTACAATTCTATCGTGTTCTCATGGGTCAGTACCTCAGATAGTCCGTGATATCTACTATTAGTGCACACGTTGGCAGTTTTTCTTTTTTTTTTAATCTCTCATGTTTAGGAAACCCTGAATTCTCTTCCATGAAAACTTGCCATGATGCCATCTAGTAACGCTTGCCAAAGAGTACAAGTGAAACCTGAAAGAGCTGAAGAGATTATGCAAGTTGTTACTCACGGTTTATCGTTATTTTTATGATCTTAAAACTTACTGTAATGGGCTGTGTTTTACTTAAAGAATATGTGGCTATCAAAGCCCAAATAGCCAGATCCTATAAAAGACAGGCACATTATTAGGCTAGGATCTAATTTAAGTAGAACATTAACTGAGTAAGGTGTAACACTAGATAAATAAATGAAAATATAAAATATAAAGAGGATAGCCCCTGAGTCAGGATGGTATAAAACATATCTTTAATATGTAAATAATAGATGATTAACCAAAATGATATTTTAAAATTATGTGAACTAGACAGCTAAAGGAATTTTTCAATGTTTTAAGTGCTTAATGTTGTTGCAGAGGAACCACGCCTGGCTTATACAACTCATACAGAAATCCATAACCATCTGTAACGCCAGTGACAGAATCCAATGCTCTCTTCTGACTTTTGCAAGCTCCTACATGCATATATATACACACACTTAGGTACACACAGAAACATATAAAATGTTGATTGGATGATTCAATAAATTAATAAAAATATAGAAATGAAGTAAGAGTAAGGAAATCTTACCTCTTTCATAGCAAATTGGCTCCAGGTTGATATCATTATTTCCATACCTTCTGACTTAAACTCTTTCCTACACATCATTCTATAATGATGTGAAGTTAATTCACTGTTCTTTCATGTGTGTTTCAAGTACAATGTGAGCCTCCAAGAAGCAGCGATGTTGTCATATGGTCCTCCTAATTCTTAGCATTAAAACAGATCCTAGCACATACTGTGTGAAAAAATATCTACTCCCCAAGTAAATAAATGTACATTCATAAATAGCTAGGTTATTCACAGTGAAAATTAAGAATAATTGTTAAAAAAACAATGATAAAAAATAATATTTACATTTGCAAACAGATATTTAAAATTATAATGAGTAAATTATTAGAATAATTAAATTGTTATTTTAAATATGTGAGAACTGTTGATCCTATTGGTTAGAAAAATTTATAGCAAAAGTTTGAAATGTTTCCCAAGATTAAATTTAGATAAACAGGCAACTTTAGTAACAATTTTAAAAAGACTATATATTTACCTAGATTAAATAGTGACTGAAAGTGTAAAATAATATTTGCAAGAAGTGTAGTGGCTTTTCATTTTCAAATATAACACTTATAACAAAATAATTACATTTATTTGATATAAAGGAAATAGGAAAATGAAAATAGCAATGTATAATAGTAATTTTAAATATCTTATAAAATGCAAGTAACTTTACATCTATTTTCACACCCACAATATTCTAAGATTATGATAATACAAGTGAAATTGAATAAAAGCTGGTGGCAAAACTGATTACAACTAGTAAATAAGATGTGCTTACAGTCATACATTTTAATACTTACGTAAAAGAACTTCACATTGGTTAGATATGGTTTTTTAATAGGATTCTAAATTTTAATGTGCCATAGAAGTGTTTTGTTTTATGCCTATAAAAGCATTGTACTGCATTTATTTCAAGAGATAATTTTAAAAGTCTTCAATTGTCATTGAAGTTGATATAATGGATAGATGTATTGAAAGTAACCCTATTCACTATATAAAGAATAAAACCTCTATAGAAAATGACAAAAAAAATAGGTCAAAGATAGGGTAAATGGTGAGAATGCTGAACTTCATTTGTATATGTATGAGTCAGTATGTGTTTAAATGCTCATGTGATTGTGTGTGCTCATGTGTGTATGTGTATGTATGTACAAAATACAGAGTAGAAACTGATTATATTTCCCATAAATATTGAGGAATGTATAACATTAAAAATTACGAGTTTCACTCATTTGATAAATAAATCAACAGGCTTTGTATAATTATGGACACAATAGAAAATTAGTTTGAATATGGTTGTTCACTTATTAAGATACATTTTGCAACTTGTAAGCATAAAAGAGTAGCGGATGATACTAAAGTACATGTGGAAAAAGAGCAGCTCAGATTTGGACTTTTAATTGAACATCATGTCTTCACTAGATAATAAGGACCTCAATTACTAGAGACAAGGTGAGTAGGTATGTTCTTACAGTATTTAGAATCATGAACATTGCATCTGTCTTTTATAGATAAGATAAAAGAATTGATGATAATAGAAACATAGTAAAGTTACGACTTCTATGAAGAGAAACTCGATTGTTGGATTTAAAGACGTATGTCATGTATGACATACACTGCATAGGTAAGTGAAATCAAGAATAAGTAGACAGAATGCTAGTGGTTATACTAGAAAAAAATGAATGCTAGTGGATATACTAGAAAGAAATGAAGGTTTGGGAGAAGAATATACTTTAACATTTTAGTACAGAATTTCTTTAAATAGATGAAATCCTCAAATTCATACTCTATGTGATTATGAGGAATAAATATATATAGTATAAATTAGACATTCTTTACTAGGTATTTAATAAACCTAACTTTTTTTTTTCATTTTAATTTTTTTTCATTGGAAATTTTTTATTGGAAAATTTTTTTACATTTCAGATGTTCTCTCCTTACCCCATTTCCCCCCCTCCCTCCTAGGAACTCACTACCCCTTCCCCCCTCCTCCTGTCTCCACGTTGGTGTACCCCCACCCACCCTCCCCTGTACCTCACCTCCCACCCTCGAGTATCCCCCCAACGACGTCCAGCCTTCATGGGACCAAGGATCTCTTCTCCCACTTATATATAGCTCCTTTGCATATATAGCTGGAGCCATGGGTCCCTCCCCAAGTGCTCCCAGGCTTGTGATAAACCTAACTTTTAACTCATAGATAATCAATAGGGTAAGAAAGCTATCACAATTGCAGGAATCATAACTATATGGGGGTATCAAAAGTGTCTGTTGCTTCATAGAAAAGTCACATGTGTAATAATAAGAATGAACAATAATTGATGTGCTAGGCATATACCTCAGTCAATAAACTGCTTAACTTGAGGAAGTGAGTTTGAGTCCTTGAACCCACCATACAATGGAGGGTGTGATCATGGTCACTTGTAATCCCTGCATGGTTGGACAGGTGCATCTAAGAGGCTCATTAGCCAATCATCTCAACCTAACTGATGAGTTCAAAGCAAATAATCTGGCCTGCAAAATAAAAATGTAGACACCACCTGATAAAGGATGCTGGTGATTTTTACTCACAACACAGGTGCAAGTGTGTACCCAGAGAGAAGCGGGGGAGGAGGGAAGGATGGAAAGAAAAAGAGAGAGAAAGAGAGAGACAGTGAGACAGAGAGAACACTTACAAGCATATTTGCACTCACACAAAAGAGAAAGTAATTTAGCTGATATTAAATTCAAAATAGTTTCTTTTGATAAACTATATTTAGAGACTTTTAAAACTATTCCTTGAAATAAATTCAGTACATTGTCATAATGCCTATTTTCAACATCTTGCAGAAGTCTTATAGAATTCTATGCTAATAATAAATGTGACAGGTTTAGTCAGTCAATTCAATTTGTTGTAAAAGAATTCTAAAAGCTTCTGTAAAGCCAAAGATATCACCATTCTGGCTAATTTCCAGCTTACAGAATGGGAAAAGACTTTACCATCTCCACAATCTAAGGAAGTCTAATATTCAAAATATACAAGGAACAAAAAAACAAATAAAATGACAACTAGCTGTAAAATACAGATAATCTAATAAAAATGTGACACAGGTCTAAACAGAGAATAATCTAGGTCTGTGAAGGGCAAACAGGGAAGGGGGATAACATTTGAAATGTAAATAAATAAATAAAAACAATAGAAAGAAACACTTAAATAAACTTTCGACATCCTTAGCCATCACGGAAATGCTAATCAAAACTACGTTCAGAATCCATCTGAAACCTGTCACAATGTCAAAGATCAGTAACACAAGTGACAGCTTATGCTGGTGAAGATGTGGGATACAAGCAACACTCCTCCATTGCTGGTGGGAGCGCTAACAAGTACAGCCTGTATAGAAATCAGTTTGATGGTTCCTCAAAAACAAATAACTTGATTTACCTGAAGATCTACTGAAACCAATCTTGAGCCAAAGACCACTTCATCCTACTACTGGGACACTTGCTCAACCATGTTCTTGCTGCTGGACTTATAATAGCCTGAAACTGGAACAACCAAGATGACCCTCAACAGAAGAATGAATAAAGAAAATGTGGTACTCTATACAGTGGACTATAGCTTAGCTGTTAAAAAAGTGACATCACAAAGTTTTGCAGACAAATGGATGCAGCTAGATAAAAATCATCCTGAGTGACGTAACACAGACCCAGAGAGATATATGGATATTAGCCAGTAAGTAAAGATAACCAAGCTATACTCCTTATACCCTAAGAGGTTAGGTATAAGGAAGGGACTGAGGGGATTGGCATATAATCTCCCTGGGAAGGGTACAGGAATATAAACAAGAGGATCAGGTAGGGTGATATAGGCAGTCGTGTTTAAGATAGCACCTGGGACAGTTGCAAAGTCGTATGACTAGCACCTGACAATGTAAGCAGCTGGCTTCCAGCGTGGCCAGCTCAGCTAAACTGGTAAACAAGTCCTTTGTGCATGTGTCAGCCTCGTGCCCCTCCTGAGCATGCTTATGCTAATGAGGTATTGGCAGTCTAACCTACCCTGAGATAACACGTCACCCAGCCCGCCTTGGGAAGTTATATAAGCAGCTCATTTCTGCTGCTGGGGGTCCCCGTCCATAGGTCCCGTCCCCATCCATAAGTCAAGAGTCGTTCCTGCAATAAAGCTGGCTGAGAAGGATCCGACCGACCGTGTCGTGTCTTAATTGCTGGTCAACAACGCGGACGTGACAGGGTGAGGTGGAAGCTTAGATTCTTATTGCCTTCAATAAGGCTTTTCATATGCTTTGACATGCCCTCTCTAGCTCACTGTCCAGAGATAGGCAAAGAAAGATGGTAAATAGACCAAGGGGATGTTGACCTGTTTAGAAGTAGTTCTTTGGGGCAATTCCAATCTCATTTGCCAGGGAACCAGTAGTCAATTTCAGTAGTGTCAGGATACCAAATATAAATAAGCAGTTGTGGCATGATCCTGCAGAAACAGCCAGGAGTCCACCAAATTGGCAGGAGTCAGCAGAAGAAACCAGAACCAGCCAGGATGCTAGTTCTCTGGGATGCCTCTCTCAACGAAGTGAAGATTAGTGAAAGTGAGAGACCAATGAAGTTTTGCACAGCTGTCTATCCAAGTACACCATCACTGTCCTTTGTGTCCTATTTATAGTCTCTCCAAACATCATGTGTCCTCCTTCAGGTCTTGTGTCAGAAAAACTCCATGTCAGTCTGTCACAGCAAAACACCACATGAGTCTACGTCGCATGACACACAAAAAAACTTCCACTTCAATGGGGAGTGTCTATTGGGAAAGGGAGGAAATTCTAGGAGAGAGAACTAGAATTGAGGGGCATTCAGGGGGTAGCATGGAAACGTAGTGTATAATAAAATAATTCCAAATAATGAAGGAGACTGTTGTCACCAAAGCTTTCAAAACTGGGACCAGGTAACAGCAAGTCAAGTTCTTTTCTAAAGGGGTCCTGTGGAAATCTCCAAATGTCAATGTCTAGTGTATTGGGGTCCTAAGGGTAGAGCAGCATTAACCAGGATACAAAGGTATACAGCCAAGTCAGCCATTGCAGTTAATTCAAAGTTTCAACTTCTTCTAAAGGCAAAGCAGAAGAAAGATTTCCCACAGTTTCTAGTTTTCACCAGCTGCTGTTTCCCTAGCAATAACTTACCTAGGTTCAAAGTGACCCAAACCTCCTTGAAGACTGAGAAATCTGTCAGCTGTCCATCTCTTAGATGTGTTGCTTCTTATAATTAAAAACAAGGCTACTTCCTCATGAGAAAAGGATGGTGAAGGCCACTTCCTCAGTCATGCAGCTTACTTGGCAGAACACCAAGGATTCTCTGCCTCAGAAAGTATGCATCTTTGGTGTCTCAGTATGCTGAGTGAAACAAAGATACAAAGCTGCCTTGCAGCTAGCAAGCTAGAAGCAGTCACCTCACGCCATTTTTTCTACACCCAAACAATTAGCAAAAGAATGTGTTTCCTTCCACAAACTGACAGCAAGACCAAACTGCAGAGGACAACACCCATATAACTTACTAAACATGGAGAAGTCAAGTGAGAAGATGCAAAGACTTTACCACTACATTCTAGTTCTTGTATGGAAAGGGACTCCATAGGCTAACAAAGTAGAAATGTACTATATAATGTAAATAGAAATACTAGAAGATTTAAAAAAAAAAAAAACAACCTTGATTTAATACTCTATCTTCCCTCTAAAATACACTAGGACAATGGTAGCACAAAGCTTGTGGGAATAACCAATCAATACCCAATTTGACTTAATGCCTACTACTGAAGATGGAACCTTTAATGAGTATTGCATAAGTAACCAAGTCCCAGACACAGGATAGCCCAGAGTCATTAATGATATTCTCCTGAACTCATATATGTTATGGATTTAGTCTAATGATTGTATTATGTTAATTGGGTCCCCCAAATCTCATGAAAATTACAGGTAAGGCACTGAGGGTTCATTTTCCCAGTTGGTTTTGACTGATAAATAAAGTTGCTGATGGCCAGTGGCTGAGAAGAGAGACAGGGGCAGGACTTCAAGGATTCTGGAGGAAGAGACAGAGGGAGGAGGGAGAAGATAGAGCTGCCATGCCAGGGAGGGAAAAACACCAGGCCTGAGAGGTACAGACAGGAGAGCATGGCAATCATGTAAGAGTTGGAGATCATGGCCAAAGATGGATGAAGGTCTGGGTCTGGGGCAGTAAAGATGGAATATAGATTTTAGTAAGCAACAACTCAAGAATTTCTGAGGTGAGTGTGTTAGCTGCATCGAGTTTTAGAAGTAGCCTGGGCATTGAGCTGTTTAACACATATTAAAATATAAGGCTCTCTCTCTCTCTCTCTCTCTCTCTCTCTCTCTCTCTCTTCTCTCTCTCTCTCTCTTTCTGTGTGTGTGTGTGTGTGTATTTTATTAGGGAATTCCGACATATTGGGGCAGGTAGCAAGGAACACACTGCTGCTGACATGTTGGTTTGAGGAGAGGTTAATTGGCAACTGCTACACATATGTCTGTGCCTTATTCAGCCATTGTCAGAGAAGCTTCCTCTTGAAGCAGATGGGAACAAATATAGAAACCCATAGGACACAACACTAAGTGAGATATGTCTACCAATGCCTTCACTAAGAACTCAGAAAATATAAGAGCCAGAGCATACGTAGGACAAGCCTCTGAATCAACAGAACCTGAAGCAGAAGGCCTACATGGGTTTGCACCAAGTCCTCTGTATATTTTATAGCTTTCAGCTTAGTATTTGTATGGGGCTCCTGAGAGTGTGACTGAGTGGGTTTCTGATTCTTAGCCTGCTTTGGATCTTTTTTTTCCTTTTGTTGATTTGCCTTATCCAACTTAGATATGATGGCTTCTGTTTAATCTTCATGTATTTTATTTTGTTTTGTTTTAACCTCTTACATAAGTATTTGTTCCTATTAAGAGAAAGAAAGGGAGTGAATCTGGATAAGAGGGAGGGGAAATGAACTGAGAGGAGTAGAAGAAAGATAAACTGTAGAGAAATTTTAATCCAGCAACATGACTGCTCTGACAAGGAATAATGATGACTGCTCTGACAAGGAATAATGTTCAAAGACCTAGGTATGTGTGATCCAACTGGAATGTACTCATGCCAGACACCTTACATCCCTCTTGCTAGAATATAGACTGCCCTGGTTCACACCTTTCATCGAAAACAATGAAGGTAAAGTTAGTTTGCCAAAGTATGCACCCATGTTTGAAAGTGATATCTAATTGAGTGGCAAAGTGACTAATAAGGAAAGGATTTGACACAATGAGTCAGAGATAGGATATGCCCAACTCTCACAACAAGAACATCATAGGAAAGAAAGTATAGTTAAGAGAATAACTGACACACACACACACACACACACACACACACATACACAGAGGAGAGGAAGGAGAGAGAGAGAGAGAGAGAGAGAGAGAGAGGAGAATATGGAGGGAGGGAGAGAGAGAAAGAGAACAGTTTTCCTTGGAAAGTTATATAGTGACATGTTGCAAGTGAAGACAGGACAAGCCAGAGAAGGAGAAGGAGCTAGAAGATTAGAACAAATTGCAAGAGTTAGTTTGAAACCAAGCACAGCAATTCACTGAGAAGCTGAGAGAAGCCAGTTTGAATCAGTCGTTTTGGAGAGGACTTTGGCCTGAATAGCTGAGTTGAACCAGCCAGCCAGAGTTCAGAAAGAGCTGTAAAGGATGATCTTATTCAATTGTAAGCCATCTAGATGACAATTACATATGAAAATCAAAGTTACTTTTACAGGAAATTGTAACCAAGTTATATCTTAAGAAAAAAATCTATTTTTAATAAAAGGAAAAATGCCAATCTCTGAAATGATTATCTATAACACTATATATTAGTGAGACAACATTTTTATTTTCCTTTGAGATTAAATGTATTTACAAATTTTCAGACATGATACATAGTAGATTTTAAAAAAATATAATAATTTTGGTCATATTCTTTTTGCTCCCGTTTTCCAAATTTCCCTTTTCTCTTCCCATCCAAATTCATATTCCTTCTTTCTGTTGAATAAAAAAGCACAAACACACACACACACACACCAAACACACACACATACACCACACACACACACACAATTTGATAATGACAGTATCAACAAAATCAAAGATGGAGCACCTTTTGGGTTGCCAACTTTGACTGACTGTTTTCCCTATGCTGGGGTTGGTTAGTACATCAATGAAACCTCACTGAAAATAACTATACCACCTCCTCCAAGAAGCTATCAATTGCAAATAGCTAATGGTTAAGTGAGGGACTGTATTCCTATCCTCTTCTCCTTTCTGGGATTTTTTTTTAAAGCGATTTGAACTTTTGCAGGTCTTCTGTTTGCTTTCACAGTCAGTGAGCTCATATGTGCATGAGCCCTGCTATATATGGAAAGTAGTTTCCTTGGAGTCAACCGTCCCCTCTGGTTCTTATATTCTTTCTGCAACCTCTTCCTGATACTACATGGCCTCCCAAATAAAGGGAATGAAACAAAGAGAAAACTCAAAGAAATTAATTCACATGACTGTGGTTAACTGGTGTTTCTGCATATCAAAATAAGTTTTAAAATGAACAAAATACCACACACCATGTTCAAAACATGTCTTTTCCCTTATGAATTAAACAGCATCCAAAATATCTATTTCATAAAATATTCAAAGGAAAGTCTCTTTGAATTGCAAAGAACTTACCCCAGGCCCATTCTCAACTATGCAAAGAAATTTGATTAGTTGTAACCCAAGAACTGCTTTATTCCAGTCAGTGGACACTTAGCTCTGTGCTTTCATGCCTTAATGAACATTTGAGAGAAAACAAATTTCTGTTCATTTTCTCTGTATTTGTCCTTTGCACACACCTTAAGTGACACCATTAGGTTTTTTTTTCCCCCACTTTTGATACTGTGGACATGGGTTAATTTTTTGCTGATTATACCCAATTTTAATTATATGTAGATTCTTTCAGATAAATTGGAAAATAATAAAATGTTTGCAACTATAAAGACAAGTATGTATGAAAAATTGCTCTTTTTAAATTTATACTTTTATTTTACAAAACAAAATTATCCCACAGTTTTAATAATATTCTTCTGCATATATAATAATGGATTTCATCATGACATTTTCAAAAATATTCATCATTCTACTTTCCTCATTTTTATACTCCCCCTGTCTTCCTGAAGGACAGCTTCTTGCTCTTACCCATCGTGTTTTCTTTTTATAGAAGTTGCTATCCTTTTTCATATTGATAAATAAATATTGACACATACACAGCTAGAATTATATCCTATATTTTCTACTATACATTAACATTTATTATACATTGTATATTTGATATGTATAGCATCTTGTTCTCTGGCCATCAGGGACAAATCCCTCCTCTTGTAGAGCTATACTATAATGGAAGGACCAGCTAAATGTAAATGAAAATGAAATGTATTTTTTTCAGATGTTAAGTAATATGCAGAAAACTAAAACAACAAAAATGGAGTGTCACTAGTACTAAAAAGGCACAAGCTTCAATAGGAAGAGAGACATGCTCACTGAGGAAAGAGAATCAAAGATGAAGCAAAGACCATGATTTCAAAGGTGACCGGGCACGTTTCCTCACCATGATGGTCTAGAATGCTGGAGCCAATCAAGCCAGAGAGCATAAAGTATAGATGAAACAGTTCAAATGTGACTTAGGTTTTCTAAGACAATTTAGTTTAGCCTGCATTTGAAGACAACTTCTCAGGTAGCGCAGACTGGTCTTGAACTTGATTTATAGCCAAAGATAGCCTTGAACTTCCAGTCTTTAGGCCTATATCTCCATTGAAATTTCAAGATTACACCATGGGGTTTCTGTAAACCACTTTAATTTTGTCAACTTTGAATATCTTGGATGCAGTTTGGAAGCCATGATCTGACATACATTGGCAGAAACATTCAGACTTCTTTTTGAAAATAAATTCAAAGAGAAGAGCAATCTCAATGCAATTAAGAGGCTTTTGCAATTAATGATACATGCTAATGAAGCCAAAATTTATTAAATATTTGTCAATTAAAATCCATGTATTTTAAAATTTTATTACATTACAAATCTCATTAAATATCACAGAAAGCTTAAAGTTATAGGAGTCATACAATAAATGAACATAATCGTCTTCATTTAACATATTCTCATTTCCTACATCTACATGTGGATCTTAAATCGTTTCCACCCCAGTGCATTCTATTCCTAAATATCAAGGTTTACTTTGGATTAAAATTTATCCCACTGCACTCCATGCTGTATAGCATATATGCACACCTATATGTGGTTGAGAAATAATCCCAAATATTTCAAAACCTGGTTCCCAGTTGGTGGAAATGTATGGGCAAGCCAAGGAGGTGTCATCCTGTTGGAGAAAACATGTCATGGGGCCAACTTGAGACATCCAAAGCCTCTCATCTTCCCCGGTTAGGTATCTACTTCTTGCTTGTGGTTCAATATGTGAGTTTATGGGTTTTCCAGCTTCCTTTTGATTATTACATCTGCTTCCGTCTCATGGTTTGGCCTCAAACTATCTGAAACTGCTTGGTTCTACTGTCTTATTACAGCAACAGAAAATAACTAATGCATCCTACAATATACATGTGTCTGTAAACCCAATCTCCTTTAGCCCTGTCAGTTTTGTGGGCTTTGACTGGACTGATACTTTGCCTTTATAATTTTGTGATTCTATAAAATTATCTTCTGTTCAGGTAAGTGATGTATTGTGCTCTTATTCTATTCTAAAATAAAAAAAATATGCTAACATTTTACATGCTTACAGGTTTTATGAGTTTATTCCTCAAATATTTGTTGAAATGTAAAATATTTATTGACACACATCTTGGTTTATTACATCATTTCTGTAAGTTATGAATCTTTCTGGATTTACCATAATAAGAGATAAATTTAAAACATTCAGTGACTAAAGTTCTGCATCTGAAACTCTGCTGTAGGAAAGCACTTGCTGATATGGACTCCAGTTAACCATCTCTAGGAGTATCTATGTTCATAATTTGAGTACTCTTAAAAATTCTTTTCAATAATAAAATGTTTTATTAATTCATTGAGAATTTCACACAATATATCTTTTTTCTGTTTTTATTTACACTTTATTTTTATTTGCTTCTCTTGTCTTCACCTTCACAGCGCTGCCTACATGTATGTGTCAACGCATCCAGTTTCTGCATTGTCAGGTATTGAACTCAGGACTTTGTCCATACTAAGCAAATACTCTACAAACCCAGGTACAACGCCACTCCTACTCATTTTATCTTTTACATTAGACACTGTCATTGTTAGGGTTTTACTGCTGTGAACAGAAACCATCTCCAAGGCAACAATTATAAGGGCACCATTTAATTGGGGCTGGCTTACAGATTCAGAGGTTCAGTCCATCATCAACAAGGCAAGAGCATGCCAGCCTCCAGGCAGGCATGGTGTACGAGTAACTGAGAATTCTACATCTTGTTCGGGAGGCAAGCAGGAGAAGACTGGCTTCCAGACAGCTAGGACAGAAGTATTAAAGCCCAAGCCACAGTGACACACCTACTCCAACAAGGCCACGCCTCCAAATACTGCCACTCCCTGGGTCAATCATATTCAAACTTCTACACACAGTTTAATTTAATTATTATATATAATTACCTCTTTGTCCTCACTTGTTTATATAAACTTCCTTTATTTTTGTTTCAACTGTGTATATCTTCTTTCTGCATGGTTTTGCTTTCTATTTAGCATGTGTTTATGTGTGTGTGGTGTGTGTGCATTTATGCACGTTTGCATGTGTGGAGCCTCATATGTTGGGATGCACAGACACATATGTATGTATGGCATGGAAGCCTGAATGTGGTGTGACATATCTTTCTCCATTTCTCTCTACTCTATGCATTGAGTTTTGAGCTTGCCTGTCTGCTACTGTGGTTAGCCATGCTGCTTTGAGCATTCCCTGTCTCTGCCTCTTATTCATGTGATTAGATTGGCCACTACATGTACTTTTTTGGAGTTTCTGATCATTTAAACTACAGTCCACATGCATGGGCAAGAATATTTTCCCTTTGGGTTTTCTCTCTTTCTCCACAGCTTTTTGGTTTTATTTTTAATAGTACTCAATGTCTATCAGAAATTTATTGTGATATAATATATGAATTAATTAACTTTATATCTTTAAAATTGCCATCCAATCAGCATTTATTGAATGATCTATCATCTCTCCAGTGATTTAAAGTGTTAACATTATTATATTCTGTGTTTCCATATTAATTGGATCTCTCTATGTTTTCTTGATTCATCTTAGCAATTCATTCCTGTGCTGACACAACAGCTTTGTAAGAATATTAGTTTTATAATACAATTTACTGTCTAATTTTTTGAGGTACCTTTTATTATCACTTTATTGTGATATGTCCTCACAATTCTTTCTAGGTTTTTCTTCTTTGAAGTGATGACATGCTAGCCTAGTTTTCAAATAATGTTACAAACATCTCTTGAAATATATAAACCAGCCTACTCTATTTTCTCTATTTGGATATTGTCTTCCATTAGACCATAAAATTACTTAAATTATTACTTTTCTTTTGTGTAGTTTAATATTATGTAATTCCAGAAATAAATACTGCAATGTCAACAATTAGTTATATTTCCAAGAATGAACTATTTGTGTATATTTTGTTTTCATACCTACTATAGCAATTCACATATTTAATTAGCTTGTCATATCTAAAATGCAAACTAGCATAAGGTTTTACTTAATTTTCTTTGTGTTTTCTATGTATGAAATAATGACATTTTAAGTAATTTTTCTCTCCTTAAAATACTTCTTTCCTTTTGAAAGAAACCTTATCTTGAAATTACTTTATGTTTTTAATGATTTTACATTGTCAAGAATATCAATGATAATTATTTGTTATTTTGAGTTAGATCACAAACCATTATCTTTATTTGTTTCATGTTTTGATCTAGTCATCCCAGCAAAAATTCTATTTAAGTGTATGTTGTTTGTTTGGAAATATCTTTTGGGTTTCACTACACGATGGTTGGTTTTATTTGCTAACCTATCAGAATTTAAGTGGTTGCTGCAGGAAGTGAGAGCTTCTTTTCTTTAGGACTTGCACACTGCTAACCTCCCCATGCCTCTTTAGTTCATTCTGTAACCATTTACAAATGGTAGGACTAATGGACTCAATGTGCTAAAAATATAAATAGATACAAATTATAAATGGAAAATTTGAAGTCATGAGGGAAATTCAATGAGAATGCTGACAGAAGTTGGAGGGACTGGCAAAGGATTAATATGATCAAGGTACATTGTATACATGTGTGAAAATTCCAAAGTCTAAAATAACTTAGGAAAAACATTGCTTTTGGCTGTGTCTGAGGATGCTTTTGGAAGAGATCTATATTTGAATCAATAGAGATATAAAGAAACTCTACCTTCACAAAAGTGAAAAGCCATTGTCCAAACCACTGAAGCATGGAGGAAAGGGACAGATAAGCAAGGAGGCAGGAGAGAAAAGTCCAAGTCTATCATCTATCTATCTATCTATCTATCTATCTATCTATCTATCTAATATCTCTCAATCAATCTATCATCATCTATCTATTATCAACCATCTATCTGTCATCTATACCTATCTATGTATCTATCATCTCTCTAGATCTCTATTAATCTATATATTTATCTATATATCATCTATCATCTGTCTATCCACCTATCATCTATGATCAGTTTATCTATTTATACTCTCTATCATATCTCTATCCATCTATATCTATAATCAACCAATCTATCATCTCTCTTTCCATCTATCATGTATTTATGATCAATCAATTATATATATATATGTTATATATATATATGTATATATATATATATGATAGATATATATAATCTATCATCTGTCATTTATCTAAGATCTAAGATCAATCAATCTATCATCTATCTATCTATCTATCTATCTATCTATCTATCTATTTATCTATCATCTATTTCTATCTCTCTGGAACACACAATGTTTCATCTCCCTCAGATATCAGTTTTCTTGCTTCTTAGATACCACTGAATTTGCTGGTATAACAGTAGATAATGTAAGACTCCTTTGTCCCCATTCTCATCCCATCTCCACATATATTTATATATTTATTTTTATTTATAAGAGGAAGACTTTCTTAATGATTTTTATCCTCATTTTCCCAGTAACAAATTGCATTGAGTCCCTTCAAAAATTGTTATAAAAATATCTATTCAAATCTACCTATCTCTATTTAACTCAATATTTAGTTAATCTAATGATATGATGCTATTAAATTTTTGAGTCTCGTATGTATTTTTGATAAAGACCTTTTTAACATTATGACAAATGCCAAGTTTGGGAAACTCCTCTACCATATAATGTTTAAATTACATTATCATATAATGTTTTCAGTACCTTGCTTCATTCCTATAATCTCAGCATTTAGGATCTTGAGTCGGGAGGTTTTCTGTAAATTTTAGGCAGTCTGAGCTTCATAGTGAGTCTTAGAACATCCTGGTCGACAGATGGAGTCATGTTTCAGAAACATGCAAACAAAAATGTTGAAATGAAGGTTAATGAATATATACTTATCAATTATGTGCAAACATTGCATTGTACTTGATTCAAAGAAATGAGAATGGGATTAAAATAATAACAACACAATTTCACCATGATTGTATGATTCCTTTGTTATACTCCAAAATGATTCTATTAATTTCCAGTCTGGTTAGCATTATTAATACTTGCTTCTGCTTTCTTTTTTATTAAGAATTGGTATGTAGTTTAGTGATATAACAGAGGTTTAACATGTATTATATTTTTCGTTCAACACCTTATTTCTATGTCTATAGAAACAAAAGTTATCCAAACTCAGACTTTTCATATATATTTTATGAAAAAAATTACTTTTATTAATTTTATGATATTTATTATCTTGACCTCCCAAAATATCCATGATAATCTAAATCAACATTCTTGGAAAGAACATTGGCTTTAGCATACAGAAGAGAAATGACATTAGGCTGACTCAGAGAATATGCGTAATCTACAGTGTTGAAACAAATACTAGCTAAGTCTTCCTTAGAGATCTGAGGAGCAAACACCGAATTTAATCACAAACACATGTTAAAATAATGAACAGTTTTAGAAGGAATGACTTTAATTGTTCATGTGATCAAAATGATGTCAGACATCTAGGAACAAAAAACATCTAAGAATAATGAGTTCAGATATGACTAAAATGGAATCCTTCCTTTTTTAAACTATAAAACCAATCCCTGATAGTGTGAAGGTGCTATTTTCTAAGACTTTTTTTCTCTTTTAGGAGATTTGGTTTTCAGGTAGGCAAAAAGGCAAACAAGTTTAATTATTTCCAAGTGCATTGTTACAAATTTTACCAAATGCACAGGCTAGAGCGATTACATAGTACTCTTAAAAGTGATTTTTTTTTCTGTATAAATCATGGTGAAAACATGACAAGAAAATATGAGGCTCTCATAAATGAACTGTGATAAATCATGTTTCTCCTATGAAATGGAAAAACAGTGTCATCCTCTCCTTTTTCAAGGAAGTGCGGCACTTATTTCATGAGAGAAGTAATTACCTTGGTGACATTAAAGGCCCATTATAATATTCTTTCGAATATTTCTTTAGGTCTTTTCCAGCTGTGTTCCATTTGCAGCATTTCATTCATTCAGTCACTAAAATGGGACTTACTTTAGGTGGCATGCAATGCTCATTTGTTTTATATTGTCCTTGACAATTTTTCTTATATGTACACAAAGGCAAAGTGACAGAGGTGTTAATTGTGTATCTCTTCAAACTAACTCCTAGATCAGATTTCAATTTTTTTTCTCCATTTGCTTGAAAAGATAAGCATCTTAGCTGCCCTGTACATGTATGAGACTTTTTCTAAAACAGTATTTCAGTACCAAAAGTGGTCCTTGTTTTAATGTGCAGAAGTATTCCTTTAATTTGATGCTGTGCTCATGCATAGAGAGAAAAATGAGACTCCAATGTTGCTGTTTTAAACAGACAGCTAGTTTGTTTTCAAATCCAAAGGCTAATAACTTTCAAGGGAAAATTTTTACTTATGAACACATTGGAAGAATTTCTTACAAATTTACTCTGCCTTCCCATTCCTGTTTATTGTCCCATGGTTGCACTGATGCTCTCCAAGGTTCTAATCACACAAAAGCCATAAACATGCTACCATAAACACCTTGTTAATGCTCCTGTGTAACAAAACAAAATCTGCATGATGGTTAATCTGAATTGTCAACTTGATGAGATCTAGTACCATTTGTGAGACTAGTTTCTGGGCATGCCTTTGGGAGATTCTCTTGTGCTGGGAAGACCAGTCCTCTGTAGCTGGCAGGATTCCTTGGATGAGATCCTGTATTGTATACAAGGACAAAAGTTAATTGAGCAATAACATCTATTTATTGTTCCCTCATTCTGATTATAGACAAAATATAAAAGGCTCTTTCAAGATCTTGCCATCATAATTTCTCTCCATGGTGGACAGTTTTGACCAGCTTCTTGTGGTTTGAACCTCCAATACTCCCATCAGGGTTCCCTTTGGCTCTTTTCCAATATTTATGGTCTGGAATTCCTTATTGCATTTCTCAAACTGGAAAGGAGATAAGAGCAAAGAAACAGTCAAAGTAAATCATTAAAAATGGGTTGTCAGTGTTAAGAGAAACTTTGTGCAATTTAACACATTTATTTTGGATTTATATCTCTATAACTTAGATAATATCATATATAAAATATGATGACATTAAAAATTGAAAAGTGTTGTATCCTGGGTATTCTGAGCTTTTGGGCTAATATCCACTTATCAGTGACTGCATACCATGTATGTTCTTTTGTGAATGGATTACCTCACTCAGGATGATATTTTCCAGTTCCATCCATTTGCCTGCAAATTTCATGAATTCATTGTTTTAAATAGCTGTGTAGTACTCCATTGTGTAAATGTATATTTTCTGTCTCCATTCCTCTGTGGAGGGACATCTGGGTTGTTCCCAGCTTTTGGCTATTATAAATAAGGCTACAATGAACATAGTGGAGCATGTGTCCTTGTTATATATTGGAGCATCTTTTGGATATACGCCCAGGAATGGTATAGCTGGGTTCTCAGGTAGAACTATTTCCAGTTTTCTGAGGAGCCACCAGACTGTTTTCCAGAGTGGTTATATCAGCTTGCAAACTGCTTCAGTCCTACTTAGAAGGGGGAACAAAATATGCATGGGAGGTAGAGGGAGGTAGAGAAAATAGGACTATAAGATCAGGTATGGGAGGAGACAGGAAGAAGTACAAAGGGTCAGAAAATTGGACAAAGGTGTATAGCAGTAGGGAATGGGGAACTGGAGTAGCCACTAGAAAGTCCCAGATGCCAGGAAACCAAGAGGTTCCCAGATCCCAGTGGGGATGACATCAGCTGAAATACCCAACAGACAGAACCTGTGGAAACCATATACAGTGGATACGCACAGTCCCTGATTGAGGGATAGGACCACACACCTAACTCAAAAATTTTTACCCAGAATACTTCTTGTCTAAAGGTAATGAAGAACCAAAGAGTGGAGCAAAGACGGAAGGAAAGGCCAACCGGAGACCAACTAACCTAGGGATCCATCCCATCTGCAGACACCAAACCCAGACACTATTGCCGAAGCCAAGAAGTGATTGCTGACAGGAGCCTGGTGTTCCCTGAGAGGCTCTGCCAGAACCTGACCAATATAGTTGCAGATGCTGGTGGCCAACCATCAGATTGAGCCCAGGAACCCCAATGGAAGAGTTAGGGGAAGGACTGAGAAGCTGAAGGGGATTGGAATCCAATAGGAAAAACTACAATGTCAACTAACCCAACCACCCAGAGTTCCCAGGCACTAAACCACCAACAAAAGCGTATTCATGGAGGGACCCATGGCTCCAGCTGCTTATGTAGCAAGGATTGCTTTATCTGGCATCAATGGGAGGGGAGGCCCTCGGTCCTATGAAGATATGATACCCCAACATACAGGAATGCTATGGCGGTGAGGCAGGAGTGGGTAGGTGGGTAGGAGAACACCCTCATAGAAGCACGAGGAACGGGTGGGATACAGTATTTGCAGAGAGGAAAACGGAAAGGGGGACAACAATTGACATATAAATAAATAAAATAAACAATAAAAAAGAATCGAAAAGAGATGATGTCAGAATGTTCTTTTTGTTGTTGTTGTTAGCCTGTCTATCACAACAACTGGTAAGTTAAAAACAAACAAACCAACAGCAAAAACAAAAACAAAGTTACCCAGGACTAAGAGAGACAGAAACAAAAGCAGACAATTTTTTGAGAAAAGGAGTCTCGAAGAGAGAATAGATCATGTTTCACTATAGAGGGAAAAAAATGGAGATAGAATGAAAGAAGAGCAAACTTGAAACTTGAAAGCCAAGTGGAGCGCACAAATCCAGGGCTTCACCCAAGCAAACCGATCTTGTTTTTTGAAGTAGCTCATCTAGAACATGCCAATATATCCTTTGTGTCACAGTGAGGGATCTATGGTTTCTTAAGACTATGCCTTGGCAGTTGCATGGACAATGAACATTCTAGGTTTAGCCTTCTGGAAATGTCATTTCCTTCACATAGAAGGCCAGTGTGAAGAAGGCACATGGCTAGAGAAATGACAAGTACCCCCAGCACATGCATCATATAAAAATTAGTATGGAGGTCTGGTATTACCTTCTGAGCTGGTTAGAGAAAGTGCATGTCTTTATCACATTGAGTCTACTCTGCATCATGATTTCATATCTTATGACTTTCTTGAAGGAGTGTGAAAACGAAAAGGTGGCTCCTCTTATTAGTGTTACTGCATGCCTGTGGCACAGAAAAGTCCTTCAGTACAGTATACATATCCCTTGAAGGTTCAGTAGTACCAGAGGTGCCTGAATTTGAGTTGATGCTGTGTGGTTTCGTTAACCAAGATGTTAGCTAAGTCTGATGGTCACGACTGTCTTTTTGTTGAGGTAAAAAGCCAAGATGTTGTTCAAGTGACATGGTTGTTTTTATCTTGATGAAGTTATTGGCAAAGATGGTGACAATACCATATAGTTATTTTCTGTGTATTATGAGCTCAGCTCCAACATGAACTTGTCCTATTCCGTTTCAGGAAAGGAAACCCTACTACACACCGTAAAGACTAACTAAGGATGCATATCCATTTTCTTTTAAAACTTCGGTTATAATTGAAACAGCAGCAAGTAAATAAATGGCCTAGGTGTGTTGGTAGAAAGTATAAAAGCAAAAAGCAGGAGAAGGATTCCCATTGTCTAATGCATAAAATAAGCAGCAATATTTACAAAAGGATATCTAACTCCCAGATACCTTGCTGTTGCTTTAAGAGCATAGGCCTAAATTACCTTGGCCCCATTTTGCCTACATCAAAATGATGTGGAGTTAGATCAGATATATAAATGACTCTCTGTGTTGTCAATAATTCAAATACCTGAGAAACAGAATTATTAATGCTGAATTGGAACCTAAGCTGCTATACACAGCAATTTTATCCATTTTGCAAAGCAATTGCCTTTGGACCACAAGGACTAAGATGCTACTGGTGGCCACCATCATGGCAGGGAATATAAGTTGTGCCAAACAAGCTTCTTTGTTTGTTTTACTAACCCCCAAATTTTCCTAGGTCTTCCAAGTTCTATGAGGGAACCATGATATATAGAGGGAAAGACAAGAGAAATCTATGATCAGAGAGAAAAGATGAAAGGATCCTAATCACTTACCTCCCAGCATATAGCTGTGAACCTCACAGTGCAAAGAGAAACAGTCCAAGAAAAGGAGGCGTTGTATGTGCCTTCCATGTCCCACCATCACCAATGAAGAAAGCTGGAGAAGAAAACAGGGTTTTAGTCTCCAAAGGAGACAGAGCACCAGCCAAGCAGCTTATTAGCACAAAGGCAAGATAGAAAAATAAAAATGTCTTACCTAAGTTCTTAAAGCATTGACCATCTATTGTCCTTAGAGAAGCTTCTATAACAGCCTTGGAAAGTCACCCATAGGTTACTGGAAACGTTTGGGTGTTATATTTAGGTCATACAGTCACACTGGAACAATTGGGGTCCCCTTTGTGTCCTTATCTCTGCTGAACTTTCAAATGGTTTCCTGGTTCCATAAGCCAGAATCCACATTCCTTTCATAAGGTCTTTTTTTTTTTTTTTTTTTTTTTTTGTCAGAGTATTTATTCTTTCATGGCAACAGAGAATGAACCTTAGATATACACAACTAGACAAACTGCATAATATCTATTTGTTCTTAGACTTCAAAGAGCACGCACTGTGCACAAGACCACTTATGTCTTACTGAAATTTCACAGCAAAACTACAAATCAGGATCACAAAGGCCTTCATTTTTACTTAGTTCTTAATGATCCTTGAGATGAATCTCAAGTGGACAGGCTTGTGGGGCTGGTGCATACGCTCACCGAGACATCTCTATAATCCCCTAAACCTTTTCTAGAGTAAAAACATCCATCTTGATTTCTTTGTGAACTATAAGCATGGAGATTCCTATGATATTTCTAACTTGATTTTTACCCTATCAACCGATGATCCTGTACAACGCACCCCAGAAACAACACAGTGCTCTCTTTTACTTAATGAAAAGCATCTCTCAGACTGGAATAACTATACAGAAATATTTTGTTAGTATATTAAGTCCATGGGAAAATGTAACCTTGTAAGTTAAACAAATAGTCTATATTACTATTGCAAAGACACTTAAATGAGAGTTAGTCTCTGAAGAAGCCCTCCCACTCCCAAGGGTACCATGATAGTTCTTTTACTTGTCTTTTTTTCCTCTCTTAATGTGCAGGATTAAACAATAATAAATTCTAACTTTGTCTCCTACTAAGTCATGCTGACATCCTTTTCTGTGATTTAAGTTAGGAATGCAAGTTTAAATGAACATAAATCTCTAAAAAAAGAACTCTTCAAACTACTACAGGTGGCACTGGAGGGCAGCATCTCCTGCTGCCTCTGAGAATCTCAGGGATTTATAAATATAGCCAGTTTCTCTTCATCTATGTCACTTTATTCAACATGACACAGAGTCTGGACAATTTCATTGTTCGTCTTGCTTATGATAAATGTAAGCTTACTCACTAAAGTACAACTAATAAGTCAGAAGCAAAATCCAACATCATTTCAAGAAAAATTTATATGATTATTCAATTGTTATTATTCTTTTCTATTATTCATAACACTTTTGGATTTTGTAATGATATTTATTATAGCACTTCATTAATATAGCTATTTGTATGGTTTCTTTGCACTTCCTTCCCTGTAGAGTTAATAAGTTTTAAAATTGCAGGCCACCAATGCTATTAATCTTTATTGCATCCTTATTACATAAAACAGTAGACACAGACATGTATATGCAATTAAATTGCAGCAACGTGAACTTTTCTCATTTAATTGCAAACCTGATTCTTATGAAAGAAATATTGAAAGAAATCTCCCAAGATAATAAGTTACTGGGAGAGGAAACTTAATAATTGAGGAAAGAATATTCATGCAATCCCACAAACATCTCAGAGAGATAACCTCTCTGATGGGTCAAAACTAGGCTCAGATTTTCTGAGTCTTTAGAAGCTTTCTGAAATTGTAGCTTGGTATTAAAATTATCTCTTGGTATGCTAAAAATTCCTCTGTCTTATTCTTCTACTAAACCAGAAATTCTAGATCATGAAAAATTATCTTAGTGTCATTATGCTTGATGCTCAGTATGGGAGTTTACATATAATGAGGGTGGTTATTAATGCTTCTTCGAAGAGGAAAGGGATGGGCTAAGGAAGGGATGGAAAATAAGAGAGGTATAAAAAGAGAGAGATAGGCAAATGAAGGATGGATAGGTAATGATTGATGGTGAAGATAGATAGAAGAGAGTGAGTGCAAGAAATAGAGGGAGAGGAAGAATGAGAGTGTGAGAGAGAATCAAAGCCAGATTTTTCTGACCTTTATCTGTTTCCATTTCAACACAACGGTCTTGTGTCAAAGGATGTAGTATCTGTACCCACAGGCCCAGCGTTCAGAAGAGAACAGCCCATTTTGTAAACAATTAAGATTCAGAAAGTAAAGAGAAAATGAATTCAAGCACTCTCATAGTCTTTGAATCATTTCCTTTCCCACATTGGCTGTGCAGCAATCAACATAAATGGGTTTAATAAAAGATGTATGAAGAAGTAGCTTTAAAAAACTAAGGAAGCTTTTTTTTTCCTTCATTTCTCTGACACGCATACCACTCAAAGGGCCTAATTTAAAACTTAGAACACTTACTTCTCTTTTAGCAAGTCATTTGTCCGAGGCAGACACAATCATTTACCCACAATGCTTTGGCAACTGTCTCTCTGCTCTTATGTATGGATTTTTCTCTCTTATGGTAGAAAGATTTACTATACTTTAACATAACATTCTACTAAAATGCATGAATTCTTATTTTATAGAACTTAGCACATGTACAGGAACAAAATAAAAATTAAAAAAGAGGAAAAGCAACTTAAATCAAACACCCTTAAGTTAGATTCTGTCATGTACAGTATAAAAGTATTAACAGTACAAACAAGAGAAATAATGGTGTGTATGAGCTTGTATTTTTCATGTACAAACACTATTTTATAACAGATTCAAAACAAATGTTAGCATAAGAATCAATTATGGTAAGTTTAGTCTCATGGGCTTCTAAAATTGTTTACAAAATCAACTACCATAGACTAGGGAACTTAAACACAATTCTCATGCCTCTGGATTCTGTGAATTTCAAAATTAAGGTGTAAAAGGACTCAGTCCCTTAAGAGAGCAAGCTTCTTTGTTTGAAAAATGGTTTTCTTCTCTTTTAGTCTAATATGACCAAATGCATCTAGACTCTCTTCTTCTAATCAAGACAACACTAATGTCATTATGGGACCCCAATCACATGATTTTTATTCAAACCTAATGAGGCCCCCAATGAAATAACCTCAAATGTCATATCATTAGAGGCTCTAGTATTAAATATATGAATTTTAGGACATAAAGAATTTGGTTTTGCTTTAACAACTAAGTATATATCATTCCATTTTAAAATGGAAACAGATTTGTGGATATATTGTCCATACTTTCCTCTTGGGCTTATAATCTCAGCAACTATTCAGAATATTGAGGCAGGAAGATTATAAGCTCAGATGTGGTCTGAGTAACTTGTAAAGACACACCTCAAAATCCAAGACACAAATGAATAAATAGTCAGGGCTGGAAACATCTGTCAGCGGTAGACCAATTTTTGCAACGTATGTAAGGTTCTAGATTCAATCCTAGTACTAAGTGTGTGTGCTCCTTAGTGGAAAAGGTTTGATGTGCCAATTAGATATTCAGACCAGTATCATAAGCAAGAAGTTTCGTGTGTGAGTTGACACTTTAAAAGTGATAGAGTTACTGCTGCTTATGTAAAATTGACATGCGCTTATTAGAAACAAGAACTTATATTTCAGTTTATTTACATTTCACCATTTGATTTCTTGAAGAATAGAGACCATAAACTACTCAGCAGTTTTTCTAGGCATAATCTCTATTATTTACAGTTATCAAATTTTGAAAAAAAATGACAAGCTTATTTTTAATGCTAATGTATTAATTCTGACAAATCTAGCTTATGTCTAAACATACTGCATTGATATATTCAAAAGAAACACACACGGAGTAGATGTTTTAAAACAGTTGTTTTCCTACTTCTTTTCATGTACTTGTACGTCCATGCAATCATTCATTTGTACGTGACATATATTGCTCAGCCCAAGAAAATTGTATTAAATTTTACTCAGTTACTGAGGTAGCTGATACCTACATAGTTCTGTAAACTTACTCTGAAAGTATTAATTTACCATGCATTAGGGAACACTAAGATGCCTTAGAGAAATAAAATTAACTCAATATTATTAGCCTGCTCTATCTTTTCTAAAGAGATGGACTGTCTTAGCTAGGTTTCTATTGCTGCAATAAAACACCATGACCAAAAGCAGCTTGGGAAAGAAAGAGTTTGTTGCAGCTTATAGTTCCATGTTGTTGTTGGTCTTTGAAGAAAGTCAGGGCAAGAAGTGAAGGCAGTAACATGGAGACAAAAGCATATGCAGAAGCTATTGAGGAATATGGCTTACTGGCTTTTTCCTGGTGGCGTGAGCATTCTACTTTCTTATACCCTCCAGGGGCTCACACCCATCTAGATGTGATGAAATCTACAATGTTTGAGCCTTTCCACATCAAACATTAATCAAGACAGCATCTTACAACTTCTCTATAGGTTATGAAGAATTTTTTTTCAAAACATTTATTACCATGGTATAGTGGGTGGGGTGCCTCCCAGGGAAAGATAAATGGAATATATAGTTATGGAGAGACAGGAGGTAAGTTGTGCTGGAATAGGAGAATTAAATGGGAGGAAAAGGAAAGAATGTTTTTCAGGGAGGGAATATGCTGAGGAAAAACTACCAACAAAGGCAATTTGAAGGGTCATATAAAAATCTATGTAGGGGCTTCTAAATATATACACGTATAAAAAGAAACGTAAATGGAGGTCAGCAAATAAAGAGAGAGACAATGCCCAACTAGAAATCTCTCACCACCAAATGAAACAAACCTTCAGCACCGGAAATGGGTCAATATAGTTTAGTTGTTGGTCAAAACAGCCAAGGAAATCCCAAAACAACTCAGGCTGTTGCCAGGGTACACCATAAACTTGTTTAAGCCCTATTTCTGGTTACATTAACATATGTCATTGAACACAGAGAAGCCAAGCTAGTGACTATGTAGAGTCTTCAATCCTATTGACTAAAATTCTTGATACTGGAAGGTACTGTGCAAGCTTCTGGAGAAGAAAAGTAAACACCAATCCAATACAAATATCCTTTGATCTACAACAGTGACCTGTTTGCATGGTATGTTGGTACAACAATATAATTTGATCACATTTAGCTACATCATACTTTTGACTAATTCAAGATCCACCTCTCATCGTTATCCTATCTCCAGAATTTTTTTCTGTCTTTTTAAAAAATAATTCAGAGGATCCAATTTGGTTGGTTTATATGCTCATAGGTACTGCATGTATCATACTCAATACCCTTAAAGAGGATTAAGTATTTCCCCTCCAGAAATCAAGAAACAATTCTTCTTCAGCTAAGGGTCATTGAACACATTCCTTCTGACATATAATGTTGACTGATTAATAATTATGTGACTCTTTCATAGATAATCATTTGTTATGATTGATCCTATCTTATTCAGAAGACACTGGCTCTGGATTCCATTTTTGACTCTGTTTCCTGCTGCTGCTTTTGGATCCTGGGATATAATTGTCCATTAATGGCTGAATATCCATCTGTGTGTTCTCTACACTTATCCTTTGTAAATTTCTTTATTAACTGTCATCTACTGCACAAAGATGATATCAGAAAGCGACAATGATCTAAATGTATAAAAGACACAAATTTAGAGGGAAATTTGATAATATGCCAGTTTAGTAAAATAATAGTATATTCATCCACATGACCTATGAATTGGCCCATCATGGTTTCTTGGCTTGATTCATACTACCATTCTTGTGTTTCCTCCTATTTCAGTCTTAAATCTAGCCAGAAAGCAGTTGGTTACTTTTATCACATTATGTCACTATTATACCTATAGGCATACGTTGTTATGTCGTCATTGTAACTATTTAATTTGGATGATGAAGATTGTCAATGACTTGTCTCCCTCAACAACTTTCATAGTAAGATGAAAACTAGTCAGTAGGGAAGAAGTGTCCAAATTTAAGTTTTCCATGTCCTGTCACCCAATTGTGTGTTGTCGTAGTAGTATGTCATCAAATTCTTATGAGCAACCAAGAGCAATGACAATGACCTGTATTGTTTTCATGGTCTCAGGACCCTTGACCTATGTTTTGAGGGAAGGTATCCTATATCTGGCATTAGAAATTTTATTGGCAACCTATAGCTTCTCACATAATGTATCTCCTGGGCAAAGAAATTGAACTAAACTTTCTTACATGAATAAACATTTATATTCAAGGAGAGTATTGAAAAAAATTATATTTCCATAATATTTAAACATCATTATCTGGTAGGCCAATAGATTCATTTGTTAAAATTAATATAGTTATATCATTGAGCATGTGATATAATGAATCCTATAACATCATTTCTAACCCTTCATTACCAACTTTGCAGGTGGTTGACACATTCATGCAAAAATGGTTTATCCTACTTGCTTTCTTGACTGTCTCTAATTTGCGGCTGTTTGATGATGTCATACCCAAGTGTCTGTGATATCTGCGTTGATTGCTGAGGGGAAAGAGTAACCATGGTAAAAGTGTGCATAGCGAACTGAAGCACAGTCTGCTGATTACACAGAAGAAAATTTCTATTTACATGCAAATATCTTTGTAATCAGCAGTGCTAGGAAAGGAAATACACGAGAGTCTGAAGCCTTGAGGTTCCTAAGTAATCCAACTTTCCCTAAACCGCTATCTCAGAAAATGTTTTTGGATCTCAGCGATAAGAGTTTGTTCGCAGATCAAAATTTTAGCTTTATTTCTCTTGAAAGAAGGCACACTAACAGGTCTTATCTCTTCTTAATTCTTTCTCACTGTGCATCTTGCAACAACGAATTATCTTAAGCTAGTTAGCTTCTGATCAATAATTTAGTTTAATTCAATCCGTTTTCAAAGTAATACATGTTTGAAGACCATTGTTCAAGGACTGTATAATGCTGACTGATTAGATCATTCCTAGTTTTAAATAAAGTAGCATGCATTCTTGCTTTGTGTATACTGAAATTGTAATAAAATAGTGTAGATATAGAAGGACAAAGATCTTTTTATTTAAGGCCAAGCAGATATATGTAGCCAGTCTGTCAACAGCTAAGGAGACATATGGAGACTTTCTCTTCAGAAACATTTGATCTTAGACCCAGGAAGAAAATTTACTATTGTTATTTAAGTAAATTGACATGGTGCCAAACTGTCTTCTAAATATTTATGTTTATACTTAGAGGGAAATGCTACTCTTCGCTACAATCAGAGAAGCTTCTCTTCATAATGAATGAAAGTGATTGCAGACATGCATGATACTGAGAATAAATGACAGCTAAGTCCACAGACCAAAAATGAATATTTTTACCAGTTTTTCTCAGGCTCAGAGAACATTGTGAAAGAGTCAGAATGAATGTAGGAGCCCAAATATAAGGAACAGGGCTGTGAAATTTTCTGAGCATGACATAGTCGTTGCAACAATGACTTCAGTGAAACTGAAATTTATTTTACTAGGCCTGTACAAGACTAAGACCATTATCAGTCATAGATAATGGATGATCACATGGGATCACACTTAACTATCTTCAATTATTGGTACAGATAGATCCTATAGATGAAGTAGATTTATCTTCAATTATGTACATAAGGATGAATCCACCAGCCTCCAATGTGTAGTTTCAGATCTATATATATGAAAGGTTTCCATTGAACTAAATGTGTCAAAAAGCAAAGCAGGAAGATATCAATGTTGGGGAAAGACTTGGAAGGAGGAGTTGGTCTTGATGAGAAGAGGAGGGAGATTGAAGAGACTGGAGATCATAGGAAATAATATATTGCACACATGCGTGAAGTTGTAAAAAAATTAATAAAATATTGTAAATTAGTTTGTTAGCTACCCAAGTCTCTATGTATCTTGCTGTCTCTGTCTCTCTGTCTATCTCTGTCTCTCTCAATCTCTCTCTTCTCTCTCTTTCTTTTTCTCACACACATCTGTAGAGGAATTAGGAAAGATATAATTTAGTTTTAGAATAATAACAAGTTTAACACTGTTTCTGCTGACGAGATATCTACACGTAAACATGAAAGTTTAAACAAGTGTCATAAACACTCAAAGTGTTTCAAGTGGATCATGAAAATAAAAGGAAGAACTAAAATGTAGCTCAAACAAGCACATAAGGGAAATCTGATGGAACAAGTAATTTTTTTTACTATAACAACAATAAGAGCATAATAATAAAAGATAAGTATTTTTGATGAAGTCAATCACTATTTTAGAGAGGGAGGTGCGGTATGGACATTAAAATAAAAACAAAAAATGAAACACAAAGACAAGTAAAAATATTTGAATACTACCCTATAAAGTTGTAAACTTGTGAATGTTATGATATGAAAGTGTGTTTCAAAAATTGTTAAAATACTAGCATTTTATGTTTTTTCTTATTATTTAGTAAGTGTTCAGTGTAATTTTCTAGAGTCTGAAAAGCATGATATCACCCCAGATAAATATTGGAGGTGATATAGATTTATGAAGAATGCTAAGAATTCATATATTAAATTTGCAAAAATGTAAGCCAATGTCTTATACATATTTATTTTCTTTCATAAAGTGTTGGTTTTTATTAATATATTTACATTTATAGTTAAATTAATCAATACAACTTTAAATACTTTCTAAGCCATAATACATAGACTCTTAACGATATAAGTATCTAGACTTAATTAAAGTCTACATGTCAGTGTAGAGATGGCTCAGTGGATAAATAGCTTGCTGTATAGTACCCTAAGAGCTAGGTTACCAGGTAACCACATAAATCAAGGCTGCCATGGCAGACCACATTTGATCCCATTGCTTTGGGGGTAGAGATTGAATATCCTCCAGGTAAGATTGCTTATTTGACCAGACAAATTGGCTGTCTCAAATTAAATATAAGATCTTGTCTCCAAAAACAAAGTGTTGAGTGATAGGTATGCATATACATATGAACACAAACCTGTAAATACACACACACACACACACATTACACACACTCACACACCATATATAAACAAACTGTAAATACACACACACACAACACACACACACACACACATACACACACTCACACACCATATATAAACACACCAGGTTATACTGAAAACAAACTGTCTGGAAATTATAGAAATATAATAATAGAAACAGAAATAAATCTGGGAGTGGTGGCACACACCTTCCATCACTAGGGATCTCTAAGTTCAAGTCCAGCTGGGTCTACAGAGTTCCAGGACAGCCAGGTCTATAAAGAGAAATTCTGTGTCAAAATCAAAAACAAAAACCAAAGACAAAGAAAAAAGACAGAAAGAAAAAGGAAAATAGAAATAAGTGCTTGGAATAGGAGTACAAGAATGTGTCAGGCTTGTTTTATCTTCAGTGAAAGCAAGATGAACCTCAATAGCGCGATAGGAAAACACAATTCTATTTTTAATATCATTTGATACATAGACATTGCCATTCAATGATGTTTACCAAAACATATAAAAATGAATATGAACTCTTTTAAGTTCAGTTTTGACTGAGGGAAAGATCATAAAGAGAACTTAGGAAAGCATTGTTAATTTCTTTTTTCTGATGCTTTTTCTCTGTGAAATTTCCCCATGAAATAATTATTGTTAATGAAGCACAATGAAAGTGAACCCATGATAGATGTATTTTGTGATCAAAGATAACCCCACTTATACACATCCCTCAGAAAGCATTTCAAAGAGAGCAACACCAGCAAAGAGGAGAAAGATTTGCTGAGACTGAGTCCTGATTTTAAAGTATAAAAACATTCAAGTAAGAAAGAAATACACAGGATGCCCATATACTTTAGGTGGAAACTCAACACAAAGGAAAAGTTTAATGTGTTTTCTCACATGAATTACTTTTTCAAAAGGTATAGGTGTTAGGAAATTTTTATTAGACCATGATGAAATTTTATTTCTAAGCTTAATTCTGTCACTGGAAAGTTCTGAGCTAAACTTTTTTGTCTCTATTTCTTAGCTTACAGACTGTTCAAGGATAATTTTAAATTGTGTAAGGAAGTTGGAAGAATTAGGTGAAAACAGAAGTTCCATAATATTTAAATTTTTATTGGTCCACTTTGCATTATATAATTAGGATAGCCACGGAAAGAAAGATTAGTACCTTGCCCCAGTTGATATAGGTGCTATTAATAGTTGTAAACACCATTTTCTTTAGTTCAAATCTAATTTCAAGTCTCTTGATAACACTGAATTTTATTTGTGGTGTCAAATTGGCTACACAAATATTAGCTTCCATGACTATGGGAGTAAAATAAAGTTTAAAATACTTTGTCAAATTTAAGCATCATAAAGGTATATGGCTGGAAACCTCTCCTAAAGACAATCTCAAGACTTCACCCAATTCAACTGTCAGTCTTCATCTCCCTGTTTCTTTTAAATTATTTTATATTTGAGATTATAGTATAATTATAACATTCCTCCTTCCTTTTTATCCCTCCAAGGCTCCTCATATACTTCACCTTGATATCTTGATTTCAATGTTTATGTGTATTTAAACACACACACATACATATATACATACAAATATACAAACACACACACACACCCATATACACATAAATACAACCTGTTCTGTCTTTACAATGCTACCTGTATGTACATTTTTAGAGCTGACCAAGTATTGTATAATCAATTGCTGTGCTGTTCCCTCAGAAGACTACTTCTCCTGTTCTTTCAGCATTCCTTAGTTGCCTGTACTTCTTTGAGTAGAGATGACAAGTATGAAAGCTCCCCTGATAACACTATTCATGTTAATGATGAATTCATGTTTTTATTTTAAGCACTGCTGTGGATAAGAAAAGACCTTGGGAGATGCACCAACTCTGTCTCCTAATTTGGAGCTACTGGATCTTCACTTCTAGCCAGGTTGACTCGAGAAATAGATTGTCAATCAGACAGACAACTAAACCATTCTTACTGTGAGACAAAAATTTTGGATATCCCTTGGCTGGATCTCTAGAACTATGCAGTGGCCACAGCTGATTGTTTTGGCACGCAAAGAGGAAGACTCAGCCAAAAGTATTTTATATCATCTGTATCTGGATTTTTGCTATTATAGCCTTTGTAAACTATTGATGATCTTGAAGTCATTTCCAAGTAGGCCTGGGGCGCTGGGATGCACTTTCACTGGCAGCCTGGCAGAAGATCTGCTGTGAAGGGTGTTAAGGAGAAATGATGTGATTGGTTCGATCATAAACGTTCATTTGGTTGGGTATTATGTTGTGATTACTGCTGAGATGAACCTTCATTTGCTACTAAGCTGCTCTGGTTTTCTAAGTGTGCTGTTCAGGCTCACTTGGAGAGCTAGTTGGGAGCTATCCCATGCTGCTTCCTGTGGTGATGCAAAATTAAGTCTTTGCCTTCTTTTAATATTGTAGGCAGAGTTGGTTGCCCAAACCATGGCCAGTGGGTGAAGTGCTATAAAAGGAGGCCTCTGGGTAGAGAGACCACGCTGAACCAGAGGGCGGAGGGGACAGTAAAAATGAAGAAGACGAAGATAAGGCAGAAGGATAATAAGCTTTAAAGAATAAGAAAAGTGAAAGTTCAGGTCGTGGTCACTAAAAGGCTCTAAAGAACTATGTAGTGTAGAGCCAAGGATCTTAGACACCACAAGATCGGAAGCTCTAACACTGGCTGCTGTATCGCCTGAGAATTTCCCACATCTAGACCTACATAAGTTTTTATTTTGTGGTATGTTATATATACCTACTAAAAGTAGAGAACAAGGATGTGGAAAACTTAAAATGAACCTCTAAATTTACATGTCTTCTTTTGCTCAAATGTTTTATAAATTTGAATTCAGAGATGATGAACCTGTGTGTCTCTACTATGTGCTGAACATAAAGTATAGAATACACAGTAGAGCCTTTATATGTACAGCATAGGAAGACCTGTAATATGCAAATGCTTTATATGTACAACATAGGAATACCTGTAATATGCAAATGCTTTATATGTACAACATAGGAAGACCTGTAATATGCAAATGCTTAGGGCATTATGAAATCCCAGAGAGAGAGAGAGAGAGAGAGACAGACAGAGAATGCTTATATTCTAATGGTTCAGAAGTCATAGTAGAAAGATATATGGAATCAATGTACCAAGTTTACTATGAAAAGCATAATACTTTTCATTTTTTTATTACTGAATGTGTAATAGATACAATACACAAAGATTTCATTTTTAATGCTATTTGTCTATGAAATTATGTTAAAGAGGCGTACTCTTTATGTGACTTAGAACTGTATGGAATTCTTGTCACATTTCAATGAAGATAGTGACTATTGTTTCAATAAATAACATCATATTTATTTGTGAATAATTGAAGAAAGATTCCCTATCCCTACCTGTTTTTTTGTATCATGAATTTTATCAAAGAGATACTTTAAAGATTTTATTTCTCTTTGAAAACAGTGCAACGTTGCATATAAAATGATTTCATATCTTCATGGTTCTTAAAAGCTGATACCAAATAACCACTTGTGTCACTGATTAGGTGCTTAATTAATAAAATACTAACCATGTTTAGTTAAAAGAAGTAAATTTTGTTTCAATGTTCATTCTAGTATTAATAATTTATTTAAACTATAAAAATTAAGTCCTAAAATTCAAAACCACAAACTACTAAAGTGTCTTCTTTAAATGTATTCAAAATGAATGCTATTTTATAATATTAAAATCTTTCCAAATACAATGTATAAAAATTACCAGGTGATTATGCAAACACGTATGCTTACCCTAGTTTGGAAATATGATTTTCTTATAGAAATAGAATAAGAAGCATAGAAAATATTCCCTACAGTTCTATGACTTATATTTAAATCTAGTGGACAGAAAACAATTCGTAGAAGCTAATACTCAGTTTTATTTTCATCATTCTTACCTTTTCAGACAATGTCATGTTCAGATGTATTGATTCACACTAGATCTACTCTTCGCATCAGCTCTCTGGGTTTTTATTGTGGACAAGCAAAACTCTCTTGGTTCTTTAACGTGTGATTGTCCGTTCGACCCCTTAATTATTTATTCCCTCCACAACTTATTTTTTCTTAAAGAAATTTAAGGAGACGGTAAGTCCATCTTTATAAGATAATGATCATTTTGTTTACAAGACAAGTAGAACAGTGATGCTTTGTGGTTTAAGTGGGAATCAAAGCTAAAACCCATTTCATGAATGCCTCACGTATTTGAGTTTGAAAAGTAAAGAATTCAAATATATGATGCAATAGAAAAATTCTACTTTGAAAAGTTATCTTTTTATTCTCTCCCTTTGTCACTCTATCTGTCTGCCTGCCTGTCTTTCTGTCTGTCGAATATGTATGCCCACAGAGGCAAGGAGAGGGCATAAGTGGATATCCTGAATCTGGAATAACAAAAGATTATGAGCTACTTGACAAAGATGCTTCGAACCAAACCCAGGTCTTCTGAAAGAGCAGCTAACACCCATAGCCTCTGATCTACTTTTCTGGAACCAATGTAGATTTTCTTAAATCTCCATAGACATTAACTCCCAATTCACATATTAACCCTCTGATTCCAGGTTTCAAGGATCTCTGGTATCAAGATCATTCTGCAACTAGAAACGGCGTTGCAGTTGTTTACAAAGGACCCAGCTCCTGATGTTTAAGGAAGTGTCCTATACCAGAGAGGACACACGTTTACAATACAGTTAGTACATATAGTTGGCTCTAATTGCATTAACGTTGTCGCTCCAAAGGAAGCATAATTTTCATGTGAGATAATCAGTTTTGCTCAATTTAAACAGAAATATTAATGTACATCAACAAGACTCAATTAAATCTGTTTTCAAAGCAAACTCGCAATATGAGGTATTGTGGGTAATTCTGTTCAAATTGTCATATTGGCAGAGAAACTGAGGTTTCAACCATGCCTATTGGCACGAACTGAATGTGTTCATTTAGGCTATCAAGGAAAAGCATGCTTATGTTATCATTTCTCTTTTGCAGGGCTTATCAAAAGCATGCAGCTGATGGTCTAGTCAAATCAATTGAGTCACTTTAGTTATCAAAGCAATATTTTGGGGTTTTATTATAATTAATACACTTATCATTTCAAAATATGGAAACAATTTGTCATTGTATTAAGTTCAGTCATAGTGAAAGACAACTGCTTTATTGTTCCTTCATTGCCAATGCAAAAAACTTAGAGTAGAGTGAAACCGCACATCTAATTTCATTGAAGTAATTATGGAGACCATTCTCAATGAATTTCAACTATCTCCCAGTAAATGTAAACATGTGGTATTATTTGACTATTGTCATATTATTATTTTTACATAAAGCATTAATTAGACAAAATTACTATCTGCCCAAACTATTTCCAAACAATTTTTGTTGGTTTTATTATTGGGATGTCCATGTTAATGAAAAGGTAATAATTTAAAAAAAAAAACTCTGTTTTTCTCATTGTATTATTGTTATTATTATTATTTATGTTCAAAAATAGTGTCTTGTATTTAAAGATGAGAAGTCAACTTTGCAGAGTTGGTCCTTTCTTTCTACATTTAAGTGGAATCCAAATATCAAAATTAGCTACCAGGCAACAAATGCATTTACCTGCTGAAGCATCTCTCCATTATTCAAGGGTTTTGACATATGTTAGTTTTACATTTTTATTTGCTAGTTTTGTGAGTATGTATGGTTATATTTATATACATTTGTACATGCCAGCACACGTATGTAGAGATCAATGACAATCGTGTGTCAGGATTCTTTAGACCTCTGATTGTTTTAGATTGTCTGCATGATAAAAGTACTTCTAACAGACAAGTCATCTCAAACTGCCTAAAGATTTTTACATATTAGTAAATGAAAAAAAGTGTTTAAAAGAATTATGTGTGATAATAATAAATTAATAATCCTCATGTGTACTGTATATATTTATAAGCATACATATTTAAATTGACATCTATATTAAGAGGCATAAGCTTTATAATAAAATAATGTTACATTTATACAGTATATTAATATACTAATATATTAGTGTGAATGAATATATCCTGCTTTTGTACATGTATTTGAGAATTTGATTCTCAATTGGTGCCGTTATTTGGGAGGTTATTAGGAAGTCTGCCTTGCTGGAGGCAGTCTGCTACTGGAGCAGAATTAGAGATGTCATTCTGTCTTGCTTCCAGTCTTCCTGAGCTTTTGTAGCAGTTGATGTGTGGTTTCTCTGTTTCTGACTCTGGTCTTCCAGCAACATTTCCTCTCCAGTATGGACATCTAGCTTTGGGAACTGTAAGGTAAAATAAACTATTAATCAACCTTTTTTTATAACAAGAAAAAGTAATTTGCACGGACGTTGGTATCAGAGATCTGGTTTTCTTCTTCATTTCTGTCTAGCAATGTCATTCCTTTTTACAGCAGTCCTGATCCATAGTGTGTTTTAGGATTCTTTTTTTTTTTTTTTTATTGGAAATTTTTTTTTTTTTTTTTTTTTACATTTCAGATATTCTCCCCTTACCCCATTTCCCCCCCTCCCTCCCAGGAACTCCCTATCCCTTCCCCCCTCCTCTTGCCTCTATTGATGGTGTACCCCCACCCACCCTCCCCCGTACCTTATCTCCCCACCCTCGAATATCCCCCCCCCATGTCCAGCCTTCATGGGACCAAGGATCTCTTCTCCCACTTATATATATAGCTCCCTTGCATATATAGCTGGAGCCATGGGTCCCTCCCTAAGCGCTCCCAGGCTGGTGGTTTAGACCCTGGGGGCTCTGGTTGGTTGGGATTGTTGCTTTCCCCATGGTGTCGCGAATGCTCTCAACTCCTTCAGCCTTCACTCTATCTTCTCCATTGGGAACCCCATGATCAGTTTAATGGTTAGCTGTGAGCTTCTGCCTCTGAGTATGTCAGATTCTTGCAGACTTCTAAGGAGACAGCTATATCAGGCTCCTGTCAGCATGTACATCTTGACATCCACATCAACCTCTACCTTTGGTGACTGCATATAGGATGGATATCCAGGTGGAATGGTATGTCTCTTCTTCGATTTCTGTCCTGTACTGTGTCTCCATATTTGTACTCTTGAGTATTTTGTTACTCCTTCTAAGAAGGACTGAAGCCCCCACTACTTGGTAATCATTCTTCATGAGCTTTATGTGGTCTGTGAGTTGAATCTTGGGTATTTCAGGCTTCTGGGCTAAAATCCAATAATCAGTGAGTGAATACCATGTATGTTCTTTTGTGATTGGGTTACTTCACTCAGGATGATATTTTCTAGTTCCATTCATTTATATAAGAATTTATCAAATTCATTGTTTTTAATAGCTGAGTAATATTCCATTGTATAAATGTACCACATTTTTTGTATCCATTCCTCTGTTGAAGGGCATCTGGGTTCTTTCCAGTTTCTGGCTATTATAAATAAAGCTGCTATGAACAGTGAATAGAGTTGAAGACCCAGAAATGAACCCACACAACTATGGTCATCTAATCTTTGACAAAGGAGCTAAAACCATCCAGTGGAACAAGGACAGCATTTTCAACAAATGGTGCTGGTTCAACTGGAGGACAACATGCAGAAGAATGCAAATCGATCCATTCATATCTCCTTGTACAAAGCTCAAGTCCAAGTGGATAAAGGACCTTCACATAAAACCAGACACACTGAAACTAATAGAAGAGAAAGTGGGGAAGACCCTCGAATACCTAGGCACAGGGGAAAAGTTCCTGAATAGAACACCAATGGCCTATGCTCTAAGATCAAGAATTGACAAATGGGACTTCATAAAATTGCAAAGTTTCTGTAAGGCAAAGGACACTGTCAATAGGACAAAACGGCAACCAACAGATTGGGAAAAGATCTTTACCAATCCCACATCTGATAGAGGACTAATATCCAATATATACAAAGAACTCAAGAAATTAGACTCTAGACAACCAAATAACCCAATTAAAAAATGGAGTAAGGAGCTAAACAAAGAATTCTCAACTGAGGAAATGCAAATGGCCGAGAAGCACCTAAAGAAATGTTCAGCATCCTTGGTCATCAGGAAATGCAAATCAAAACAACCCTGAGATTCCACTTCACACCAGTCAGAATGGCTGAAATAAAAAACTCAGGTGATAGCAGATGCTGGCGAGGATGTGGAGAAAGAGGAACACTCCTCCATTGTTGGTGGGATTGCAAGATGGTGCAACCACTATGGAAAACAGTCTGGCGGTTCCTCAGAAAATTGGACATATCACTACCTGAGGACCCAGCTATACCACTCCTGGGTATATATCCAGAAGATGCTCTAACACATAACAAGGACATATGCTCCACTATGTTCATAGCAGCTTTATTTAGGATTCTTTTAATTAGTTTAGTTATTGGATCTTTATTGTGCCCTCACCAATGGGATACATATCAGGATTCTCTATGTAAAAGAAATATCTACCTTCTAAACTAGATTTCATCATCTTAAAGTTATAATTAGTATCACATACGATGGATGAATGTTTACAGAGAGTGAGTTAGAAAAAATACAAGGCCAAAGGAAGATTCCTGAGGAAATGTTATCCACATTTTATGTAAATAATAAGGAAGCATATTTCTGGAGGGAAAATGGGAGAAATACATGGACGATAGTGTATAAACTAGTAGACATGTTTTAAAATAATAGAAAAGGGGTCACTTTATGTCTACATAGGAGAAGAATAAAATGGCAGTCTATGTGGACATAATAAATGTACATTCTGGAAGCAAGCAGGAAGAAAATTGCCTCATTCTTTGGTTTTACAGCTCTTGAAGCAATTACCCAGTCATAGCTCACTTGAAACGACATAGTCAATAGCTGGGCATACATTTGTTGAGAACATACCATTTTACATTGTGTTATTCTCTATAATATAACTGGTGGAGATTGTCTTTTTTGTTAGATGAATGCAAATTAGATTTCTACTAAGGTCATTTTAAACTCAATTACCAAGCATAGTTCAATTTCCCAGATTTCATAGAAAAAAATAATTCAAAGCAGAAGCAAATATTCTAAAAAGAGTTGATTAAAGACAATTCTCACTTAATATTTTAAGACTTAGAAATTGTGATCGTACCCATGTGCTATGTATCTCACTAACACTAAGATCTCAATAAGATAAAGCTATCATAATGAGCAAAATGACTCTAATTTGGTCCACAGAAATAAGAATATAAAGTCTGTCACATGTACTACTTCTATCATTAAAATGTAGTGTATTAAAAAAATTATTTTGATTTATATATTAGTCCAATGTAATTTTATAAATTAAAAATATATTTTTTATTTTTAATTTTTTCAATCAAAAATTAAAGCATTCAACAGAAAAAGAAAGGAACAAAGCTAAATCCAGGTAGATTCTTATACAGAATTCTATAGACCTTCAAACAAGCAATACTTTTTGAGTTGTTAAAAATTCAGGACACATAAGCTCCTTCACAAGCAAATAATATTGAATAGTGAAAAAGTGTAAACCAAAAAATATATAAATTATAGTCATATCCCTCATGATGTATACATAAAAAATTCTAATAAGGATAGATTATTAATAATACTCATTTGTTACAAAATTGTTTTGAAAAAGTAGGAGGCTATTGTGTCATTATTTAACATTAAAGGAAATTACCAAAAGGTATATTTACCAAACTCAGAAGTATCTTTAAAAAATTATAGCACTTGCAGGTAACTTTGATGAATGCATAGATTTAAATTGTAGATATATTCTTACTATAAAATTCCAAAACACTCTTTCTTATAATTCATGTTAAGTTGAAAACAAAACCATTACCATTGGTTGTACTACAATCCAATATGTATTAGCATACACATTTAGAGCATGTTAGTATCAATATATCCATGCAGAAAACAGTAGAGGAGAAATTTGTCCTCAAAAATAATAAGTAAAATAAGAAAGTCTTGCATTCCTCCAAATACACACTTATTCTTGCACAAATATCTTTATCCATTTACCAAATGAAGGGCATCCTGTTAGCTTTTAGATTTTGAGGATTTCAAGTGTAGATACCACTGGCATTTGCATATAGTCACACAAATCTAAAGAACTGAGTCAAGAACAGCAGTTGCTTGTCCACAACTGATAATGCTCGATTGTAACAGATGTCATGATTTTAGGTAAATATGTATTAACATGTTATTGATGGCTATCTCAAACATCTAGTGTTACTTCTGTCTTCTGCTTCCGTCTGTATTGTCAACCTTTTGAGCTCTGCACTTTTCCTCAGCTATCTCAACAATGGGAATGCAGATATGCTCCATTAACACCACTCAAAGTGGCCTTTATAATATTTATTTTCTCAAAACATTTTAGGGGATTGGAAATTTTCTCTTACGTTTTTATATATATCCCTAGCAATACTATCTGAGGATAATATCTTATATATTCAAAGTTTATTAACATAATAATTACATTTCTAGACAGTTTAATCCAGATAATCTATCCCCCCTCACATCAATTTTGGGATTCTGTGTCTCTGAAGAACTATCATTTGAGCTATCGGGGCACACAGTTCTTCGTAATTCTTCATTTTCCATACAATCTCCATGATCTCTTAGGTGAAGGTGCCTCTTCTTCAAGTGCACAGAAGTTTCTATTTTGTTGCACTGCATAAATGAACACACATTTGTCTTATTAATTTTATCTATTGCTTTGTTCACTTCTCTTCTAGTATTTGTTTTTGTCTCTAATTTTCTAAAAAAAAGTTTTCCTCTATATTTTTTTCTAAAGGGAAGAATGAAATAATATTTAGAATTCAGTTTTTTAATCTAAGCATTCAACGCTCAAATATTCCTCTCAATGTGAGTTTTACTGATCCCACACATTTTGATAAATTATACTGTCATTTAAGAGAGAAAAGTATATTATGTTAATTTCCCATGAAACATATTTGACTCTCAATCAATTTAGAAATTTATCTGTTAACACCTAAGCACCGTGGAATTATACAGCTTTAAAAAATACTTAGATTAATTCTATTAAACTCTCATAATTTTTATATAATTTCCCTTCTTTTAAGTTTTATGAATAATGTTTATGGAGTAGAACTAGGTCTCATTTTGTGAATTATATGAGCTGTGAAGACTATCCTTTTTGCTATGGAGGGGCACAGACTGTTGCTGTTGGATCAGGTTGATTGATTGAGTAGTTTCTACCTGCAGGAGTTGTCAGGTACTGACAGCCATGTGCTGCAGCCAGCATCTATTAGAGTCAGTGGGTATATTTTCTATTTGTAGTATGTCCATTTCTAGCTACATGTTTTGATATTTTATTGATTGGCTCAGATATATTTAAATTTATTTTCAGTATATTACATAATTACTTCATGTCCTTCTATAATGTTCCAGTGACACATCATAATTTTCCCAGTTGGATATTTAAAATTTCAATAATTAGTAGAACAATTCCAACTTTATATCAGTTAAGCTCATTAAAGATATAATGGTATATATTTTCAATTCTTTTATGTTTTAACCATGTAAATCTTGTATATAAATAGATGTTCTACATATAAGGAATATATTTTAAATCATACTTTGAAAACTATAGGTTTCAAAATTTTTTCAGAACTCATAATAAGAAATTTTAGTGTATGATTTAATATCTGTGAGTTTATAATTACTCTTTTACTCTTGTCATCGAATTTTCTTTCAGTTTCAAGAGGTTTTTAAATTGATTTTTTTCGTCAATATTATTTCAGCTGAGATGATTTAAAACTAAAAGGAAAGGCTTTACAGATAAGAATAATAAATTCTATTTTTAATTATTTTAGATTGTAATATAATTAGTTCATTTCCTCCTTCTGAATCCTGATCTTGTCACCCCAAATGTCCCAAGATGTCTACTTCCTTCCTTTCTTTCAGATTCATTGCCTGCTTCTTAAGAATTATTCCTTAAATATTTATTCAAATAAATATTGTATTCATGCATTCCTAAATATATAAACATGACCCACTCAGTCATTATTTTATTACTTGTATTGTGGTATGGTTTTAGGAAAAATCTTTTGGTGTGCTGTTCTCCACTCTCAGCCTTCTTTACTTGCCTATAGCTCTTTGTCTAGAGCTGAAGTCTCTAGAGGCTCCTCCTTCAGTCTTAGCATACATATTTATGTCATCCTTGTTCAGATCATGTTTAAGTAGCCATGTTGGAGTGATTTAATAAGTGTAGCTTCTCTGACATTTCTAGGAGATTCAATCTCACAGAAAACTTCTGTTCCTCTGGTTCTTTCGATCTTTCTGTATTCCTACTTCTACAATGTTAGAAAATCTATAGCTCTTGCAGTAGCATTGTCATAGGAAAATTTCACTTAAGTAGTATATATATGCTTAATGTGTTATAGTTGGTTTTAGGTATATAGTTTGTAGTTTGGTTCTTATTACTTTTGTAGAGCTCTCTACTGATATTTTTTCCTTTGAAATACATCTGTATTTTACTCACACACCCCCTAAATTAAAGCACTCCTATTTATTTCTCTTCTGAGATCTCTTGTAGTCTGTTATTTATTTCTCTGTTTACTTTCCTGATTTCTGCCATTATCCAGGTTATGTATTCACGTCTGAAAATTTTGAGTTAGGGACTTCGAGATGAGAAAGAACATGCAATGTTCAGGCTTCCTGGGTCTGGATTAGCTTTTTCAATACAAACTTTTCTGGGTTCATCTATTTGCGGGCAAGTGTCATGATTTAATTTTATATTGCTAAAATATACTATTACATAGTGTGTATGTATTACATCTGCTGAAGGACATGTAGCTTTTTTCCATTTTTTTGCTATTGTTAATAAGGAAGAAATCAACATGGCTGAGCAAGAGTATGTGAGGTAGATGTTCAGTCTTTCGGGCACACATCAGAAGTTGTATATGTGGATGATATGTAGAGTTAATTTAAGCCTTTTTTTGCAGTTCACTATTCTGACGTCCAGAGTGTCTAGACCAGTTTTGCAAAATCACCCCCAGTGAATTGTATAACCTTTTCCTTCACATTCTCTCTATCAATTATATTGTTTTGCTGATATTTGGCATTTTTTATTATTATTTTATTTTTTCTCAATCTGCTTTTATACCATTTTAATTACATGTAAGTATTAAGGTCAGTTCTAGGTTAAGGAACTAGCAATAGATAGATGCAAATAGTCAAGGAACAAAGAAGACAATAAACACAAATAGTCAAAGAACAAGCAAGGCAATATACAAAGTCTTGTGGTCACTCCAGGAATCAATGTTTCTAAGGGCTTATCAGGATGACCAAAATATCTGAGCCTACTTCTCTGTCTTAGCCCAGAATCATTTTCATTCCTGAAGCCTATTTCTTTGTTCTAGCCTAAGATTTAGATTCCTACCTGAAATTACTTCTTTGTTCTAGCCTAATGTCAGATTCCTGCCTTAAGCCCATTTCCTTGTCCTTGGCCAATGTCAGATTCCTTTCCATCTTCTGAGGTCTTCTTCAATTTCTTTCTTCAGAGACTTGATGTTCTTGTCCTACAAATCGTTCACTTGCTTGATTAGAGACATTTCTTGATTTAAAGTTTTCCTTTAAGTACTTTGTGATAAAGATTGGCACACGTCCTAGGGAAATTGTTATATTACTTTCTTACTTTATAATTCAATTCTTTCTCTTCAAAATGGCACGTTTTATTTAGATTTTGGGGACTTTTTTTTTTTAGACTTATTATGCCCCTAGGGTTTGAAAATAATTTTATTTGTTTTTGTTCCATTGTTCCATTTTATATACCCTTATACGTTTGCTTATTGTTAAATTCAACATTTAAAAAGTGTGAGTTTTGTATTTTATAAATGATTGTATGCATAGTAAGCATAAAATTGATTCTATGTATGGTGAGCATAAAAATAACTGTATTGCTAGTGAGATAGTATCATTGATGTGGCTTCCAATTCTTTGAACACAAGCTGATTTTGTAAGTTTAACATACAAACTTTATTAAGAGTACATATATTTTAGCTTAATAATCTTCATTTATATATGACATTTCTTAATAATTAGCTTTTGTTAATGTTTCCTTGAAATTATGAAATTTTCATTTAATTTTTGTGTAGATCCTTTTAAGATAAAATTCTAAATGGAAATATTGTGTTGATATTCATATGTACCATATTGAGAAACTGGTGCAATTTAATTTATATAATATTCAATTGCTAGTGTAAAGCAACTGGAACATAATGTATGCCTTTGTGTACAAAGCAGGAATTAAATGGACATTAGTCCTTTAAAGAAAATTATATTGTATATAGTTTAGTATGTTGAAAAAGTATAAATAACACATTTACTGTATTATAATTATCTGAATTTTTCCAGCTACATAAAAAAATGCATCTATCTGGATGTTTTTAATAAACCTATATTAAAACAACAGGCAGTTTACTATCTGTGCAATATTTGCTTGCATCTTAATTAGAACTCAGTGAAAGTATGATATAATACTGTGTTCTCTGAATAAATATTTTCCACACACACTGTGACTTTATTTGCACATATAAATCCTTTGGCAATGTAACCGAAGGCAAAGATCCTCCCATTCTTATAGAGACAGATGATGTAGTCTTGAGTTTGAAATGATAGTTCTGCTCACTAGGAGAGAGATTATAAGACTTTCCTTCATATATCTGTGCTACAGCCTGAACAAACATCTTGTACGACTTTAACCTCGACTACAAAGTGTTTTATAAGCTTCTCTATAGCCTTTGCAAGTTATTGAGGTTAATGGTCAATGCAATTGCCATCTCTTATGTAATAAACTACTTTATTTTGCCTGTGAGTTCTCTAAGGAGTAACACAAGCATAAAGGGTGTATTCAGAATACATGAAATATAACCCTATTAGAGTAGCCAACTAAATTACAGAATCTTTGAAGCAGAAAAGCTGCCAACTCCAGAAAATGATGATCTTTCTATTGTTGAATGAAATGAAATGATCAGCCCGCTTATTTCAATAAAAAGAATTTGTACGAAAACTTCAGAGTCACACAAACTGAACCTAATAAAATTGGAATGACAGTATATATAATCTGTTTGATGACTGCATTGAAAGAATAAAAGAGAGTCGTAAAATGGCTATGAACACACCAGCATATTTAAAAAAATAAACTAAATGATTGGGAGGAATAATAGCAGATATAAACTACTCAATTTCAATCATTACTCCCCAAACCAATTGTTAAAATTGGTATCACTGCATTTATCGTAGTCAAATATTTGCTTATTATAGAGAGTTCTAGTTCCCGATTGGAAGAGCTCTATTTTTAACTAGAGATCCATGTATATGACATTAAGTCATTTAGTTAATAATAAAATAGGGATTTATGTCACATTGAATTTTATTTAATAGCTGGCATACTTGTCTATTTTGTAATTGGAACACTTATAGCTCTTATATAATTGGTATTCTGCATACTTGTTAGTTAATTAGAAGCCCCTTTATTATAAAATTTACATTATAAAATTTCTTCTTGAAATTTTTCCATGCTTATATGCTGTAAATTCCCAATCAAGTCCAACTAAAAACCTAATACTTTTCTTTTATAATCAGATAATAATTAATTTTATGGACAAAGGTAAGTAAGCACTGAGAAAAGATCTTGTCAAGCATACCATTTTTTGATACTTTTCTACTATATTTTGGGAAGTTCAAGTTATAAACACAATGGTTCTTCATGAATAAATTAAAGATTCTCATTTATTCCATTCTTTGCCTGTGTAGACAACAGTAGAAGAAAACTTTCACAGTGTTATATATAGGATCATATACAGATTTTTCCAAATTAATACAAATATTAATAAACTACATTTATAGGCCAAAAGTCTAGAATTGCAATATATTCCAGCACCCACATCCTACAAAATAAAGCAAAAGACGACATTTCTTAAAGATAGAAAAATAGTGTATTTTTGACTAGGACAGTTGTGCAATTTTTTGCATAATTCTGCAAATTTTTTAGAATGTTTTAGATCATTACTAAGTAAACTATTAGCAAATAATATCTCATTTCTATAGGAATGACCTTATATACTATCTACATACCATAAGATGCACATTATGATGCTGATGCCCAATGCCCCTCTAACCAACAAACCATGCTAGGAGACATAATGTTACTTTTATTTATTTGTGACTATGTAATATTTTAGGTAGCATTATCGCCAAGACCCATCAAACGTTTGCTAGCAAGATTTTGTTAAATTACACACACACACACACACACACACACACACACACACACGCACGCGTACAAATTGGATACAAAAAAATGACTAAATGCTAGAATGCTACATATTTGTCTACCAGTTATTGCCAGAGAAAATAAACAAGGTATGGGACTGGTATCATTTTCATTATAACCATAAAGGTTAATTAAACCTTAAAATATTTAGAGGGCCAAAAAGATAGCTCCGCAATTGAAAGCACCTGTTGTTGTTCTTGCAGAGGACTTGGAGTTAATTCCTAGGTCCCACATCATGCCTATAGGAATGTTCCTAAGCATGACATAGATACCAAAAGATAGAAAATGACTAAATATTTTAGATCTATTTATTTTGTTTTATGTGTGCAAGTGTTTTTCTGCATGCATTGTGTGTGGACCACGTGGATGCTTATGAAGAATTTAAAAGACAACTGATTAATATTTATACTCAGAAATTAAGAAACCCACAGGGAAGACATGGACTTGGTATTGTTATTCAGACACCATGAAAATACAATCTTAATTTTATCAAATACACTCTTACAAGACCAACAAAGAAATCGTTCCTTTTAGACATCAGTCATTGTACTTTTTCTTCTACTTTTTGTTGTAATTTTTAAAATGAATCCTCAGAGGTTATTTTAGACAGAACAATAATTCAATGACTGATATGTTTTATGAACAAGTTTCACACTTCATATTCTTGGGGCAATCAACCAACAGTTGTTACCATTTGGATGCTTTAAGGAAAATGTGTGAATTCTCACTTCTTACATCCTTATCAATTTGCATTTAAAAATAGTCAATAGATGTGTGAGTCTCTGAATGTTTTCTTTGTCATGAAGCTAAATGGCAGATCCATTTAGCTTCCAGAGATATGATTTTTTCTGTAAAACAGTTTTGAAATTCAACCACAGAAAAATGACATACTTATGACATCCTGAATAAGCTTTATGATTTGTTTCAAATATGTAAGACCTACAGAACATACTGAACACTGAAATACAGGAACAAACGAGTTTAAGAAGGAGTTATAGAATTTAAAAAAAAAAAAGCCAAAAATAGGGATTAAATTTTACAACTCAAGTCTTCTTTCCATCTTATCACACATTATTATAATGGCTGTGTTGTAACATGCTTACCTTATAAGGAAACTTACCAGTAAATTTAGAAACTTGGAAGCATCATACTGTTGTTTATTTTTCTGATGCCACTTTCTTATGTCAAATGGCTGCATCTACTGCTTAGGATCTACCGATTATGCCTGGGAAGAGTGCACAAACAGCAGGTTGAATAAGTGATGGATCTTTAATCTTTGGGACTGGCACCAGCAGTAGGTATTGTTGTTGTTTTCTTGGATGTTAATGAAGATGGATCATCTCCTTTCTTGAATTCAATCATGAGGACTCAAGAAAGCATAGAAGAAAAAGTACAGGGTTGGTTGTTTGTTCAGGTACAGACATGGAGTAAAAGACATATTGGGGGTTGCTTTCACAGCAGGTGACAAAAGCAATCATTACAGACTGCTTTGGCAGGTTGACCTTAATTCTGCAAAGCCTTAGGAGGCTTCTGAAATTCTATCTACTGCAGTTTTCCCATCTGCTTTGAAGCTTGTTCTTTAACCTACAGTCTTGACCTGTCACATAGTAGTCTCATGGTTACAAAGAGGAAACATAAAAATGAAAACATAGCAAAAGAGCATATCTATATTTTTGCATTTAAGTACAAAACAGTTTCAGCCTCTCTAAGCAACAGCAATCCAATCAACATGAGAAAAGAAAGTGCTGTCTTCGGATGAAAAAAGGAAGCATTTCTACTTGGACTTTTCCCTACACCTTGGTTGTAATTCATTTTAAAATATGATTTTATTCTCTCTAAGTCTAATATTATGAAACAGTAATGAATGAGAAAAAAGCAAAATATTAAAATATTACTTAAATAGGCGACTGTTCGCAACTCCCTAACATGTCCTAAGTGGTTAATATGTAATAACTGTTTTCAGATTACCCAGACTTAATTCCTGCCTTTGCTGCTTTCCTGTTATGTCATATATGATTTATTTTCTATTATTTGTTTATTTGGTGTATATGTGTGTGTGCATGTGTATATGTGAGTTTGGGTATGTGTGTGGTATATTATATGTATATGTGAATGTATGTGTATGTGCATGTGAATGTGTGGGTGTGAATATTTTAAAGGCCAAGGTTGAAGCTATGTGTCTTTTTCTATTTCTAGTAGTAGTAGTACTAGTACTAGTAGTATTACTATTATGAGGCAAAGTCTCTTAATGAACTTGGAGCTCACCATTTCAGTTCAACTGGCAGATAGTTTAACTATCAATGCTCAGAACCTCCTTGGCTCCCCATATATAGAACTAGATTTAAAATCATAGACCATCTGCCAGACTGCAAGGGTGCTAAGTATCCCAACTCAGATTAAATGGTTACATACTCTTCAATGACAATACCTGTCTCTTTACAATATAAATGTAGATATTTTAAATATATGAGTTTCATTATATGAATGCAGTTTATCAAGGACTCAGCAGAAATAGGTCTAAACACAAATTAAGTTATTTCAACAAGGGGATTACTTTTCTCTGGTTATTATTCTATTACCATTTTTCTATTATTTATTGTTTTTCCTATTATTTATTTTCACTCTGCGCTTCATCCTTTGAGCATCATGGGTGTTATGCCAGGACTACTGCCTGATAAGACAGAGTATCACAGACAGATTTTCCAGTTGAGAAATGTCTATCAGCATCTGAGAGAGGTCTATAAATAAACCTGCCTTGATTTATAAGAAATGGCTAATGACTTGCTTATAGGGTTAAAATATTTCAAAGCAACATGGCAGGAACTTTAGTGACCATTTTGAGGGAGAAAGAAGAGCCTCTTAAAATAAGCACCTACTGGAAAACTATACCATGTGATCATAATGCTTTTCTGTATGCATTACTGAAGAACAGGCTCACGCTAATTAGAAAATCTAATACTTCTCTATGTATCAGTCAGTCTTCTCCTAGACATGCTGGTGCTTGCTCTACTATCCTACCTGCAAATGTGAACTATGAGGCCAGATGGAGGCTATGTATAGCACAGCTTTCCTTTTAGTAATAGGCTGCTTCTAAGAGGGCTTATTTAGCTAGGAGTTAGAAATAAGCCTAATGTTGGTGAGTGTGCGTGTGTGTGTGCCTTAAAATTCCTATCACTCCTGCTTTTGTATTCCTTCTTTCTTTGGACATTTGATATGTAATCATCCCATATTCTGTAGCTTGTTCTACTTTAATCTACAGCTGGTATACAGCTATGATCATAAAATATGGAGAAAAGGAGGATGCAGCCATCCTGATGCACCCAAGGCTTGTTTTGTGCAAATTGGATATTTTCTTTATTTACATTTCAAATGTCATCCCCTTTCCAGGTCCCCCCCTCACCCCAAACCCCCTATCCCATCCCCCCTCCCCTGCTTCTATGAGGGTGGTCCCCCACCCACCAACCACTCCCACCTCACCACCCTAGCATTCTCTTACACTGGGGCATCGAGCCTTTATAGGACAAGGACTTCTTATCCCATTGATGCCCGACAAGGCCATCTCTGCTACATACGCAGCTGGAGCCATGGTTCCCTCCATGTGTATCTTTGGTTGGTGGTTTAGTCCCTGGGAGCTCTGGGGGTCTGGTTGGTTGGTATTGTTGTTCTTCCTATGGGGTTTCAAACCCCTTCAGCTCCTTCTCTTAACTCCTCCATTCGGGACCTCGTGCTCAGTCCAATGGTTGGCTGCGAGCATCCAGCTCTGTATATGTCAGGCTCTGGCAGAACCTCTCAAGTGACAACCATATCAGGCTCCTGTCAGCATGCACTTCTTGGCATCCACAATAGTGTCTGAATTTGGTGACTGTATATGGGATAGATCCCCAGGTGGGACAGTCTCTGGAAAGCCTTTCCTTCAGTCTCTGCTCCACACTTTGTCTCCATATTTGCTCCCATGAATATTTTGTTCTGTCTTCTATGAAGGACTGAAGTACCCACACTTTGGTCTTCCTTCTTGAGCTTCATGTGGTCTGTGAATTGTATCTTGGGTATTCCAAGCTTTTAGGCTAATATCCACTTATCAGTGAGTGCATATCATATGTGTTCTTTTGTGATTGGTTTACCTCACTCAGAAGGTTTTTGTTTGTTTGTTTTCCATTTTTTAAGTATAATAATAAGATGTGATTGTTTTTTTTTGTTGTTGTTGTTGTTTTGTTTTGTTTTAATTTTTTATTTAATCTTTTTTTTTTTAACTCCAGATCTTATCCCCCTCCTGGCCCACCCTCTGACTATTCCATATTCCATACCTCCCATCCCTGTCTCCACAAAAATGTTCCCACCCCCGTACCACCCATCCCACCAGACCTCCCCACTACTTAGGTCCTCCAGTCTCTTGAGAATTAGGTGCATCTTCTCTGACTGAGTCCAGACCTGACAGTCCTCTGCTGTATATGTGTTGGGAGCCTCATATCAGCTGGTGTATGTGGCCTGGTTGGTGGCCCGGTGTCTGAGAGATTTCAGGGGTTCAGGTTAGTTGAGACTTCTGGTCCTCCTACGAGGTCACCCTCTTTCTCAGCTTCTTCCAGCTTTTCCCTAATTCAACCACAGGGGTCAGCAGCTTCTGTCCATTGGTTGGGTTTAAATATCTGCATCTGACTCTTTCAGCTGCTTGTTGGGTCTTTTGGAGGGCAGCTATGATAGGTCCCTTTTTGTGAGCGCTCCATAGCCTCAGTAATAGTATCAGGTCTTGGGACCTCCCCTTGAGCTGGATCCTACGTTGGGGCTGTTGCTGGACCTCCAAGGTTTTGAGAGCCTGTGTTAGAGGATGTCTTTTGAATGTGTTTCTGTGTCTCCTAAAGGAGTATACCTCTCCCATTTCCTAGCACTACTCATTTTAACAGTGACATTCTCAACCTACCCCTTTGATCCTCCAGCCTTTCTATATCCAAGTAGACAGGAAGGTTTGGTAGACTGTATATTCGTGTGTGCAATGTTCTTACCCACTCTTGCATATGATTTGGTATCATCAGCCAATGACAGCTTCCCCCTTTGAAAACATGCCTTTATCATGGAGAAGGATCTGAACAGGTTTTCAGAAGATAGCTCTCCTTCTCCACAGACAGGGACACCAGGGTTGTTTCTGAATCTTGGTTACAAGTTCCTGCTAAAAATAGGGCCATAAGGTCTGTTCTGTTACAAGTCACAGTAATTCGCAAGGAGTTGATTGGTTAATTAAGCATCACCTGACATTTTTTTCAGTTTGTTAGATTCTGAAGATCTTGTTACTAAAAAGATTTGAGTATCAGTGATGAGCCCATTTCTCCAAGTATCGTGGTGACACCTGCTCTATGACATCAGTTCTAATATGGGTTATTGAAAATTACCTTTTCGTTAGTCCATTTATCTGTTGGTTTATTATTTATATTTACATACAGAAATACCATCTTCCAAACTCTATATGTTTGCATGAAGCCACTTTAAAAAAATCAAACTATATTTTGCCAAATATTGAGGAAACTTTCATTTTTACAAGGAAAAATTTTCAGATTATATGGACTGCTATGCAGCATAAGAATGTCAGATATTAGATATAGTACTAATATTGTAACAATTGTGTCCCCATTTTTCTTCTTTTCTACAAAATGTAAGTATATCATATATATGTTTGATTCTTTTAGACCTGAGAAAAACTGTTTTCCTTAATCTTTTTAGGTGATAAGGTGATAATTTTTTTTATTGAAGATTTTCATCTTTCCTGCCATTATCTATCAGAAACCATGAGAATTGTTTACTCTCTTTTTAAAGGGTATATCAAAAGTACTAAAAACTACAGTGTGGAATCCTAAAAATCAATAAAACATTTGATCTGAATCTTTGCAATGTCACTTCTCACCTGGAGCTGTAGATGTCTTTAAGACTGTCTCAGGGACAGTTTTCTTTCTTTCTTCCTTTCTTTTTTACTTACATTTTTGTTTTTTTTCTTGAGGGTATGTTGATCCTGATCAATATGCTGGCATGTCTTTTGATTTGTTTGGCAGGATACCTGCTTTTCTAGAACACTGGAAATATACCTCACTTCATGTAAAATGCTACATTTATTCTTGCACTGAGCTGTAACCAAAGAAGTAATGAAACCCATATATGAGAGTAATTGGTACTGAGTTAAATGATAAAGAAGAGCAATCAGAAAACTGTAGTCCAAGAAAGGAACTCTGGTTCTTCAGATGAGACAGTGAATGTCTATGAAGTAGTCACCAATACCAGCATAACAATTTAGCTTGGATTTTTTTTAAGATTATTCAAATACGTAGATTGAGAATCATATATTTACCAGACCCAATTTTAGAAGATGAGAATATGAAGACAGACAGCAAAGGTAAGGTTCTTGCATTCAGAATTTTACCACAGGAGGAAGAAAATTGAAATGTGTACAGGACGCTGAAATGAAGACATGGGAGGGAGACCTATCAGATAAGAAAATTTACTACAAAAGATTAAAGCTAGGGAATTGCATAGAGTTCATGGGTGATAGCAGGTCAAGTGGTCAAGGTGCAGATCTAAATAACCAAGGATCAGCCATCCCCAAGCAGGAGAAAAGCCTGGTGGAAATAAAATTGGAATGGTTGGACTGTTGAAGAAGACCTTTTCTGTTTTTTAAATCTCAACACCATATGTAATTGGAAAAATACTGAGAATCTGGAAGTGAGACAAGGATCTTGAATTTTTTCAATGTATGGTTTGAAATTATTGATAAATCCCTTCTTATATATAAAGGCTGAAACATGCACCTTATTTAGAAAAAAATTAATTGATGGCAACATTAGACTTGGAATGTAATTTACTCTGTTTAAAAGAATTTATTTCTATTCACAGATTAACATTCATACATGATTTAAAATGAGACAAAATACTTGAAACTTCTCACACTCTAATTCCTTTATCTTGTCCAAGTCATACTAATTGAGAAAGAAGATTCCAATCATGGTTGATAAACTGAATGTCTTAAATTATTGAATCAGATGGTATAGACATGAGGTCTCAGTCTAGGTTTTCAGGAACTAAGTTGTATGTTAGCTCTTAATAACAAGCGCTTATTTCATTCATGCAAGATAGGTACTGCCAACATTCAATCGTATCTTTATGTTAAAAGTTGATACACCTTTTACCACTTTTAAACATTTTATGAATTGACTTTTTAAATTACTTCTTTGCTTTTCATACATTCATTTTATCATTATTTCATTTTATGAATTGAAATATTTTGTTTTTCTTATTTTGCCATTTCTAGTTCTTATTGTATTCATTCATTCATACCTACAATACTGTTTTCTGAGCTGTTTTAAGGCTTTCAACGATAACAAGTAACTACATTTCTCCCTCTGCTCTCTTCTTTTCTTCTCCCCCTTCTTGCTCTACCCCTCCTTCTCCACCATCTCATCTTCCTCCCCTCCTGCCTAATCCCCTTCTTCCTTCCCTCTCTTATTCTCTCCCTTTTTCCATGTCCTCTCTTCTTTCTTCTTACTTCTTTCTTGGTGATTTAGTGATATTGTGTTATGTTTTTCTATAATACGTGCTATCTCGTATGGTCAAAATACTTATTTCTTTTCACAATATAAACATGGAAATTCTGATTACATAAGTGATGGCACCAGGAAATGTGGTCTTTGAAGAATGAGTACGTCATGAAGGCTGGGCACAGGAAGAAGATTTGTGCCTTTATTACGGAGGCCTGAGAGAGTCTGCTTCATTGCAAAAATGAAAGATATAGCTTGTGGTATCTCATAGAACTAGGAATCTGTGCTTGAAATGATTCCATATGTGCTGATGTTTTGGTCTTAGACTTATCAATTCCAGAACCATAATAAATGGATTGATGTTCACAAGCCAGTCCAGGCCTATTTCTTATAGTAGTGTGACTGGGTATAGATATTAAGTATATTAAAATCTTATATTAATTTAAATATTATTTCCCTGTCTATTTTTCATACAAATATAAACTAATAATTTTTGATAAAATATGCATTCATTACTTAGTCCCTGTGAAAACTCCAGAGATGTTAGTTGGGCCAAGTCTTTAAATATTTATGATGTCTTACCAGGTATCAGACACTTGCCAGGTACTGGGAAAAGAATAACAAAGAACACGTCTGATTGTTGAAATTGAAAATGTGGTTGCGGATAGAAAGTGCTTGCAGACAATGTCTATGTGTGATTCATATTCTTGATCAGAGGTATACCTGTGGCATGATGAAATACACTTTGCCTCAAGTACTAGAAATCAGGATTTTTAAACAGGAAACTAAATTACTTAAAACTTTATGCCTCTTATCGTTCTGTCTGCATATATTTGTAAGATACTTCTGAGACCTCTTACCTCACTTCATTGCAACTGCAGCTGTACAGAGATGAAAAGCTTAGGCAAAGCAGAGCAAAGAAAGCTGATAGGGACACATCTTATTCATATGCCTGAGAAGAAATCCTTCATTTTTGTTCACAGTGCTGAGGATTCAATGATATATAAAACTATCCCTGTATGGCTAACTTTAGTTTTATTAGTTGATTTTTTAAATTTTTTCTCTATATCTATCTATCTATCTATCTATCTATCTATCTATCTATCTGTCTTCTCCTCTGTTCTCTCTCTCTCTCTCTCTCCTCTCTCTCTCTCTCTCCTCTCGTGTGTGTGTGTGTGTGTGTGTGTGTGTTGTGTGTGTGTATGAGAGAGAATGAGTGAAATAGAGGCAGAGACAAAGAGAAAATTAGAGAGAAGAAAGGAATTGTACCAGGTCTAATGATAAGCTATATCAAGAGTATCATTTTCTTCACATTTTTATTTAGGACAAGGTCTCACAAGTTTACCACACTAGCCATGAACTCAGTTTGCAGGCTGGGTAGGTCCTTGAATGTCATCAGATGCTCTTGTCTCTGCTTCTGAAGCAACTATTATTACAGGCTTCTGCTACTTGATCTGGGAAAACAGTTTCCACTACACTAAAAAAGATAGAGAGGGAGAAAGATGTCTTTTATTGAAAAATTATAGAACATTCTCAGAAAGCAAACATTTATATTAAAAGGAACCTAAAAGTAGCTCAATATATTTTGCTACACAGTGGGACCTGAAACAGTACAGAATTTTAATGTGTAGCCCAAAATCTAAGGCTTGTCAATGTTATTTTGACTGTGAGAAAAAAAAATAGTATCTATTTTACTATTTAGCTTCTAAACATAAGATTATCATGATAATTATCTGAAACCATGAAAGTACTTTCAATTGATATTCATTTAGATTTTAACTGAGACACTGGGAAGGATATTGATTGTCAGCGATCTTGTCAGAGGATTTGAATGCAATAGTAATAGCATCATCCATCACAGATGACTGCAAGAATCACTGTGACATTCACAAAGTGAAGGCTTTTAGTTATATGAATAGATATTTGTCACTAAGTGTTCAAGAGTTGGTTTTACATATATCATATTCCAAAGTTTGTTTTGTTCAAATAAGTCAGAGACACAAGAAAGTGGGAGAAGTTGGTTCTAAGTAAGAGTAATGAATTGCAGATTTTTCCAAGTAGAAATAATTTGAAGGAAATGTCTTACTTCTCAGTTCTTGATTTGCTCATGTATAAAACAAGTAAAACATATTCATTTCAGTATTATTATGATGACCAGAATTACATAGATAATATTACAATGCATATGAATAAATTTTATGTAATTTAATCATTGTTACTAAGCTATCATTCATTGTATTTTTAGAACTCTGAGAATATTTTAATTTGATATATTTTTTTTAACAATTTAAGTATATTTCAAGGTAGATAAAATTGTTTGCATAAATTATACCCCATGGTATATGTTATCATACACTTTAGGACATATGCTATATCAGCTTAATGATATATCAGCTACAAAATTCCAAAAGACATCATGTTGTGCCAAAACTTACTCTAAGATAAAATTACAATCTTGAAAGGAAGTTCACAAAGACATAGGATGTTTGACTGACGTCTGAAACATTCCATCCTGCAGCTTGTTAAGCTGAGGAAGTTAACAATCCAAAAACTCCAGGAATTTCCTGGATCTGTTCAGATATCCTAGACGTCTCTCTTCTGAAGCATATAAAAGTTGTAAGGACATTTGAAAGACAGTCTCAGAGCAGCCAAGCCACCTGACAGAGACAGAGGCAAGACATGGTGCCTACAAGTCTCTCAGACTAACTGGGCTCTCTATAGGCTGCTCAAATCAACTGAAAAGGAACACACACACTCCGCCTTCCACTGAAATGCTTTTTGGCCGCATCATGCACTCCAGGTTTCCATCTTTGATGAGCCATTACTAATTTGGTCTCATATTGATTCCCTATGTGGGCTCATGTAGCTCCCAAAATAGTGTTAAACAAGGCAGTGTTGATGTACAACCTTAATCCCGCACTTAGGGGCAGAGGCAGGCAAATCTCTTGAGTTCAAGTCCACCCTGGTCTGCAGTGTGTTTAAGAACAGCCAGGGCTACACAAAGAAAACTTGCAGGGAAAAAAAAAGCACAATGGATTTTTACTTTTCATCTTCTTTGTAGAGGGATGGAGCAGAGACTGAGTAAATGGCCAACTAATAACTGGCCTAACTTGAGACCATATCCTGACACTATTAATCATACTACTCTGTTATGCTTGTAGACAGGAGTCTAGCATGGCTTTCCTAGGGGAAACACCATGCTGGATCACACATATGAAGCAGATGTACAGGTTGGTCTTCATGTGGGTCCCCAACATCTGGAGTAGGCGTATACAAAAGTTGATGCCTACATGTGAGATATGTTCTTCTATCTGAGTTGCCTTGTCTGGCCTCAGTGGGAGAGGATGCACCTAACACTGGAAAGACTTGATGTGCCAGGGTAGGGGGATACCCAGAGGGGTCCCACCACTCAGAGGAGAAGGAATGGGGGATATAGTGAAGGATTGTCAGAGGGAGTGGCCAGAAGGAAGGCAGAGAGTGGAGTGTAAGGTGAATAAGTAAAAAAGATGGAAAGAAAAAAGAAAGAAGAAAAAAGAAAGAAAGAAAGAAAGAAAGAAAGAAAGAAAGAAAGAAAGAAAGAGAGTTGGATTGTAAAAAAAAAAAAAGGCACAACACACAACAGATAGATATCTACTCTTCTTCTGTCATTATAGTATCAGAAAAAAATCATGTCATGTGAGGTAGCATAAAGTAAGGTAGAAGAGAGAACAGAGAATTAGATCTAAGCAAATTGCCATGAAGCTACTGCATTTATAGAAATGTGGAATAGTCAGGAGTTGTGGGTTAAATTTTTAACAGCAGCTTGTCTACAATAGATCTGAAATTTTAACAGAAAAACTGGAAGAACGATTATCATATAAACACCTTATCTTGCTTATAAGTTCATTGTAAACATTCAATCCCAAGAAAACTTGTCATTCACAGAAAAAAAAAAATCTAAACATAGTGAATATAAGGGCAGAAGAGTAAAACATAATAGTCAATTAGCTTAGTTTTGTTGGGGGGGTTGTTTGTACATGTTTATAAGTGTGTGCTGGGAAGAGACAGCAGTGCACGCTGGCCTCAATCATTCTGCACTTTATCTTTTGTGATAGAATCTTTCTAAATTCAGTTAGTCTCTAGGCTAAAAAGCTAGAAAACCAGCTCCAAGTCTCCCTTGTTTCTTTTTTATTAGGATGCTTGGGGACCTAAACTCAGATCTTTAATGTTTGTACAGCAAAAAGTTTACTCCTTAGCCATCTCTTTAGGCACCAGTCTTTTAATATTCTAAAATTTAGAATTCCAGGAAAGAAGAAGTGTATGTAAATAAAATGAAGAAAAGAGAGAGCTTATAAGTCAGTCTAAAATATGGATTCCCTGTAGACAAAATTCAGAATGTGCTAATAGAGAGGAGAAAAACATGGGCAGGTGTGTCAAAGCCTGATGAAAACCCTGGCTGACAAGACCCATCGAGGACTGAACTGACGTTTGCTTTGGTGAGATGAAATTTGTTGTTGCTGCTCTGAATTGGTTCAATGGATTAAACTCATTAATGCCTGTAAGAAATGTTCTATTGATAGTGGCAAAACGTGGTTAAGTTGTAATCAAGATTTCTATTTTTACTTCAAGTAAATACGTAAGTGCAGATATATGTTGTTGAGAGTGATCCAATATTAAAGAAAATTGTGCTCATGGGAAAAAGAACTTAACTTCACAAACAAAATAATTAATTAAAATGGAAAATAGTCACAATAGAGGTTAAGTTTATACATTTGCTTAGAGGGGAGCAAGGAAACATCATCCTGCTTAATAAGAATGGAAACATAATATATGGGTAATGACTTAGAGAAAATTATGAATTTGAACTTGGGAAATGAGATTGTAATTTTTCTTTGTTGTGAGTTCTATAACTTCAGGAGAAGAAAGCAAATTATTTAAACAGAGAATGGGATAAAAGTATGCATCTTGGAAGAGGCACTGAAGATTGTGAAATGGTTATCATGAATAAATATAGAAATCAAGTGACTGAAAATATAGAAAATGAAAAAAAAAACATAGAAAATAAAAAAATATAGAAAAATATAGATTGAGCCACTGGAATTTTATGTTTACAGATGTAAATTAAGACAAGCCAGCAATTTTATAAATTTTCTTCTGGCACATTGTAGTTTTTCATCTGTGTGTGTGTGTGTGTGTGTGTGTGTGTGTGTGTGTGTGTGTGTGTATACATATATGTGTGCCATGTGTGTGCGTGTTGTACCACTTATAAGAGGCTATGAATGTGAATGGGAACTGGGAAGTTTATATGGTAGGGCTTAAAAGAGGAAAAAAAGTAGGTCAAAATATTGTAATTATATTATCATCTCAAAAAGTCTTAAAATCTATTTAAAGAATCACAGAGTGTAGGTTGGCCTTGGATATGAGAAGGTTAGAAACATTGATGAGGATTACTTGTTTCTAGTATATTGAATGAATATGATGAAAAGGAAATGAAACAGTTCAAAGGATTTTATATCCAAAATTTATAGTACAGTAATATTTCATGGAACCAAGTCACAAAATCATGGAATGAAAAGGGAAGAGAGAAAGGAATTTATAAATCATGAATAATATTTGCACGCAACTAATGGACAGAAACCGGTGACCCCTGTGGTTGAATTAGGGAAAAGCTAGAAGAAGCTGAGGATGGGGATGACCCAGTAGGAGGACCCAGCAGTCTCAATTAACCTGGACCCCTGAAATCTCTCTAACACTGGACCACCAACCAGGCAGCATATACCAGCTGATATGAGGCCCCCAACACATATACAGCAGAGGACTGCTGGGTCTGGATTCAGTCAGAGAAGATACGCCTAACCCTCAAGAGACTGGAGGCTCCAGGGAGTTTAGAGATCTGGTTAGGTAGAGGTGGGTGGCAGGGAAATCCTCATGGAGACAGGGACGTGGGGAGGAGGTATGGGATGTGGAACAGTCGGAGGGTGGACCAGGGATGGGGAATAAAATCTGGAAGTGTAAATTAATAAATAAATAAAAGATTAAATAAATAAAAGAAGAAGTTCTAATGAAGTTCATTTCGCCATCTCTACAAAGCTATTTCAAACAGGTCAGTCGACTGAATGAAATAGAACATTGGAATTCAAGTCAAAGACCAGCACTGAGCAGCACATTTTGGAACTTGTTTCAAGTAGCACTCATTTTCTTGCCAGCTGTTACCAGTGGGAATGGGTCCCTAAGGCTGTCTGAAGAAAATGTCATCGGAAGTGAATAATTCACTGGCCTGAGCAGCAGAGGGTTTGAAAGGTCATGTATACAGATGATGTACATTCACACAGTGGGAAGGACTGAGGGAAATGACGGATGAATGTTTACAGACCATGCATTACATACATGACAGCACACTGCAGTCGGTTAACACCACAAGTAACAGGAAGAGGGAAAACCTGCCCTTTATACAGACACAAAACCTAAACTTGAGGAAGTCAAAGAACCGAAGAATCAAATACACAAATCGAGTTCAGTATCTGCATGTGAGTAAGGCAGAAAGAGCACAAACCTACAGGGATGTGAAAGGCTACTAATCAAATGAAGCTCTGAGAAAAATGGTTGGTGCGCAGGGAGTCTCTGAGAGTAGAAGGATCAGTTTTAGCATCATAGTAATACATAGTATCCAAATAGAAGACATATAGTAAGTATCCTATGGGTGACAGTGGAAACTTTTCAGTAATTTATTAAATAAACAGGCTGTAAATATCATTAGATTAATACTATACTAATAGGTTTTTTTTAGGGAAATTAGATTAACAATTCTAATTATAGTTTCCCATTTAAAGTTTATCTGTTAAACAGTTTGTTAGTAGAGAGCACACAGACCAAAAGAGAGGCAGTCTACACAAATCATGAAATGTTCTGTATATCTCCACATTTCTTCGTCAGGAGTGTCTCCATGAACAAGAACAGTGGTAGAGAAGGTTTGAATTTCAAACATTGTCTAGAAATTCTAGAATGAGATGAAGTATCAGTAGAAAGGAGAAGATATGAGGAACTCCTTTAATAGTTTGAAAACAAATAATGATATTTACTCAACTCTCTAGAGTTAGTATTAAACTTTATTATACGATTACATGCACAAACCTATTAATGAATGCTCTGATACAAAGCCGTATACTTAGATTAGTTGTAAAATGTTTCTGAGCTGAAATTATATATATATAATTTCATATATATATATATATATATTTCACATATATATGTGTGTGTGTGTGGTGTGTGTGTGTGTGTGTGTGTGTATAAAATGGGATGACTAAAATCCTCAAGGTAAGAACTTTATTCAAATAAGTGAAATGATTTTGGTTAATAGCTAGTAAATTCTAATACTATCCCAAAAGTGGGGAATAAAGTGTTTGTCAATAAATAGATCTGGATGCCATGGCTCAGACAGTGTCATTAGAAGTAAATGTTAATTAGCAGTATTGCTTCCTTTAAACCTGGCAACACTGTCATTTTCAGACATGTACACAGTTTCCCATCTCTCTACTTTTCTTTTCCTTCTAATGCCCAGATGTCTCATTCTTTACTAATAGAGGAAATACTACCACCAATAAGCTAAAGAGAAAGCAATAGACAAATGTTCCTATCCAATTGGAACATTTATTATTAAACTGTAACATAACGAAGTCTTAAAAATACATTGAAAAGGCAGTTTTTATCTTGTTCAGTATTCTCCAAAGACAGAGTACCAAATAGCAATTATTTATATTGCTCAAGAAATGGAAGTCCTATTCTTTGTTATATAGATCGAGAACAAGATAATATGCCAAGGAAATGGTATCATGCTTTTGTGCTAAAACACCTGTATGACCAAGTCAACTTGTGAAAGAAGGGGCTTATTTGAACTTAAGGTGCTGGATGACTAAGAAGCTGTCATGGTGGGGATGCATAGCAAGGGAAAAAAAGGCATGGTGGCCAAAACAGGAAGCACAGATCACATACCTTCAACTGAAAACATTAAGCAATGAAATCCAACTAGAATTTGAGCTTTAATCTCAACGTTCACTACACAGTGACATAATTAATCCAGAAAAGAGTGCTACACCTCTCTAGACAACACATCAACTGTAAAGATGGATCAGATCACTGGGGCATTACTTAAACCGCAATATATAAAGTTCAGACTGCCTAAATAAATTTCAGGTTTTTCTCCCCTCTTGTAAGATAAAATCTTATTTTTACTACCACACACATAGACACCCATGAAAAAAAGGCAGAATTTTCTCTCTCTTTCTTTTGTTTTTGATCTTGTTTATTCTATATGTTCATGAATAAATATTGTTTATGTAGAAATATTCTCCATGTTTGGTAGATTCATGTGTACATTATTATTTATTTTTTTCTCTTAATCAAATGGTTTTAGTTAAGGCACCATTCCATAAAGCATTACTTCATATCTCATGCCCTTCATCCTTGATAATCGCTAGTCTTCCCAGTGATTCTCTCCATTGTTAGTTCTTTCCAAGTTAGAGACTTATCTACAAATATCAGTACACTAGAATAGTCAGTGTATCATTCATGAAGGAGGAAGTAACACTAATTGTTTTGCTTCTAGAATCCAAGTGTTCTGAAAAAAACTATCAAAATGGACTTCTATGAATGGTGATTGTGTAGGTTCTAACTTGAATATTCATTAAGTGTGTTTTAAGGTGTGAACTAATCTGTTTTATCTTGTGTGTAAATTTATTTCTTTATTAAATTATCTGATTTCCATTTTTTTATTCTCAGTTTCATAGAAATTCTACACTAAATTTGGTATATTTTTCTTTTAAGTTAAAATATTATACTAAAATTAATTAATTTTGCACCACATGGAAATAATAAAATACAAAAGTTGCGATTATATTAATGTGTTGCAGTTTATCTGACTTTATTGTGGATTTCACAAACACTTGGCTAAATTATTGCTTCTGATATACTGTTAGAAAAGTTTTGCACTGTTCTATAATTAATTGCTATATAAAGTGGAAAATTAATAAATATGAAAGACATTTATAAAAAGCAACATTGTAAATAACATTCACGTTTGTTAACCTTTCCGCATAAACATTTTTAGCACAATTATTCTGAAAGGCATCGGGGGAATATAATTTTATACCATGGTTAATTTGGAGCGAAACATCTGAGCGAGATTCAGAACTACTCCATCATGCTTGAGTTTTCTGTTAGGCCCAATCAATACCTATGTCTGGGCCTATCAGGTCATTCATCATTACATAACATTTTATAACCTTAAAATTGCCCTGGATATTATTTAATCGAGCACCATGGGCACTGTTCTCCATCATTCCTTACTCTTCCCCCGTGCTATTAGAAGCATCCGTCTGTCATCAAAACTTTCCAAATAGCCTATTCCTAAATATTCCCAGTGACTTCACGTATCCATTCCTGTAATTTCCCAACACACCCTGTCTCTCTTCTGCAACAGTGTCAACTTGTAGTGAAAGGAATTGAACTGATCCTCCTGCTCAAAACAGAATTATGAGCCATGTTGATTTTTGCATTTTCTTTAATTTTTTTCATTGGCGACTGTTTCTCCTCTACCTCCAAACCATACTAAAAACCTCCACAACTCCCTATTGGCTTTCCACCATCCTATTAAGAGTATCATTATATCTGAGCAGATTTTGCCACTAGCCTTCCCTCTGGTTCTAATGTGTTTTTCAACTCTTCAAGCACCAGTCAACAGACTATATAAATAATCCATCATTTAATAATGAACAATACTTAGTAACTTATTTTGTAATCAGTAACAACCAAAAATTCCTATAGTTATTTGGTGTCTGCTTTCTCTCAGAATAAAATCACTTATTTTGTCACTTGGACATGATGACCGAAGCATTCTGGCTATTTCAGGTAGCTCACAGAAAATGTTACCTCTCTTTATCAGCTGAAATCACTTACTTCCTGTCTGTAAGTAGTTTGGATCCTCAATAAACATGCTCATGTCTCATCTACAGCTGTCTCCCATTAAAGATTCTCCTCATGTCAATGATTTCAAAGTAGTTCCCATTGCCTTTTATTTAGCATTTTATTTTTACTACAGAAAGTGTCACAGTCTTAAACAAAACTGATTGGATGTATTTTCTTTGTAATTATTATTGCTGTTGCTGCATATATATGTACATTTTGGTGTTTATTCAGTATTGATAAGAATATTTTTGAATATTCTTTATAACCATATTTATAACCTTTCCTTGGACTTGCAGCTTTTTGTTCCATTGAGCTTTTACAATATCGGAGAACTCTAATATTCAAGGAGCATGTTATTAGACAGATGTCACTATAATGAGAAAAAGTCTTCATTCTATATGAATCTTAAACATATTTTCTTTTTTTCTCATTGTATAGAAAATAGATTATTTTCTCATACAATATATCCTGATTATAGTTTACCTTCCTTCTACCCTTCCCAGTTCCTATCCACCTCCTCATTTATTCAGATCCACTACCTTTCATTCTTTGATTAGAAGAGGCTTCACATTAACAACACAACATAAATAAAAATAAGATAGTGTAAAACAAAGATAAATCACATCAAATTTGGAACAAGGCAAATCGATAGAAGGATAAAAGCATAAAAGAAGACACAAGAATCAGAGACCCACTTGTTGACACCCTTGGAATCTCATAAAAATACTAAGCTAAAATCTATAATATAATGTACATGCAGAACACGTGGTGCAGACTTGTGTTAACCCTGTACTTGCTGCTTCAGTCTCTGTGAGTTCTATGAGCCTTGTTCTCCTGATGGCCTCCATCCCTTCTGACTCTTAATCCCCTTTCTGCCTCCTCTTCTTCAGGGTTCTGTGTCGTCTGAGTGGGAGATTTGAATTTTCCAATTCTCACTTCCTTCATAGACTGCTTAGTAGATGTAACTGGAGATGTCGACTGAGGAATTCCTATCTATCCTAATCTTCATTAAGTTGTAGAAAGCATAAGCATGACATAATATTTGGCTAATCAATTAAAGAGAAAAATATTGTATACATTTAAATGAATCATGACAGGGAAACAAACAGACACAAAAGGGGAGACTTAAGAATCCTAATAATAAGTATACATTTGAATTTGTGACTGATTGTCTAAAATGTCAGACGCTCTTTGTCTTGAGCTTTCTTCATTTCTGTTTAAAAGTTTTATATAAGAGATCTCTCAATGAAGAAATTTCTCTCTAGGCTAGCTTCACCATATATTTTTTTTTCTGTTGGGTTGAAATTCTCTTTTTGGCCAGAAGAAACCACAAACAAGTTTCCAAGCTGCCAGAAACAAGGGTGTCGGGGTGTCTTACTTTTCTTCCCTGTTAGTTTTCCTCATCTTCTTCCCCTGCTCCAAGCTTATATGCATAAAATATGAATTATTGAGTATATATATGAGTTGTGCCCTAAATTGAGAACGTGGCATAGTAGATAACTAATAATATATTGTTGGATATATGCAAAACTAAAGCATCTGACTAAATAACTATTGGTGAAAATAAATTTGAATATGAAATCATTTTCTTTTAATTTTATTTAATCTAATTTTTTCTTTTACACTCCAGATTTTATCCCCCTCCTGGTCCACCCTCTGACTTTTCCCCATCCCATAACTCCTCCTCAGGCCCTGTGTCTCCACGAGGATGTTCCCACAACCCCTAACCTCTCCACCAGACCTCTCCACTCCCTGGGACCTCCATGCTCTTGAGGGTTAGGTGCATCTTCTCCGACTGAACACAGAGGCAGCAGTCCTCTGCTGTATATCTGTTTCGACCCTCATATCAGCCTGGTTGGTGGTCCAGTGTCTGAGAGATCTCATGGGTCCAGTTTAATTGAGACTGCTGGTCCTCCTACAGGGTCGTCCTCCTCCTCAGCTTCTTCCAGCTTTCTCCTAATTCAACACAGGGGTCAGCAGGTTTTGTCCATTGGTTGGATGCAAATATCTGCATCTGACTCTTTCAACTGCATTGTAGTACTCTACAAAGTATCTACAAAGTAATACAAATTAATCGAAACCATTCTAAACATTTTGCCAATGTAAAAAAAAAATGGTGGTTATTATAATGGTAAACAAACATTTGCGGTAGGAAAGGAAATGAATAAATGAATGTGGGTCAAAAGTTGATTTTCAACAGCTGTTAATCCAAAGTTGCTAGTAGACCTTGAAATTTTAAGAAGGTTAAAAAAAAATAGATCTAGTTTTGGGAAACGATGTTTTTTTTTTTTTTTTTTTTTAATTTTAAGGATGGGAGAAAGGAGTAAGTTTACTGACAAAGCAGAAAATAAAGCAACTTCATTAACCATGCGAATTTAGATCCCTATAAAATAGCAAACGATATTTTATTACCTTTTCCAATTACAATTAATCTATTTCTGAAGTTCTAATTAAATGCATGAATGACAAAAGTTCTTGTTCTTCTTTTTGGGAGGAATTTTTGTTGCTTCACTGACAGAATGATGAGCATGACATGGAGTCATTCTTGAATTCAGTTCCAGAAACTCAGGTTTTCAGAGATAATGGACTAAAGTCTTTATAAGCATAATAGTATGTCTAATTTGGTCCTTAAAAGGACAGATATAGACAGTTTAGTTAATAATGCATATTTAAATTGGGAATTTGAAAAGAGGTGGTTATTAGCAATTGTCCTTAGATTTAATTCTTACTAAAAAGCACCACTTCCTTTCATCAAGAATATAACTGTGACAGTCATGATTTGGCTCGTCATTTCTATGTCTTCTAGAATGTACTTCGTTCCATGGAAGGCTACCTGGTTTCCTTCTAATGTCTTTGTCAGAGATGAATTTGTATATAGAGATTGCTTAAATTGCATTTTACAATCAATTGTCTTATTTTCTCTACTGTGATTGGAAGTTTTTCTGGGTATGGTATTATGGACTGAAACCTAGGGTTTTAGAGGTTTTAGGACATCTGCTCAGACCCTTCTGACGTTTAGAGACTTCATTGAAAAGTTAGATGTTATTCTAAATAGGTGTACCTTTATATATTACTTGGTTGTCCTCTCTTTCTTCTTCTTCTTTTTCCTTCTCTCTTCTTCCTTCTCTCTTCTCCTTCTCTCTTCTCTCCTCCTCCTCCTCCTCCTCCTCCTCCTCCTTCTTCCTCCTCCTCCTCCTTTTCTTCCTCCTCCTCTTCTTCCTCCTCCTCCTCTTTCTCCTTTTTCTCTGCCTCCTCCTCCTCCTCCTCTTCCTCCTTCATATCATTTAATTTTTTTTCTTTTTTCTGTATATTTAGTGTTTTGAGTATTTTGTGCTGAGGAAAATTTCTTTTCTGGTCCTGTCTATTTGGTGTTTAGTATGTTTCTGTTTCTTGTACTCTAATAGGCATCTTCTTCATACTAGCAAGGCTTTTTTCTATGATTTTTACATGAAAATATTTTCTAAATGTTTAAGTTGGGATTTTTTTTCCCTTTATGCTTTTGCTATTCTTTTTTTGATTTCATCTTTTCATATTTTCTCACATTTCTTGGGTAAATTTTTTGTCAGGTTTATTTTAGATTTAACATTTTATTTTACCAAGGAATCCTCTTCTTCTATCTGTATCCTCAGTGCCTGAGATTCTCTTTTCTTTATCTTGTACTCTTTTGGTGAGGATGTCCTCTGATTTTCTGTTCCTGGGTTGAAGATCTGTAGTTAGCTTACCTGCATCCTTAACTAGAGTGTTTTGTGAGTTTCAAGGAGTGCCCATTGGAATTAGGAAGAAGAAGAAGCAAGAGATTGGGGGAGGGAATTTTGGAGTGGAATATTTGTATAATTGAATGTAGATCCTGGTGAAGGATCTAGATATCTAGTTTCCTCAGGTTTAGAGAGATTAAACAGTACTGGACAATATATTTCACATAAAATTTGTATTTACCGTTTCAAGTTTGATAGCACTTCTAGTAATAATGGGGGGGGGGGGGCAGTAATGAGCCCTTCTACCCATGATACATAGTAACTGGCTTGATCTTTTACAAGCCTGTGCAGGAAACTAGTTGCTGTGAGTTTCTGAATGCAGTAGTGATTCCATGTGCAGAAGGCTCTGTTACCGTCCTGTCTTCTGTATCTCTGGCTCTGATAATTTTATGCTCCCTTTTCAAATTTATGGTTTCTGAGTCTTAAGGAGGGGTAAATTTAGGGGTGAGATGGTCAATATTCTTTAATAGTATGGCTCTGGTAAGCTGACCATTCTCTAGTGAATGGCTATAGTTTAACTTTTGAAGTTTCTGAAGCAGATTATGGAAATTAATTTTCTATACCCCATATTTGGAATAAAATTGTTAATTTTATACTTGCCTTCCTTATTAACTATACAGTGTATCTTTTCTAGAAAAACACATAAATATTTCTAGGACATAGATTCTAGGACATAACAGAGGCAGGAGATTTTTTTCTGGAGTTCTCAAAAGTTTAGGAACCCTGAATATTTAGATACATAATGTATTGTTTCAGTATTGAAAGTTATAACATAACAAACACCCAGATAGAATCTGCTATATAGTGACAGTTTTGCCTTTTAAATCTGTTTTTTTTTCCCTCTGAGAACATTTAAAAGTACAGCTTAAGGAAGAAGGATATTAACTCAATAATACAGAAGCATTTTTTATTATCATCTGACTCCATCATTGTTTACAGATTGGAACCAATTACTTTATGGATAACTGCATCACTTTCTGTATTACTTTCTGGATAACCTTTGCTTATTTTTTTTAATTTTTTTTTAATTTAGTTATTTAAATCACATCGTAAGTTACTTATTTACACAGAGGTTATAAACACAAAAAGGCAGGATGTGGGGAAGGGAACAGCACCAGAGCATAGGTGTTCAGGGGGAGTACAGATACCTTTGCTTATTTTAAGAATCGAAGTGGCAACTTCTTGTCTCCGATAGCTAGTTCATACAACCAACTTTGTTGTTCTAAGTGGATTTGATGTCCTCACCATATGGCGCTAATCACCTTTTTCCTTCCCAAATAATCCCACTCAATATGCCTCCTATCTACTTACTACCAGAAACTGAAGACAAAATGAGGCAAAGTTTCTGTTAATACAAATAATTTCTTTAAAGTGGATGGGAATGCTAATTGTGACATAGGAACCTAACATTTAATAAACTGTGACAGTGCAGCTCTTTTAATAAACGGGCTATTTAGTTGGAAAGGCATATTAATGGGCACTTTGAAATATAACCTAGGGTACATAAGGATCCTCTTATTATTTCTCTGCCCATTGAAGTCCTAAACTAATATTCAGCTCATTACCCAGATACTTCTATGCCTCATTTCTCATTTTTCATTACGAAGGAAAATCAAAATAGGATCAGTTAAATAGAATTAGAATCATTTAATTTTGCAAGAAATAGGACGCACATAGAAACATAGATCCAAGTTAATAAAGTCTCAGCAATGAAAGAAAATAATGCAGAGAATTTTGAGGACCACATTTTATTGTCAAGGATATAAAAAGTAGGCATGCTTTCAAGAGGAGAGTTGCTACTCCCTGAAATAGTTTCTCGTGCGGTTGCAAAGCAAGGCAGTTTTCCATCTGTATCTCAAATTAATAACATCTGGAAAAAGAAATTGAATACGAAATGGTTTTGCTGCTCTGCAATGTGGACATAGATATATTAACTACCCCCGGTTACCACCCAGAAGCCAAGTGCATTGCATGAAACACTGGTGAGTGAGAAAACTCTTGTGATCTACACAAGGAAAATGGAAAACTACATACAGGAAGCTGAGCACACTAACACATACTGCCAAGTTCTGCAGGAACAAATTGAACAATGCACTAGTTTGCCACCTTCCTACCGACCTTGATAATTCCTTTAGAATATCCTGGTTTTTAGATTTGATGACATTTGCAAGAGAGAATGAATTTAGGGTGGGTGAAGATATCCAGAAAATGTCAAGAAAATGAATACCTTTGTGGAAACTCTGTCAATACTGTGAGTGGTGGGATTAAAAAGAAAATGAGAAAGCAACACAAAATAAACAACAATCAAAGGAAAAGAAATAATCATGCCATCCTTACAAGGAAGTAGGGCTAAGGTGAAAAAAATCTCTTAAATAAGTTCTAGAGAAATACTGAAAATAATGTATTTAATTGAAAAAAAATCATATTGCTTTATATACTGTCATAGGCTCAATGAAACATTGTTTAATATTTATCTCTATTTCATAATGAACTTTCAACCTCAATAAAAATGAATTCTAAGGTTTTTTTGTAAGACATATATTCAACTCGACATAATAATACAAATTGCTTTATATGTCATTTTTATTCTTACCAAGAAATTTTGTAGGAAAAATCTTAGCAGTTCAATGCTACATGTAACTCAACACCAATACATTTTTAAGTTAAATCTCTCCACGTATTCTATAAAGAGAAATGTGGTTTGATCAGTAATATTTTAAGGAGCTACAAATGCCCGCTAAGTAGTCAAGAGAAAATAATTTTCAGAAGTTTTACTCATATTAAATCTTAGATAATCTTTATCTTAATCTATATACTAGGCGCTGTGAGGAATGTCAATATTATTATTTCTTTCATATGATTATAAATTGGTATGCAGCATTAAGAAAAATTAATGCACCTATGAGAATGGAGTAATCCCTTAATGCTTCATACCTCTTCAGTAATTAAGGTATGCTGTTATGGAATATGCTTCCTCATTCACCACGCAGTTATACAGTGAAGTTTGGTAATCTACCCCTGAATACAAAATTCTACTATTTATCACCTACTTAGAAGATCAAATTATATAACTTTTAACCATTTTACTTAAAAATATAGACGAAGACAATTTTTATCGGTTTATTGGGAAGTTTTTTTATAGGCCATATCTGAACTAAACTGAATGCTGGCTAAATTCAATAAAATTCTCGGCATTCTTCATAAACTACAAAGGTTAAACTCACTGTGTGCTTCCATTATATCCTCTGGGTGCTCTCACAGAAAGATTCCCTCAATTAACAAAATTCAAGTTTTTTCAACAACATTCAGTACTCTCAAAGCTGTTCCACTTTTTGTTTTTTTCTACAGATATCTTGAAGGTCCATGAACATGTGTCCTGTGTACATCACTGAACTTTCTCAATCATGTCCCTTAGCCTACAGTATTAGTATTTCTCATTTCACCACCTCCTTCTACATACAGTGTACCTATGCCTTCGCCCTTTGATCAACACTGCTGGTAGCCTCATCTTGCTGTGTATGGGTGTGTTTGTAATGATCAGAAGTGCTTGGGTATTGCCATAATGAAAAATGAGCGCTCATACTTACTGACCATTCATGACATGATTATTGATTACAACTAACTAACTGCCCATTATTTTACTTGGCCCCAACATTGAAAACAAAAAACATTTAAAAACTATTATCTTATACAATTTTTATTTACACACACTGGTCATTACTCAACATTATAAAGTATTTACTACATGCAATCCATTGTTTAAACTACTTGACATATTTTTAAATTACATGAATTTTTAAGCATTAAGTGGTTTATTATCTTTTTCTTCTAGACAAAAATATTCATAATGTGCTAAAGATACTCCCCAGTCTCAAAATATGTGTCTGTATCATGTTAACCATAGGTCTCAGGCTCAAGATTCAGCTCTTGGAAGTGTCTAAAATTATTTACATGCCTCTTTTTATATGAACAAAATATATGTCCAACTAAATGTTATCCACTTACATTCCTACTTTTTAATCTTTTTCATTGATTCTGTGTGAATTTCATATCATGCATCCCAATTCCATTCATCTTTCCATCCATCCATACCTGCTTTTCACCCATGCAACCTTCCATATAAAACAAAACAAAAAATGAATAAATAATAAACATCTCACCTTGGAAGCTTTTGTGTGTCACAGTGTCCCAATACACCATTTGTTTATTCACTTCACTTGCAACTGTTCATTGCAATGAGTCGTTGGTCTGGTTGAGGCCTCTGGCTTCTGCTCTACCATCAATACTATATCCTCACCTGAGCTCCTCTCAGAAACCCAGATGCCTCTTGTTGTCCTGTGTCATAGAGATGCTGCAGTTTTACTTCTGACAGTCTGGCCCTTTCCCGTGCTGCAGCAGTGCATTGATGGAATAGATGTTGGGGCAGGCTAATCCTCAAAATTCTGGATCTGGGCCTGGGTGGTAGTTGAGTTGGTCACCTGCACCCATGCCACCAGAGCGAGCTCTCCTACATTGCTAAGGTCAGTACTCCTGCACTCAAGCCCTGGAGAATGTATCTGCTTTTATCAAATTACTATATATTTTGCTGGCACGTTAATGAAGAACAATATGAAGTTTTATTTTAAAATTAGTATTGATATATTATTATACTTACCACTTGTACATGTTGGCATACATGTTTGTGCTTTTTAAAAACAATACATCAGTTATTTTTGTTTACGTTAAATTTACTTGTTAGTAAATCATACATGGAGGCGATTGAATGAAACAGTATCCTAATTGTCTTTTTATTAATAATCTCTTCCTTAGACAAATGATGAACACTTATTCTTGTCACAGTCTTTTAATCAGAGATAACACACACACACACACACACACACACAAGGTTTTGTTGTTGTTATTTTGCCCCTTTCTTAAAAATAGATTATTTTCTCATGGAATATATCCTGATGACAGTTTCCCATTCTCCCCCCACAACACACACACATACACACACTTCATATTTCTCACTCATATCCCATCCTTTCAAAATCCACTCCCTTCGAGTCTCTCATTAGAAAAGGTCAGACTTCTAAAATATAAAAACAAAATACAACTATATATAATATAAGATAAAAGCAAAACCTCCACATAAAAGTTGGACAGGGAAATTCAACAACATCATCATCATCAACAACAAGAAGAGTCCTCAGAGCAATCACACAAGAATCAGAGACCCACTCTTTCACACACTCAGATGTCCCACAAAGAGCACTAAACTGGAAGCCATAATATATACGCAGAGTATCCTAGTGCAGACCTACCTATGTTCTGTGTCTGATGCTTCAGTCTCTGCGAGTCCATAGAATCTTTGCTCAGTTGACATAAGAAGGTCTCTTTATCCAGGTGTCTTCTGTCCCTCTGACTCTTACATTCTTCCCCCTTTTTCTTTTATTTTCCTGAAAACTAGGCTTGGGATGCAGACATAACATTTTGAGATATGTGAAGCTATTGCGAGGACTTCCGGTCTAGGCCCGAGCCTCAGCAGATCCCAGGAGACAACTCTGCACCCAATCTCACAGAACCTAGAGGAAGCAGGGCTCCCAGGAGCTCTAACCCTAGCAGTTTTTTAGGCAAGGAGGCAGCAACACTTGCCCCAAACAGGGAGTAACCAGGACCCACAGGGATCCAGGAATTCACTCCTGGCCCGGAGCACTGGTTCCCTCCAGTCTCCACCTGAGCACTGAGCAGATCTTGGGACTCAGCTCTAACCCCAGCAGCAACACCCATCCCACACAGTTCTGACACAACCAAGATAATAGGAAAGACAGGCTCCAGTCAGAGACAGCGCAGGTAGCACCAAGGAGATCCAGATGGCGAAAGGCAAGCGCAAGAACATAAGCATCAGCAACCCAGGGTACTTGGCATCATTAGAACCTAGCTCTCCCACATTAGAAAGTCCTGAACTCCCCATATCACCAGGAAAGCAAGAATCAGATCTAAAATCACTTCTAATGATGATGACAGAGGACTTTAAGAAGGATATAAATAACACTCTCAAAGAATTTGAGGAGAACACAGGTAAACAGGTAGAAGCCCTTAAAGAGAAAACAGAAAAATCCCTTAAAGAATTACAAGAGAACACAACCAAACAGGTGAAGGATTTGAACAAAACCATCCAGGCAATAAAAATTGAAATAGAAACAATAAAGAAATCACAAAGGGAGAGTACTCTGGAGATAGAAAACCTAGGAAAGAAATCAGGAGTCATAGATGCAAGCATTACCAATAGAATACAAGAGATAGAAGAGAGAATCTCAGGTGCAGAAGATTCCATAGAAAATATTGACATAGCTGTCAAAGAAAACACAAAATGCAAAAAGTTCTTAACACAAAACATCCAGAAATCCAGGACACAATGAGAAGACCAAATCTAAGGATAATAGGTATAGAAGAGAGTGAAGATTCCCAACTTAAAGGGCCAATAAAAACCTTCAACAAAATTATAGAAGAAAATTTCCCTAATCTAAGGAACAAGTTGCCCATAATCATACAAGAAGCCTACAGAACGCCAAATAGGCTAGACAGAAAAGAGTTACCTCCTGTCACATAATAATCAAAACACAAAATGCACAAAACAAAGAAAGAGTTTAGAGATGTGTGAAATGGAAACTTGTAGTTCTTTGGAAAGTTAGTTATATCAAATGATGTTTTGCTGGAGCACACAGGTCAACGATGTCTTGGTAAAGCAAACAAGTGAAAGACTTTTCCTGAAGCAGACACAAGTGAAAGGGTGTTTTGATATAGCAAACACGTGAAAGGACACTTGATGAAGGAGTGTAAATATGACACCACCGACAGTGGGAAACAAGCTCTGAGCCTTGATTTGGTTTGCCTGTCTTGTTACTCTTCACTGATGGCATGCATGTGTTGATTCGCCTGACATATTGTTGTTGAGCTAAACTTGTGGTAACTAACACTGCCATTGAGAGAAATTTGCCCAACAACTGCTCCGGAGATTCCTGCAGCAGCTTGCCAAGTCCTGTAGCCTTGCCCCAGGCCAGTTGGCGATCATAGCAGTTTCTTTAGGATTGAACTATAGCAGCCTGGTGTCTACTTGCTGAAAGGACGGGACTGTAGCTTCTGGTTTTGTGCCTGGCATCTGCCTGCCTAGAGGACTGGTCTTTAGTTGTTGAATCCTAGTTGGTGTTTGCTATGGGACTGAACTGCTGCCCAAGAAGATCAAGCTCGCACCCAAAGAACTATTGATGAACAGGTCCACTTCCCCCCATCCTAATAACTTTTCTCTTCCACCTCCTCTGCTGGGTGGTATGCTAGAAGAGAGGTTGAACCCTTATTAAAAGTAGGTTGTAAAAAATTTATGCCTACAGCTGTGTGTTTCACAGTCTTTCTCTTCACGTCTCTCTATTTCTTCCCATCTGCTGCAGGAGGAAAGTTCTTTGATGATGGCTAAATAAAGCACCCATCTATGAGTATATAGGACTATCATTAGGAGTTATTTTTAAATTAGTACATTTAATTTTAAAATAAAAATACCTAGTTTTACCAGAAATGTTTGGTAAACCAGTCTTTGGTTCCAAGAGTGGTAATAGTTATATCTTGATATTGATTGACTCCCATCTTTCTGAGGAACTGCCATGCTGCTTTGCATGGTGAATATATACATTTGCAGTAACATTACCATCTTCAGTTATCATCAGGGATTTAGGCCTTCCAAACCTTCCCATGCTGCAGAGTTGCTCTACACATCCTATGAATGCACTTGCTATGCTAAGAATGTTCAATTGTTATAGGAAAATGGTACATAAAGTTGCTAACGAAAAGCAGTAGGTATAATAAGGAAGTAGTTGGAAGGGAGAAAAGACTGGAGATGTACTTGATCAAAACACATCATATGCATATATAGAATTATCAATAAAACCATAAAACTTAAAGTAAATTAGCTAGCACAAGGTTCAGCAAGAGATCTGTAAGCTCCAGCACTAACAATTAATTGAAAAAGAAGCCATGAATTTGAAAGAGATTAGAAAGTAGTATATGAGAGAACTTGGGGGGGGAGAAAAGGGAAAATTATTGTAATTATATTATAATCTCAAAACTAAAATAAAATACTAAACCTGTCATTGCTAAGGTAACTTACCCTGGGCTTGTATAAAATCATTAATTGTATATAGATCTTAGCAGTTTTATTCATTTTTTTAAAGGAAAGTTTCTTTATCATCTGGCAAATATAAGGGGGAGAAGAGATCCTTGGTCCCTTGAAGGCTGGACGTCGTGGGGGGGATACTCGAGGGTGGGGTGAGGTACAGGGGAGGGTGGGTGGGGTACACCAACATGGAGGCAGGAGGAGGGGGAAGGGATAGTAAGTTCCTGGGAGGGAGGGGGGGAAATGGGGTAAGGAGAGAACATCTGAAATGTAAAAAAAAATTTCCAATAAAAAATTTCCAATAAAAAAAAAAAGAAAACAAGTTTTTATAATTCTCTTCCAATAATGTTGTGTATTCTATAATCAAACATTTATTTACTTTTTCATTTACTCATTTGTTTGTTTGTTTTTTGAAACATGCTTCCTCCGTGTATCACTGACTGTCCTGCTTCGTCCGTGTATCACTGACTGTCCTGGCACTGACTTTGCAGATCATGCTGGCCTCTGACTTTCCTGCCAGTGCCTACCAAGTGATGGGATTAAAGGCATGCACCAACATGTCCTGATAAATGTGTCGTCTCACTAGTCAAATTGCATTAAACAGTCTTGTGTATTAGAAAGAAATGATGTTGTGAGCCAACAAATGTGAAATGACAAAGTGGAATATGAGACTGCTGGAGGTTTAAAGACTCAAGACTATCACGAACTGTGGTCAGTCTAAAGACAATTCATTAGCTATATACTCAATACTGTATGTGTTCTATGCTTTCAGTTTGTCCTTCATATTCAATCTTAAGTAATAAAAGTCCCGTGTGTGTACATATATATATATATAATTAATGACATTTATCATGTCCAAATTTCATAGATGTTTTATTAATGGATTTAAAATCTGATTATTATAATAAATGATTAGGTTATATTTTCTACTTTATCAGGGCCTATTTACTTCATACATATAAATATACATCAGATTTTTAGAACACTTAGGCAATTGAGAATATATAAAAGTATCTGAAGCTTTCATCATCTTTAATCTCAAACAAGGTGTCAAAGTCACGGAAGGCTAACATTAACCACTCATATTTTCAAATAAAAAAATATCCAGTTCGTGAGCAGAGAGAACAGAAAATTCCTTTCATCTAAGAAGTCATCTTTCACTGTCTTCAGGTCAGAAAGAAGCTATCGTGAGGCATTTCTTAAATTCTGAAATTTTCCTTTAGTCTATTCTAGTCACCCTTATGAAAGAAAAAAATAATCTGTGACTCAAGAGTTAAACATTACAGTGGTTTAAAGGAATCATTTCCTACGGTTCTCTAATACAGCTCAAGGAACACTGTCCAGTTGTGGGCTGCCCACAGAGTAAACTTTCTAGAAAAGCAGGACTGGTCAGGTTTATTTTCTGAGCTTAGAATTCACAAAGCCTTTGTTCAAATGTTTTAGAAGATGAAGAAAATCATGTACAGTGTGTTTCTGCTTTAATAAGCTAGGGAGCCATAGCTACGTTTTGTTACATGGGACTTTTTTCACTTCCTGTGGTCTGAAAAATCTATACTTATCAAGACAATAGAAGACTATAGGTTTTTTTCCTGTATATGTGTCATACTTATTCGAAGTATCTAGTAATCAACATTGTCCAATGTAAAATATCTACATAAAATAGACACTGAGAACGCATATTTCAAGAAAAAATGATTGATTCTGGAGTATAGAAAGTAGAGTGTAGGCAATAATATATTTTGAAATCATAAAATTAAACATTAATAAATCAAAATAGGGTCTAGGGTTAAATACACAAGAATAATGATACATACATGTTGTCAGGAAATTAAGCAGTAAAGACAGAAGGAGTTCACAAGGAGAGGGAATGAAAGACTTTCCTGGACAATGTGACCTTATCTAAAAAACAATGTATTAATTTATCTTCATGAGGCTTTGAACTATCCAATAAAAGTAATCTAATATTCCATATTTGCTATACATTCTTAAATTTAACATATACTAGAAAAGGAATTTGATTTTTTACAAGTATTTTATAAGTATCACAAGTAAATCTCTATCACAACTTACCTATCATCTATTTATCACGTATCATTATCATCATGATATTATTTTTAGTTTCAATGTATATGTATATACACATGAACCCCACATACACCATTCCCTTCCCTTTTGCTCTAAGAGGGTGTTTCCTCATCTACCCACTCATTCCACCTCACTCCTTTAGCATCCTCCCATGCTGGGGCATCTAGCCTCCACAGTACCAAATGCCTTCCCTCCTACTGATGCCAGATAAGGCATGGACCAGCCCATGTATACTCTTTGGTTGGTGGTTTAGTCTCTGGAAGCTCTGGGAAGTCTGGTTAGTTGATATTATTGTTTTTCCTATGGGGTTACATCCCCTTCTGCTCCTTCAACCCCTATCTTACTTCTTTCATTGGAGTTCCTGGGATCAGTCCAGTGACTTACTGTATCTTCATCTGTCTTAGGCAGGAGCTGAAATAGCCTCTCAGAGGACAGCCATACCAGGCTCCTGTCTGCAGGCACAATCTATCTATCTATCTATCTATCTATCTATCTATCTATCTATCTATCCATCTGCTTGTCTGCCTGTTGGTCATCCAGCAATCTATCCATCTAACTTGTCAGTCTACCTGTCTGGGACTCTTATCTTAGTATCCTGATGGAAATGCTGAACAGGCAGATTATCACTCAGCGTTGGCAGGCCCATGGGTTGAATGCTCTGGGTACATGTTAGATATGGAAGTTACAGCTCTAGGTATTGAATAGTAGAGGCTTATGAGTTTTATAACTTGAACTTGATGAATTATAAAGCAAGCAGGAAAACCTCTGAGAGAGTTTAGAGAGAAGAAGGAGAAGGGAGAACTGTCAGAATATCAAAACAAAGGAGATTAAGGATTTACAGGGTAGGCTCTCATGTCAGAGTAATAGTCTATTAAACCCTGATTGTCCATAGCCCTGCATCCAGTACACAGCAATCCATATCTCATGGAAGGCAATATTTGCAGCAATATAATTACTGTTACAACTGCTCTCAAACTGAGGTGTAGAGACCCTCAGCTCCTAGTCTTTATTGGTGTTACAGCTACCTTGTAGTAAATAATGAAATCCTCCGCCGGGAGAATTTGGTAACTCCCTGGTATCCTTATAGTAACTGGGGTGAATGCGTTCTGGTTGCCATTTTTACTACACCAACTACATGGATGTGATGACACAGTATCTGTGTCCATATAGGTGTCCATCCTGATGTGCTTACAAAGCCTTGTTATTTTGGTGTCATCTACCAACTCTAGATCTTAAAATCTATCTTTCCATTTCCTTCTGGATTCTCAAAGGAAGGGATTTTATTGGCATGCCCCATTTAGGACTGAGCATCCCAGAATTTCTCACTCTGGGCTTGCTCCCTTCTCCAGCAGCAGGGAGCTTCCCTGATGATGGCTGAACAAAACACTGATCTATGAGCATAGCAGAGCATCATCGTAGTCACTTTATTGCTACATTCAGGTCACTTCTTAATTCAACTGGGAAACACACTCAGTTGCTGCTACATGGTGTTGCTATATATAAGGCCAATTAAGAAAATCCGGAGTGATCTTTTGTCTACTTATGGCTTTTCTTATAGACAGGACATTATGGGCTAGTATGACACTTACAGAAGCATTTTCAGTAGTAGCTCAAGAGTTATTAAGCTGATAAGAATTAGAGATTAAGAAAAGCAGCAGCTCTAGAGATAATAGATGGCAAAGGAAGTGCAGAGATGAGCACATAGATGGAGAGCCAATATGGCAGAAAGCAGGAGTCTTTGAAGAACTGAGCGTAAGAACATATCCATCCAGTCACTGGACAAATACCCGGAAGTTACCATAGTCTAACTATGAGGCTAAAGATCTCATTACCCAGTAATTGATAGCTGTAACACCAATTTCAACTGGCTATCTCTCAGAACTATCACCTGCCTTTCTTCGAACGTGGTAATGGCATATTATTAGCCCAATACAATTATCAAAATTCAATGTGTGTGTGTGTGTATCTTTTCATTGTAAATTTAAGAATTTTGGAAAATCCAAATTAAATATGGTTCTGTCTTTGCCTATGAATTAAAAATATGTGTGAATGCACACACAACATTATAGAAACACTTCGTATATGCCTATATAGTGCATGCATGTTTATTTGTCTATTTCTAGGACAATGTCAAGTCAAGAAGCAATATTCAACTTTTACTACAACTGTGCTTCAGAAATGCACCTAGTTGTGTGGCTTTTCATACAAACACACTTTTCTCAGCTACAGTTCAGCAAATCTCTTCCTGCACCAAGCTGAACTCTGCTAACCTTGGAAGGGTTTGGCTCTGTTGGGGCTGCAGGTAGGCTGTAGGTCACACAGCACATCTGATTCCCAAGTCTTCATTGAAAGACTCAATTTGAAAGAATGTACTGTTTGAAATCTTGTCAGGGAAAAGGCCAAGTGGTTAGGATCAAACAGAAACTTACAAAATCTTTAAAATTCTCAGCCACAAAGTGGCCTGTCATAATGTCTCTTTAGATTTTCTTTTTGGTCAATATATAACATACAAATTTCAAAGTCACTGGAGGCTGCAATACATCATATTTCCGAGTTGTGGTGAATCACAGGAACAATGCATAATGATTGGAAGGACTGTAATTTCTATTCTAAAGAAGAAACACAGACAGTAAGCAATAATTAACTGAAGATGATGTTTTAAAATGTTTTCTTTATCACAAAGACAGCCTAAAGAGATGCATTCTCAGTTCCTGCCTTGTGACATATGTTATTATGTATTGTCTTCATTCACCAATGAAAGTACCAGTGGAGCATAAAAGTAGAATATCCATAATTGATTTCAGTGCTTATAACTAACTGTTGAGGTACTAAACTTTGATATTTAGGAGTTGAAGTAGCTATAGGGTAAAATGGTAAATTATTTCAGTAAACAAAAATTTAATCTTTCAGTATCATAATGGTTTTATATCTTATTTTTAGTTTTATTTTCAGAAAGGCTTCCCCAACTGAGTGTCAACACTTGTTTTATATCTAATTTTTACTTTCCCATTTGTCAGACAATGAATAACTTATAACATCCAATATTAAAAAAAAAAAAACAATAAAATAAGTAAAACTCTATGTATGTCACAATTCCATAACTACTGCTTCTTCTCCAAATTGATCTCCTATTTCCTATTTATGAGTTTCTATTGCTGTGATGAAACACCATGAATAACATAACTTGGAAAAAGAAAGGGTTTATTTGCATTTCCACTTCCACATCACTGGTCATTAAAGGAAGTCACACAGGGACTCAAGCAATGTTGAATGCAGAGACTATGGAGGGTTTCTGCTTACTGGCTTGCTCACCATGGATTAGTCAGCCTGCTTTCTCACAGAACCAAGGACCACCAGCCCAGAAATGGGAACATCCACAATGGCATGGAAACTCACAATATTTGATTTTATATCACTTTTTGTTTTCAATTCCTAAATATTATCTTTAATCATATTCCTTTGATTATTCGTTTATATTTGATCCTTTTTCCTCTTAGTCCTCAAATGTCATGAAATCCATTATCCAGTTTAAGAATACTTTGGTTCTGAATTCTACCTCATTTCTTTTCTCATTATGATGTAATTTGTCTATTTGCTTTTATTTTTTCCACGGAAGTGCATTTTTCTCATTTGCTTTAAATCAAATCCATTATAAGCATAGAAGATAAGAAAATGTGGGAAAAATCAAGAAAATAGTGTTGTCCCCTTGTATCCCTCCAAGTTCAATGTTTCAAAGACTCTACTGTTTATTAATCAGCTCTTGCTTTGAAATTTCCTCCAGCTGCATCTGTATTCTTTGAAACTTTTTCTCTCTAGTGAGTGTTTACTAAGAACATTAATTGTCTTCATGTTACCCCAAAATTTACTGTTAAACCTTTACTCCCTGACATATAATTTCTTTTATATGTTTTTTTAAATACTCCATATTTTAATCATAAAACCCATAGAAGACAATTTTAAATGAAATAAATGATCACTTTAAACAAAAGACAAAGCTCTAAATACTATTTTAAATAAAGGCTCTGTTTTATCACCACCAGTCATCTGACAAATATTTTGATACTTCTCTGAACACAGGCTATGATTAAAACTGACATATTATTGAATGGAAGATCTCATAGTTATTTTCCAGTTAAGACATACATGGCATGAAATTACTTGAAACAGGGAATATTTTGACAAATGGAGTGAGATTTATTATTCAACATTGAGAAACACCTGGAATTTTCTTTTTTTTTTTTATGAACCATGACTTTTACTTTCTTATTGTGATGGTGTTTAATAAGATTTAATAATAAACTTTTATAGAAAACATATAAACTTTATAATAAATTATAAAACATCAGCTATAGTAACAAAAGTGAGTAATTCTTACATAAATCTAATGCAAAATTAATTATTGCACTGTAACTAGTCCAGTCACAGGATTATTTTGCATTTATAAGAATAATTCAGTATAGTTTGATATCCTTAAAAAAACAAAACTCAGAAAGTAATGTATTCTCTTTTATGTGTCCATTGCTATCTGTTAAGAATATGTAACTACTATTAAATTATTTTTCCACTGCACAGAATTCTCCAAAGGCATTGTCTTATTTATTGTTCTATTGATGTCATCAGCCAACTTAATAAAAACAACATATAAAAGAAATGTTTTTGTAGGGTTTACAGTTTTAAAGGTTTAGAATCAATGACCATCATAGAATATCAGAAAAGCAGGCATGATTCTTGTGCAGTAGCAAATAGTTTATATCTTGAGGACCAACGAACCCAGACACACACACACACACACACACACACACACACACACACACAGACACCACACAGACACACACGGGGGTGGGAGGCAGACAGAGACAGAGAGTGAGAATGACTGAAATCTCTTGAATTCCAAAGCCAACTCACAGTGACATTCTCCAAGGCTACACCTTATAATCTGCCCCAAAGAGTTATACAACTGAAGGCACACACACATTAACACACATCAAACACATTAACCTAGGAAGACCATTCTTATTTAAACCACCACAACCACTGAGACTAGTAATGGAGTATATTTTATATATTAAAAAAAATTTACTCCAGTGTTAATGTCTGGAAGAATCACAAAGAAAAAGGATGTAAAGCATGATGGTATGATAAGAAAATTATCCCACTTAGAAGACATTTTTCTTATTTATGTTATGTATGAGTAAATTAACATGTGAGCTATATCCAATACTACATATAAATGATTATTTCATTGACTCATAATAAATAAGTGACTATGGATACTATTTTATTTATCATTTGTAGAGGTTAATTTTTATGTTAAAGAATGGTGTTTAGTACTTTCTCTAAATATCTTATTTTAATATGCAAACTGGAGTAAGAAGACGCATTTTCATTAGCTCTATCACTACATCTTATAAATAGTATATTTTATTTTGTAGTTTTTTTTAAAAAGTATTAAATATAGGATAAAGGTTTTTAAACAATTTCCAGAATTGTCTCTAATCTTCACACAAATGCAGTATAAACCAAATGAACTGTGTCTGTGTAACTGGCCCCTTATGTCAGCTAGCACTGAATACAAAGATAATAGAGATCTTTTGAATGTTCACTCAACAATTTTTGTAAATTTTTCATATTGGAGAGTGATACCATTTATATTCATTGAACCACAAGGCCAAATTCTTTTGGAGGAATAATTATATTTTTAACTAAGGGGGAAAATAGTCTAATTATCTTTATTTGTCATATCCTACTATAAATCTCTTGAGTGATGGTCCTTTATGGCTTAATATTTCCTGTGACAAACTACTCTGAAAGAAGTCTTGGGAGAGAAAGGATTTATTTAGCTCACAACTCAATTCAAGATATAGTCTGTCATAGTGGAGACATCAAGGATGCTGGAGTTTGGAACAGTTGGTACATGACACCTACCTTTAAGAAAAAAGGAGTGAAGAAACATGTGTTGCTCTCTCATCCTATGTCTCAATGTTTGTGTTGTTGTGTGTGTGTGTGTATGTGTGTGTATGTGTGTGTGTGTGGTGTGTGTGGTGTGTATGTGTGTGTGTATGTATTATTATATATATAATATATATATATATATATATATATTCTGATAGTGAATGAGATCACTCACAATGGATAGGGCCCTCTGTTTCTATGAATATAATTAAGAAAACACCACAGGCTAGTGTTCAAAAGCCCCATGTTTCTGGTGTTTCTAGATTCTGTATAGTTAATGACAGACAGAATCATCAACAAAAATCCGTTGATGCTTACTCAGCAAAGATTCTTTTAAGTTACACTCAATGAGTTTAATGTTTAAAAACCAGTACTTATTTACTCAACTCTGACTTCACTGTCCTTATGCACCATAGTTCTCTTGTAGAAGAAGCACCGCATCTCTAACCATGTTAATTAATGGAATTTCCCACTATCTCTTAGCAGAGGGTCATCGGCTCACAACGTTTTGGTGAAAACTGTCATTAACAAAAGTCCAGAACACTGAGAATCCCTACTGGTACCAACTATGCAAGTACTATTGGACACTGTAGCTAGAGCCAAGACTGTTTCCATGTAGTGAGAAGTAGACATTTTCTTCAACTTTCAATGTGTGCTTCTCCAAAATCAAACTAAATCTCTCTTAATTGTCTTAGTGTGTGAAGGCAATCCTCAATAGGCAGGTGGTTTATTTTCATTTTCATCACCCTCCCCAAATACATTCAATTAATATATTCAGCTCTTCTACCAAACTTATTTTATAAAAGAAGGCATCTGCACAAAAATAAAGTGTCTGCACATCTTGTTGATTCTCTCTACATATATCTTAATCCATTTACTAGTCTATCTCCATAGACAAAATTCTGGTGACTATAACCCTTATTAAGACTTTTCCTGCTGTTGACAAAATCCTGCTCTTGTCTCTAGAATTCATACTCCTGCACAATGTCCAGATTAACTATTTAAAATTGAGTTGCATCATATACCTGCTTTGTCTTAGATTTGTATGCTTCCCTATTAAATGTGGAATAAAATTTAAAAATAAACATCTCCTTGCAGCTTCCCCATAGGATTTTTGAGCTGCTACTCTTGCTTTTTCACAAGCCATTTGGCAGTTTTCAAGTTATCATTAAGACTTTCTCAGTCTCTGAGAGCTCCAAGGGTTCAGGTTCGTTTACTCTGTTGATCTTCCTGTGCAGTTCTTATCTCCTTAGGGCCCACAATCCTTCCATCTATTCTTCTTTAAGAGTCCTCAAGCTCCATCCACTGTTTGGCTCTGGATGTCTGTATCTGTCTGAGTCAGCTGCTGGTTAGAGCCTCTCAGAGGACAGCTTGCCGGTCTGTTCTCAGGCTGGAGGTTTAGCTCCTGGGAGCTCTGGTTGAATCTTTTGATACTCGTTCTAAAAAGGACAAAAACACCCTCACTTTGGTCTTCCTCCTTCTTCCTGAGTTTCATGAGGTTTATGCGTTGCATCTTAGGTATCGTGTGTTTTGGGCTAATATCCGCTTATCAGTGAGTGCATACCATGTGTGTTCTTTTGTGATTGGGTCATCTCACTCAGGATGATATTTTCTAGCTCCATCCATTTGTCTAAGAATTTCATGAGCTCATTATTTTTAATGGCTGAGTAGTACTCCATTGTGTAAATGTACCACATTTTCTGTATCCATTCTTCTGTTGAAGGACATCTGGGTTCTTTCCAGCTTCTGGCTATTATGAATAAGGCTGCTATAAACATGGTGGAGCATGTGGCCCTGTTGCATGTTGAAATATCTTCTGGGTATATACCCAGGAGGGGTATAGCTGGGTCCTCAGGTAACACCATGTTTACCGTGGAGCATACCTAGTCTACACAGATCTACCTCCATGGGCTGAACCTAGGCCTCCCTGCACATATGTTGTAAATGTGCAGCTTGGTTTTCATGTAGGTCTCAAACATCTGGAGTGGGGGCTATCCCAAAACATGCAGCCTGTATATGGAGTACGGTTTTCTAAAAAAAAAAAAAAGAAAAAAAAAAAAAAAAACATTGTTCAGTTATTCATGCAATATTATTTTTTTATATCTCTTGTATTCAGTTTGCAACTACTTCATTGAGAATTTTTGTATGTATATTCATGAGGGATACTGGACTATAATTTATATATTTTTGTTGGGTTTACACTTGATTTCACTATTTCAATATTATTTGCTTTGTGAAGGAGCTTATTGTGGTTCTGAATTTTTTTAAACATAACTCAAAAAGAGTTGCTTGTTTGAAGGCTCTATAGAATTCTTGTATAAGTATATCTGACCCTTGGTATTTTGCTTGTTTGTTTATTTTCATTTTATTCTGTTTGAATGCTTTTTAAATTTTTTTGATTTTGCTGAAAATAAAAAAAAAAAAAAAAAAGACTTTCTCATTTCTGGATCAAAAACAAGCCAAGTTTAGATTTATTCCCTTGGCCACGGAAATACAGATATGTGTTCTGGATAAGAGTAATTTCCCCGTTTGTTTAAACGAACACCCACTTCATGCAAAGTTCACAACAGATAGTGGTCCCAATGTTTTTCTTCATTTTGCCAAACATGATGTGGACGAATCATGATGGGATTTGGATAATTGATACTACTTTTAAAAATTTACATCATCACCCTTGAACAAAGAGATACTTATGGCTAGCACAGGGAGATATAAAAAGAAGCTCAGAATTTGAAAACCATGATTAACATTTATGTCAAACTCTGATTCTAGTTACTTTTTCATTTTCAATTAATAAATACCTTATAATTTTATCTAGAGGATGTTGAATTCTCATTTTCATAAGACCATTTTACATTTTTTTAAAACAGTTAAAACTGTGTTATTAACAAATGGAGGTGCAATATTGTGATTCTACAGGAATGTTTAAAATCACCTAATATTTTGGGTCTCCATATATTTAGGACATGTTCATTGTTAGTTAAGTGTACTGCTGGAAAGTTACTTACACAACAGCACAGTCATTTTATTCCAGTACTAAACTATGAAAAGAATAATCCTCTGGAGAAGTTTTAAACGAATTCGATGCAATACATACTACATTGCAGTGCCCAGTACGAAGCAACCCTCAACAAACTGTTCCTATCAGCAATTACAATTGGAAAACACTACGATCAAGCCAGGCTCAATATTGCCTAAGAAAGTATATGAGTCCTCCCCAAAAATTCCATTAATTATTCTTTTTCTCCATTATTCACCAGTGTCAACAGCTTAATTTACCACTTTGTCGCATCTGAAGATGCTTTTCCTTAACTCAAATAACTTTCATGCAATAAATTAATGCACGTAAGTCCAGATTCTGAAAACACACTCCTAAGATTGGTTTCCTTGCCACCACATAATTACAACTGTCAATTCCTATTTCTCCAGTGTTAAGTGCAAGCTCACCGGTAATGACCCCTACTGGTGAGTAATTAACTCCCTCTGATCTAGGTGTCAGAATTTCTGGCTGCTGTGTGCTAATGCGAAATTCACTACTACAAAAGATGTAGCAAAGTCACAACACAAACAGACTCTTCAGAGAACAAAATCCCAGCAGGCTAAAGTTTTAAAATAATTTACCTGCTGGCAGATCCAATAAACCTGCTGATTATTGGCTACTCTCCCCAAAGCCTGCTGGGCTTACCTACTCAACTGAGCAGGCTGCTGTTCTAAGTGATTGCTAACAGCACACGGCAAGGATCTAGAAACCGTGGTTTATTATTGCTATCAGGATAATGAGGAGAGTACTTACTACTTGCCTAGAAATAACATGAACAATCAGGATATATTTTCATGTGTATTTTTACTGTGCGATGGTTTTCAAGAGAAAATCTAAAGCATACGCAATCATATTTATCTACTGCTATTGCACAGTGAGTACTTTTGTTGTTTTGTTTTCTCTTCAACAATGTATTTAAAATATTATTTTAAAAAACATACTGTTAATACTTTGTTTGGGAAACATGCTGTGCATGAGTGGATCTCATAGACTGCATTATTTACAAGCAGAAAAATTGTTAACATGTTTTTAGGTAAAATTTTTTTTATAATATGTACTCTTGTAACTAAATCCGTGTAAGATGTAGAAATATGGGGATATGTTGATAATTATTTCATAGAATATAGTATGATGTGTTACCAACATGCTAATATTCTCATAAATAGGCTATAGAATGATTCCTGCCTCTCTGTATATTTGCAATGATAACAGTGTCAGGGGCAGTTTGTCTTGAAACTCTTTACTTCAAGACAGTCTTCTTGTAATTTCTGCATTCACAGTCAGTGTCCTATTGATACTTGTTTGAAAAGATGTGATGAACAGTTTCATGAAACTTCTCTGAATTAAATGATGCTCAGTACTTGTCATGGAATATTGTGAAATTAGGTGTAAAGAAGCCTTCTAAAGCTAAGAATTTTACAGTTCTCCCTCTAGCATGGCGTGGTATGGAAAAGCATGGGCTAGCCTTGATACCTGGGGATGTATTTCAGCAGTATCCCTTTATAATGTAGGTGATGTCACCTATGTAACTTTTATGTTTTCCCAGATAAACAGACATGGTGGAAGAACCTAGGAGTCCTGTTATGATATGCATCCAACTGTTGCATTTCAATGCTTAGCCCCTTCTATACAACTTATAATTGCAGTAGTTATGCACAATGATTCACAGCGGCATTAGAGCGAACTCATAAAATGTCTATATTAGACAATGGATAGCTGAGAATCAGTGGGAAGTAATTGACTAGATCTTTGAATCTAAAGAAATTTAGAGAAAGAATTCCAACCCACAAAATCAAAGACCCAATGTGGTATTCTGTGTGAAATCTACTTTAAAAGCTCAAATACAAACCACAGCAAACTTTAATGTGATGATTGAATAAATTCTACTAAATGTCTAAACATTTTGTGTACAGTTGTTCTTATTTGTTGCTCTCAGTTGTCTCTATATGAGTCTCAGTAGAAATAAGAGTTGTTTGAAGACTGACCTAAAATAATTTTGCTAGGTTCTCCTAAGATGTAGTGGCTGGCATTACCCTTTGTTAACCTAGATCAGGTATAAAATGCCATACACTATCCAAGGAAGCTATATAACTTTGAAATTTACTGCTGATTACCTTTTTTGTAAGTCAGCAGACTTACTGAAGAATTCATTTTAAGGACTTGCCTTTTAATCATTCACAGCCATTGTACTCAGTTCAGGACTATGGATATTGTTGAAATGAGTCAAAACTAGCATTCCTGTTTTGCAAAGACATAACACAGAGAATAGCAGACCTGGGTATTTTGCTTACCTAAAAGAGCTTAGGATGCAGCTTCATGCTGTGGTGCCTTCTATTATTGGAGATGGCAGTAGTATATTCATAAAAATGTCCTTTCCCTACCACTTGATTGTAGCAACAAGAATGGCAGGGCAGTCTCTAGGTAAATGCTGGGGACCTCACAGCCAAAAGCATCTCCCACAGGAAGACTTGATTAAGGACTGCCTGAGAAACCAAGAATTGCTGGTGTGACAATGCCAGCCAATCAGGAACTGCTGTTTAGAAGAGATGCTTTCTTGGGACCAATGTGGAAGTGGGTGGAGGGTATTAAAGGAGCTTGCAAGAGAGTTCAGAGAGCTTGGTGTGGCATTTTTCATCTGGCCCCAGAGTCTGTGTCACCTCTGTACCAACTCACCTCCGTCCCCCAAGGGCAGGTAGGGTCAGGCAGTGAGCAGTCCCTGTTCAGGCAACACTTGATTTTCATAATTGTTTATACATATTTCTTTCACTATTTATACATTCTAAATGTTGCATGAAGAAACATCCTGTGATCATCAACATAACATATACAGCTATAGTCATATACAATACCATATATATCTATAAACAAACACACACACATTATATATATATATATATATAAAAAAAATGTTGCTTTTATTTTAAAAAGCTGTAGGACATTCTATCATTTAATGGAAATAATTGGGAAGATATAGATAGATAGACATACACAAAATTTAATGTTGATACAAATTTGCTGTGATGCCATTTTTAGTGAGCCATTATCTATGCTTTATTTGAATTTATATTTTTAGTTTATTACACTTATTTCTTTCTCACAAATCTCTTTCTCTCATGTATGTGAGTGCAAGTGTGTGTGCATATGTGTGTATGTGTGTGTGTGTAGTGCTCATATGCACATGCAGGCATATAGAGGTCATAGGACAACTATGTGGAACTGGTTCTCTCCTTGCACCATGTGTGGAAAAGTTATTGAACTCAGGTCATTAGGTTTGATGACAAGGGCCTTTATTCATTGAGACATCTTACCAGACTTATACCTGCTTTTAAATCATTCATAAAATACTGCTTGTCTTTCTACCTGGATCAATTGCATGTCTCTCTTTATATGCTGAGTTCCATGCAGTTCTAGGTCCATATTCTCCATCATACCTACTCTACATTGCCAAGAAGCCTGCCTTTCTTCCCACTACAATATTAAGCACCCTTGGAACAGGCTAGTCTTCTGCACACCCACTGAGCTTTGAGCCTAAGCTTTATCATTAACCCCTGATCGTGAGCTGTCTATTTTTCTAATGACCACTGTGCCCTGTGGTATCTGCTTGTCCCAGTAGGAATGTCTTGAAAATTACTCTAATTGCATATCCTCAAGGCCTAACATTTATGTTGTAAACTTTTTCTTAAAGTTGTATATTTTTAGTTTTGTTATTTATTGAACATAGTCTCTTCTATGTCAAATAGGAAAGGGAAAATTGTGAACGTTCTATTTTTCACTAACATTGCATGATGTGAGAATTCTCAATGCCCGTGAAGACAAGGCTGTCAGGGTCTGTTGGGCAAGGGGGGATTGATGAGAAATGAAAGATATGTGAAAGATACTTTTTTTTTCCTTTTTAGTAGGCTAAAGGCAATTAGCTAAGGTAATCTTTTATGGCTGAGTTACCCTGTCATGGATCGAGGAGAGAAAATAATTGGAAATATGTGCTGAGACTTTTACCCTCAATACTCTTGCCTTTCAATCTGCAACCAAATTTGAAGCACAACACAGGGGCTGGAAGACATCAATCATTCAAATCCATCAATCACAGCTCATGCTGATAAGGAAGTAGAGTAAGGTGAGACTTCAAATTTGTAAAAAGCACTGTAGAAAATCAGTGTGGTGATTCCTCTGCTAAACAGAAAAAGACATACCTCAAAATCCAACTAAACCTCTTTTGGTACATGTCCTAAGGGTACTTCATCCTACCACACAGAAAATGGTTTAACTATATTCATTGCTGCTCTAGTCTTAAGAGCAAGAAACTGGAAACAACCAAGGGCCCCTCAACAGTTGAATGAGTAAAGTGATTATAGTACATTTACACAGTGGAATATTACTCTGGTGTTTAAAAAGTGAAATAATGACTTTGGCATGTAAATAGATGGAACTAAGAAAAAAAAAAAAAACATTCTGAGTGAGGTATCCCAGACCCAAAAAGATAAATATTGTATTGATTTACTTATACATGCATGTTAGATATTAAGTCATTGATGTTGCAAGCTACAATCCAAAGACCCACAATGGTTAGGTATTGAGTAAGAGACTAGGAGAAGACACATACATTGCACTAGGAGAGGGAAATAGAATAGAAAGTTCTAGACAGATAATGGAGGTTGACTGGAATAGGAGGATCATGTGAGAACCAGGGAAAAAGCCAAATGAGGGGAGAATACAGGAAGAGACAACTAGATATAAGAGCCATTTGAGGGGTAGTTTAGGAACCTAACACACACACACACACACACACACACACACACACACACACACATATATATAATGTACAGAGCCTAACTGCCTTTCTTGTCACCAAATGAAACAACTCTCAAACAACCCAGGCTGTTGTGAAGATTATAGGTTGCTTTCCTTAATCTGACCACAAAGGCCTATTTCTTAGGACTTTATCCTTATTTCTTCACTCTCAAGATATTTATTGTAATGATATTAAACAAAGAAATGTAAGTAAATAATGCTCACAAGGATTAGGGCAAGAAAAATAAAAGATCAAAGCAGAAACTCAAACTAAGAATCATTTTAAAAAGCATGAATACACCCAACGGAAGGTAAACTTAGAGAACACATCAAGAGTGGTGGCTCATACCTTCAATCATAGTGCTTTGGAAATGAGGCAGAAGTATACTTCATGTTTGGATGACATGGGCTTCAGAGTCAAATCTTATTTCAAAAGAAGCAATTCAGATAAATGAATAAAAAACATAAAATAGAACTCTGCAGAAACTCAGGCAATTGGGGCAAAAGATTTCTTTTTGTTTTTTTTTTTATTGTAGAATATGGCTTATGCCTTTTATTCCTTAGCTATCCATATGTAAAAATACCCCAGCCAACCTACTATTTATGGTTGATTTTTGAACTGATTTAAAACAAACTGTGAAAAATTAATCATATTCAGAATACTGGGTCACTACAAAAAGGTAAGATGAAGATTTCAAAGGCTCTGTAGAGCTAAGAGATTGTTTAAGTCTAAATGTTAATAAGAAATTATCCCTAAATTTTGATCATTCATACTTTCCTGAGAGAAATAAAATATTTCCTGAAATTATCAGTACTACATAAAAATTCGTGAAATGCAGAAAATAAAGTGAAGATAACAGAAGATATCAAACATAGAATGTTTTTCCACTATCCATGCAAATGTGGTAGTGAATCCCCAGCCAAGACAATTTTGAATAATCATTAAGTATGAATTATATCTCAAATTTTGTCAATATAATAACCTTTTAACATCACCAAGACAAAACAGTAATCAATCAAGAAAAAGAAAGAAAGACATTCAAAAGAATCTAGAGTGAAGATTGAAATGATCCAAAAAAAATTATAAATAGAGAGTAAACAGTTATGGGTAATTGCACTTTTTTGTATTAGAACGTATATGTCTAGGCTTACATTATCAAAGAAATGAGAAACAATGGCACGTGTTCAGTCAATGAGAAAGATGATGAAGAGGTTCATTTCTTCTTTTATATTTTATGTAATCCCTTTTTACTATCCAGATTTTATCCCCTTCCCTGTCCACTCTGACTGTTTCACATCCTCCTCTTCCTGTCTCCATGAGGATGTTTCCACTCTCCACCCCTTACTCCACCAGACCTCCTCACTCTCTGGGGCCTCCAGTCTCTTGAGGGTTAGGTGCACCTTCGCTGACTGAGTCCAGACCCAGCAGTCTTCTGAAGGTGAAATTTAAAGACGACATTCCAGGAACAGAAAAAAAATACATCATGGTGTTTCTTCTTTCAAGGTAATATTAACTTTAACCCTTAGTACTTTCTTCACAACACAAGACTGTAATAAGCCACAACTATTTATCATAAGAAAGTCAATGAAATGATTTCTAACTATATTCTGCTATACTCCGAGGTTAGTGTCCAGCCCAAATTCCATCAAGGATGCATCATCCAGCAACTGATGGGATCAGACACAGAGACCCACAGCCCACAGCCACATACTAGAAAGCCTCAAAGGAAACTCACAGAAGAGAAAGAGAAATTGTAGGAGAGGAGTCAAAGGTACCAGAAGAATATGGCCCACACAATCAACTAAGCAGGGCTTGTAAGGGCTCACAGAGACCGAAGAGTAAAACACAGACCGTGTTTGGGTCTGAGCTAAGTCCTCAACATGTAACTCATGGTTGTGTAGTTGGGTGTTCTGGTAGGACAATGAGAAAGGGGTATCTCTGATGTTTTGCCTGGAATGGACACCTTTTACCTCCTATTAGATTTCCATATACAGCAGCGATATGAGGGTTTGTGTCCATTCTTATTGAGCTATCTCTCCAGCCTTGGAAAAATATTTCTGGCACAGAATAAAGTTGGCTTCAGCTTTATTTGTTGTAATGGATGGATAACATTTACTGTTGACCCAAAAGGTATTTGTGCACACAGGAAAACGGTTGCAGAAAGACAATACATATATTGGTAATTAATGCATTTCTGCATTATAGTATACATACATATATATATAATATATATATATATATAGACATATATATATATATCACAAATGAATATATTGACATGTGTATATATGTAAGAAATATGTAGCTTCTATTTATATGATACTTATATCTCTCACTTTGGCCACACTTCATGTGGCCTAAAAAATAAAAATAATTATAGAAATGAGAAGATTAATTTTAGCATTTTATTAGAGTTGATTCATATTTTGATATGTTTCAATGACCTTCTTTAAATTTAAAATATTGTCAAAGAGGCATTTGTATCCTTTCAGACTCCCTAACCAACTTCTACTTCTATTTACTAGATATTTTTCCTCAAGCAAAGCAATCTCAGTGTTATTTTCTTTTCCCATTTTTAAACTGAGATAAAAATAGCATTTCCTTTATGAAATTCTTTGAAGAAAATTAATAAATATAAAGCAATTAGTGTAGTTCTTGGTGCAAGGCAAGTTCTCTACCAGCAATTATTGCTGTTGTACCTACAAAAAGATATTTTTAAAGTATAACAATGAAAACATTTTAATTTGCATTTTTAGCTTATTGTTTTAATGCAGGAACCTAGGTCCTTTATTAAGAGAGACATATTTATGTAATTTAAATTTAATCCTTTCAAATTTTGACTAACCCTAGAATAGCTGTCCTTTGATATTACATTTAAATAATAGTGGGTTAAGGGAACCATCTTTGTTTATAAATTTGATGATTTGAAGTTGTGTTTTTTATTTTATTATTTAATTTACCATTGAAAATTTCATTCCTGTAGTTGATTAAGATTACTCTCAGCTTTTACTCTCCTCTCTCTGCAATTCCTGTCAAGCTCCCCTCCCTCCTTTAAGTCTCTTCTTATGGTAGTTTGTTTGTGACCCATTGAGTTCAATGGGTCTGTCAGGTAACCTCTGGGTTGGGAGTTATTCAAAACAGCCTGGTAGGCTCACAGTTTAATCCTTCACTGAACACAGCAATTCTTCTTTATCTATCATCAACCAATAGCCAAGATTAAGCATGCAACCCTATGACAAACCCCAACATTCATGACTGATTTGACAGACTGATTTGACTTTAACATGATTTGTACATGTTTATACAGGTGATTGAAAGATTTCTTTCTTTTTTTTTTTTTATTGAAATTTGGGGCTTATGCCTTTTTTTTTAAGCTATCCATATATAAAAATACCACCCCCTTTACTATTGGTTGATTTTAAAAGGTTTTAAAAACAAACTGTAAAAAATTTAATCATATTCAAATTTCGGGGCCCACTAAAAAAAGGGTAAATAAAATTTTCAAGGCCAGCAAAAGAGATTGTTTAAGTCTTTTTTTAATAAAATTCCCCCAAAATTTTTTTAAATTTTATTTTCCTTGAAAAATTAAAATATTTTTGAAATTACCCAAAAATATGTAAAATTTAAAATTTTTAAAATTAAATTAAATTTTAGGGGTTACCCAAACGGGAATTTTTATGCCACCCAATTGGTGGTTTGAACCCCCCACCAAAAAAAATTTTAATAATCATAAGTTTTGCAAAATCCAAATTTTGTCAATAAAAAAACCCTTTTTAAAATTTCCCCAAGACAAAACAGTAATCAATCAAGAAAAGAAAGAAAGACATTAAAAAGAATCTAAAGTGAAGAAAAAAATGATCCAAAAAAAATTAAAAAATGGGAAAAAAAAATTTTTGGGGGGAATTGCACTTTTCTGTTTAAAAGGGATATGTTTTGGTTACATTATCAAGAAATAAAAACAGGGGGGGTTTTTCGTCAATAAAAAAGATGACGAAAAAAGGTTCATTTCTTCTTTTATTTTTTTGAAATCCCTATTTTACCCAATTTTATGCCCCTCCCTTCCCCCTCGACTTTTCACACCCTCCTTCCTGTCTCCATGGGGATGTTTCCCACTCCCCCCCCCTACTCCACCAAAACCCCCCCACTCTCTGGGGCCTCCTTCTTGAGGGTTGGGTGCACCTTCGCTGACTGAGTCCAGACCAGCAGTCTTCTGAAGGTGAATTTAAAAGGGACATTCCGGGAAAAAAAAAAAATTTTTACATCATGGTGTTTTTTTTTTCAAGGAAAAATTTTTTTTTAAAACCCCCTTATTTTTTTTCTTCACAAACAAGATTTAAAATAACCCCAAATTTATTTAACATAAGAAAGTCAATAAAAACGATTTTAACTTTTTTCTGCTTTTACCCGAGGTTAGTGTCCACCCCAAAATTTCCCTTTCAAGGAGGGGCATCACCCAGCAATGATGGGATCAGACACGAGCCAAGCCCAAGCCATAAAAAAAACCCAAAAAAGGGGAAAAATAACGGGAGGAAAGAAAATTTGGGGGGAAAAGGAGTAAAAGGTACCAAAAAATATGCCCCACAAAAATAAAACTAAGGGGGGCTCGTGGGGGCTCACAGGGGGACCGAAGGTAAAACACAAAACCGTATGGGTCTGAGCTAAGTCCTAAAAAAAAAAATCATGGGGGGTTTTATTGGGGGGTTTTTTTGGGGGGACAATGGAAAGGGGTATCTCTGATTTTTTGCCTGGAAGGGAAACCCTTTTCCTCCTATTAGATTTCCATATACGCAGCGATGGGGGGGGTTTTTGGGGTCCTTTTTAGGGGCTATCTCTCCACCCTTTGGGAAAAAAAATTTTTTAGGGCCCCAGAATAAAGTTGGCTTCAGCTTTATTTTTTAAAGGGTTTGGATAACATTTACTTTTTACCCCAAAAAGGGGATTTGTGAAAACGGGGAAAAGGGTTTTGAAAGACAATACAATTTGGTAATTAAGCATTTCTGCTTTTTAATTTTTAATATATATATATTTATATATTTTTTATATTTTACTTTTTTTTACCCAAATTTTGAAAAAATTGACATGTTTTTTTTTTTTTTCCTTTTTTTCCTTTTAAATTTGGGGGTTTTAAAGTTTTTTTTGGGGTTTTTTTTTTCCCCCAAAATTTTTAAAAGGTTTTAAAGGAAAGTTGGGTTTTTTTTAAAAAACAAAATTTCCCCTTTTTAAATAAAAAAAAATTTTTTTTTTTAAAATAAAAAAAAAAAAAAAACCCCAAAACCAATTCCAATCTAAAAAAATTTAAAAAAACAACGGTTAATTTCAAAGATTTTACTTTTTAAACCCCCAAAAAAAAGAAAACTTTAAAAAATTTTCTTTAAATTAAAAAAAACCCTTTCAAAGGTTAAAAATTTCTTAAAAAGAAACAAACCCCCTTACCCACTAAAACAAATTTTCCCCCTTTAAAAACCCAAAAAATTACCCCCCAAGGGACAAAAAAAAAAAAATTTTTTTTTAAAAATAAAAAATAAAATTTTTAACCCCCAAAATTTTTTTTTACATGATTAATATTTTTCCAATCATTTTCAAAAATTGAAAAAATTTTATCCTTTTTTCCCAAAAAAAACATTGATTAAATTTAAAAGGGCTCAAAACCCCCCCTTCATTTTTAAAAAATTAATTTCCAAAATTAAAAAACCAAAGGGGGGGAATTTTTCCCAAAAAAATTTCCCCAAAAGGGGGCCCCCCGGGGCCCCCTTTTTTTTTTTTGGAAAGCCCTAGCCAGAATAAAAGGAGAAAAAAGGAGAAATAGGCAAGCCCAAATTTTTCTAAAGTCCAATCCCCCTTTTTTCAGAGGCTTACGGCCCCTAAATGACGGAGGTTTATCCCTAATTTCCCATTTTTAAATAAAAATAACAGGGGGTTCCTTAACTTCCCAGCCATCTTTCTTTTACTCCGGGTTGACCCTTTTGGGGTTCTAAAATTTCACCCAATTGTTGCTTTTTCCCTTTTGAACCCAAAGATTTGACATTCTCCCGGTTTTTTGACCAAGGGTTTCCAGCACTAACCTTTCCCCCTTTCCCCCCAAAGCCGGCAGATCCTTGGTTTGGGCCCGGGCCGTTCCCTCCTCCAGTTTTAAAACTTCAACATTTGCTTTATTTAGCAGTGTCGTAACACCAAGGGAATGACAAGAGCCAATTGGGACGCTTCTACCAATAAGTGAAAAAAAAGGGGAGTACTTCCCCTGTCGGTATTTGCTTTTGTTTTTTTTTTTTTGTTTTGTTTTTTTTTTAATTTTCCCTGTTTCGAAGCAATTTTATTTAAATGCAAAAAATGACTCTTTAAGTTTTTTTTTAACAATTTAAAAATAATTAACAAATCCTAAGGCAGGGGCTTTTAGTATTTATTTCAAATTTCCCTTTTTTCCTTCCCACCCCTTCAATCTTGTTAACCCGTAGCCACAGATTTTTACTTTCATATCCTATGAAAACCCACCCCTACCTTAAGCATTTCCCCTCGGTTTAGTTCTAAATTTAAATACAAATATAAATATTTGAAACCATAGTGTCCAAAAAAGATAACATGCATTCTCTTTTCAAAAAATTTTTTGTGTCTAATATTTACATGTGTTAAAATTCTTCCATTTCCCCCTCAAATTTCAAAAAATTAAAAAAAAATTTAATTTAAATAAAAATATATGCAGGCAGCTAGTAAGGCAGTACAAAGCCCATCCCCAAAGGGGGAAACACTTCCTCCAAAAAGGCCAAACCCACTCTAAAAGAGCCTCCTTTAAAAGGTGCCACTTTGGGCCAAGAATTTCCAATCACCACAACTAAGGAGAACGTTAATCCAACCTTGAAAAAATTTTCTCTTTTTTAATCACTATCATTTTTTTGTCTTTCTGTCCATTCATTTTTTTCGGGGGTTTTTCAGTATTTCTCAGGGGAATACATTTAAACGTATAAAAGAATGGGGTTTGACAATTCGACATTTTTAAATTTCAAAATATATTGGAAAATCATTCATGGGGACAAGGGAGACTGAGGTCCAAAGCCTTGGAAAAAACGCAATCTATTAAATGAAAAGGTGAATCAATCTTCCCGGGGAGCAAAAAGGAACTTATACAAAGTTAACTATTGAGTCCTATGGGGGAGCCTAGCCCCAAAAGTTGGAAAAAACTCAAAATGCTTAAGAAAAATTATGCTAAAAAGAAACTCTAAAAGTCGTTTTTCTCCTGTAATTATCATAAAAAATTTAAAGGGAAAATTAGCGGAATCTTGCATTGGCTTTTAGGGTAAAAATCTTTGAGTGAATCAAGTCACTGAGATTTTACTTTAGAAGAAATAGGGAATATCATTCTCAAAAAACAAAAATTTAAATAGTTCTGTTCGGCATAGTAAATTGTCCCAAATTAGATTTGGGTTTCTTTTGGGGCTAACTGACCACTGTCATCCTCTTTATCATAATATAAATGGATAAATTAAAATTTAATTTCTGCCCCCAAAGAAGTGAAAAAAGTGACATTGTTAACCCATTCGTTGTTTAACTATGACAGATTCCTTCCAAAATTTTTAAAATTTTACATTAATTACAAAGTCTAATTATCCACACAATTATTTAAATAAATAAAGGGGGGATGGAAAAAAATTGAATTGCAATAACAATATACAAAGCAATAAGCTAAAAAAAAATTAAATTTTTAAATTTTTCTCCTCTAAAAATTTTTGCGTGACATGGGGTATTTGTATGTTCTCTGTACATCATTATGAAATTTATTTTTGCCCCCAAAAATTTTAAAATGCTGAAGCCAAAATTCTCTGCATGTATGTTCAAATGGTGGTGTAGTGGGCAGAGTTGGGCATTTAAAAATCCTTGAAAAAAATTGTGTGATTTCACCTGCTCCCTATCCTTCACGAGTGAGCATTTGGATTTTTCCCAGAAAATTTAAAAAATGTGATCACAGCCCCTCCATCCTTCACATTCAAAACTGAAAAAAATTTTTTTTAAACCCCCGTAGCTTACTGAACGGAAAAGGGGCAAATTATCCCTGTTACTGCAAGTAAATGCCCTTTCCCCCTGGGAATTAGTAAACCTGACCTGGAAGAATTCTTTTCCCCGAGTTTTTCTTGCCTTGGAGTGGTTTCCAAAAAACCTAAAACCCAAATTCTTTTCAAAATTTAGCTCCATCATTGTGAAATTTTGCCTTTCAAAATTTTTTATAGACATAAAAAGGCTATGTAGAGACCAATAAAAAATAAAGCACCACAACTTTGAATGCAAGTTTCAAAACCCCAAAACTGTTCTGAAGCAATAATTGTTTTTCAGTTTTTTACTTTTTTTAATGGGTGTTTATTCTCAAATTTTATTTGCCTTACCAAGGTTTTCTGAAACAAAAAGGGGAAAAATAACAATATTTTTTTGGTAGCTTTTTTTCCAACCCCTTTGGGGTTTTGGAGTTTCCCCCCGGGGGTGCCGCTGGGATGTGAATGGGGCACAGGCCCCAAAAGGAAGGGGGAATGTAAAAGAAGAAACCTATAAGAAATCAGTACATTCCTGAAACTTCCTCAAATGGGGAAAACTTACCCAAAAATAGAAACTAGGCTTTTTTACTTGTAATTTTGAATCTCAAAATTGTGTTTGTTTCAGCTCTTGAAATTGCCTATCCCCATATTTCAGTTTTCAAGATTTTTGATTCCCCAAAACTAAATATGATTTTTTAAAAAGGGGTGCTGGGGGTGGAAATTTAAAAATTTGCATTTTAAAAGGGGCAGCCACCTTTAGTTTTTTAGTTCATTTCAAAGTCTAGTTCCCCAACTAAAAAAGACTGTTCCTTTGGGGACAAAAATTTTTGGTCACTCTTTAAACTTAATGTTGTCTATTTTTATTTTAAAATCTTTTTCTTCAATCTTAAAACCAGTCAATTTTGCCCTTATGATAGGTACTCTTATATTTGTTTTTTGAATTATGATTTATTTTTTTTTTATTATTATTTGTAATTTGTAATATGTTTAATGCATGCTACTACGTCTGTCTATCCTCTGTCGTTTAACCCCTTTTCTTATTACAAACATATCTCTCCGCTATGTTCTTCTAAAATTTTATAGGTACTAGATTATTTATATTTTATTGTCTCTGTCCTTCCTGTAATACACACACCACCCTCAGATATAATTCCTAAACAAAGGAATATTACAATTTGATTTTAAAACTGTATTTCCCCACCCCAACCTTGAAATTGCTAATTTGACACTTTACTCCAAAAAACAGCTAGGAATATATTTTTAATTCGTTTACTCATCAAACAAAAATTCTTAAAAAACCCTTGGTTAAAAAGATATAGTAAAACCTAAACAGCTGCCATCAGGACTAGGGTACCCTTTTACCAATGCAAAAAGTTTTTATTGACATAAATAGGTCAATCAATCAAATTTAAATAAAGTATCATGTTAAAACGCCATTTAATTATAAAGGAAATAAACCATTTCACTGAATAGAAAGGAAATCAAGCCACCTTTTAAGTGTTCAGGGTTTTTTCCAATTTTCTAGTTATCATTCTTTAAAAAAAAACAACAACAACGAAAAACCCTTTTTTTAAAATCCCATGTTTAATATAAGTTTTAATCTTTCTTTTAGGGCAAGGAAAAAATTTTACCTTTTAATTTACCAAATTTGGAAAGGAAAAATTTTTTATTTTAAATACAATCTTTTTTTTCCCTTTTTAAAAACCCAAGATTTTTGGGCCTTTTAGAAATGTATGTTTATTTTAGTTGTGAAAATTTTTCCTCATTTTTAAATTAATTTTTTAATTTTCATATAAAATAACTTAAGTTTTTTTTCTAAAAAAGTTATTTTTTTTTTTTTCTCATCTCTCTCTCTGATGTTTGTTGTGTGTGTTTGTGTGTTTGTGTGTGTGTGGGTGGGTGTGTGTGTTTGTGTGTGTGTGTTTGTGTTTGCTAAAATATACTTTATGTGTTTATATCATTTCATTAGAAGACAAAAGTAAATTCAAGGCCCATTCATGATGTAATTGTATTTTTGTTTTTTTTAAATTGACAAACATAATATATTAAAAGCTATTCTTAGTAATCTTCAGTGTTAACTCATCCACAACTCAAAATACATGATAGTATTTGGTATTCATTAGACATTAATTTCCTCCTTTTCACTTGCAAACCATAATCGGAAAATAGCATTGCTTGGAATTTTCCTCTGGTTGATTATGCACACATGTTAAACATAACCTTTCCTATTATCTCTACTCTATTCTTTTAAAAGTTTGTCTTATAGTTGACAAGATATTGTCAAAGAATTTTGCATTCATATTACTGTACTTTTTAACAAATAACGAAGACAAAGACATTTCTCATAACCTCTTTTGTCTGCAACTTCCTTTTGGTCACCATCCAAGTCTCAGATAAAAATTATCTACTCAGTAAACAGGCTCCTTGTGAACTCTCTTTACTTATTGTACTCCTCCCTTCTCTTTCTTCCTTTTTCCATTGCCTTTGTTCATTCCTTTTTTCCATTTGTGAGAATTACTATTGCATTACCTAAATAGAAGAAACCTTTATGCATCTTTATGTCAATTATATGTTAAGCAGATAAATGAGTGCTTATTTGAATGTAGGAGGTTTGAATGATTTTGTTGAAGGTAACACAAAGACTGACAGATTCATCTCAGCTAGTAATAATGACCGAGCACTGAGAAACCTCTAGGAAAACAGCAAATGATTTTAGATGCAATAGCCTATGATGGTGGAATATTACCACCTATGTAAGATAAACATGGTTATATCAATGATAATGTAAAATTTAAGTTGTGAAACTGTTTTTCTGCTAATTCCTCACTCCCCCTTTCCTCTGACAAGAGGCCCTTGTTTTGGACCCCCACACCATAAATCAAGTAATTAAGGACCAGGGCACATCTTTCTTCCTCTGAGGCTTGACAAGGCAGTTCAGGTAGGGGAACAGGATCCACAGGTAGGCAACAGATTCAAGGACAGCCCGTGCTCCAGATTTTAGGAGACCTACATGAAGACCAAGCTGCACATCTGTAGCATAGTTGCAGGGGCCTTAGGTCTACCTCATGCTCAACTTTGATTGGTGGTTTATTCTCTGGGAGGCCCCAAGTGTCTTGGTTTGTTGACTCTGTTGGCCTTCCTGTTGAGTTCCTATTTCCTCTTGGTCCCTTTATCCTCACCCAACACTTCCCCAAGACTCCATAAGTTCCATTTAATCTTTTCCTATGTTCCCTCATTGGTTGCTAGGAGTTTCCTCATTGGTTTACAAGGCTCCTCTCTGCAAGCATAACAGAGTATCATTAATAGTCTCAGGGATTGAATCTTGCCAGTGGGATGGGAATCAATTTGGACAGTATTGGTTAGCCTTTTCCCCATTTTTGGAAGGGGTTGTGGGTGAGTTGCTGTCCCTTATTCCTCCACTGGAAGTAGTACCTGGCTATAAGCATTGCCTACTTCGGGATCCATATTAGCCAGGCTAAGAATCTCAGCTAGAGTCATCCCCATTAACACCCTGGGACCTCCACCGCCCAAGATCTCTGGCCATGTCCTAGAGATGCCCCCACCCTCATCCACCACCAATTTCGGTTCCATGTCTTGTGTTCTTCTACATATTCCTGCTTTACTCCTGTTTCCCTCCCTCTCCCTCTGAGTTTCCTCCCTCCATCCAACTCTGTTATTTATTTTATTTCCTCTTATGAAAAATAGTCTGTCATCCTCCCTTAAATCCTCATTGTTATTTGGCTTCTTTGGGTCTGGGGTTATAAAATGTTTATCTTGTACTTTATGGCTAATAAACCACTTATAAGTGAGTACACACTATCATGTTCTTTTGAGTCTGTGTTACCTCACTCAGGATAGAGTTTTCTAGTTCTATCCATGTCCCTGCAAAGTTTATAATATCCTTGTTTAATAGTGAATAGTGAATAGCATTCCAGTGTGTAAATGAACCACATTCTTTGTATCAATTTTTAGTTGAGGGACATCTAGCTTGTTTCCAGTTTCTTGCTGTTATGAATAAAGTTGCTATGAACCTAATTGACCAACTCTAGTTATGGGATGGTGGAGCATCTTTTGGGTATATGCCCAGGAGTGGTATAAGTTGGTCTTGAGGTAGAAATATTCCCAACTTTCTGAGAAACTATCAAAGTGATTTCCATGATGATTGTACAAAAATTTCACTCTCACCAGGAATAGAAGTTTCCATTGTAAGTTTTAGCTTACGTGTCAAAAATCAGGTGTCCATAGGTCTCTTGCTCCATATCCTCCACCAGAATGTGCTGTTTATTTGAGTTTTTAATCTTAGCCATTCTGATGGGTGAAAGATGGAACTCAGACTTGTTTTGATTTGCATTACCCAATGACTAAGATATTGAGCATTTCTTTAATTGTTTCTGGTCATTAGCGATCCGTCTGTTGCGAATTCTCGGTTAAGCTCTATATTCCAGTTTTCAATAGAGTTATTTGGTTTGCTGGTTTCTAACTTCTTGAGTTCTTTATATATTTTGGATATTAGGCATCTGTCAGATGCAGCCTTGGTGAAGATCTTTTTCCAATCTGTACGTTTTTGTTTTGTACATTGAAGGTGTCCTTTGACTTACAGAGTTTTCAGTTTTGTGTTGTCATATTTATTGCTTATCTGCATATCTGAGCCATTTAGTATTCTATTCAGGAAGTTGTCTCCTGTACCAATGACTTCCTAGTTATTCCCCACTTTCAATTCTATTTGATTAAGTTTATCTGGTTTTACATTGTATATCTTCGATGTACTTAGACTTGAATTTTAGCCAGGGTAATAAATATAAATCTATTTGTATTTTTCTTACATATAGACATCTAGTAAGACCAATACCATTGATTGAAGATTCTCTCCTTTTTCTTTTTCTGTTGTATGGGTTTGGCTTCTTTGTCAAAAATAAGGTGTCCATAGGTGTGTGGGATTATTTCTGGGCTTTAATTCTAGTACTTTAATCAATCTGTCTGTTTCTATACCAATACCATGCAGTTTCCATTACCATTGCTCTGTAGTACAGTTGAAGCCAGGGGGTGGTGATACCACCAGAAGTTCTTTTATTGTACAGAATATTTTAGCACCCTTGTTTGTTTGTTTGTTTTTTCCATATGAAGTTGAGAATTGCTCTTTCAAGGTCTTTAAAATAATGTGTTGGAATTTTGATGCAGATTACATTGAATGTGTAGATTGCTTTAGGTAAGATGGCCATTCTCACTACTGTTAATCCTCCCTACACATAAGCACAGGAGATTTTTCCATCTTTTATATCTTCAATTTCTCTCTTCAGGGACTTGAACTTCTTGTCATTCAGGTCTTTCACTTGCTTGGTTAGAGTTACACCTAGATATTTTTTATTATTTGTGGCTATTGTGAAGGGGGTTGTCTCCCTAAATTCTTCCTCATACAGTTGTAATTGTGAAACTCTTTACAGATCATTTAAGTTGCCAACCATTAATGACATTTTAAACATTAGAACTTTAAGTTATAAGGCAATTAAAAAGTATTTTGTGTTCAAATATTTGCTAAAAGTTATAAGAACTCGTTAAATAAATTTTAAGAGAAAATTGCATTTGTTTGATTGCTTAGACTGCCCAAAACATAATTTTAAAAGTGCACTGTCATCACAGAAAACAAAAGCAGCCACAAACTTTTTAATGATTTTCTGCCATGTTATTACTTTCTGAACAAATGAAGCAACCCAAAGAGTTGAAAGTTTCCTGCCAGCTGCCCACAGTGTCTTCTTATTGAGCTGCTGTAATAATGCTTTCTGCACCTATTTAGATTAATTATGATTAAATTTAAAAGCTGAGTTGGTTGAATTGCTTCATCATTTAATTAAGATGGAGACAAATTAATTGTTTTTATGTGCTTGCTTTTTTGAAAGCCTGTGAGTTTCTGATTATTAGCTAAGTTTGGGAGTATTAAGAGTTAGAATTTTAAATTTGAAGTAGAAAATGTAACTGCTTCATGATATCAAGAACTGTCTTTTGTAAGAGGAAACGTTACCATTAAATCCATTTGAGGTATGCAAGAGTTATCCTATGCATATCAGAGACAAACATTTTTTTTTAGTCTAGAACAATTCACAGTCCCTTCATACCATCACTGGTACCCATACACACAATCACACACAAGATGCCACATCAAATAGATCTATTTGCTTGATTATTTCTATGGGACTTATTTTAACTGACTGTGGTGAAATATATATTGACAACTAATCCACTATGACAAGAGACATAGAAACCAAGTGGGAAGGGACATTATGAAAAAAAGGTGCTTATGAATGTATCAGGAATGGGAGGAAAAGAAAAGATACTAGTAATCACAGATGTATTAGCAGCTAAACAAAGTCAGGCCACTGTCAAGAGGATAGGGAAAACTATACTTCGATATTTTCTGGAATACATTGGTATGGCGAATCTTACAACAAAATCATGAAGGTCAGTTTTTTTTTTTCCTATTTGCAATTGCATTATAAATCATTGAGAAGACTGCTTATACAGATACTCAGTATTCATCCCATTCCTTCTAGAATAGTGCAGCAGTAAACTGGGGTGGAAGAGAAAAGGAGTTTCTGTCTTTATTCCTTCATCTTTTTAGATTTAACTTCTTTCTTCTCCAGCCATAGGTTCTTCAAGGTCACAATTGTTTCACACTGCCAGGTAGAAATATCCTACAAAGTCCCAAATTCTATGACTTGGTAGTACATATCTTTCTGGAAGGATTTAGCTCAGTTCCTCAGGAAAAGACCTGCTTTAGTTTACAGTCTTTCTAGAACTCCCATTGTATCCAAAACATAATCTGCTCAAAATTTATACCACCAACCAGTCAAAGGTTACGAATTACTCCTACAAAAGATTTTACTCTTACTAATCCCTAGACACATAGAATCTTAATGGAAAAGTCCATCAAGTCTCTTCCCTCAGACCTCAGTGAAGAAGCAGATTGGAAGGCTGAAAGAGTTTTAAGAGCCAGAGGCAATGGAGGCCTCAAGGAGAACAAGACCCTCTGAATAAACTAAACAGAGATCTTTTGAATTCGCAGAGATTGAAGAGACAAACACAGGAATTACATGGGTCTACGCCAGGTCTTTTGGATGTATGTTATATCTTCCAGTTTAGTGTTTTTATGAGCGCACTGGTTACATGAATGAGTAGACCTCTGCCTTTTGTACAGACTCTTGGGGCTCTTTTCTTCTGTTGAATTGCTGTGTCCAACTTCAACATAATGGTTTTTGTTTTATCTTATTATATTTTATTTTGTCATAAGTGGTTTTTATCTCTTAGATGCCTTTTCTAATGAGAGACTGCCACAGTCGATACAGATGGAAGGGGCTGTGGGGAGTAACTGGGTGGAAGAGAAGGAGTAGAAACTATAAGCAGGATACATTTATAAAAAGATTCTATTTTCAATAAAAGGGAAAAAAATAAAAAATAATAATACCTAGGGTTCCTATATTCTTTTACAATTCTAGGATCATATCACCATGTCACTATGGTCAGTCCCTAAAAATACTTTAATTGAGCAGGAGAGGGGAGGGGGAAGCATAGCGGTAGATCTCTGTGAGTTTGAGGCTACCTAGTCAACAGAATGAGTTCCAGGACAGCAAAGCTACACAAAGAAACCCTGTTTCGAAAAACAAACAAATAGAAACAGGAAATATGAGAAAAGTATTTTATATCTTTATTCAAGATGAAAATAACACAACCTTTTGACATAATTAATGCTTTGGAGCCAGCCCCTCAGTCTACTGATATCAGCTAGAGAGATCTTTTTTCAGAGTCTCCAAAGAATTCCCTATTTCCTTACGATGCAATTTGTTAAAGGTTTCCTGTGCCATTACCATGAAATCTGCAGCCTTTTCTGGTCACACAAGAGCCCATAAAATATGTCTAATCAACAGTCCCCACTAAATATCCCTCTGTTTTGAGAAATTTGTACTCAATATTCTTGTCATAAGAGCACTCTTGTTTCCTATTCTTAAATTCAGAGTTCTGTAATGATATTTTTAAAGATCCGTGAACATTCTTTAACCCCTATTTAGGAAGTGCGTTCCTAAATTACTTTCCTGGCTGCCTTTTCCTTGTTGCTATGCTTTCAGGTAAATACTCCTCAGAAAGGTTTGTTTTGATCACTGGAGTTTAGTTTGCCAGATCCCCAATTCCCACCAGTAATTTATTCTTTCACATGTTTATTGTTTCTTTCTAATTTTTCAGCCCCAAGGTAAGCTCTAACCTTGAGTAAAATAACATTTAAATGTATTGATAATCAGAGAAGAAAATTACTTTTGCATCTTTAAAATCAAGAAGAATTCATTCAATGTCAAAATATATTACCTATACCTATATCATCTCTAAATTATATATATATATATATATAAATTAATGCTTAAAGGGTTCAAATGAATAATATTGCAAAAAGACACAACCGTTTAAAGTCATATAATTCTAAAAATAATTTCAACAATTGTTTCCTCTGGTTAGTGGCTGTAATAATTACCAGAATAAGGTGAGTATTTTGTATCATCTTACATACTCTTTCATTAAGAGATATTTTTCAAAGAAAATTTTAAGTGACACAATGATGTAAAAATAAGATAATTATTATATCTCTATATGAAAAGTGTATGTATTATATATATGAATAGCTGTTTTAGAGAAATTGAATATTTTAGAGAATAGAGTTTTAAACACGGGTTCACAACTGATATGTATATACATGATATATGTATATATGATATATATTGATATATATGTATATATATATATATATATATATATATATATATATAATTCTTAAAAGGATGTATTTGGTTTGTATTATATCTTTTGTGTATTATACTTTTCTTAGGAGGTCTCAGTAATATAAATAAAATATCAGGATTTTTTTTTTTAAGTTCCATTCATTATTTCCAAAGACACTATTTTCATGTCTGATTTGTTTGGGTGTAAACTTTTGATTTTATTTCTTTATACCAAGCCCTTGCATAGATGACCATGTTTAAATGTATTTCATAAAACAAATGAACTACTTCTTATTAAAATCTATCAAAAAAAAAGAGTCTACGCTTCTCTTTGTACTAGTCTTCATGAGTTCTCAACCATGCTAGCTGATTTTCAGGACAGTAAAGTTTATCCAGAATACTCCAAAATAAACATATTGAAGTGACTAAACTCTGTGTATATAATCTTCACAATCGAACACCTTATCTCTAATAACATACTTTTGTACTTTTACAATCAGTGGCTCTTCTTTTCGTTTTTCTATTTTTAAACCGAGAACCATGTAAATCAAAAGAAGTCAAACAAAACTAAGTGAATTTTTTTTTTTTTTTTTTTTTTTTAGTGCTACATAAAACATTATCAGAGACAAGATAAAAATAAAAGAAAGGTGTGGTTCTTGATGAGGCTGAAGCTGAAGGTCTGTGAAATAAAACTTCCTCACTGGCGATGGGTAGCTCAGCACATTGTATATAGTTCTTATTCTTGCTTCCTTGTCTTACAACATTTCTTTATTTTTGTCTTCTCAGGACATAACATGGCTAAGGTCTTGTTAAAAATCGCGCAGCTGTTTGGAACAGAAGACGCCAATGCAGAGGAGTCCACGAATGGAGTATTTATTTAGGGCAGAGGGGAGCGCAGAGTGAAGTGAAGGTGGTGGCCGGCCATGACCATGTGGAGAGGGGGAGGGGAAGGGGAGAGGGAAAGGGAGACAGGAACCTGCAGGCGAGCTGGTCAAGGGGCAAGAGAGTGAGGAGGGCCAGACAGCCCCTTTTTATAATAGTGGGCAGGGCTACCTGGCCGTTCCAGGTAGCTTCGGGGAGGAGCATACCTAGTTGTTGCCAGGTAACTCTGGAGGTGGAGTTTAACAGAATGCTACATAAGGAAGCATTTTTTTTGCTTTTGAAGGTTAATATGCCAATGACATCCTTAATGTGATAAACCATTAACATATTGCTTGTCACCATCACAAGATCTAGAACTACCAAGGATACAAGTCCTCTTGGTACAGCTGTAGGAATTGTAGCAATTTCTTAAATTGCTATTGGTCCTGCCTGTGAGAGATTACCTTGATTAGTATTAAGGAAGTTCTACCTTTAAAAAGGGTGACTCCTTTCTGTGGATTGGATATTAGACTGCATTGAAAAGAAAAAAATAGCTAAGAACTAGTATCCATTATTCTCTGTTACATCACAACAGATATAATATGACCCACTGTCTTAAGCTTCGCCCATAAGACTTCCCCAGCATGAGGTATGGAAACCGCAGAACCTTTGTGTCTAATGAACTATACACTTAGACATTGAGCAAATCACTCTTCCGTCTCCTCCAGTATATTTTATCATAGCAACAAAGAAGTCACCATAGAACTTCAATATCCTGAGAACATTCACAGAAGCGGTGTGTTGTGGACTTTTAAGTGTTTTCAAAACAGTTTGACCTTTCCAAGTGTATTCTTGGACTTCAATCATTGTGGAAAATGGCTGACATTAACAATCTCAATGTAGAAGGTTTATTTTAAAACCCTCATTTCAGAGATTACATTTTATTGTGGAGAGAGAGAGAGAGAGAGAGAGAGAGAGAGAGAGAGAGAGAGAGAGAGAGAGAGAGAGAGAGAGAGAGACCCAGAGAGAGAGAGAGACCCAGAGAGAGAGAGACCCAGAAGAGAGAGAGACCCAGAGAGAGAGAGACCCAGAGAGAGAGAGACCCAGAGAGAACAGAGATAGGGAGATACACAAAGAGAAAGACACAGAAACAGACACAGAGAGCTCCAGAAAAACTAAGGAAGCTGTCCTTTCTTGGCCCTCATTTATTTCCTGGGAATCTAGCCATGAGATGCTTCTCACATTCAATGAAAGTATTACTTCTAGGTTAGTCTTTTCTCTAAAAACAGAAATGAACAAAATAACAGGACACATACACACACAAGCAAACAGACATGCACACACACCACACACACATACACACACACAAACACACACACACATGACCTAGGCTGTATGCTTCCTTCTTGTCTTAGGTCCTTCTTAAGTCAAGTCCATCCACAGGAAACCAAGTATTACTACCATATATTATAAGGGTATAAGTGATTCTAATACTAATGTTTTCTTTATACTTCTTTTATGACCTCTTACAGGAAATCATCTTTCTACTTTTATTCTTAAATATGTCCTCTATGAAGCCTGAAATTAACTTACTCAAATTCTTACCTATGGCCTATCAAAGAAACCTATATGTCCATGATGATAATTTACAAATATTAATAAATTGAAAGCAAATCCTATATCACACTATATAATATATAGTGAAGGACATAAAGAGTAATAACATATCCATTGATAAGCACCAAACATTTTCTAGATACACAAAAAATGTTTCACGAATACTCATATTTTGTGTAATCAGTTAAAGAAACGTTATTTAACTCATGGAGTAAAATTTTAACCAATTATCAAATCTATTTAATTTGTTTTAAAAGTGATGGAAATTGGGACCTAAGTATCTTCATTTGTAAATTCATTTATTTATTTATTTTAATGTGTATATGTGAGTATGCCCTGAATGTATTTATGTGCACCATATGCAATTAGAAGCCTGCAAAGTCAGAAAAAGAAAAAAAAAGTTCCTGAAACTGGAGTTAGACACCGATGATTCTCTATATGGATGCTGGGAATTGAAATAAGGTTCTCTGCAAAATCTCTCCATAATCTTTTCTAATCAGCTATCTCTCCAGCCTTCAAAAGCTATCCATTTTCTAAAGGTTTTGTTTTATGAAGAAATGTACTTTGTATCATGTACTAATTATTTACTTTTACAAAATTGGTCATTTGCTTATATAGAGAGCTAGCCCAGAGCCTAGGCTTTGAGGTACCTTAACAGACTTGGGTTGATCACATCTTTTAGCAGAAAATAATAGCCACGAATAGGAATCTATTATAAGCATATCTGTGACAAAAACAGGAAAAATATCTGTTTCCACATAAAGGTTCTGTAACTGGTAATCTTGACATACATGTCTCAAGTTATAAATATGGAAATCTTTAAAAAGTGAGAAACATTCTTCTCTCTTTGTGTCTCTCAGTCTCTCTCTCTCTCTCTCTCTCTCTCTCTCTCTCTCTCTTGTGTGTGTGTGTGTGTGTGTGTGTGTCATGTGTGTGGATATTATAAACTGTTGTCATGAGATGTTTGTAGATTAGACCTGTTGCTTCTGGCCTTTTAGGTGATTAGGGAAGAAAATGACTCCATGTAATAATAAATCAAAAGGCAAAGCAGTTTGATCTCAAAGAATAGACCCTCACTCAGTTCTAAAGCAATGACTGAAAAATCCTAAGTGATGCTCTCATAGACTGGAACAAGATTTAAGAAATCTGGGAACTGACAATCTATTGAACATGATATGTTATATATATATATATATATATATATATATATATATATATATATATATATGTGTGTGTGTGTGTGTGTGTGTGTGTGTGTGTGTGTGTGTGTGTGTGTATGTGTGTGTGTGTATGTATGTTTGGTTTTTCGAGACAGGTTTCTCTGTGTAGCCCTGACTGTCCTAGAACTCACTTGTAGACCAGGCTGGCCTTGAACTCAGAAATCCACCTGCCTCTGCCTCCCATGTGCTGAGAATAAAGGCATGCGCCACCACTGCCTGTCTGATATTTCTTTAAATATTAAAATAATTTAATTCCTTTTATATTATTGTCTACATCCTTGGGGAGAGAATAGGCAAATTTATGATAGATATATATATCATTCTTAAATGATTAACATACCTATGTGCACGTTGAGCGGAACCTGACCTGAAGTTTGAGTTAGGAAAAAGAGGACAGGATCTACCATGAAAAGAGAAATGCCAACTTTCCAGCTGCTTAAGTTACTCATTTGACATCTGTTGGTGCAAGGATCAATACTCTTAGCAAAACAGGTCGAACTGTACTGACAGTATACTGTTATACAATAAGCTATTTTGGTATGTAATTAAGCATTCCATTTGTGATAGCAGCATTTAGTTCTAGTTAATAATCTTAACTGTGTTTGTTAACTTCAAATAGAAGCTTGAATTTGCTCTCTTTGTTCCTCACCTAAGGAAATGTCACCATGATGACAAATGTCGCTGTTTCCATTAGCTGTGAAGTGTCAGAGTCCAGAGCTCCCTGATGACTGTTAAAAGATGGGGACCTACAGATTTCAAGAATGTGCTGTCCACAGAAGATTTGTTTGAGGAGTTCCAACAGAATTGAGCTCCTGTGCATCCCTTTGGTCTTTCATTCCTAAGTGTGATGGATGTGGTTGTCTTGAAAAGCTAACTTGTGTTTTAAAACCAGCAATATCTGTTCCCAAAGCCAAAGCTGAAAGTTGAGTGCGTACATGTCTTCTTATAGCTGAAAGAAAACTTGACTTTTCTGCCTTTCTTTTAGACTGTTATGTTTCAGCTATTCAGGTCTCATGAGGAAATTTATTAAAATTAAAGAATAAGAGATGGTGAACTCAATTATAGTCAATAACATCGAAGAGAAATTTCTTCTGAAGAAAATTGTTGTTGGTTTTCTTTCCAAAACAAAATCACCAAAAAGAATAAGATTAGAGTATCCTAAGAATATAAAATCCCACATTTGACTCTTTGACTGAAGCGCTGTCAATTATAGCTATTATCTACATTGTCTTTTAAAGGTTCTTGGTGTTAAGAAACAACTGGTTATAGCTTCCCAGTGAAATCATCAGTTTTACTCAGCACTATAAAAAAAAACTAGTCATAGTCATAGGTTTTAGTGTTTATGATGAATAACTAGATATTAGAGCCAAAGATAATTGGTTTAGCTAAATTCTGAACTTCTAATAGATGTTGAATTGATCACCTAAGAACCTTTGATAATGTTGCTGAACTTGTGGCTCATACATAGCAACAGTTTCCTTGGGTGATGACTGATAATTTACATTATCCTCTCCTCACACCAAACCATACATGCTGAATTCTAATGTGCTGGATGACCCTTATGCTTATTCAATTTGAAAGCAATGTAGGAGATAAGATAGAAGAAATATTTGATGGTTGGATTTGGTTTTTAGCTGAGCCTCTGGCACAAATAGAGGAGACATGGTCATAAAGTTAGAGAGAGAAAAACAAAGCTCAAGTCGGCAATGAATTACTCCTGGGAATGTGGAAACAAAATTTAAAACCAGCCACAGGCATTTTGGCCTCATGGGAAACACTGTTTCATATGTTCGGGCTTTGTTATTAATGTATCTTCCAGGGACCTCATTATAAAGGTTAACTGAGGCTAACTAGGCTTTAGACAACATTTTCTGTCATTTGCCACCATTCTAAAAGTCCCTCTCAAATATATTTCATTGAGTTTTCATGTGATTTAATTCTGTTTTGTTATAAATGGTAGTTTTATAGAGTTCAGTAGTTTACCTAGCATTTACTTTAGGTTTTTATGTAACTTAAATGTAGTGTGTTTGTGTGTGTGTGGGGAGGGGTAGTGAATGTGAGATATATTCCTGTGGAGATTTGAAAATTTCCTCTTCACCTCAGATGGAGAAGCAAAAGTAATGGTGCCACAAAGTCCAACTTGGTAAACCATGAGTCTATTGCAGTTACACACAGGATTGGTGAGGGGTTATTTATTGGAGCATGGACTATTCAAAAGAAGCTACATCACTAAAATCCCATGCCAGAAGAGCTAAGCATTCATGGAAGCTGGAACAATCTGGATATCTGAAGCCAGTTGCGTAGTTTACTATACATATATACATATATACATATATACATATATACATATATACATATATGCATATATGCATATATGCATACATATATACTATATACACATATACACATACATATATACATATATACATATACACATATACATATATATATATATTTCTTGAAATATATAAATATATATATATATATATAATCTTGAAAAGGGAGAAACTATGGAAAATTCCAGACAACACATGCTATTACCAAGGCTATTATTTTCTTGCACAGGCTGACAGTAAGGATCTATGTCTGAGGACAACTACACAAATGATTAAACACAGAAAGACCAAGCTGGTGCCTATCCAGGACTTCTCAACGGTGGGCTTAGGCACATGGTAGTGGAAGGTTCCCTCAACATTACCAAAGAGGAAAAGGAAAGACCAACCAAGCTACAGACCTTCAGTCTACAATGGTGATTGGCCTGCAGGATACACTGGTAAAGAGTAGCACAGAACTGATGGGAATAACAAACCAAATCTGAACTGATTTAGGACCTATTCTATGAGATGGAACCAACAGCTGACAGAGCTTGGGAGGCCAAGAACGTGAGACTAGGTAGGCCTGGGACCTAGGGGAAACCAAATACTACTGTCCTGCTAAAGGAATGTAGCTATAAAATGACTGCTAATGACAGTTAACTCAGATCCAGAAAGATAAAGGCCGTAGTCTTTCTCCTTGATAAATGTCTTGTTCAGCCAATGTCAGAGAAGCTTCCTCCTGCAGCAGATGAGAACAAATATAGACAATACACATAGAGTGAGAGACTTTGGAACACTTACCCCTCAATGGGATATCCCACCAAATCCCTTACTTCAGGACTCAGGGAACTTTGAAGTAAAGGAGGGAAGTAGAAGAGATGATCCAGAAGAGATGAAGGACATGAAGTAATAAGGCCTTCTAAATATAGCACAATGGATGTACATATAGACTCACAGAGACTGAGGCAGCATGCATACGGCCTTCATGGGTGGAGTTCTAGAAGTGAGAGGTTATGTGCACAACACTCCATCTCTAATCCAGATGCTGTCCCCAGTTGATAACCACGTGCAAATGAAAAAAAAATTAGTTTTCTCTAAGAGATATGACTGGAGAAACAAACGATGATTTATAGTAGGCTGCCGGGCCAACAGTAGATGGACAACACAAAACAAACTGAACAGTACTTGTAGAGATTCTTTACTTTATAATGTTGTGACAAAGCATTTTTGTTTTAACCCATATATATATATATATATATATATATATATATATATATACCATGCTTTGTGTGTGTGTATGTGTGTGTATATTTTGTATATATATAATACTACATATGTGATATTATATATATCTTCAAGCTGTATATGTGTGTGTTTATATAGTTATATAATACTATATATGATATATATATATATATATATATATATACACAGTTTTGTGTTTTTATGTGATTCCTGTGTGTGTCTCTGTTTCTATATGTGATTCTAATCCTTCCCTTAGGCACTTTTTCTTCTGTTTGTTTTGTCCTATTCCAAGATATTTGTTTTTATTTTACCTTATTTATTTTTATAATTATTCCTCAGATGCCTGCATTTTCATTTATTTTTTTAACTCTATTTAGTTTATTTTATTAGAATTTTAGAAATACATAAAATACTTCTAGTCACATAATAATCAAAACACTAAGTGCACAGAACAAAGAAAATATTTAAAGCTGAAAAGGGAAAAGGGCCAAGTAGTAACACATAAAAGCAGACCTATCAGAATTACATCAGACTTCTCAACAGAGACACTAAAAGCCTGAAGAGCCTGGTCAGAGGTCACGACAACTCTAAAACAACACAAATACCAGCCCAGGGTATTTTATCCAGCAAACTCTCAATCAACATAGATGGAGAAACCAAAATATTCCAGGACAAAACTAAATTCAAAAAATATCTATCAACAAATCCAGCCCTACAGAGGATTCCAGAAGGAAAACTCCAATACAAGGAGGGTACTTACACCAAAGGAAAAATAAAACAAGATATTAATCATCTCACAACAAAGCCAAAAAGTAAAGAATCACATGCACATAATGCCACCTACAAAATCAAACGTAAGAAGAGCTAACAGTCATCTGTCTTTGTTAATATCTCTCAATATTAATGGACTCAACTCACCTATAAAAGGACATAAGCTAACAGACTGAGGTTCAGTATATTGTGCTGGGAAGCATGGCCGTGTTCTGTTAGGCATGGCATTGGAGGAGCTGAGAGTTCTGCATCTTATTCCAGATTCAACAGAAGAGCATAAAATAATCAAAAATAGTATTTGCTCTTTTCCATGTTCTAGGGTATATACAAATCACTAGATAGCTAATTGCCTATCCTAAGTGTCCCTGAGCTAGTTGAACTTGTGCTTTGTGGTGGTTTGAATATGCTTGACTCATTGGAAGTGGTACTATTATGACGTCTAACCTTGTTGGAGAAAATGGGTAGCTATTGGGGTGGTCTGTGAGTCTGTGCCCAGTGTAGAAGAGTCAGTCTTCTCCTGTTTGACTTTGGAATAAGATGCAGAACTCTCAGCTCCCCATGTGCCATTCCTACTAGGACACTGCCATGCCTCCCACCACAATGTACTGAACCTCAGAACCCGTAAGTCAGCCCCAATTAAATGTTGTCCTTTATAAGAGTTACCTCAGTCATGGTGTCTCTTCACAGCAATTGAAATCCTAAGACACCTTTAGAAGCACATTTTCTTTTACATATTTTCTTTTATTGGCATGACTTTTTAATTATTCTAAAATTACTTACAACTCTGACTTCATTTAATATTCTTTAACGGGAATCCAGATGCATGAAGACAACTATGGTTAATTGAAAAATTATATCTATTCCTTTTTAGTATCAAAAATACATGAATGTAAGAAAATAGTCCATTGTATTCCAGATTTATCCCAAGTCATTATTTGTTCCTGTTATTAAGTTATCTGAATCAACCCTCTTCTACTTTGGCTATAACCTGGGAGACTAGCTCTTGGGGGTGCTGCTCTGCAAATGTTTTCAGAATTCATGAATTTTCTCGTCACACTGAATCTTCCTAAATATATAAATCAAAATTCCTTACTTAAATTGTCACCAGTTCTATGAATTGTTACAGGCATTTTAAGGCAAAAAAAAAAAAATCCATTTTATGTTAATAGTCTTTTCTTGACGTTCTCGACTGAAAACACGATAAGTGTGTACTTAAAAGTTCTCTATTCCTTTTGCAATTGTAACTTGAAAAAAATCACTGTAATCTTAACTATTATTGCTTTTACTGAGAATTTTTTAAAGCTACTAGGGAAGCATATTTGAAGGAAATTTAGTTGGCTCATGAGAGACACATTGGTAGATCATTAAATGGATGAAAACGCAACCATCCCTGTTGTGTGTGTATATATATGAGCACGACATGCATGCAATATATGAGATATGCTATCTTATAAAATTGGGTCGCATTACCACTCACTTTGTTTTATGCTTACTAGCTACATTATCCTATTTATGTCTAGTATGTTGAAATTTTTCTATGTTAGAAATTTTATGCTTGTTTCCTTTCTTTACTTCTGAAAGTTGTCTTCTCTATTCTGGATTGTTGTATTCTTAAGAATGCAAAGGTGTTAATTTACTGATCGTCCAATCCATCATAAAATAGAGACAGCTGAGTTAGGTAGGAGGACTCTGCTTGAAAGGTTGGAGGATCATTTCATGTGAAATATGGTTCTCTTGTTATTATTGTTGAGATCACAGATATATGCAGAAGTGACATGTTACCCAATGAAAGGCAACATCATCTTTTCCATCAACGGCCCAGAACAGAAGCAATCAGGCAGAAGTGAAAGAGGAGCTAATGGAAGAAGATTTCCTGTTCATTCTCCAAGTCTCTAAGTATCTGTGGAAGATAGGCTCCTGAAACTTAACAGATTCAAAGCATTGAGATATCATGTCCCTCAGGCAACGTGACAAAGTGTTTACATATAAATTATGCACGTACTTTCATATACTTAAAATGAAATCATGAATGTTGTAGGTAAATGAATTGAGCAGGAATATATTTCACTGAGAGAGGTGACTCAGATCCAGAAAGACAAAGGCTATAGTCTTTCTTATTTGGAATTCCTTACTCTCAACTTTATATGTGAGTACATAACCTGAAGTAATCACAGAAATCAAGAAAACAGAAAGGGACCACAGATGAAGGTAGAAGGAACTCTAAAAAGATTGATAGTAAATCGAATGAACAAACAAACAGAAACAAAAGAAAATGAGGGCAGAGTGGGAGCTTTAACTGGGAAGGGCAAGGGAAAGCAGGAGAAGAGAAGGAAAGGGCCAGGAAACATATTGTTTTATGTTTAGGTGAAATGCAAAATTAAATTATACATGGGATTCAAAGGTTTTTCTCTCAAAAGCCATAACCAACACTGTGTGTTTTCTGTCTAAGTTATTACTTTCTATATTATTCAAGGAATAATTACAAGACTAGTGTCTGAAAATTTCAGCACAGATACAGATGTGGAACCTGGAGATAAAAACTGAACATCTAGACAAATAATATGGAAATGGGTCAAAATGATTATGATTATATTTAGAAGTACAGATGACTAGAGTTTCTCTAAATATAATCATAATCATTTTGACCCATTTCCATATTATTTGTCTAGATGTTCAGTTTTTATCTCCAATCTGTACTTACCATGTGAAAAGGATTGAGTAATGTATATAGGCTCCTTCTTGTCTTCAGATACTTGAAGACCAATACAGAAAGACTTATCTCTGAGAGACTGACAAAAAAATATAATTCTATCTACTTAAAATGTTACCATGCTCTGTGCATTTTAAAGATCCAAGGTGAAACAGTTCTTACTTGTTCATATTGATTTGCATGTTTTTGTGAAAATGTCAGCAAAATGGCAATTGCATAGTTCATAAAATTGGGATTCAAAGCTATTGAACAATTACAAAGGTTACCTAAGTTTAAAACAATGATTTGTTATCATTTTGATTTGTTTGCAAATCCCAAATAAATGGCATTGTTCTTCATATTAGCATAAAAGTGAATAATAGTTGCTACTTTTATGTCTATAATTAAATATTTTTTATATCTTAGTAAATTTTGAGTGTTTATACATAATAATTTTGTAGAAAATTAATGAAATCACTGTGTGTCTAAAATGTCTTGTTCAAGAAGATAGACTCTCTTGGTTTTCACTTTGTCTTGGTTTTCATACCCTATACTGTTATACTACTTCTGTTATGAACTAGGAATTCCATACCTTCCTTTCACACATTATTAAAGGGATAATTTATTGATTGCTTGATACTAAGCTTAAGTATTTTTCTGCATGCCTGAATCTAATTTGCTGCATATGCTAATTTTTCATAGAATTGCCTCTCTTTGTTTAAAACACTGCCAACTCTTAATCACATCTCATTCATAGAAAAACATATGTTTTGATGCCTATTGTAATAATCTTTGATCAAATGGGAAATAAGGGAAAAATTAAATCCCTACATCGGCCACGATTTCTCTCATTTTGACACCTATCTAAAACTGATGTCAATATACTGTTACATGTATTTCTTAAATGCAAAATTCTTTCCATTCTACTTCTTAGGAGTATATTTATATTCATTCCAGTATGTGTTTGAACTATGCTTTAGTCTTTCAAAGAAATCTCTCTTTTTTATAATTATTTTACTTCTTTACTTCCCAAATGTTCCCCCCTCCATGTCCTTCTTAAAAGAGTTCTTCCCCCTCATCCCACTCCACTTTGCCTCTGAAAAGGTGTCCCCCAACCCATATCCTCCCACCTCAGGGCATCAAGTCTCTATAGGATTAGGCACATACTCTATCAGTGACACAGCAGCCCTCTGCTACATATGTGTCTGGGCTTCGGTTCAGCCTATGTAGACTCTTGTTGGTGACTCCCAGACATCTAGATTCGTTGACACTGTTGGTCTCTTTATGGGAATGCCATCACCTTCAGTTCTTTCAGTCCTTCCCCTAACTCTTCCATAGGGTTCTCTGAGATTAGTCTAATTCTTGACTGTGAGTATCTGCATCTGTCTCTGTCAGCTGCTTGTAGAGCCTCTCAGAGGAAAGCCATGCCAGGCTCCTTTCTGAAAGCATCAGTAATAGTGACAGGGATTGTTGCCCACCCATGGCATTGATCCCAAGTTGGGCCAGTCACTGGTTACCATTCCTTCAATCCCTGCTCCATGTTTGTCCTTCCATTACTTTTAGACAGGAACAATTCTGAGTCAAGAGTTCTGTAGGTGAGTTGGTGTCTACATCCCTCCACTTAGGTCCTGCCTGGCTGTAGGAGTTGTATAGTTCATATGTATTTAGTGGACTCTCTTGATTATTGTTTTGAATATCTGCATTGCAGGTCCTATATTTTCCATTGCAATCCAGCTCTGCACAGCTACAACTCTCTCTCTGATCATCCCATACATTGCCTGGAAAGAAAGCAATGAAATCAGTTTCCCAGAGTTCTTTGTGAAAGTCATGTCATGGACTGTGATCCCTCCTGGGTTTTAATGGCACTAGGGTGTGTGTTTATCTAGTAAGTACATTGTGCTAAAAGCCAGTACTTACATTGTCATTCATATGTACAAACAATAGGACATTATGAGAGCTAACCAAGAGATTCACAATTTTATATCACCTTATTCCATTACGAATTCAAATATTACATCAGTGATTATTGCAAAGTATAATATTTGCCTAGATCTATCTGTTATTATGCAATTTAATTTTTTGATAATCTAAAATAAACTTTCTATGATTTGCTCCCACATTTTCACCTCCTGAATAGATCCTACATTCTCCTGTTGGCTTTACTGTTTACAGTGGTTAGCCTTCCAGGAAATCTTTCTAGAGTGTTCTGTAAATGCTGGAAAAAGAAGTTTCAAATCTGGACTCACTCCCTGGGTTCTGTTCTCAAACTTTGGAGGATTCATTTTAAGGGCTTCATTGTTTTTGTCTGTTTGTTTGTTTGGAGGGGTAGTTTTATTTGTTTTTGATGCTTTTGTGTGAATATAATTTTGTAGTTTAATCACCTTTTCTGTATTCACAACAGGACAGTCTAGATTTACCCATTGCCCATTTAGGAAGAGGAATAAATATTTTAATTTTCAATGTATTTCTGTATATCAAGTGAATATTAGTTTATGACTTTGGAAAAAATACATGTATGCTTCAAATACCAAGTGTGTTATAATTAATTCCATTATGTACATTGCCCAGGATAAGGCTCATTCTTTTTGAATATCTATTACAGTAATAAAAGAGTAATGCATTATTTCATGTAATTTTCATTTTAGTATTTAATATAGCAATTTCAAATTCTTTATGCAATCAGTGTTAATTTGGCCATAAAGTTATGTATTTTATGTTATTCAATGAATCAAAAACTTATAATCATCTTTCAGGCTTCACTGTCAAATGGGTCTCACAAAGAGAAAAGCACAACTCTACAAAGTTGTATGCAAGTGCTACCAATTCTTCTGATGAGGATTTCCCAGCCCTTAAGGAATGTCAAGTTACTACAGTCTTAGGGTTTGAAAATGGATTGAAATCCTCTTTCTAAATATTCTTGAACATTGTCTTATACTGCCTTTTTCTCTCTTATCTCTATACTTCTCTCCCCTGTCTCTCTGTCTCTGTCTCTCTCTCTCTCTCCTCTCTTTGGATGTATGTAGATATAGTGTTAGACATAAACATAAGATAGGTAGATAGATGCATTTATGTATATACACTTCTAATTGAGGGAGTCTTTGTATTCTTTCTATTATACTGCTTTGGAAAAAATTATTATATTTGATAAATTTAATCCCATACCCATGAAAAATTAAACATTTCAAGCATAATATATTTTTCTGCATTTTTAATTCATATTTAAAATTCTTGGTATATTAATCTTAAAAATTAAAGATTAAATAAATTTGTTAGAGGAAAGGTGTTTTCAAGTGGGACATCAGCATGATTTTTGTTATGAATGAATACGAAGGACAGTGGGTTTTACTAATACTCACTCAGTAAGCATACTTGCTGGGACTCATCTGTCCCACACTCCTACTTCCTACTAGTTTTCCAGCCACCTTTTCTGTCTTTGTGCTCCACGTTCCATGTGTGGATTCTCTTCAGAGACTTGGCATTTTCTATTTTCTCTGCCTGAAAGGTACATCACTCAGAAAAATGGATGGCTTCCTTCATCACTTTATTCAGCTCCCTGCTAGTATTTCAACTAATGTGAAAGGTGTTTGTCATTTACCTTATCTAATTTCATGTTTCTTTCCCTTACCCTGCTTTATCTTTCTTCTTGACTGTTTTCACTGCTTGATGTGACATAAGTTGCTATCAACCATCCATCTATCTATCTATCTATCTATCTATCTATCTATCTATCTATCTATCTAGTGTCTGTCTATCTATTATTTTATACCAAAGTCTTTATATGCAGCCTAGACCTTTAAGGAATTTACTGTGTAGCCCAGACTGAACTTATACTCATGATATTCTTGCCTCTGCCTCCTGAGTTCTAGGATTATAATTGTGAGTAGCTACTGCCAGTGTGTGTTTCTTTTCTTTAAAAATTTTCTCTCTCAATTTTTAAAATCATGATATGTTTGGACGGTGTGTTTCTTTATTCTTTATTAACTAACTCTCTAGGACTTTACAGAAACAGGGCTTTTGTTTATGACATGGGAATTTCTCATCACCCTTGCAACACCTGATTGAGAACATGCATATATCTGATGACTATGGAGTAAATGAGAGTGACTGTTTCCAGATGATATGACTGAGACATCTCATGTCTAATTAGTTTAAAGTTTCTCAAGAGCTTCCTCATTCTTACTTGAAAATTGTCTTTATAATTCCATTTTAGAAATGATTTTTTTCCTGGTATTTATTATTTTCTGCCAAAACCAAGATTTTAACCTATACTCACAAAACACAAACCTTAAAGAACTTGATTACTAGGATTCTTATCAGTAACATTTCTGTCTATATACCCTCATGCTTAAACTTATGAGTAGGCAACTAAATTTCTTCTTAAGACTATGTATGGCTACTACAGTTTAGTTAGTCTACCAATTCCCAGATAGTTGACCTAGGTAGGAGAATTAAAAAATCTTTAAGATAGAGAAATATAATGTAATCTGTTATATATTAATGAAACAAAATCAAGACACTTTTTGAATAAAATAAAGAAAATATAATTTATTGAAAATGAAATCGTGCCCTTTGAGTGACCTCCCTTTGTTTCACCTGCCTTGAGATGGCTTAAATGCTTGCCTTTAAATTTAGTTGTAAATAGTCACTGAGAAAGAAATGAGGTGAAACTTAATGACGTCAGCTGCAGCAAACCAGGAAACTAACAAATTATTTATGCCCTGAATGTGATAAATGCATATCTATGCATTGTATGAGTCTGTATATGTGTGTTCTCATTTCTGGGAAAGGAAGACACAAGAAGTAGCAGAGGGTGATGCTGATTGGCAGTGTTGAGCATCTTAGTCTAACCTCATTTATCCTGGAAAGCCGATGGGAGACTGAGCAAAGGTGTATCAATAAAGAGAAAGGAAGACTGCATTTTGTTCATTTCAAAATGCATTTGTATTTGGAGTGGAACTTGGGTGAGGAGGTAATGTGGGTTCAAATTAGGTGATGGCAGGGTACTCATTCTTAGTGAATTGATGCTATATATTTTTTCCTTTTTTCAGAATTTCATACATATAAATAATGAAATATGATCATATTCATTTTTCATTTCCTTTCTCCAACCCCCAAACATATCCTTTCAGCAAAATCTTTTTGTTGTCTTCTTCTTCTTCTTTTTCAAAAAACTAAGTTCAATTAGAGTTGTTATAAAGGAAAGGAGGGTGGAGCATTGAAGCATGGAACACCTACCTGAAGCCAAACCATATCCTCAGGAAAGAAGATTTCTCTCTATCCTGACATTTTATTTATATCACTCTTGAAAAAGCAATGGCAGGACATCATAAAGTTTGCTTTTTAATTCCTTTCTCACTCTCTGTATGGTTTCATTTATCTGTCTCTGTGACTGTCTCTGTGTCTGTCCCTGTCTCTCTCTGTCTCTCTCTGTCTCTCTTTCTCTCTGGCTCTCTCTCTCTCTCTTTCTCTCTTTCTTTCTCTCTCTCTCACACACACATATTTACATACAAAGAAATAGAGCATTGCTTGGATTTCTAGCATCCATACTTTAAGAAATAATTCTACATTTTGTCCATCAAATGTATAATATTCCAATATCAGCCTAAATGAATAAAAGAGCTTTCTAAGCTAGTTTTGAGCTGTGCAATTGCATCATCTATGATATAAAACTGAACTTTGAAGTAGAGATTAAAATAGAGCTCTTGCATTTATCTTTCGAGAAAACTGAAATTGCGATCAGAATTTTTGAACTGTTTGTTTTACAGTATCTGATGATAATATTTACATTTCCTGTCAGCATTTGTGGAACCTATAGTTTGAGCTACCCAGAATTTCCACATATAAAATAATCTATGGTTTTATTATAATGCTAAGTGCTTTATGGAAAGACTGAATATACCTGTGGGAAGCATTTTATGAAAATGTTCCCAAGCTCAGTGATAGAATTGCAAAGCATAATTAAAGTGATTGTTCAAAGCCCAAGCAGTTTATCACCTTTATGCTGTGTTTTTAAATGTGCTACTCCTATGAGAGCTGTGTTTGTGTTACAGACTCTGTAAATGCGCTGCTTCTTGCTTTTCCTTTGGAATCTTATCTTACTTTCAATTTTAGACGCATTCATTACACTTAATAAAATAGTTAATGCATTACAATATTGAGACGCTTGAACTTTGCCTAGGAGGAAAATTGGTGTATGGGGATTGCAAAAAGATGGCGCTCAGCTGTGAATATAAAGAACAGTACAAACAAGTGGAGTTGAAGCTTTCTATGTTGTGTTGTAAGTTACTAACATAGGGAAGCCAAGTGGGTTTCTGTATGTCCAGGTCTATCATATCATATTGTTTGTGTGTGTGTGTGTGTGTGTGTGTGTGTGTGTGTATTCTTTAATTATAGTGTAATATGAATTTTTATAAAATCATAAAATAATCTGATAGTGGTCTTCACTACCAGACTAAATGTGGTGATGAAATGATATAGCAAAAACAGCTTAGCTTTGAAGCTCATCTATGGTAGTAAGAAGATGCTAGTGAATCCGCTAAGGAATACACTATAAAACTATGTATTATTGATAAGTAACTTAGAATTCTATCTTGACCTTATGAAAGAATGAACACGGCAACATTTATTTATGAAAATCTTCTGGAGTTTTCAGCCTTTCCCATCTTCAGCTGTTTGTTCCCCTACTTCCAGAGTCTATCACAATTCCACATTCCAACGGTTTGAAAAACATCATCCCTGGCTGGGGTGGGTAACTACACCTTAGGCAGAAATGAAAAAAAAAATCAAGTAGAACAATACAGAAAGCACACAAAAGTGAAACCATTAAGAATCTCCATTTTTAAAAAGTGAACACAGTGAGATTCCATTTTAGACAGACTACCCATTAAGGTAGCAAATAACCAAAAGCACAACTTAAAAGGAAGAATAGTTCATTTTAGCTCCCACATCTGGAAGTGTCCTTCCCACAGCTCTTTTGGCTCAGTTGTTTCTGGCCCATGTTGTGATACATCGTGGCAGAAGAACATGGAGAAGCAGGGTTGTTCATCTTATGTTGGACTACAAGCACACAACAGAAATAAGAAGGAACTGGGGTTGACAAAAAGCCTTTCAAATGCTATCTCCCTGTGAAGTAATTCCTTCAATCAGGCCTCATGCTAAAATTTCAAGCATTTCTCTAAATGTACTGTGTGCTGCTGAACCAGTATTTAACACACGAGTCCGTGGGGAACATCCCTATACAAACCTACTGGAAGGGAAACGAAAGTTCAGAAAGCAGGTAAAGCGAACCCCACTAAACAAAAGAAGAAAAAAATGTAATTTACTTTTAAGGGAAAGTGGGGAAAAGAACGTTTCCCACCAGGCAGAGAAACTGCCTTTCTCCAACCCACTGAAGGAGAAGAGGACATGCGCAGAGGACCTGTCCAGGGACTGAAGGAAGAAAAAGTTGAATAACTACACAGTGTCATTCCCAAAGAAAGGTATTTGCTTTTCTTAATATGCTTTGGTACATTTTTCTGGAAGTAGGAAACGTTCTCGAAAAGCTACTTTCTGTCTCAGCCTTCATCAGATAGGCAAGGTTCTATTTCCCTGCTTCTAAGGAGCTGTGGCAGAGTACAGAACAAAACCAGTTTCCTGGTCTTCTGAAGTCAGAGATTTTCTTAAGAAGTGGAAAGGAAAAGAAAGGAGATTTCAGATGGAAGCCATATGGCATGAACTTGATAAGAAAGGAGCCACCATGCATAACGGAGGCATCCTTTCCCTGAGAAAGGGAAAGAAGAAATGGAACAAAAGTCTCTGCTTAGAGGCAGATAGGCAACCAGCATGGATCCGTAATAGTGCTTGAAGGAGCATGCTGCTGATACGAGCATAAAGGCTTTACAGGTAAATTATTACAAGAGGTCTTAGTCTTCGGGAACAGGCTTTTTCAAGATTCAAAGTCATTTCTAGCTAAAAGGAAAATTACCAGATTTTTACTGAGCCACCATATCTGAGAGGGGATTGCATGGGTGTAGGCCATTTGACAATCTGAATTTAAGATCGATAAATAATAGAACCTCTTTCTCTAGGGGACCCAAATAAAACTTGGGAACAAAGCAAAAGGGTATAACATATATGTGAAGTTTGGAATGTAATGGGAGTTCAAAGAAATAGAGGGTCTATGTGAATATTTAGCAATGCAATTTTAAACAGTTATATGGCATTTCTCCCCCAAAAAAGTAGCCAAGTGGCATTTTTCCCCCTCCTCCCAAAATTACTTAAAATTCAGACTAGTGACTGCTGCATGTAATTTATCAGCTGAGGAAGATCAATTAAGTAATTTTATTAAATGAAGTACAAACCTCACAAAATCCACACAAACATTTGCTATTACATACTGTAAGATTAAGTACAAACTCAATCCTCTGTCTACCAGTAACATTGGAAATAATATTTTTTTCTCCTTAAAATCAATTTTAGACAATCCCAAAGTACTAAAACATGAAGACTAAAATCCTGAATGTTAATCCTGATATTTCAAAGTCAAATTAAAATGACAAATTGTGGGGAAAATCTTATCTTGGAGGAATCCATTTAGCAAAATATAAAGGAAGAACTGGACAGTTTGGATGTGATAAAAGACATTCTTCATGTTGTGAATATTTGGACAGATGGAGGAAAACTGATCATGGAGACTGGATATTTCTGGGACAATAAATAGCCTTCATTTGGGCATAAATTCATAAACCTCTAAAAATTTAAAGATGAATTGACATCATTACTCCCAAAAGCTAATTAGGGTTGGTGCTAAGCTCTTTAGAAGAGAATGGGAAAAAAGGGAAGACACTTGGGTACAATAGTTTCAAGTCATACAAATTATTTTCTATTAGCAAATTTTACACCGAGCCACCAAAGCCAACCTCCCATACGGCATCCTACTGGGATGCACAGATGTTCTCTACTAGAGAGATAAATCTCCGACGCAGCATCACCACTACTACATAAAGACATTGTTACTTTATAGAAGATACCGTGACAGCCATCTGATTCCCTCTATCCTGCCTCTTCTGAAGGGAAAGACTCTTTGAACCCAAATGCCAGACAGTAAAAAAGCAAATCAGAGTTTTGATAATGGTCCTGCTCTGCATGAGAATTCCCCATTGGCTATAAAATAAAGGACACATTTCCTAGTTTGACATTCAAAGATTATTAATTTCATCAAGAAAAGTAAGAGTGATTTACCATAAAGTTCTATAAAGAATAATTTAAGTTTTATTGACCTTATTAATTCTATATTAATGTGCAATAATAACTTTTAAACACAAGTGTCACAGTGAAAATCATATAACAAAGATGAAAGGCATGGACTATTTAATAAAATTTGCAAAAATATGAAGTCTAAGATAACATATATTAGCTAGATGTTGAGGTTTTGATAGAGAAGCTCTCTTGAGTGAAATAAGTAAATAAACAAATACACATAATTTTAAATTTGCCATTGGTGTAAATATTCCCATTACTTCCATTTAGAAGCAACCTACATTTTAAGCCATGTGCAATTTAAAAGTTAGCTTAGACACAAAGTAATTCAAATCAATTAAAAGTCAGGTGAACATGGATAAATTATATCAGTATAATTATTTATTCTTCCTTGTGGGACTGCATAAGGGTATCCTGGTTCTTGGCTGGGCATGGGCCTAGAACCCCGAGACTCCAAGGGAGAAACGGCAGGAGTTCGGCCACGCCCCCAGAACTCAGGGTCCTGAAAAGCAGTCTAATCTCCATGGACCTACATTATTCAGTCATGTAGGCTGTTACAGCCCCTCCCAAAGTGCACAGGTAGAGGGTGTGACTACAGGCCTCAGGCCCTAGAGATTTACATACTAATGAAGGTCAGAGGGTGGAGCCAATTAAGCATTGTCCCCAGAACCTCCCCCTTTCTCCCTCCCTACTTAACTCAGGTCTGCCCTGAGTTTGGGGGGGGGGGGGGTACATCCAGATCCATCCACCATCTGCCATGACAATAAACCCTTTTGGAACCAAGGACTTCCTCGTGTCACTGGGGCCTGCCGGCCCGCTGCCGCCAAAGCCTCCAGCCACTGGAACCAGGGACCTTCCTCCGGTATGTGACACAGGCTGCCTGGAGGCCTCCAGGCGGCCTCCACCCAGCAGGCCCCAGGCTGCTGACGCGTGGGTCCGGGACTCCACTGCTTCGGCCCCTCGGTTTTTCCCACACTTCCTAACATTTAATTTTTGTTTATGCAATTATTCAGTATATTATACCTACATCATAGTATTTTCCCATTAAAACATTTTGATTATGTTAAGTACACTTGTACATTATTATTTCAAAACAAAGATCTATTAATGGTGTACACACACACACACACACACCACACGCACACACACAAGCTCACATCCATGGTCTTACAAGTTTCTCAGTTTGAAGAAGATGGAATATTGGAATTTTAAAGTATAAACCTTGGATGTTATATATCACTTGATCATCAAGGCAGACACAAGATAAAAGGAAGAATGAAAAGACCTGTAATTAAATGACAGAATTTTAGAACAGTAAATGAATTTATGAAATTTACTTTGCACTAAAGTGTTTACAGTTTCTTATCATTCTACACTCAGATGAACTCTCTATCAACTTACAACCTGAAATTATTGGAAAAATTTTCAATTTATGGAAACATGAAAGGAGTTTGAGCAGAGATAAAATTCTCAGAATTAATAAATAGTTCTTTAGTATCTTCCTTTGACTTCTCTGAACTTATGAGTCATGTTGTTAATTTTTTTTTCTTCAAGTTTTGTCAGCTTTAACTAAGAGAAAGGGAACCTGCCTACTTTGTTAATAGATAGCATCCAAGCATGACTTTAACTGTATAATTTATACAGGTGTAGCCTCTGAATTGTAACTTTCTATCTGCTCATTAACTTTCAAAGGATCTTACACAGTTTCTTGTAGTCTAATTAGAGTTTGATTGCTAAAATGCAAAGGTATTTCCAAACGTACCTCTTTCTTCTTTACCTTTATTCATAGTTTTAGTTAGAGTAAGATCAACCATGCTATTATTTGATATTTTTCAAGTATATCTCCAATTGTTTATATGTTAAAATTTAACGACCCTACCACGATCATGCCTTAAAGGTTGTAAATCTCACCTATGATGTTTGGATGTGTGGCTTTGGGAAGGTATTGAGAGAAGACAAGTTATTATGGTAGAGGCTCTATGGCTGCATACTGGTGGTTTTGTGTGAAATGGAGGAGATTAAAAGAGAAAAACACTGGCTCATGCCAAGGTTCCCTGAATCAACACAGGACTCTACTGGCAAGACTATCATCATGTGAGATCCCTTGACCTTGTTATCTCTACCCACAACTGTCCACAAATTTAGGTTATGTTACTTGCTATTATCAACAGAAAAATGAGTAAATAGCCACCACAGAATGATACAAATAATAGTAAAGTTACAGTAAAAAAAGATGTAATTTCTAACAAAAAAAAAAAAAAAAAAAGAAGGAGTGGTTTCTTCAGTGTTAACGTGCTATAAGCATACCGTTGTGTTAGCTACAATTGATCTTGACTAGGGTGTTAGTTGACGGATGCTAGTCAGGCATGAAGATAGTTCTCTGAGTTGAACTTTCAGACAATCGCTCTGTTATTATGCTAAGCATATTCCCAAGATGACTGTATACTTAGATTCAAAGTAATTTTGAGGGTAAAATTATAATAGCAATGTTCTGAATTTGTCCTTAATGATGTAATTATAATGGCATAATAGGAAAAATATGAATTTGAAAGTGAATAACTTCATTATGCAAAAAGCCTAAATTGTAAAAATTTAAAAGTTTCAGTTAATTTTATGTGAAAAATCACTATATTAAACCTAGTTATATAGTTGTATTACTAACTTATGATAGTTGGTAATTGTTTGGATTAATATCATTAACTCATAATTTTCCTTAAAGATAAATGAAAATTTTGAGAAATGATTTTGTTAAACTACACGGCAAATAAGTCAAACTGGCATAAAGATTAAAACTTGTTAATAAAAATCTGTGTTTGCAAATTCTTCCAGTCTCTGTCTGCACTATATCCTTTGCTCTGTGTGTTTTAGAAATCTGCAGAACATTGCTGGTGCATATTCTCTGTTAAATTTCAGGGTCTCTGCAGACACTCTGACAATTTTTTTCTCCTCATCTTTTCTTTCATGCTGACTTCCTTTCTGCTTTCAGGTTTAACTCTTTTTTTAAAAAAATATTATACATATTACCTTAAGTTTTACTTCAAGTGTATTTGTTGTATTCTTATCATGTCTACTGAAGTCATAATTCTGACTTTTATTTACCTCACATTTGTTTATTTTGACTTTAATTATTCTTTCTATTTTTTCACTTCTTAAAATAATCATGGAAGATTTCTTCTGCAATTCACAGCATTTGAGTAAACTTTACCTGTATTTCTATATTATATTCTTTCATATAATTTCATCAAGTGGATTTATCTCTCACAATATAAGTCACCTTTGATCGGTTATTAGGAGTAGGAAAATTAGTTATGGACACTGTTGAGTCTTTACACTGATGGATTCTCCTCCTGAGAGGATTTTGTTTGACCCTGACCTGAGCTTATCCTACTAACCCTATGCTCTATAGAACCCCTCTACTTTTGAGGTTATTAGAAATGGTTCCTTCACTTTTGTATTCAGCCAAAAGTAAGATGAGGTGTGCTTACTGTTCTCCTTAGCTACCGCTGTAAGTAGCTTTATGATGGCAGAGTAGGAACCAAGATTTTTCAGTACCAAATCTCTCTCAGCAGTGCATTGAGGACAATAATTTGTTAACCATACAATCCAGCTTCTCAGTCATCCTGACAAACCATCAAACTGCCTGGGGACATAGACATGTTCCAAATCCCTAACTGTGCTCCCTTGGCCTCAGTTCTTCTTTATGAGTATCAAATAGTTTCTTCAGTTTCTCATAGGAAGACTGATTCATTATATGCTTGCAGATCTTCTAATTATTCTCAGCAGGAAGTCCATTTGAATTATTTGCTTTTCATTATAGGAGTGAAAGATCACAATCAGTCTTCAGTCCCCATTTTCTTCTGACTTCCTAAAAATAAAAGCAGGATGTGCATATGCTTACACAAATCCCAAGGTGTATGCATGTGATACAGTTCCAATAAATACCAAATTCGGTATGAAAATGAAGTCAAAGAACATGTACTTTTCAGTAAAGTATTTTGGGTATACTGAACTATTTCTAAATCAAGCTAAGTAATTAACATCATTATTACAAGTTGGAAAATATGTTATAAGTAAAAATTAACTTTTAAAACCATATAACTTTCATAATATAATTTATAGGCCTTATGTAGAAACAAAATTTTTAATCATGTCTGATGCATACAATAAGAGAACTATAAAACAGGATGTGTTTATTTTTAATTTTGCTCTTTGTATCACTCAGCACTGACAAATCACTCTCATAAACAAATAATATACAGCATTACTCAAATTTAAAAAGTTACCATATGCTTTTAATGGTCTAATTAGCAATGCCAGGCAACCTACAACATAGAAGATACAAATGAATAAAAATTTTGTAATGAGCTAAACTTATTTTAGCAAGTACTTGGATACGTGGTTAGATCAGCTTTCCAGATAACCTTGGCCAATCTAATAGTCATGTTTAAGTTCTGTTATAACTTCTATTCTACACCCAATTTACTAGTCATAAATTACATATGCAACTTTGATAGTCCATTAGTTTTCTTGCTGAGGACATCTTATCTGTGGTCTGCACATTAGTTCTGAAGTGCAAATTAAAATTTAACACTCAGATTAGAGTCCTCACCCTGGAACAAATATATTGTTTAGAAAAATTACAAAACTATACTCAATTTTCGGTAGACTTCCAATCATTAAAATAATCAAACTTTCAGCAGTTAGTATATAACTCCAAGTCACTTAGGCAGAAGACCATGAAATTGAGTTGCTGCTATTTGGAAATGTAAGAGTCCTTTGCATGTAATATAAACAATATAAAAAAATAAAAAAACCCAATTAACTGATTTCTGACACTAACTTGCTCGTTATTTCCATATACTGTTTATTTCTATGAAAAGGGAAACTTCGTTGTAAGGAAAGATTCTGCTGCCATAATCCCAAAAGCATTCTGCGGGTTGTTCCATTACAGCCAAGCAATTGTTTATGTGCTATCGTTATGAGAAGAACTGTGACTGATGTGTACTTACACTACCTAAGTTCATTCTCGTGTCATTAGAGTCTCACAGGCTTACCTAGGTCCAAAAAGATTATGTAGAACCTAACATTTCAAAGAATCAGAAAACAGAAAGAGACCTTCTTGGATGTCTATTCAATATCTACTTTCTTCTTTTCTTACAAATACCGTAGAATTTTTCTGTGGATGCTCATATACTTCATTAAAATACTATAACATTTGCTCTTATAGACAGAGGTACCACAACTGTACTCAATGGATGTTTGAGTAGTTATCAACCTTATTGACATCAGTAGATTCACCTCTTTAACTAGCTTTCCCTTTACCTTCCATATATGATATCAGATTACAGAGCATAAAATGTGCTGGCAAAGAGCTGATGCTTGATGCCTCCTTGAACAATTTTGCCCTTATCAAAATACTCTGGAAAAAAAAATCCAATGTTGCTTGGAGAGTGAGTCCAGCCTTTTCAGGGGAATCAAGTATTGTTTTTTTGTTTCTCCATTAATTTGTTTATTTATTCATTTTATATCCTGATCATTGCCCCCTCCAGGTCACCCCCTCACAGAGTCCCTCCCCTATTACCCTCTCCTCTGAGAGTATATCTCCCACTCCTCAAAATTTCTTTATCTCTTGTATCCCCCTACCCTGGAACATCACATCTCTGCAGGTTTAGGTGCATCCTCTCTCACTGAGACCAGACAAGGCATCCCAGTTGGGGAGTGGATTCCACCGACAGGCACGGCTGCTATTATTCTCAGCTAAGGTCAATGCATCAACTCCTGGGAACTCTTCCATCCCAGTTATCTGGCACTTCCTTTGTACTGTTGTATTCATAACTTAACTGAATCTTATTCACAAAATTGAGTAATGTCTTAGTTGAATATTTCACAAACATATTTAATGTAAGCATGTATGTGCCAGTGGTCACTCATTTACACATCACTAACAACAAAACTAAAAGCCAAATGGCAAAATTATTATAAAACTACTATCTTTTGAAGAAATTAACAGACAAGAATTGAGTTTTAGGGAAAAATACCCTTTCATGAAAGATAATATAAACTCCCAATACTCAGGTATTCTCTCTCTCTTCCAACTCTCCCCTTTCCCGAAGCTCAGAACACTAGTGACCCTTGACCTTCCTATGACTTAATGATCACTTCATTATTTGACAACCTGATTTGTTCACTCAACAGATTTAAAAGGTACGGTATCCACTTCTACCAAGTTTAGGAGGCCTTTGCTGCTAATGAACTGACTAATAAAGTCATCCTGACTGCCAGGCACTGATTATTACCCTGCTTTCATTATTTCTTGGTGCAGTAGTCTATACAATGCTGAGAACTAAAGACTTTTCTAGATGCTAAACCTGATTACACCAGCTCTCACTCCACACTCAAGTACTTTCTCACATACTCAAGGAAATTAAAATCTCTTGTCTCTGTTTCATTGAAATTGTAATTTGGGCACTTAAGTAATATGAATCATAATATTTTTACATTCATGATCAGTGATTTATTAATAGACACTATGATCAAACTGGTATAGAGTTTGATTTCTTTTGTCTTCTCTAGGCTAGCTAAATACTCTTCCAAGGCTCTTTCTTTCAACTATTTATGTTGAAATTGGACATATGTATCAGACAGAAATAGGAGATACTTGCCTCACAGTGAATAGCATGCTTTCAGTACATCTTATTTGTTTTATCTCAGTCAATTACTGCAAGTTCCTTAGTTTTCTCCTTTAATACATTAGTTATTTCTAGTATTTCCTAAGAAGCTTAAAGAACACTTTGTACATTTGTATATAATGTGTTACAAGGTTCAGAAGCAGTTGAATAACTATCCTTAAATATCCTTCAAATTTATATTTTTTAAAATCTACTGAAACCAAAAAATGTGTTTATCAGTCAGGAAAAGTATACTGTAAATATAGCCTGAGCTGAAACATCTAGTCCTACTCTCTGTCTCTGAAATTCAGCTGTTTGAATTTCAAGGTGGTATGCAGAGGCTAAAAGTCTTTGTAGGTATGAAGTAAATTGCTCCAGGTCTGTTGTAAAGAAAGCAATTTGCACTACCAAAACACTACTTCTTTTCCATTTTCTCTTTGGGGGAATAATCATAATACATACTTTTGATAATCACATTTTTGTCACATTTGACAGAATATTAGGAAAAAGAAACTTAAAGAAAAAAAAATCTTTTGTCTTGTGACTTCAAAAGTATCTGTACAAGGCTGATTATCTCTAACAGTTCGCCCAATATGAGGAGTGATGTCGATGGTCTGAAGTTATGATGGAGCTATCTGCATTGCCCATGGTATCCAGGTATCTCAGAGACTTAGAGAGGGACAAGGACCAAGGCATCCTCTTCCAGGTTATGCTAGAATTAACCTACCTCTTCCATATAGGTCCTACCTCTTAATTATAATTACTTATAATAATGCAGTAAAAAAATGCATTTGTTAATAGACTAAACATTTTATTAGGATAGAGTCATCATGGCCAAATAGCTTCATCAGAGTCCTAATCTTGAATTGAAATGAAGATAAAACCTTCAACACACAGGATTTTGATGAGTTACTTATAGCAACAATGACCATAAACATGCAATGACAATGGGTGGAGCACATATTCTCTTATTATTCTTGTTGTTGAAATTCTGTTCTTAATATGTTGTCACCTCTTAACTACACATTGTCTACATTTGGTAGCTGAGTTATTGAAATATCTCCTACCATCACCATTTGGGAAAAATATTTGATCACAGTATATATGAAATAATTTAAAATATTGTGATATTTGGCATCAGTTCACTTGTCTCATCAATGACAAGTAGTTCTATTGGCCAAACATGACCTATTTAAGCTGTTTTCTTCTATAGTACCAAATAAATTACAGTACAGTATATGTTATTTCTGGACTAGTTGTTTTATGTATTAAAATTAAATATTATATTTTCTTTGTGTCCCACCATGTTAAGTGGTTCATAGAGAATGAATTCGATGGAAAAAATAAATGGCTTCTCCTTTTCAAATAAATGATTGAATAAAGTTCATCATTGTTAATAAGTGAGGCAGGAGTGGCTGAGTGGGTGGAGGAGCACCTCATAGAGGCAAAGGGGAGGAGGAGAGAGGGAATGGGATGGGGGGAGTCTGTGGAGGGGTAATCAGGAAGAGAGATATCATTTGAAATGTAAACCAATAAATACATTTTAAATTTTTTTTAAAAAGAAGGAATAAAATCAAGGTACTAACTTTTACCTGATTCAGGTAAAGGACACATAGATTTTGGAAAAATGTTTCCTTTATTAGCCACTTTTTTCATTTTATGACAAAAAAAAAAAAAGAAATCAAGTTAAAGAGAAAGAATTTAGAGGAGGAGGTATGGGATTAGGAACAGTCAGAAGGCAGGCCAGGAGAGGGATAACAACTGAACTGTAAAAAAAAAGATTAAATAAATAAATTAATTAATTAAACTAAAAAAATAGCAAAGAATCAATAAAACAAAAGAGTAAGAATTAATTTTGGCTTGCAATTTGAGGACATATGGTATGACCATCATGGCTGGCGTGAAGGGCATGAATGGTGGGAGATGAAAATAGATGCTCACATTGCATCCACAGCCAGGATGCACAGAGATGAAGGCCAACACTCAGCTGATTTTCTCCCCTTTGTTCCGTTCATGAACTCAGCCCAGGGATGATTTTATCCATATGAATGGTTCATCTTCCACCCATCTGGATTCATCTCCACATGAACACCCAGTGGTATGTTTGCATGGAGATTCTAAATCCAATCAAGTCAACAATAAAGATAAGCAACCATGGGACATAGCTTCTATATTTACCTGAACACAACCAAAAAAAACAAGAACCGTATTAAGTGGATGACACTATCAACCACAAAAAAAGTAAAAGAAACGGACCCAAATAGAATTTATTAACCATGGGTGTTATAAATTATGACAGCTTAATGAAATCAGGAAAGTTAGTATGTGGATGTGCAGAAATTTTAAATTCCAATTTTAATTTGAGTAGAGGGTAAAATGAATGCACAATTGCTTAATTAAATAGATTCTGTTTGGTAGCTTTCATAACATTTCATATTTACCACCAGAAATTTTCTGTCCTCCTTAGCTAAATGAAAGAAATGCAGTTTAATAATAATTTGCATGTGTTATTAACCTGGATTTAATGTACTGGTGAACAGTCGATGTTTCTTATTAGGTTACATCGATCAATGGTTATTGCACATATTGGTGCAAGAAATATGAAAAACAAGTGCTTTTAACATGAGTAATGATAAACAACACCATCATATTAGTTCAAACTAACTTTCTTGTTGTTTATTATCTCTTTGCCTTATTATTTGGCGTTCCCACCAAAATACTTCTAATGTTACCCACACTCAATTGTGTAATTCCTTTCTCAAGCATTGGGATTCTTAAGGCTGCTTGGCAGGAATATGATATTGGCCAAGGACAAGGAAGTAGGCTTCAAGCAGGAATCTGACATTAGATTAGAACAAAGAAATAATTTCAAGTAGGAATCTAAATCCTAGGCTACAACAAAGAAGTAATCTCAGGCAGGAATCAAAATTTTAGGCTAGAACAAGGAAGTAGGCTTCAGACATGAAAATGACCTTAGGCTAGGACAGGGAAGTACGCTCAGATTACTTTGGTCATCCTGATAAGCCCTTAGAAACAGTGATCATGGGAGTGTTCACGGAATTGGGTTTTATGCCTTGCTTGTTCTTTGACTATTTGTGTTTATTGTCTTGCTTGTTCCGCGACTATCTGCATCTATTGTATTGCTAGACCCTCAACCTAGAACTGACCTTAATACATGCATGTAATCAAAGTGATATAAAGAATAAAGGAAGAGGAGTATAGGATAGAGGGGTCTAGGGAGGGGAAATGTGGAAAGAGGATGACATCTGTATTGTAAATAAATAAAATATCAAAAAACAAAAGAATTCATTTATGAGATGGTTTTATGTAATCCAATTCCCTTAGATTGCTGCACCTGTATCCCCTCATTGGTTCTATTATTTCTTATGGAAATACCAATTGGGAGACTTCCCTTCTGTATCAAATGACTCCTTACTGTTGCTGTCCATGAAAATAGGTTAACCATAACGTTCTTTAGCTTTAAGTCACTTGCAGTTTCAAATGTAATCTAAGTGGATCTGCAATCATATATTAACCCATTTCTAAATATTTGAAATAGATTACCTACTGCCTGGTAGCCTCCTCATTTGCCATTTAATTCAAACGCCATTCTTCTCATTGTTAATTTGAACAAAAGTACAAAGAAAATACATTTATTTTTCTATTATGGCTTTTTTGCTGTGTTTGAATATTGCAATTTTTACGGTAGTTTGCCTAAGTAGAACATTTTAAGGTGGTGCTTTTAATTTCTGTTCTGTTGTTGCATTCTTACATTGATTTTAGTGGACTCTTTGAAACATATTTTCAGTTTGAACTTACCCCTCTCCCTTCTTTGTTTTTTTATGACTCTAATTGGTGTGCCTCTCTCTCCCAAGTAATGTCCTGTGCACACATTTCATTTCTTTCTATAGCTTTATGCATGTTCACTTTATGTATTCCTCCATACACTGTACAGACTTCTCTTCAGTACTCTAGTGTTTCTTTTCACTGTATCTACTAATAAAACCCTGATGAGACAGGTTTTAAAATATTTTATGTATTTCAGTGCTGTTTCCTCTACTCAGGGTATAGATTTATGTCTGTAGAACTCTGATTCTAGTCTGCTATATAATTAGGCTCTTGTTTTCAATTTCCTTGTCCAGCACCTCGGAACCTCCTGGACTAGAGAATGTGAAAAGTCTAAAGACTCATGGGATATCAGGCCCAAGTATTTTTGTTGGAGTTGTTCTGAAATCCTAGTCTTTAAGTTCCATATTATGGTAACCATCTAAAAATTTCAATTTTAGTTTCCGTAGTTGAGTACCCCTTGAAGAACCTCTAAGTCTGGACTTATAACTTGGGCTGCAAGCATGGTGTTGTAATTACTTACAGGAGGGAAAGGACAAATGCTACAGAAGTGCTTTCATTGTTCACTTTTGAGGACAACTTTGAGTCCTGCTGCTCTGCTTACCTAAATTGCTTTTCAATATCCTCACACAGTCACAATCATTTCCAACCCAGACTCCCTATTTACCCTTCCAGAGAGATACTTTCTGGTATATGCTTTTCGACAAGAACTAAAAAATGAAATCCAACACAGCTAGTTTTCAATCTAGATGTTCTGGAGTGACTGGTGATAATCAACAATGACATTTAATTTTCCAAAAATCATTTTTTCACCCTATAGAGCATAAAAATAACTTTTCAGGGTTTCAGTAAAATAAAAGCGAAATCATTTGTGGCACATGCCATTTTTGTAATTAACAATAAGGCTTATGTTCTGCTGGATAGGGAAAATCATTACCATGTGTAATGAAGAAAAGACACACCACCTGCATAAATCAATAGTTTTTAAATTTCTAAATCTATTTAATAGTTCAATGACTTCAGTGACATCCTTTATTTCTAAGCTAATTACCATTTTGATGTGGTCAAACAAGATGTTTTCTAAGTAGCATAAAATAATGATATTTGCAAGTCATCTTCCACTAATGTTTGGTCTTTTCTTGTTTTCATGGTATTTGGGTAGGCTTTTCTTAGTGTCGCCATCCGCCTTACCACCTTAAAACTCTTTTAGAAGAGGTCAAATTCTATATGGGATGCGTTGCTCTATCTGGAGAATATAAAGAGATTCTGCCTTTTGTTTTAGCCTCCAGTTTGCATTTGGCTGATGGTCTTGAGGAAGCATGACATCTTATCATTTGCATTTCTTATGGATCTCGGCAGAGAGAATAGGCATGTCATATGAAGATTACAAGGGCTCAAGCTTCCATCCCAGTATGTCGTTCAGAAGCTTCTCTGTGAGGTTCATTTCCCTTTGGTATTCTATAATACAAACACCGACCATGGCTGGCTTTTTAAAACTTAAGTGAATTGAGTGCTACACCACACACACCTACACACACACACACACACACACACACACACGCATTTTCAATTAATTAATGGAAATAGGAAATTATGTCTTAATTTCTATTACTTATATTAACTTATAATATAACATAAACAAGCTAACTATTAACTAGATTAATACAAGTTAACTTATATTATTTATATTATTGATGTATGACTAATGATAGTTTCTTATACAAAAAGTCTATGGTGAATTCTCAATTTTTCTGAAACTATAAAATCAGCGAGAGTGTTACAATGTATAAATATTGATTGTCAATAGTTTAATTTAGGCTTCAAATTCATGTGTTTAAAATTCAGAATATGCTTAGACTTATTAATCTTAGCAAATTAAGAATGTTACTTTAATGAGTAGACATATAAAGAAGATACTGGTAATCACAAAACAAAATATAAAAACATGAAGCATACTGATTTGAAAGCTATAAAACTATAGTAGATATAAGATCAGATATGGAAAGGCACAATAAGTCATAAGATGGTAAAATGTTGGTTAAGCCCGTTTAAGTTGATAATATAATCTGGTGTCCAGAGAAAATAAAAAAATATATAGGTCTCCTATATACTTCTAAACACAATATATACTGTATATAATTTTGAACTATTGATCTCTAAGAAATATATTCTTCCAGACACTGAGCCACCAACCAAGGAGCATACACCAGCTGATATGAGGCCCCCAACACATATACAGCAGAGGACAGCCCGGTCTTGACTCAATGAGAGAAGAAGCACCTAACCCTCAAGAGACTTGAGAACTCAGGGGTCTGGTGGGAGTGGGGATGAGGGAGTGGAGACATCCTCTTGGAGAAGGGAGCTGGGGTAATGGGGTATGGGATGTGGAACAGTCAGAAGGTGGACTGGGAGGGGATAAAATCTGGACTGTAAAAACAGATTAAAGAGTAAATAAAAAAAGAAAAGAAATATATTCTTGTTGTTTAGAAGGTTTTTTTTAGGAAAGCCATTGAATTAAGAATAACTATAGTGTCTTTATTTAAATAGTATTTTCTAACCCATACAGATTTTAACCACACACAGGTTGTCACTGTATCCTCATAGCAGTTATGTAGATTCCTTTCCATCCATCCTTGAGGACAGCATAGGAAAATTCACACAATTTAATTTGATGACCAGCTTACATGTGATGCAAACTGCCTTATAGCTACAGAGAACAACTACAATTACAGCTTCATAATGGAGGCTATGCATATATGGTTTTTAAATGTATAATATGTTAATTGTTAGGGACTGATTTCTTCTCTGTGTTAGCTGTGTAAACATTTTATGGTGATTTCCACAAGATTTGTCTTATGTAGCTGGTTCTGTACTGAGGATGAATGCCAGATAAGTTGTATGAAGTCATGCTGTGAGTTTAAGTAACATAGATTCAGGCACCTGTTGGCAATTGTCTCACCTAGTGCAGCTCTATGTACTTTTTATTTCAATATAAATAAAACCATTAATTGTATGGTAAGAGAAACAGCAATCACTTGTCAGCATTGAACATTGTATTTGTCTTACTGGTTTCATAAAATATGATGTTTTAAAGGAATATTCTAACTTATTAATTTTTATTTATTATTTGTTTACTCTCTCTGTGTGTGCGTGTGTGTGTATGTGTGTGTGTGCCAGCCACATGTGTGCAAGTACATTGGTAGGTTAGAAACTTGTGTTTGATGCCCTAGAGCTTGAAGTACAGGCAGTTATGAACTGTTGCAGCTGGGTGCAGGGAATCGAATTCTAGTTCTTCAGAAGAGCAGGAAACACTCTTAAGTGCTGAGCCATCTTTCCAGCCTTCAGCACTGTTTAACTATTTTCTGTCTTTGTTGTTGTTGTTGGTTTATTATTATAATTATAATAATAATTTAATCTTATTTTACAGTCCAGATTTTATCCCCCTCCTGGTCCACCATCCAACTGTTCCACATCCCACACCTCCTCCCCTCACCCTGCTCCTTCTCCAAGAGGATGTCCCCACCCCTGCCACCGCACCAGACCTCACTCCCTGGGGCTCCCAAGTCTCTTGAGGGTTAGGTGCATCTTCTCTGACTGTGTCCAGATCCAGCAGTCCTCTGCTGTATATGTGTCGGGTGCCTCATATCAGCTGGTGTATGCTGCCTGGTTCATGACTCAGTGTCTGAGAGATTCCGGGGATCCAGGTTAGTTGAGACTGCCAGTCTTCCTATAGGATCAGCTCCTTCTCAGCTTCTTTATAAGTTATTATTCCACTTTCCATAAAAAAAAGTCCTATCATTAGATTTATAGTCCTGAAGAAAGCAATTGGGACTTTTCATTAATTTCGTTCTATGTCCTTGCCTATTCCTTGATCTTTCTGCTATCTCTGCATGACTAGTTTAACAGCTACTTGTGACATGCGTCTCCGTGAACTTCTTCCACACCCACATGTCACCTACTCTGGCTGACACTTTAACTGATTATACTTTTGCCTAATTTGGCAATTATCACATTTCACTTAACTTCCTTGGGGTCATAGCAAATTTTCCTATATATTGATGTCCCTGATAGTTGTGGATTTTCTGATTCACTCATGTTATAAGTGTTTCTTTGCTATGTAGAACTAAAAACACAGCCTTTCAGGTTCTCTAAGAGCTGTCCTATTATTGAGTTTTATCTCTACAGTATGCAGGAGGGTACAGTTTCCTTCTTGATTGAGGTTTTCCTTAGCTGACTTCTGTATTTATGGTTAGCTCAGCATCCTTGTCTACTTTGATTCTTGTAGATTCTCCACATTAGATGGTGTGGCGAAGACAGCATCACTCCTGGGTGCTCAGCTCTAACTACAGCTAGGCTTGTATGGTTGCTCAGTTGAGAGTTTTGCCTTTAATGATATTTCCCAGAGGATGTCTGACAAGTCCAAAGGTCAGAAAGAGTTAGCAAGTGCCTCTGTCATTGCACCACAGCAGCTAAGTGTTATCAACAGAGCCACAGTTTCCTCCCATGTCTTCATTTCAGCTATGTAGGCCTTTTCCTCTGATGTTCTATCTCAGTCCTGAGGAAGAAGCTCTTTCTTATATCTTAACTGTCGACACTTTTTAAAATTTATTTTAAATGGTTCCAATGCTTCTAACAAATCTATGTGTCATGATTACAATTTCCTGGTAGCTGGCATCTTTCCTATTACATCTTTCCTCTTAAATATCTACATAAATTCTCAAATAATCTCTCAAACCAATGTGATGTCTTAGCCATCAAGATTCTAATAATATTGAAACTGTTAATTGCTAATTGAAACTGTTTCACTATATTTGAAATAACTCATCCAAGACTATGCTCAGAGTCTTTTGTTTGTGAATAAGAAAAGTAAGAGCACTGGGTAGTTTCCCCTGGTGACTGGAGTCAGAAAGTCAAAACATGAACAACAAGCATAAATGTCATGAGGTGTTTTAACACTAAAATTATGAACTTGACATTGTTTGCTTTGGTAGTTCTTTCAGAACCCATTCATTTTTTTCTTGTGAACAGAAGTATGCAATTTTTGTTTCTTCCCTATCTTAATATTCACCTACCAATCAAGGGAGTGATACATCATTTTTGACTATTTAAATATTTACAAGATAGAATTCTGACCATCTGAAAAAGAAATTGTGTGTGTGTGTGCGTGTGTGTGTGTGTGTGTGTGTGTGTATGTGTACTTCAACTATCTCAAATCAAATGAAACCTTCAGTTAATACTTTAATTCTTAACACATGCTTTGTATACATTATTAACTCTGGCTGAAAGTATCATAACTTACTATGAAAGAATTATTTGAAGACATAAAAAATGCATTAAAGAACAGCTGTTGTATTGCTGGAAGCAATGCACCAAGGCATGTGTGTGATAGCATGAAACACAATACTGACTAACTGTACAACATTCAAACAGTAGTTTCTTAACTTTATGATAATTGCTACAATTCAAAGCAGTTTTAGAATTTACTTAATATAGTAAACTTTAAAGTCAAGCAATAATTAATAGCATATATGCTAGGTAACTTTAACTTCTCTATGTGGAATATTAGTATCATTAATAAGTTAAATCTCAGAATACAAGCTCTGAAAACTTCAATAAATGATAAGGTATCAAAATATTTTGATATTTCAATATCTTGAAATTTGTGTCATGGACCCTTGTGATTGCCCATGCCCCCATGGATAACCCCTCATCAAACACATTTGGGCGGCAGTTACTGAACATACTGCACTTGTAATTTAATGTACTGTGACATGAGAAATGTCTTGGAGCAAGGGAGTATGGGTTAGAGATGATCAAGATACATTTTAGACATGTATGAAATTTTCAAAAAAATTGAAGAATTAACAAATGTCTAAACCAGAAAAAAAATGAGCCAATTTATTTCATAGTCAGATGTTTTGAACTTCATATTGGAAAATGGCCATGTAGAACTATGACTAAGATACTAAAGTCAAGTCAGGCATGGCCTCAATAAAAGAAAAGAACTGTAGAGGAAGTCTACTCTCCTTGAGTATTATTTGACAAGTGAACACAGCTAAGTGATGGCAGAAATCTACTCAAGAAAAATTGTTCTGATAACATCTAAAGCAGACGTGAGGCAGAAGCTATTTAAAAACTTGCAAAAGAAGATCTTTCCTATGAAGTGGAAGGGGGCTTAACTGAATTGCAATTGCGTTCCTGCATTTGTGGAAGAGAATCAAAGGACCAGTAGAATGTGACATTTAGCAGGAAAAGTTGCTAAGCAGCCTTCGGTATTCTATACAGCTTCTATGAGCTGCCCATACTCAAATATGAGAAAGGACTGAGAAAATATACAGTCTAAAGAAAAGCTTAACAACTTAAGTAATTAGAAAAAAATCCTAAAATATTTAGCCTTGAGTGCCAGCTCCTTTCCCAGGATACTCAGAAAGCAGCCTATCTGGCCAAAGGCAATTCTTCAATTCTTAAACAGTAGGATGGGACATATATGTCCTGCTGGGTTTTGGACTTAATTGGTGCCTATCACAGTGACTTCTTTTTAATTCTGTCTTTTGAAGTTCAGTATCTGTCTTGCTCCTGTCTCAGTACTGTCTTTCCAAGTGCACACCTTGTTTGGTTTCCTCAGCTGGAAGTATAGGATGACTCCCTCGGATTAAGCATTCTTGAGTCTCAATCATAATTGATTTAGGTGAAACCCCAGAGTCTTCAGACTTCATAATTTTGATTGACTACAGGATAACTAAGTCCCTGGAGACTATGGGGAGAAGAAGATTTAATTTTGCAAATTACATTGATATAAACTTGGAAGGGCAGGGCAGAATTCTGCAGCCTGAACATTTGGCTTCACCAAAAATTCATACAATGACGTTTCCTACTCCCTATATATGGGCTAATAAAAATTCTTTGCAAGGTGTTCATGAGGGACACACCTTCATGAATGGCATGAGTGTCCTTATAAGAAAGTCCTAAGTAAATTTGCTCATCATTTTTGCTATGTGAGAACATAGCTTTGAAGTGACAACTTTGGAACAAAAACCTTCCCAGTCTAAGAAGTGTGAGTTATCATTACTGCTTGCTTACAGCTTACATAAACTGAAATTGTTTTGTTATATTTACCAGAATTTCTCTAAGAGAGTGGCAGAATAATAAATTAGTCAGAGATTCAGGTAGTTCTATTTTAAGAAAAACAATTTGCTAATGAATCCACTGATGAAATATTTGAAAATATGCCTGTTCAATACTTTGTTGCTATCCTAAATAAGGATAAATATCATAGAAAAATTTAACTTAAGAGTTATTAACTAGAAAGTAAACTCAATTTTCTGTAATTTAAAAGAGATGGATGGTGTTAAATAGTAAAATAAAATTGTTGTCAGCTCAGTTTTATTTCTGTTTTAATACAAATTATTGTATAATTCAAATTGATATGAAAAAGTAAATTACTTTGAACATTTTTTAAAATATGGAATATTATTTTCACAAATATATACATATTTGCAATTTATGACTAAGTAAAAAGAAAAACCAATAGATGATTGTGTCACTATTTACTTGTGACATAAAAAGGGAAACAATAGAATTACCTTGAGGGTAAATCCAATCCTTTCTATGTAACACATTGCTAATATATGACTAAATACAAAACAAAACAGTGTTTTCCTAAATGATTTGTCTTAGGTTTATGGTGTTAATAGATGCAGATATACACATCTGCATATATTATGAAAAAATTATTTAATTATTGTTGCTTAAGAATGATTTTCTTCAAGTATAAGAAGAATTCTGCAAATTTTATTTAAGAATCAAAATAGAGAAAATTTGATTTTTGGTAAAGTTAAAATTGTGTTTAGACCCTGATTAGGTCCATGCTTTGTTTTTTTTTTTTCTTTTGTATTTAAAGATCCCCTAAGTCTCTGCTTTTGTGAAGGAAATTCAGGAGATAAAATACTTCAAATGTGTAGAAAGTTTATAAACTTTCAAACAATGAAGTGGATATGCGTTTCGTCTAATGTAAAGGTAAAGTAGTAGGACATGATGTGTGTAAGTTATAAATTCTGGTTTGAAAGTTCTTCATATCCAGTTGCTCCAAACAATAGGGTGTATGTTCTGACACCAGCTAATTGTAATGAGACTGGATAACTTAAGGCTTAAGTAAATATCTCACTAAACAAGCCCCTGGAGCAAATGCATTGTAACAGATTACCTTAAGTCTGAAGCAGTTTCATTAGTTCCTGCTTAGGAATATAAAGTTTACCTGTTTGAACTATGCACTTTGCATAATGTTATGAGGACAGGTAAAAATTATTGTATTGTTTTACATAAAAATTTAATTATTGATAGTGTGAGTAAAATAGATATTGAGGTTCCATCTCACAGGGTAATTAAGTCACGAAAACATTAAAAGTGTTTGCCATGTGTCAGAGGAAATAGATCATTCTTTATTTGATTGATTAGTCTTTCCATATTTGAATCAACAACTTTAAGAGGTTTTTTTTGAATTTCTAAAGTAAACCTTTCATGCTTTCTTCATAAATAAGTATGAAAAAGATTTTAAAGAGTCCACTGCTAGATATTCAAATCCTACTTTTGACTAACTCTTTGTGATTTTTGTTATATATAACATTATGTTCATTATGACTGTTTCCTTGTGCTACCGAGATTATTTTAATTCAGCACTCATAACTTGCATTATTTTACACGTGTAAACCTACCAATAAAGCCTTACTCATAGAAATGCTCAATAAACATTTGCAAGAATTCTGTGCATTCCATTTTTCTTGTGATATATCTAATGAGACCAAAAAAAAAAAACAAAACCCTATTATCTTTTATTATACACACAGCTTATGATCTGAACAATGTAAGAGGAAGTCAGTTTGGCCAATGATTTGAAAATCATTACAATATATAAGGGGAAACTATGTCTCCTGATTTTCTTAACTTCCTATGGACTTTGAAATCTCTGTTCCCACTGAGGAGTTGATTACTGCAGCTGCTTCTAATTTGAGCCTATGAATTTCAATCACTTTAATGTCTCCAATCACATGTTTGAGGCTAAAGCTTTTTCCTCACATCTAGATCATTCTTGTCATTCTTGTCAACAGCTTGGGGTATGTGGAGACAGATCTCATTTTTCCCCATTGCCCCCTTCTTTTAAATGCCCTTCTTGAAAAGATATAGAGGAAGGAAAGGCAACAATTCTAGTACCACCCTAGTGTTACAGAACTGTTACTTCTGTCTTGTGGAATGCCACTGTTTTCCCTGTTGTTACAGGGTTTTGTTCATTGTGATTAAATACCATATTTCCTAAGTGTGGATATACAGAGGGGACACTCAAATGGTTTCCTTGTTCAGGAGACCTAGCTCAAGCTGGTCTTCCTATTTCCATCCTTTGACTTCACCTTCTATCATGAGATTTATACATAATGATCACATGCCCGATACAAATAAGCTACTGGACTGTTTAGTGTTTGGTCTAATTTTCATAACAGACTGAGTGGATACTATTGTTTTCTGTTCCCGTGTCCAACCTTTTAGATCTAGCTATAAGACATCATAGGTTTCAGACACCTATCTTGGTGTTATTTTAATGAATGGGAATTTGCGTAATCTTCCTGGAATAACCAGTGTTGGTGTTCTGATGCTACAGCACTGGCCAGGCTCTCTACTGCATTTGCTCCAAGTGCTGAAGTCCTCAAGCTCTTTTTTATAGGTTTCATAGTAATAAACATTTCATAGCCCCAGGGACTTCTACATTTGTACAGGGAGAATCTTGTCTAATTCACACTGGACAAATTACAACGAATTCATGGGCTTCTGTTCCTTTATATATACTACACATAACAGGATGCTCAGTTTGTGAGGGTTTAATGAGATTCAACTGAAATACTTAAACAGCATGATTATGATTTTACTGCTGTTGCTGGAGATATGTTGAAAGTGCTGCATAGCACTACAAATACTCAAAGAATCATGAATCCAACTCTTTGTCTCCTTCACCACAATCACAGAGACATAGGCTTGTAACATACTTCTATTAAGGGTTTTGTGATTAAGCATATCACCATCATATCAATAGAGATGAAGGTAGGCAGGAAAGGTATCAGAAAACATCCTGATTTATGACTCTGCTGTTTTAACTCTCAATAATTTTTCCCTTAATCTCCTCCAGGCACAAGAGGGTAACTGATTGCTTCAAACACAAAGATATGACTGCATTAGTTTTCCTCTTGTTACTACATGAGTTACCATACATCAAAGAGCCTATTACGACTTACGACATCTCTTATATATTCTCTTGTAGTGTCTGTCGATCAGACTCAAAGGGCTGCATTCTTTACAGGAGAATCTTCATGTAATCTAATTCAGGACTATTCGGTCAGAATTCAATTCTTAACGCTTATGGAGTTGAGGGCCTCTCGCCTTTGTTGGCAATCCTGAGAAGTCCTTGCTCCTACATAGCTACATTCCATCCATAACTTCCCCCAGCTTTCTCTGAATTCCAGCCCCATTATCCTGTTCTGTCTCCTCTTACTCATGTTCATGCTTTCCTGTTTGGTGTTAACAGGCTTTTGTGATCTCAGTGCAAACTTACTCCTTTTTCAGGATAACCTCTCTCTAGTTCAAGGGCAGCTGATGAGCAAGCTAAACTCCCTTAGCAGGTTTCATTCCTGATAGTTAACTGTCGTATCAATAGAGATAAGGATAGACATGAAGAGACTAATAAAACAGTCTGATTTATTATTCACTGCCCTAATTTACTACATTTTCCTCCTAATTCTCCTTGAGGAGCAGAAAGATGATTACTTGTGCTAAACAATATCTTCCTAGGACTTGAACTGATTTTGTTAGGAGTGGGGAGAATTTTCATGGTCATTGTCTCCTTGACGGCTCTCCTCCTGAAAGGGAAAAAAGAAATGGTATGTTCTCTAAATTCAGAATGTGAATTCAATTCCTCATGTTCTCTATTAGACAAACTTCTTGATAGAAGGGACCCAAACTGTCACCCAAAACTAAACATTTCTGTTTGTTCTGATGTGATAGATAAGGTAAACAAAAATATGGGTTATGTAGATGAAAACAGTCAAGCAAAAGTAGTAATAATAAAATGAGCACATCACATGGAACCAGACATGAAGCCCCAGCATCCAAACCTCAGGTACAAAACCCTCCATTTCCTTAGTAACAAGAATGGAGTTAGAGATTCTATTTATATCATTATTTTCCTTCAACCTTCCTGACATTGAGTAAATACAGAATCAGCTGTTATAGATGAGCATTTTACTCATTTATTTATTTTTCTTCATTTATTTTTAGACATGTCAATTAAAACTTCATTGAGAAACCGATAACTTTCAAATGAGCTTGCTGGCAAATTTTTACTAAGTCTAAAGCCTAGATAGGTAAACATCCTTATTCTTTAGTCGTATAAACACTGTGCCAATTCCATGTTTATCAGAAAAGCAAGGAAGGCTAAAAATGTGAGCCTGACCACACACCTAGGAAGAGACAGAGGCTTTTTTTATTTTTTTAATGGAGTTAAGTGTACATAAAGTGAAATCCCATTTGCTTTTGTACACCAAAATATTTAGACAAAAAGAAGATGAAAAATGAAATTAATTTCTTATCTTCAAGATGCAGACAGTCTGGCTCTTCCCTGAGACACTAAAACTTAGCAGTGGATATCATTGAAGGTAGTCCCATCAGGCTCTAGCCAGAAATCATCGGGGTAGATATTCCAGCTATGCTGTGGGAGACAACTATATTACCAAAATGGATTAAAGGCACAGTAAAGTAACACTGTACTCTTACCTTCTTATATTCTGAACTAGAATGAAGACAAGACCCACAACTCCCTAAATCTTTGCTAGGTCTCTTTCTATTATGGGAACAAATATTAAAAACAAAACAACCAGCAAACAAACAAAAACCAGGTTCTTTTTTTTTTTTTTTTTTTTTTTATCTTAAATAAAAGAAGAAAAGCCTTCTTGAAATTGGCGATTCATTATGAAGATGAACAGTGGCCAGCTCGAACAGCAATCTGTTCACTTGCTACTTCTGCGTAACATTTCCCAGCAGTTCCCCGGAGACTTTCCAATTTCTCTGAAAGTCTCAGCACTTAGGATGCCGGCGTACATCAGTCAGCAGCTGGATGAGGGTCAAACTTCCCTCTGGGCAGGTGGCTCTGTACTGAAGAGGTAAGAGCTGGCTAGCAGCCACAGAAGAAAACAAACAGGAGCTGTGTCTGTGGGTTGTTATCCTTGTTAAGTGTGAAGTAACCAGGGACTGCAAATGTGATACAAAATTATAGAAAAATACTGACATTTGTAGTTTCAAATTAGGTTGTTTTGAAACTTGACTTTGTCTTCTATCTCTGTCTCAAAGCCGTGTTCTTTCAAATCAGAAACTTAAGGAATAAGACCAGGTGTTACGGATATAAGTAAATTATAGTAAAGAAAGGTACTACAATTTTCATCAAACACTTTGGAATGAGAACAACTAAATATTATAAATTTCCCATAAGGTCATATAAAACTTAGAGCCAGTAATATGACTCTCTATGTAGAATGCAAATAGTAATATACTTAAAGGAAATATATTCCTGTATATGAACCTAAAATATTTAGCTGAAATTTTTTTTTACTTAGATAAATGTTTCATTCACATACTTTTCATTTAACTTTTATCACTAACTGAACAGTTGTTTCTGTTGACACAGATTACGATTATGCCTCAGTCTACTATTCATTTAAAAAATAATGTCATAAAATAGAGTGTGATTAACTTCTCAACTCCTCCCATTTCCCTATGCACTCAACTTCACGCCCTTTCTATCTCTCTTTCTTTAGAAAACAAACAGGCATATAGAAAATATAAACAAACTAAACAAACCAAAAATTAAAACTATAAAAAGCACAAGACACACCACACACACACACACACACACACACACACACACCACAAACACACAAGCAAACACTTAAAACACATTATCAGAAACTATAATACACAAGCGAAAGGCCAGTAAAATGTGGGAAAAAGTTCCAAACAAACCACTTAGAAAACAAATGACTACAAAAATATTCTTTATATTATTTTATTTTTTAGCCATCTACTGCTGAGCATGGGATCAACTCTTAAATGGAGTTGAGATGCCTAAGGCAATTCCATTGGAGAAAATTCTTTTTTTTTTTTTTTTTCCTTGAAAGAGAATATCAATTAGAGGTAGCTTCTTGGTTAGGGATGAGAGCCTGTGTCTGCTTCCCCATTTGGGGGCTGGGTCCCCTTCTGACTTGACCTTTACAAAAGAAATACTATATGCTATATTTTAAGATATTTGAACACATTGGTATTATTTCCTTTATTCATAAAATTGTTACAGGTATGAACAACCTTTCCATCTCATAATCCATCTCAGAACAATCTTTTTCTTCCAAGCCCTGTGCTTTATTTACTTGAGTCATGGTCTTTGGCTCATTTATAATGTAGTGTTATTATTACAAAAGTATCATGATGGAATTAAATGGTATTTATTTATATCACATCATTGATATACTGTTAAGAAAAAAGGTAGATAGATTTGTATGTGAGACCCTTGGGAATAATATATCCATGCTTAATCCTGGTAGATCTTTACAATTTTGTTCTAAAAAACACTGTGTACAGGAAGATAAAGAATTGGTTTAGGATTATATGGAAATGCAACCTTATATCTAAAATCCATATAAATTTCTACATTAGAGTTATCTGTAATTAGTACTATCCGATTGACTTTACCTTTTTCTTTGCATGTATAATATGTGTCAGGAAACTGAAACCACCTAAGTAAAAGTGTAGTCTTTTACTTTGTATATTAACCTAATAACCAAAGATACAAGCAACACTTAAAATGACTTGGACGGTTCTTGCAAATGTATATCTATATATTTGGGTGACAGAAACATAAGTGTGGCATATAATAAGAAGTATTAAGATTGAAGGATTGAGTCTTAACTATGTTTGCAACACAAGTGAGAGGTTAGATCAAGGCAGAGAATGTGGGGAATTAGGACAAGAGAAACACATAATAAAGTATAAGCTGACAGGCGCCTTGGGCTGGAGAGATGGCTCAGAAGATAAGGTCACTAGCCAACAAGCTTGATGGCCTGAATTCGGTCCCTAGAACCCACATCCACATTATGGACAGAAACAATCAATTTTTCCATCCAGTCCTCCAACCCCTCAAGCTCCAACCCTCAAACATGTACTGGGGCTCATGTAAACACACACACACACACACACACACACACACAGATACACACATGCACACACACAGATACACACATACACAAACACATACACACACACACACACACACACACATACACACACATACACACACACACATACACACACACATACACACATACACACACATACACACACACATACACACACACATACACACACACACATACACACACACACACACACATTAAAGTAATAAAATATTTTACAAGCTGAGCTTTCAAAGATAAACATACTCAATATTTCAAAAGAAAAAACTATTGCAATAAACGAGAGAGAGAAGCATTCTCAAGAGTTTAATCTTAAATGTGCTCAGAAGGGAATATAAAGCAGACAGCATGACACTATAGGTTCAGATTCAACAAAGAAGATGTCACCTATCATGAAACCCGGTAAAGAGAAAGTAGTTACAAGAGAAACAATAAGATGGATGTCGATAAAGAGGAAAACATATGTGTTGTGGGGAAAGAAGACTCTCCAGGCAGGGGGTGAGCAAGGATGCTTCTGTAAATGGGGAGAGTTCAGCAAATTAGGAAGTTAGAAAGGAGGGGAAGTGAGAAAAGTGGCTCTTCTGTATTGACTTCAACAATAAAGCTGAAATCAGTGGCTGTCTGTCATGTGGCTTAGCTTTTCTTCTTTTTCCACTCTAAGCCTTCCCCCTGCTGTGATCATTTTAGTACTCTTGTTCCCACACAAAAGGGAAACATCCTGTCATTTTAAAACCTGGAGCTGCTAAGATTTGTGTAGCTGCTTCTTCTTTATATCATTTTTTGTTGTTATTTTTTTTTTTTTTACCGCCAAACACATTCAATTCACTTACATAGCTTAAAAAGGTTTTATTACAATGATAAGCACCATAATCTAATGGGTCACATTAGCTAAATAAGACATGTTAGCATATGGACAAATAAGGTTTCAATTAACTAGGCATTTTATCTTTGACGTTTGATTTCAATTCGATAATAATTTTCAACTCAATAAATAATGTTTTTGTTCATTAAGTGCCAGAAAAATTTCTAAGCAAGGTAAATGCATTGGATCCTTCTCTTCTGGAGCTTGTCTTCTTGGGTTGGGAGCAAAACTAAGTTGATACAAATAGTATTGGATAATACAAAGCTGTGAATAAATGGTTTTGAGTGATAAGAAAACTGCAGTTTTGTATGGGATTTTCTAGATAGGATTCACTGAAAATATGTGATTTAACTGAGATAAGAAGCTGGTGAATCAGCAGGTCATGAATCATCTGGCAACTTTCAGACAGAAGGAAGAGCAAATGCTATATAGGCTACTCTACCAGAATATTTAGACTGCTGTGGAACAATAAGGAATCCAAATGATTGCTGCAAAATGAACGGAAGGCAAACCCAAGTTGACACAAGGGAATGACGGGATCCACTTCATTAAGAGCCTTGCAGATCGTTTTGAAGACTGCCATTTCTTCTGACTCAGATGTGAAACCACTGCAATGAGCATAGAAGAAACAGGAGACTTCTAACATGACAGGTGTGACTCTCTTGCTCACAGTATGTGGAGCTTGTGTAATACAGGAAGCATTATACACAGTATTGGAAAATTCAACATATCTGTGATGTAACTTAGACTGGAGATGCCATTGTAAGGGCAGTGATAAAAGCTGCAAAGGGAAAGTAGATTCTGGATAGATACTGATGGTAGGGAGATAAAAAGTCATTTGGAATGGGCAAACACCAGTGGAAATTACAAATTTTATAACCTGCACAACAGAATGAAAAATTTCACTGAAGTTCATGAGATATTCAACTCTATAATCAGATAAGTTTTCTATAGAGCTTTAGAACTTTGTTCTTGTTTTATATTAAGTTTAAAGGGGAAATATCTAATAAATAGATAAATTCATTAGTCTATAGTTTAAGGGAGAAACTCAGCCTGGAAATTTAATGTGGATTTCATCTAGTATTACGTATGTATCTGAGGAGGTCGAAATGAGAATGTGCCCCATAGGTTTACATCCTTAAAATGTTTGAAATCGATTAAAAGGGTTAGAAGATGTGATCTTATTGGATTAGATGTGTCTTTGTTGGAATAGCTGTTGCCTTCTTGGAGGAAGTATGTTGTTACTGGGAATAGGTAGGCTTTGGGTTTCAAAATCTTACTTTAGACCCAATCTCTCTCTCTCCTCTCTCTCTCTCTCTCTCTCTCTCTCTCTCTCTCTCTCTCTCTCTGCATCTTTGCATTCTGCCTGCAAATTAGGATGTAGTTTTCAGTTAGTTTTCCTCCATCATGCTTGCCTGCATGCGTGCTGCCCACACTACCTATAATCATAACAGACCACCCCTCTGAATCTGTAAGCAATCCCCATCTAAATGCTTCTTTTTATTATTATTAAGAGTTGTCTTGGTCATGGTGTCTCTTCATTGCAATAGAAACTCTAACTTAAGCAGTATCTCAAATGATGTCTTTTAATGTGACAGGCAATTTGAGGAATGTAATAATGGCCTCTCTTCCCATGATGAAGTCAACACATAAACATATATTGTGTTGGGCATTGTATTGTTATGATTCAAGGGAATATACCTCTTGGCATCATGACAACCTTATATTATGCTAAGCTCACTCAAACGAGCACAAAATCAACTAAAAGCAATTTTCTGGAATATATCTTCTATATTATAATATGACTATATAACTACTCTATTATTTTTAATATGTTTACAAACTATCAAGAAAGCAATTCCAAGCTTTATGTGATATATCACTATTCAAATATCTTTACCTCTAGAGGGGATGTTTATAGCTCGAATTATTGTTAATTTTTATTGCCAACTTATTAAGATCTTGATTCAAATAAGATATGTGCCTCTTAGACTATTGGTAATGTCATTTCCAGTACAGACCGAGTGAGAAGACATTCACTCAAAATGAGTATCATCTTCCATAGGGCACCTCAGATATAAACAATTCTACACAAACAATCAGTCTTGCTGGCCTTCCTGCCTAATCTTCCAGCTGGTGAACCCATCTCTCTTGTTGCTGCTATTGTTGCTAAGGTCATCCTTCACTGAAATCAGCATCAATCCTTTTTACCTTTCTAACATGAGGACCAGGTACTGTCTAGTTCTAGTAGCATATTGGGACTACTGAGGCATCCTGCTCTGTGGACTGAGAAGCTACCAGGCTATCATTTTCTCCATACAGATGACCATTGCTAGGCTACCCAGTTGTCACCACTGTAAACCTTTCCATTAAATTTCCATTTATAATATGTGGGGTCATCTATGTGTATTTTCCTCCTGGAAAACCTTAATGTGTCTGGTGGCAGTTAAATACAACAGCTAAATCTTAAAGCCAGAACCATTTCAATCAGGAACAAGGTCCGAGTAAACAGAGGTTGTCAGAAAGGGGGAGAAACTTGTAAGAGGGGTTTTAGAATGGAAAGGGGTTTGTGTATATCAAGAAGGATCAATACTTAAAGTTACATGTTGCCAAGACCGATAAAATGAGTACAATCCTAAGGAACAAGATACTGAAAATTGTGTACATCCATACATGGAAAAATTAGAAATAAATAAATACATACATACATATATGTATGTACACACACACACACACACACACACATATATATATAAATGTAATAAAACTATATTGAAACAATAAAAGTACTTGTGCTTTCATTAACCTTCATGGCTTCCCTTCATTGTTCCCCCCCCCATTATCTCCTATGCAAATGCTCCTTTCATAACTTCAATCCTCTGTTTTACCTTTCCCATGGTACGAAAAACAGATACCAAAGAGGCCTCTTTAACTCAGTGAAAGTTCTGTTAGTTTTACCCATGTTCTTTATCGTCAAATGTCTGTCTCCTCCATTGTACCAGGGCAAACTCCATGATTAAAGAGTGTTAAGCCTTCGGACCATTCTTCTCTGGTCTTGCTTTCCCCATCACTGCCTTTTATGACATTAATGTATGAAAATCCTTACATATTGCACTGGTCTGTTTCAGAGTCATTAATTACATGGTATCCAAGGTCTTTCAAAGACTAGTAGTCCCACCACAGCCTAGAGATAGGAACATTTCCTTCCTATTACTGTGTCTGATCTGGTTTTTAATGCCTGTTTGTTCATTAGTTTTTCTGGACCACCAGCGTTGGACTTCTTGAGGTATTTGTCATGTCTCATTGGTCTCTTCATTTGAAGTTTTTAAAGTTATTAGACTTTAGACTTTGTTATGTAAATTCTCACATTTAAATTACATCTAAAGTGAATGTTTATGATCCTGTGTCAAATACTATGTAGAATTCAAGGGGCTTTGTTGTTGTTTTTGTCTTTGTGTGTGTGTGTGTGTGTGTGTGTGCTGAGTGTGTATGTGTGCCTGCCTTTCACTTCTCTAACATTTATGAATGACTCTCTCTGTCTCTCTTTCTCCTTTCACTCTCATTTTCTTTTGCCTGTACATAAACTATAGATGTTTACAAATGGTTAGTGTCAGGATACCACTAGATAGATACACACAGTGTCAAGTGATGCTGAGAATACCAACCTGATCAGTACCTCCTCTTGAGTCATGCAGCATCCTTTCTTAAGTGTAGTAGAAATGTTCATTAGAGTAAATAATCATATTAAGTATCAGCTATTATTATTTATTAACATGTGGAGAAAGTGATCCTTGGGTGGATTTAGGAAAATCTTCAACTCACAATAATTTGGAGACAGAAAATGAAACCTGAACCCTTGTCTATTGAATACAACACTAAGTTCATCTGCTGTACTATTATTGTGGTCAACTGCAGAAGTGGCACAGTTCCAAGTCCTTCTTCCCCTGTTCTGCATCTTCTTAGAATCTAGTATGGGGTGGTTTTTCAGAACCCCCCACTTTAGTACTGTCCAATACCATTTGACCACCTATATGAAGGCATTATCTAGCAGTATGCTACTTTGAAGGCAGACTACATAGAAAAATCCATATTGCTTCTGTTTAGTTTTCTGAAATGATGAGTGTTGTCAAACTTCATAGAATATTGAAAATGAGCTATTGCAGGAATTATTAGCAAGTACAGTATTTCAAACAATGACTTTTAATATTTTAACCATCTTTTCCCAATATTCTTGAAGTGTAAATGTGAAACTTGTTTTTCCCAGAAACTTAAAAACACTTTCATGCTATTTAAAACATTTTCAAAGAAATTGTTTACTCGTAATCTTCTATAATATGACATGGGGAATGACAACTCCAACAAATATATGTTCTAGAATGTTGAAATACATTATGTCACACTGTATTTGTCTAAATGGTTTTATAATCTTCTATACATACAACAGACTTCAAATTTTCAAATAAAAGATAAGAAATTTCAGTGATAACATAGCTTATGTTGTCCTGGTCTATTTATTTTTTAAACCGTCAATAGAATAGAATAAGAATAAATGATAGAATAAGAATGGTAAATTTTTTTAAAACTTATTTTTATTGGATATTCTCTTTAATTACATTTCAAATGTTATCCCCTATCCTGGTTTCCCCATTCCGGAAACTCCTATCTCACCCCCCTCCTGCTGCTTCTATGAGAGTGCTCCCCCACTCACCCACCTTCTCCCACCTCTCTGCCCTTGAACTTCTCTACACTGGAAAACTGAGCCTTCAGAGGACAAAGGGCCTCTCCTCCCATTGATGCCAGATAAGGCCATCCTCTGCTACACATGCAGCTGGAGCCACGGTTCTCCCCGTGTGTACTCCTTGGATGGTGGTTTAGTCCCTGGGAGCTCTGAGGGGTTTGCTTGGCTGATATTATTGTTCTTCCTTTGGGTCGCACATCCATTCAGCTCCTTCAGTCCTTTCTCTAACTCCTCCATTGGGGATCCTGTGTTCAGTCAAGTAAAAGTAAAATATTTTCAAGTGTAATCTTTCAGGCATTTATTATCTTTATTTTCTTAACTAATAACTTGATATAATATGAACCTATTATATTTTATAATGCTACACTGATGATATCGTCATACTATCAAGACTATAAATAAGTCGGTGGCAATCCATCAAAGCTTATGTTTGTGGCTGTGCTTTAATTATCAATGCCATCTGATCATTCTGATCACAGGTCTTGACAAGTCTAGCAGTCTATAGGCCACTCGCATACAATATACATTTGTTCATTGTTATCACGGAAGGTAGCAGATAGTATGATTTAACAAGTAGTACAGGAAACAATACTACCAGTCTCCACTCATTCTTGCTTATTGGATTTTTAGAACTCGAAAATAATATTAATCCTTTTATTCACTGTAAACATAAGGAATTGAAACATAACATGTTATTTTTAAAAAATGTCATCTTTTTTTTTTTACAGCCTTTTAAAATAAGCTTTTATTTATCACACAAGATTGTGGAATTCATGGTGGTATTTTATACATATTATTTTACCTTGTTCATATTTGCCCATTTCATGAAATATTCCTCCCTGTTCTAGGTCCGCTGTGTGTCCCCTCCTCCAACAAATGAGCTTCTAATTTTGTTTCCTTTTACATTGCTTTTCCTTAACACATACACTACTAACAATTTATATTGGAAAAAAAACAATGTTAAAACATTTAAATTAAAGCAATATTTATCTAGTAAAACAATAAATTTAAATAATACATATTAAATACACATTCCTCTTTCATGTGACTTACTGAATGACTGAGGAACTGAAGTGTGGAATTGAAAATGAAAGGTGAACATGGACTAAGGAAAGGACCTTGTAGTGGAATGATTACTACATGAGAAGGTAATTTGGTCCTCCCAAATTTACATGCAAAGCTTGTCACTATGCTTATATGCCTGTAATCCCAGTACTGGAAAGGTAGAGACAAGGGGGATGCCCAGAGCTTACTATCCATTCAATCTAGTCATGTAGCCTCAAGTTCAAAGAGACCTTGTCTCAAAAAACTAAATGAGAAAAAATGTATGACATTGACCTCTGACCTCCATATGCATACACACTTACAAACAAGTAAATGTACATACAGAAAATTGAGGGCTGGGGGAAAATTCAGTAGGTAAAGTGCTTGCTTTGCAAATAAAAGGACATGGGTTCAGCTATGTAGCACCCACATAAAATAGCTTGATCCCAGGGACTCATTCCTTATAGCCAAGGGTGAGCTTCAGTTTCAGAGAGAAAACTTGTCTCAGAAGATATGACAAAGGGTAATAAAACAAACAGTAGTCACTAACTGTACATTAAAAAGTGAATGTAAGCACATATATTCATGCATAAACATAAACACACACATAAAATATGAAGCAAAATAATCTTAGTTTTGTCCATAATTTTGCTGAAATAATTTCATAAGAGTTGTTTGTTTTGGACTCAAATATGATTTTAAAAAAAAGAATGCATTTGACTAACAGGAATGTGTTCAGGCAGTGTCCTCTGCCTTGTTAATTCCAGCTCTTGTACATTTGTACTCTGCAGAAACATACAATGTACAGGTCCTATAAGTTCATAGAAAAATAACACATTTAAGTACATTTTCACTGACAATCATGTGTTTATTAATGTTAGTGTTTTTGCAAGCTTTAATTAAAGCATGACTATTTTCACATCCATATCAGTGCACAGTGAAAACCATTTCAGTTTTGATATGACAGATGTTTAGACATTTGTCTAGCTCTGGGTCGGAGAGAGGGCTCAGTGGTCATGAGGACCTGGTGCTCTTGCAGAGGATGTGGGTTCAGTTCCCAGAACCCATGTCAATCAGCTCACAACCAGTTGCGACTGCAGGTTTGAGAGGATCTGATGGCCTCTGTGGACAGTTGTAGGCAAGTGCTATATATAAATTCTTATAGGTGTACTTATGCACATAAAGGAAATTAAATCTTCAAGGGTACTCTTTCCACTCCAGATGCTCATATTTACATGAAATGATTTATTCTCACAGGGTTCGTTTTAATCTTTTTAATAAGTTATATTATTTTGAACTACACATCTTAAATATGGAAATCTATTTCATCAATACAGTGTTCTTTTAGAAATATTTGTTTTGTTCTAATATTACAAATATGTGTTGAATGGGGAGGTGATCTAGCCACATCTAAAATTTCTGGCCATAAAAGATTTTCTGAAGTTAGACTTTTAAAATAAAATGCTATACCATTCACGGTTACACTATGCAGATAATCGTCAGTGACAGAACTCATTGTTCAAAATTGTCTTGGTGTCGTTATTGCTAAATATTGGTGAGCATGCTGATGCTGACTCTAACGCTTAGAAGAGATAACCAAAAAATGAACTTTGGAAATTAAACAATATATGAGAAAGTCTTTGCTCTCTCATGCTTTCATTTACAGTTTTTTTCCCTAATTTACGTATGCCAATAATGATAATCTGATCCTCTCATTAATAAATAAAAAGAAAAGAAAGACAAGAGAAGCCAAGAAACACATTGTTAGACTACCTAACTTAATAATGTCAAATCAAATTTCACTTCTTATTTTTGTAAACAATTGAGAGTCAACAAAGCTACATTTTGTTTCATTTCCTTCCCATTAAAGGGTTTTCTAGGGGAGGGGAACCTGTGGCCAATGGCACTAATGCTTGGTGGGCACTCTGGTGCACAGAGGAAGTATCAGGAGCTCCTCTTTTCCTCTCTCCAATACTCCTCAGTTGCCAGTGCTCATCACTATCAACTGTCTGCAATGGTTGGTTTTCAGGTTTTGCTTCCGAGTTTTGTAGTAGGTCATGGCATAATAATAAGGAACACCTGGAGGCTCTCTGTTCCTGAAGATGAAACATTCCAAACAGGCACATGTCTCCCAGGAATGTCAACACACAACATGATCCATGTTCCATGTGTTTGCTGGATACCAGCACCACTCGTAGTCGTTTTACATTCTAGAATTCTCCCTGCAGTTTCTATTACCATGCTTGAAGCCAGTGTTTCCCTAAATACACTGTGTGGTACAGGAAGAACGGCTTCCCAGGAAATGTGACGTTCATCCTAGTGGGTAGATGAGAATAAATTACAGACTGTGAACTGTGAATGATTCTGGATTACCCAAGTGGACAAATGTATCAGTGTTGTGATGAAGTGAAGAAGAGCAGCCATCATCCTGAGAAGAAAATGAGCATATATTGTATGAAGGTCAAGACATAGTTGTGAGCTAAGAACATAAAATTATGTTTAAAAAGTCAAGAGAATGTATTGTTCCTTTAGAACCTCCAGATGAAATCAACTTAGTCAGAGTCTCTCTCTCTCCTCTCTCTCTCTCTCTCTCTCTCTCTCTCTCTCCTCTCTTCCTTTCCCTCTTGCTCTCCCTCTTCCTCTCTCTCCCTCTCTCTTTTCCTCTCCCTCTCCCCCATGTCTCTCAAATAGGTCAATGGAACTTTTTATTTTCTTTCTTTCATTAATATTAGAGATTACATCTGGGGCCTTACACAAACTAGGCAATATTTTAAACATGGGATCTAACCCAAGCTCATCAATACTTTTTTGGAGTTCTGACCTTCAAACTTTAAGTGAAAAAATTTTGTAATTTTAAATGACTATGCCTATTATAATTTAATAAGGTAACAAAAGGAAACTACTATTAGGCGCTGTTTCTCCTTTACTGCTAAAAATGGCTAATTAACAAAGTGTTTATATTTATAATAATATGTGTATTCATTTTAAATTGGCAAAGTCCAACACCAGAAATGAGATTGCCATTTATCCTTATTTGCATGTATAATATGAACAATACATTGTACTACATGAGATAATAATATTACATCATTCATCCTTCTATTGCCTATCTTAAATTATTATATGTCGGATCTTCTTAGGATAGATGCTGATGCCCCAGTGTAGGGGAATGCCAGGGAAGAGAGGCAGGAGTGGGTGGGTACTTGTGGAAATCCCCTCACAGAAGCTGGAGGAGGGGATGGGATAGGGGGATTCCGGGGTGGGGAACTGGAAAAGGAGATAACATATGAAATGTGAATAAAAAATATCATAAAAATAGAAAAAATAAGCTCATGACTTCTATTCATATGTTTTATGTATGTACACCTCACACATACACACACATACACACATACACACACACATACACACAGACACACAGACATACACACACACACTTTATAGTTTATTTTGTTTGTTACTGAATATTACAAACTATTATATATGGGTAACGCCTTTTTAAATTACTTTACAGCAATTTGAAACTTCTAGAAAGTAGGAAATCTAATTGTCCTAATGATCATAAATCAAACAGTACATTTTCTAGTTAGTTTATTGAAATCATGAGGAACTCTGACTTTGATTGTGGTAATGATGTACATTTATCCCAGACTTTTAATTGAAATTAATGACGTTTTTAGAAGAAAGATGACATATATCCCTTTTCAGATGTTGATTTCACTAATGCAATGTTTAATGTCATTCAAATTTTCTATGACAAGTTTTCCAGTTTTTTTTTTTTAAAAAAATGATTGTGTGTTGACTCATACTGAATAAATCTTGAGATTCATTTCTTCTATATTAAGAAATAGATTTCACATGTATTTTATTTGAATACCTTTGTTCATTTATTGAGCATTCAAATACTCAGCCTTCAGCAAAAAATTATTATGAAATTTGCAAAACTTTGGAATGAATCATTAGTAGGTTGCCTCAGTGTTGAGACAAAGTTTCTTACTAAAGCAATTTAAGGCAGAAAAGGTTTGTTTTCTTCTACTATTCTAGGGCGTGCAGTAGACCGGGAACTGGACATCACGACCATGGCGGCCAATCAGGAGGGAGCTGGTCACACTCTATTTGCAATCAGGAAGAAGAGAAAAATATTCAGCTCTTTTATTTTTCATTGTCCAGGGCAGCTATGATAGGTCCCTTTTTGTGAGCGCTCCATAGCCTCAGTAATAGTGTCAGGTCTTGGGACCTCCCCTTGAGCTGGATGGATCCCACTTTGAGTCTGTTCCTGGACCTTCTTTTCCTCAAGCTTCTTTCCATTTCCATCCCTGTAGTTCTTTCAGACAGGAACAATTATGGGTCAGAGTTTTGACTGTGGGATGGCAAGCCCCTCCCTAATCTGATGACCTGTCTTCCTGCTGAAGGTGGGCTCTGTAAGTTCCCTCTCCCTACTGTTGGGCATTTCATCTAAGGTCCCTCCCTTTGAGTCCTGAGAGTCTCACTTCCCAGGTCGCTGGTGCATTCTGGAGAGTTCCCCCCCACAACTGCCTACCTCCCAAGGCTGCCTGTTTTCTGCTGGCCCTCGGGGCCTCAGTACTTTTTTCTCACCGAAAACCAGAATACCAGATCAGGATCCCCTCTTCCCCCAACCTGTCCACTTTCCTTCCCAGGTCCCTCCCTCCGTCTCCATTTGTAATTGCTTTCTTCTCCCTCCCAAGTGGGACTGAGGTGTCCTCATGTGTGCCCTTCTGCTTGCTGACCGTTTTTAGTTCTGTGGGCTGTATCTTGGGTATTCTGTACTTTTCCTTCTTTTTTTTTCTTTCTAATATCCACTTATTAGTGAGTATATACCATGCATGTCCTTTGGGGTGTGAGTTACCTCACTCAGGATGATATTTTTTAGTTCCATCCATTTGCCTACAAAACTCAGGATGTCCTCATTCTTAATAGCTGAGTAGTATTCCATTGTGTAAATGAACCCCATTTTCTGTATCCATTCTTCTGTCGTGGGACATCTGTGTTGTTTCCAGCTTCTGGTTATCACACATGAGGCCACTTTGAACAGAGTGGAACGCGTGCCCTTGTGGCATCGTGGGGCATCTTTTGGGTATATTCCCAAGACTGGCATATCTAGACCTTCCAAGATTTTCTTCAACGTTATGATCAGTGATGTGACAGTTTAAAATTCTTTACTATCTTTGTTCCTTGCTATTTGAAACTTCACTGTGACTGTATTTACATTCATTTATATTAAATAGTGTGGACTCACTGATTCACATTTTTCTTTATTATCACATATCATTTCAGGTGATATTTTCTACTCATTTCCCAAAGCATACTTTGTGATTTTTTTGTTTTGTAGAAATACTTATTTTTTTTCACCCTGTTAGTTACTAGTTTCTTATAAAAACAACAAAACATGCCATCATGTTTCAATCATGCTTCTACTTTAAGTTTTTTATTTGTCTAGGAAGACCTTTTTTATTTATCTTTTTCCTTTTAGAGTCAGACTTAGTTTATATTCACCTTAGTTTTTTAAACACCCTAGTCATCTCCTATAATATAGTTAAATGTTAAAATATTCCACACTATTTAAACTGCTAATTAAATCTAGCTAAAACACAGTTGTTAGAGGAAAAAAAAGTATTTTTTGTTTTCAAAAACACTTAAACATTCTTATATTTGTAAACACAATACTGAATTCATCACATGAGAGGCTTATGAATATCATGTCTCTGAAAATCAATTATAAAATGTCTATTCAAAATGATTTTAAATGTATTATATTAATTCCAACAAAAACTAAAATAACAATGAAAGCCATTAGTTTCTCTAAAGTTAAAAACCGTATTAACTGATAGAAGATGGCTCAGTATTTAAGAGCACTTGTTAATTTTATAAATAACTTGGATAAAATTCCCTGAACCTATATGGTGACTCATAATCATTCATAATTCCAGGTCCATGGGATCAACACCTTCTTTTGACATCCATGGCAATTACGCAAGCATGTGATGCATGAACACATATGGACGAAACAGTCATACACATAAAGTAAAATAAAAATATCAATTTTTAGGGCTAAAAATAAGACTGAATGGTAATAGTAAAACTAGAAACATTTTTAAAACTGTCAAGTTACACACTGTAGCACAAATTAGTGATAAAAGATTTCTCCTTTCGGAAAATTTTGTTTTGGTAATATTAATAAATGTAGTTATGGTCTAGATATATAAACAATAAGGCCTCACAAGAGAGTTCAGTGTTAATAAAGTATCTACTACCAGACTTGACGACCTAAAATTGTTCCCTCCCACTTCTCCCCCTTCCCCTCTCCCACCCATATCCCTCCCTTCTGCCTCCTGTGATTATTTTGTTCCTCCTTCTAGATGGGATTGAAACAACCACATTTTGACCTTCCTTCTTGTTAAGCTTCATATGATCTGTGAGTTGTATCATGGGTATTCTGAGATTTTGGGCTAATATCAACTTATTGGTGAGTAGATACCATCCTTTTGGGTTTGGGTTACCCCACTCAAGATAATAATTTCTAGTTCCATCCATTTGCCTGCCAAGTTTGTGAAACCCTCGTCTTTAATAACTGGGTAGTATTCTATGGTGTAAATGTACCACATTTTTGTATTCATTCTTCCATTGAGGGACATCTGGATTGTTTCCAGCTTCTGGCTATTATAAATAAGGTTACTATGAACATAGTGGAGCATGTGTCCTTATAATATGGTGGAGCATCTTTTGGGTATATGCCCAGGAGTGGTACAGCTGTGTTGTCAGGTAGAACTATTTCGAATTTTCTGAGGAACTGCCAGATCAATTTTCAGAGTAGTTGTATCAGTTTGCAATCCCACCAGCAATGTAGGAGTGTTCCCCTTTGTCCATATCTTCACTAGCATCTTCTGTCATCTGAGTTTTTGATTGTCCTCCAATTCGAATTTCATCCCATATCCTCAGTTTTAAGAATAGTTCTGTTTAATTCTTTTGCCTTTTATTGGCATTGTTTTCATTCATGTGCCTCAGTAACAACAACAACAATAACCATAACAACAACAACTACAACAACCACCACCACAACAACAACCACAACACATATTTACTGATTTAAAACATCTGAATTTTGTTTATTGATATTACACAACAGCAGAACTGATTCCTAAGGAACCCAAGGAGAGAGATCTTCTTCATATATTAGTGATGGATGAAAAAGAACATTTAAAGAGTTTCAAAAAGAATGTGTATAAAGAACACAGTATATGAAGCTTGAGTCAGTGGCAACACTCCAGGGAAGAATTAATTTAGCAATGAGGAACTAAATGGATAGTACAATGTAAGGAATGTAAATGAGCGATGGTCCTTTGTAGTATCAGATGAAATTGATGTTAAAATCAAGTCACAGGCAACTGGTGAAGAGGATAATTGGTAATGGCTTCAACAATTAACTAAAGTATGCATGATTAGCCACTCTCTGATGACATAAAGTGTTTTACCCAAGTAGATCTGAAGAAACACAAGAGTTCATCATCCTTGGTAATGTATATTTCAGTATAGATTAGAAAGAACATTATCACTCAGGACTAATATGTAGCTTCCAGGCCCCTCCCCAACACGGACCAGGTGTACGCGCGTGAATGGGTAACATATCACTCAGATGCTGCCTTACTCTTGCATACAGAACTGTACAGAATAAGGCTGGAGGAGCCAACCTAAGTCCTTGGATCATATAGATTGCATGCCTTTTTTCTATTTTTTGTGACTCTAGAATAAGATGCTTTTAATATCACTAAAATTAAAGACGTGAAGAATTAAGGGGAGAAAAAAATAAGGAAAAGTTACATTTGCACATTCTACAATATTGATTACTCAGCTTTGAGTAAACCTTTCTAAAACTGGTCTGAACCAACAAAAATGCAGTATGAAACCAACAATCAAGCATATTGGCTAGTATTTTTTCTAGATGACACATTTTAATAGTGAAATAAATTTCTGTAATATGATCTATTTAAATCAATAAATCCAATATGAATAATCAAAATTAAATTTTCATTTTTCTTTTCTTGATATGGGATCTCGTTATTAGTTGAAGGGCTGTGATTTTCCTATTCATGCCTTCTCAGTGCTTGCTAGAACTACAAACGTGCTAATACATCTAATTACATGTAATTTTATGTATTTAGAGATTCATTATTATATTTATATATGCATAATAAAATAAATGTAGATATATACTAAAAACAAAATAAATCTTTTTTGAATATTTATAAAAAGATATAAAAAGAGAGAGATAGGTAGATGGTAGATAGACACATGATAGTAGATAGATTACAGATAGATAGATAGATAGATAGATAGATAGATAGATAGAGCCAGATATCGAGACAGAAAAAGAGAGAGAGAGGTAGAGAAAGAGAGAGAGAGAGGTGGGCAGACTCTACAAAAAGCTATTGGAGACAAATCTTGGAACTAGACCTACAAGAAATTGTAAGCCACTGACATGAATGAAGGGAATTGATCTTAGGTCCTCTGTAAGAGGAGCAAGCATTTTGACTACTGACCCATTGCTACTTTTAAACATTTTAAACTGTTATAGCATGCATATGATTTCCATTCTTTTGTTTGAGGTCTAGGAAATGTTTGTATTGCATACTCTGCCTCACGGTTACAAAGAACTTCCTAATGTCTCTTCATTTCTAAAGATTTATGGGGTAATGAAAGTAGGTATGTAAAACCACAAGCAACACGATTATGTGTATCTCGTTACTCCTGTTCCTCTAAGCTAGGAGATTTTGAATTAGCAGTAACTGGAGATTTTGTCACAGCATTGCCTATTGTTGAGCAATGACTATCTTTCCAATGCTTTGTGCAGACAAAGGGAACCTGTAAAGAATTATGTCTTGTCACTGCTAAGTCTGAGCGTTCCTCAGACTGCCAGGCACATGAACTTGGCTCACTCGTAAAAAATCTCAGCTACCAAACATGGGAAACCTCCAGACACTCTTTACTTCCAAGATATATTTCAGACATCCTTTTTGGTCTTTTGCCCTCAGCTATAGCTTGAGTGAGCATTTGACTGTCTTGACTCTCTGCTGATTTCACATCTATGGTTACTATGTTCTAATCTGTGTTTCTACCCCTGTTTTCATGCTCTCACAAAAGATAATGTCCTCCTCTTGTTAAGCTAAAAGGACTTCACCCATCAGTATATCACAGATGTTACGTAGACATTTCTAATCCATACCAAACACACAGGGTTGCTGTACATCACAGATGTTAGATGAGTATTTCCATTCTGCTGGGAGGTAGATATTACCTCATCTCACCTAAATAATATGTACAGAATCATCATGATTGTGGTCAGAACTTCCCAGCTTAGAATTTAGCATCTTTACAGATGTTCTCGCTACTGCTGTGCTCACTGACTCTAGACAACCAAATAACCCTATTAAAAAATGGGGTACGGAGCTAAACAAAGAATTCTCAACTGAGGAAATGTGAATGGCCGAGAAGCACCTAAAGAAATGTTCAGCATCCTTGGTCATCAGGGAAATGCAAATCAAAACAACCCTGAGATTCCACCTCACACCAGTCAGAATGGCTAAAATAAAAAACTCAGGTGATAGCAGATGCTGGCGAGGATGTGGAGAAAGACGAACACTCCTCCATTGTTGGTGGGATTGCAAGATGGTGCAACCACTGTGGAAAACAGTCTGGCGGTTCCTCAGAAAATTGGATATATCACTACCTGAGGACCCAGCTATACCAGTCCTCGGCATATCCCCAGAAGATGTTCTAACACATAACAAGGACATATGCTCCACTATGTTCTGATTTGAATCATTGCTGAATTCCAAGTGATTCCGTGAAGATGGTAGGGACTGCACCCAAGAAGCTTTGCATTGTTATATTTGGCTGCAGGTACAAATTGTTACACACTTAATGGCTTATATTAATATTTCTCATCACCTATGTCTTCTATGTCTATATATCATCTTCTATGTCTGTATGACTGGCAGACAATAGAAGTCTCACTGGGATAAAATCCCAGTGCTGACAAGACTATGGATCTTTCTGAAAAAAAACTAAGGAGAAATCCCATTCTTTATGAATTCTGAATTCTTCTCTATATACTTTTGTTTGGTGATGATTTCTCCCACTACCTTCACAGCAAGCAATAATGAAGTCCTCTGACCTTTCTCTGATAGTTTAGCCTGGAAAGGGTTTTAAAGATACATATGATTACATTGTGTCTATGGACATAAAGCGCATTAATCTACATGTTTCATGATCCTTTCACGATCCTACATGTTTCCTGTTTACCAAGCCTCCTTTATGGTGTATGGTACCACATTAAAAAAATTACAAGGATTAAAATTCAGAAAGGTCACTACCTTAAACACCTAAGCATTTTTACGGTATAAGCTTTTGATCCTATAATCAAAAACAAGAGGTAGATTTTCTTGGATATTTCTTTCACCATGAGAATCGGGTAAGATTCCCAGAGACAAAATCCTTAAATATGTAGACTTCTCTCAATGGGTAGGTGTTCCCTGCACTCCTAATATGCCACCCTCAGCTTTGAATAATTTGCCAACATAACCAAGTAGAAGCTGGACCAGTTTTTAAAACCTATATCTTTTGCAGCTTGGCAGCAGAACTCTACTGTATCTCTGCTTCAAACACTCCATGGTTTTGGTGGTAATTTACCCCAAACATTGTTTCATTGTTCTTGTGACAATTCATTTTTCTAGTTCTCTGTTTCATCTTCAATTGTATTTTTCCCAATTAGGTTTACTTAGAGTATTGTCTTATTCCTAATCAAATCTTAACATTATTGTTCAAAATGAAGCACAAGCAGTATGTATATTTTAAATGATTTTGCTGCCTTACTTAAACCATCTTTTCTAGATACTGTTAATCATTGTTTTTTATAGATTCTTAAAGAAAATTGTTATAGCTTTGTCTCAATAAATATTTAAATTTAAGAAGACATTAATTTGAAAGAGCTATATGGGATGGCTTAGAGAGAGAAAGTGAAGAAGGAAATGATGTAATCAAACGATAATCTCAAAACATAAAAGAAATAATAATAACTAAAAGGGAAAATAAAAAGGTTATACAAGTGTAAAGTATTGGTTTTTACTAACTGTAGTTTTGAGATATTTTCCATCTCTGCTAATTCTGAATCTCCCTTTGTTTTGTTGGTTTCCTTTGAGGCCTTTCTTCTCTGCTGGTTTGCCCACGCTGACTCTTCTTGACATGAGGTCAACTCCAACTCTCTTATCTCCCTTGCTGTGAGAATTCTGACTTTCAGTCTATCTGTTCTCTTCTGCCTGCTTTTATTTACATCTTATAAACTTTAACTGTAAAGAATCACTGCTTATTTACAAAAAGATCATATATGACTTTTGGTTTGATTCATTTTGTTAGCCATGAATTATTTATAATTATTAAACAGGACACCTAATTTTTAAACACGAATAGTACATAAACACATTACATATAGATATTATTAGTTCATCTTTTTGCTTTGTGTTTGAAAACTTCTCTGCCCTTTTGCAGAGTCATAGAAATGGTGTTTCTTCCAGTCTCAGCATTTTCTTTGTAACTAGATGAGTCTCGATAGAAATAAAATTTCCTAGAGATGGAGCCTCTTCCTAATAATCAAGTTGAATTTTTGTTGATTACTGGGATCAATGCCTCTCTACCTTCACGGGGACCCTCACATTTTTCCATATCCCTCTTAGACATATTGGCTGTTTATGTATCTGAATAGCGTTCTTTTTACATTTTATTGTGATACTTTCCATGTTTTTGCTGAGCAAAATTTCCCCCAGAAAGTTTCTGATGATTTTGTAACAGAATTTACTATTCCTATAAATCCAGGTGCGATAAAATTATATCCCCTCAGGAAAGGTCGGGTTTTGGATTTTATTGGTTTTATTAGTTTTCAGAAGTTGGCCTCACACTCCTAAGAAAGCCAAATAACTATCGAAGTTAAGGCAAATCAAGTGTTTCTATTTTAGTTTCTCAATGTTTCTGAGTCGTGGTTAGGACTTAATGTCTCCATTTGAATTTGAGTAATTACACTGCTTATAGGACACCCAAAGTATCTGAATAGTCTTCTTTTTATATTTTATTGAAATATTTCCATGTTTTTGCTGAGTAAAATGTCCCCAGAAAAGAGAAGAAAGACGTCTCTTCATATTTGTTTATTGATTAACATCATACTTGGTTCCTCAGTTTTGGATGAGTGTTTTCCCATACACAAAATTCTTGCTTAACAGTGTTTCTTTCCTTGCTTAGCCTTAAATTAGTTATCTTATGTTCTGGCTATCAAAACTTTTCATGAGTAATCACCCCTATGCTTCACTAGGGGGTCTCCTGCATATAATGATTATTTACCAATTGCAGCATTAAAGATTCCTCACCTTTGATAGTTTTCACTGTTTTAGAGTTGACTGAACACCTTGTAGCCTCAGTTCTGTCTTTGACATGCTTTTGTATTGGGGGCACTGAACCAGTACTTCTTTGAATATTCTTTCTGCTCCTTTTCTCTTTTTAAAAATAAGTAGAATTACTTCGTTTTCTTCCCTCCAGTCATTCTCAGGTACCCTCCATCCAACCGCTCCAAAAAAACCCCAGCCAAATTGACAACCTCTTTTGCATTGGTTGCTGTTGACCAGAATGGCAAATATCCATAAAAGAGCTATGAGTGACACTCAAATGTTGATGATAAACAGCTGTCTACTTGAACTTGAGGCCCACTCCACAGAAGGGAAATGATGCCTACTAGTGGAAAGCTAGCCAGCTTCCTGTGACTAGAGAGATCACGGTCCTTAGAAAAGAATCTACCTGTCCATTTTCCTAGACTAGCATAATTTTTAACTACATTTCAAATATTACTCTTTCTTCTGCTTCCAAGTTTCATATAGCAAATTTATAATCACCTCTCAATATACTCAATATCTCAAGGTATAGCTTGGGTTGGTATAGTTGTGTTTTATTTGTTTCTGCTTCCTTTTTCTCTTCTGGACCCCAATAATTAAAAATTCAAATAAATAATTTTATTTAGTTAGTTATCAACCTTTGAGGATCATTTACTGTACTCTCATGTATGTTTGCCATGATGGTCAATAATAGCCAATACCAATAATAAAAAATTAAATCTTTATTTTGTGTGTTTCGGTGTGTTTACACACATGTTAATGTTAGCAGGAAAGCATCAGAGAATACAACTTGTGAGGGTGGGTCCTCTGCTCCCACTGTATGAGATCTGGAAATTGAGCTGAGACTGTATAGCCTGAATAAAACCTCACATTCAGAGCCATCAAGCCAGCTGTAAAAATCTGATGTAGAAACACTATTGTAAAATTTTCGTTTTAGCTTCATTTTGTTGCATTTCATTTTAGTTGTGCTCAACAATTTAACTATAGTTCCATTTTTGGTAATTTGTTTATTTGGTTATTCTTTTGTTTGTATATATTTATCTTGATGTCTTCTTGATTTTTCACCTCTAATTTTCACTACAAACTTGACCACATATGGGATGTCCTTTCAAAAACTTCAGTGAGCCTGTTTTATTTTTCTCAACATAGCCCATTTATTTGCATAATCCATGGTTAATTTTTATGTATGTATGGAAATCTTGTTAATGAAAAACATTTTAAAATAACATATTGTAAAAATGTTGTATAATATGATAGCTGTCCATTTCCCAAACTATGAAGTTGATTGCTTCACTTGGAATGTGATTGATTAGGAATATTTTTAGTAATTCAGCTGCACTTTTTAATAATGGGATTAGCTCATACATAATACTATCTGGTCTTTCAGACATTTCTTATAATGTCTAGGTAAGTTGCATTTGCCTTCTACTTATAGAGCAATTTCTATTATAACCGTTTTGACTTTTCAAGGCAGCAGATATTTTACAGGAACATAAGCTTAGTTCTACATCTATAAATGAAGCATTCGATGTTGGCCTCTTTTCTTCTGAGCATGTCTGCCAAGGTATGAGTGCCACCATTTCACCTAGAGGAACAACATGCCATGTTTCTCATTCTTATAGCTCATTGGTGTCACAGCTGGGTAGGACTATTGATTGCTTCATTCTCTTGCAGCTTTCAGAAATACTATTTACTGGTAGCATGAAAGCAAGATAAACCACAGGACAGACATTTTCAGTTTACATTCAGCTTAAATCTTGTGAGTTCTGTGTCTGAGGAGTGCTGTGTCTCTAACAATAGGGACTTAATTGTCAAGCACTGAAAAGTGACCAAGGATGGTATCAGTTGATCTCCATTTGGGAGTGACTTGAACTACCCCAACTAGCAACTCACTTAAGCAGAAGTTTCTCATGAATGGTAATTGTTTTGTAGTTTTATTGTTCTGGGAAACATTCTCAGCCTTAGTGGCATAACCACATTTAAAATACACACACACACACACACACACACACACACAACACACACATACACACATATAGCTTCTCTACTTCTCCACAACTAAAGTCACCTATGACATCATTTCAGTTTGACATTATAAATTGTTACAAGTTTATTTGGACTTTTACAGTTTACACTGATAACTTTTTCCTGTTTGAAGATCATGGCCATATTTTTAATTGTGATTTTATGTTCTCCATCATATGTGCACTCTGTTTCTTGGTTGCTCTTGTCCTTGATATATTTGAAGATTACGCACTATTTCACAGAATGTATTTTAATTTGCTATATATAGTTCCATACTGTATCCTTGACATCTTCATTGATGAATGTATTTATCTATTTTGTATGACATATATACATATTAACATATCTAAAGACCTAACTTTTTCTTGAGGTGATGCAGTTCTAATCAGAGCATCATGTGCACAAAACACTTATTCTCCCACTTAAGCTTTTATGCCTAATCTGTATCTTTACTATGATAGATTTTAATTCACTTTTCTCTAAATGGTAATATATATTTAATTTAAATGTTTTTGAGAATCTCATACATGATTACTATATTTATGTGATCTATATTCCTCTTTCCTCATTCTGTGACTTTTTATCTTCCCCAATTCCTCTCAATTTCTTTGCCTCTTCTTCATTAATTAATTATTAGTGTCCCATATAGTTTACTAGATAGAAATGTCTGAACTAATTTTGTTGACATAATTAAAGGAAAATAATAGGAAATAACAGAAAAGAAAGGAAATATTTGTATCTTATTCTATGAGAGTCTCCATTTATTCAGTTACGATCAGTAGAGCCTACTTTTATTTTCATCTCTTTAAAGTTACCAGTTATAGTGACATATGTCATGGCTCTTGTGCATATTAAATGGTGACTCAATATGTACCACTAGCTAAAATAGTTATCTCATTATACATATGATACTTACAAGAGTTTCAATATGAAATAGTTAATCCCAGGCCTACCTTATTTGCCATTTAAACTTCCTCTGTGTGTGTGTGTGTGTGTGTGTGTGTGTGCCAAATGATTACTCATTTACTCCTTACTGAATGCCACAGTACTGGTTTGTGTTTCATATTAATTATAGCTCAAGCAAATACTTATTGGTCACTCAGCATGTTGAGTTAAGCACTCAGCACTTTATTCACACAATCACACTAAAGCATTAAACAACACTGGGATATTCTGGAATATTAGACATCCCTTCTCTATTGTAAGACGCATTATTAGTGCATCTATAGTATCATGTCTGCTAAGTAACTAAGTGGGTTTCTAGGGCAGGTCATAGCACTCTACAGCTCCCAGGATGAACAGGTCTAAATATTGAAAGTCCATAGATGTAGTCACTAGAGAGGTAATTGTACATAATCACCGCTGTATTAAACCACTTAAACTTTCTAACACTGAGAACTTCTTTGCCCCTTTATATGCAACAAGGGACATGAAACTATAAACTTCATTTCCTTCTTAAGAGATCTCCAAGAATGTGGAAAATCTTGATAGAAAGACTTGAGTAAGAAACGAGCTAGTTCAGTGCCCCTTACTGAGGACATGTGTTTAGTTGGCATTCTGGTGCTGTGAAAAGATACCATGACCAAGACAAGTCTTATAAAGAAATACACTTAATTAGGGCCTGCTCTAATCTCTTTCTTTAGTGTCATACCCTGATGACCAATCATTTAAATAAATGAGCCTCTGGGGATAATTCTTACTCAAACCACCACAGCATGCATAAAGCAAACTCATTACTGTCCCATATAGTTTACTAGATAGAAATGTTCTCCTGTTAACTGATCCATTTTTCCTAATGGACAAGATATGACACAGTACACTTCTATATCACGTCTTAATAATTATCAAACAACAGATAACATCTTGCCAAATGGGAAAGGCTATTTTTTTTCTATTTCTCATCTGTTTAGGAAGCCAGTGAATGCTAAAGCAACATGCTGTGTATGTCTGAGAATAAAACAGGGTGATATTATCAGTCTTACTGTTAGGTCTCTAAGACTTCAGACCAAAGGAAACCCTGTCATGCTTAATTTTTCATATCTCCTCAAATTACAGATGAAGAACTTCAGGTGCAAAAGACTTAAGTATTTGCCTTATGTCTAATGGAACAATTTGGAGACAGAAGTCTACCAGGGGGCACTTGTTTTAGCAAAGTATATTTCATCATTATACTTATGAAGGCTGACATGTGACATTAGGTTGGAAAATGGAATTATTAGTAGTTATTTTCCTAATCCTACCACACTTGCTGCATACTGTCCTTAGCTCATTGCTACCAAAACCTCCAGCCCAGCTTTCCACAACTGGTATCACTGGGACACTATTTATTACACCTTTCCTTCCATTTTATCTTTCAAAAACCTGGAACTCTGGGAAGTTAAAGACAGGAGATTTACTTGGCTTCATACTACAATACCTTCCTGGGACCTAGCCATTAAAGATCCCTTGTGACTACATTTCCCAGGTTTTGAATTGTAGTAAAGAAAAGGGGAATTTTACTGAAAGCCCGATATGAGATGATATTCCTGCCAGGAAACCAGGAGACACATACATATGGTTACATAAATCAGCTACAAAATATGTATGCATACATATCCCTGTATTATGTAAAAACACAAAAAATATTTTTGACAATTGTAATAAACTTAAGTGTGATTGGAATAAAATGTCATTGTGTATCTGATTGCCTATGTGCCAGTTACAGGAAAAAAAATAAACAAAACAACTAACCAAACAAGACAGTTCTTGGTTCTAGGAAACAAATAGCAAACCCTTTACTGTAAGAACAGGATCTGTTAAAAAATGGCGTTTAGATTAATCTCAACAGAGTGGCCATCACAATAATGAGTGAGGCTTGGCAGAGCTATGTTCAACTCTGTTCCCCTGCCGAGACAAACAACAAACCCTGTACTTAGAACCTGCTTGTATTGTTGAGATAAAATTTGTCATGTCACTTCCTGTGTAGCTCTTGATTGTGTTTACAGTGAGCAGCTGCCCTGCAACGTCTTGATGGAATTGCAGTCATCAGCTATTCACCGCCATCACAGACCACAAATTACTATTTTTCTTTTTCCACAATCACCCACTTTCAATAGTCTTTTCAGACCCTTAAATGAGTAGTTTAGATATTTGGTAATTTTCCTTGGACCCCAACATTCACTTTGTCTACAGCCAGGCTTATTTCTTCTTTGTTAGAAGGAATGTCTTTACAAAAGCCTGTTTAATGTGGTTTTCATAAAGGAGATTTAGTGGCTTTCTTAGCCTTTCCTCTTGATCTATCGATCAAAAGTCGTACAACAAAGTTAGCATGACATGTTTCTCTTCAATTCTTTCCTGCTATGTTTTATCTTTTGGGATCTGTGCTGAAGAGCTTAGTTACTACAATACTCTTAGTCAGTTTTAACAGAAAATAGCTACAATAGCTATATGTTCCTTTACAATAAACTCATGTGAAGCTGAAGGAGATCCAACCTTTTAAGGAACACTAAAAGCCTTATTTGGAATTTGTCAGGCTCCATTCATAGCATATGGTTAATAGTTTCTTCAGAGAACCATAGTGCTTCCTATATGAATATTATAAATCCATGAAATTAATTTTGTTACTTGTTGTTTGCTATTTTATACTCACATTTTAGTATTTTCTACACTACAGGGATTGCCTGTCTTGTGGGAATATACTCTGCCTGTGGACAAACAACTTTCTTGAAACAAAAGTAACACCTCTTAGAACAAAGGGCGTTACATCTTTGACACTGTTGCTAGTGCTTTTCATAAGTGATGCCAGGTATTTAATTCAAGTAAACACAAAATCCCAACGTTGCCTTAGAAAATAACATTTTAACATTGACAAAGAAAAAGAAGGTAAAAAAGATCCAAGCCTGTAATTTTCTCTCAGGAGGGAGAGTAACTATAATACCATGGTCCTAGTAATGTGCTTTCCTTTCAGGCTTATTAATGAATATAGACATGCTACTATCCTCACTAATTTATTTTGTTAATTCAACACAACTTAGAATCACTTGTAAGGAAGGAACAACAACTGAGGGATTTTGTACGTCATATTAGTCTGTAGGCATGTCTATGAGAAACACACACACACACACACAAACATATATATATATACATACACTTTTTTTTTTCCTTTTTTTTTATTGGAAATTTTATTTACATTTCAGATGTTTTCCCCTTACCCCCTTTTCCCCCCTCCCTCCTAGGAACTCCCTATCCCTTCCACCCTCCTCTTGCCTCTATGATGGTGTACCCCCACCCACCCTCCCCTGTACCTCACCTCCCAACCCTCGAATACCACCCCCCATGATGTCCAGCCTTCATGGGACCAAGGATCTCTTCTCCCACTTATAAATAGCTCCCTTGCATATATAGCTGGAGCCATGGGTCCCTCCCTAAGCACTCCCAGGCTGGTGGTTTAGACCCTGGGGGCTCTGGTTGGTTGATATTGTTGCTTTCCTCATGGTGTCACGAATCCTCTCAACTCCTTCAGTCCTCACTCTATCTTCTCTGTTGGGAACCCCATGATCAGTTTAATGGTTAGCTGTGAGCATCTGCCTCTGAATATGTCAGACTCTTGATTGATGCAGAAGGGATCAATAATCTACTGAGGTACAATCACAATGTTGTGGTACTAGGCACAAGGGTTATAAGAAAGTCAGAACGGAGAGGAAAGACAGAGATTGAGAAGTAAGTCAGCACTTACTTTATGCTTCAGCTTCAAGATCCTGCCTAAGTTCTGACTTTGAGTTCCTGTTCTGACTTCCCTCAGTACTGGGTTATGATAAGGAAATATTAGATAAAATAAACACTTTTCTTCCAATTTGTTTGGATCATTGTGTTTATAACAGTGGCAGAAAGCAAATTACAACAGTTACAACCTAATGTATTTCATTTTCCTAAAGTCAACTCAGATAATTGGGTAAGAAAACAAGAATTCACAGTATCTAGTGGGGCCTGGAACCATTACTACTATACCCAGGAAAAATGACCGTGTTCTCTTTGGCATTTAACTGGCAATAGGTAGAATTCCAGGGTTGTTCTTCCCAGACGCTTAAAACAAAGTCTGAGGAAGTGAATGGTTTTCAATTATCCATTAAAGACATTCTTTTAGAATAACAACAATAAAAAAAACTAACCAAAATAAACTGATTTAACTGGGATTTTTCTGAAACATAAGCCATGAATCATAGTAACATAATCATTAGTCCTTCTTCATTAAGAAGAGGTCTAGCTATTGGTAGGAGTTTATCACCTTATCTTACTGGGTGATCTCTAAGGTAGAGGTGATGTTGAAATTATCTCAATTTCCATGAGAATATGCACTGAACAGAATAAATTTTCATAAGAATAAAGACTGGTTTTCCTAGGGACAGGCTTAATGGAGAAGCTGTAATCCTCGACCAGTGGATGTGCTTTCCTGTATTAGTTGGAAATCTCCAGTGAGTACAACCTGAAAAACCCTGTGTGTGTTTGTGTGTGTGTGTGTGTGTGTGTGTGTGTGTTTCTATCAATCAATCTATATGTCTGTATATCCATCCAATATATACATATCCACATATATATATATATGGATATATGTTATATATAGTTATAGTTATGTATTAAAAAGAACTGGTTGTCTTTCTTTTCTCTCTTTTTCTCCCTTCGTCTTTGTTTCCCCCTTTGCCCACTTCCCCCAAAATAAATATCTCTCATGTGGAAGAAAACAAAGAACCGATTGACATGATTCTGGATGCTAAGAAGTTCCAATATTTTGAGTGATTTCAGCAAAAGTCCAAACTTATAAGAGAAAGTAAAGCCCTCTCATTTTTCCAGTGACAAACTTCCTCAAATAAGGCTATACATCCTAACTCTTCCCAAACAGGTCCAACCACTGGAATGAAAAATTCATGTCCATTGGCCCATGGGAGCCATTCTCATTTAAACCACTACACTAAAGTAAACATGAAAGATATGGGACTACTGCTATTAATCTGACATTTAAGAGAAGACCCGGGGGGGGGATATATTATTAACAGGAAAAGTAAGAGGAGAAAAAAGAAATGAAAGAGGAAAAGGCAGAGGAAAGTGGTGAGACATGAGATAGAAACAGAGAACAGGAAAGAATTGAGAGAAAGTACGTCTAAGGAAAACAGAAAAGTGGGCTACAGAATAGTTCTTAGTCACCTCCTTTTCCAGGGTCAGCTAGAAACTGAGATGTTCCAGCTTATAAGATATACTCATTATAAATGAAATATCCATTATAAATCTCACTTTTGGAATTAGGCACATTAAAATTGTGTTTCTATTGCATGAAAACAAAGAATTGGAAACTAGATTAACAGATTCCAAAAAGATTAATTTCAGATAGTAAAGGGAGGAGCTTGCCATTCCACAGTCAAAACTCTGACTTATAATTGTTCCTGTTTGAAAGAACTGCAGGAATGGAAATGGACAGGAGACTGAGGAAAAGAAGGTCCAGCCACAGACCCAAAGTGAGATCTAGCTCAAGAGGAGGTACCAAAGCCTGACAGTATTACTGAGGCTGTGGAGTGCTCACAAAATGGAACCTACTATGACTGCCCTCCAAAAGACCCAACAAGCAGCTGAAAGAGTCAGATGCAGATATTTGCATCAAACCAATGGACAGAAGCTGTTGACCCCTGTAGTTGAATTAGGGAAAAGCTGGAAGAAGCTGGGAGAGTGACCCTGTAGGAGGACCAGTAGTCTCAATTAATCTGGACCCCTGAAAGCTCACAAACACTGGAGCACCAACTGTGCAGCATACACTAGCTGATATGAGGACCCAACAAATACACAGCAGAGGACTGCCGGGTCTGGGTTCAGTCAGACTAACCCTCAAGAGACTGGAGTCCCCAGGGTGTTTAGAGGTCAGTAGGATGGGAAGACATCTTTGTGGAGACAGGGGGCAGGGAGGAGGTATGAGATGTGGAACAGACGGAGGGTGGACTGGAGCGGAGATAAAATCTGACGTATAAATAAATAAATAAATAAATAAATAAATAAAAGTTGATTTTTTTTTTCTTTTCTGTAGAAGAAATTGAAAAGCAATGTGGCTATCGGGCTGAGAAAGGATCTCTGTGTTAAGTTCCTGCAAATACGGTAGCGTCACTTTGAAATAATAAAATCCATTTTAAAAGGCTGGTCATCACAATGTTTTCTTGGGATCTTCATGATGGCTATTAGTTGGGCTGTATACATACGCCTCATAACTAAATTTAGTCAGTCAATAAATTGTAAGAAACAGAGTGTGACCAAGTCTAGGAAAAACTGAAAAAGGTAAGGCTGCGGTTGTTTTTTATTTTTTCCAATTCTGTTTTGCCTCAGCGTCTACAACTGCAGACAATGAAAGCAGGAGCATCTGCTGTTGTTTAAAACCAACAACTGGACAGCATGGAGTCTGGCTCTCTGACAGTGGAGAGTGACGTCAGCTTTGGACACTGTGTGTGGACGTACGAATGTAAAAAATCACCTTCTATCCCATGTAAATCACTGTGGCATTACCGTTTCTATTGTCCTAAAACTAAACTGATAACTTGAATATTAAGCCAAAGAGAAGCCAGGGTTTCTCTGAAATAATCATATGAATACCAGTAGGGGAATTCTGCCTGAAGTCTTATTCCGAGTTTAGGAAAAAAATCAAACTCTTCCCCCTTTGTTAATTTAAAACACAGAGTCCCACTGTCTTGCAGATAGGATTGTTTCTGTGATTATTCAGGATCCTACCAAGCTGATAATAAAACCATCATCGACTCGTTGAGCACTTTTCACTTGTGGAAAAAAGAAATAGAAGAAATGTTTTCAGGTTGTTTTCATATCAAGAATTTGAGATAACATGTATCAGACCTAAGCTTTACAGATTTTTGCATTTCCATTTATTTTTCAGTCCACATTGACTGAAAAAAGTGGGCAACTGACGACACTTGGAAACATGAAATTAAAGTGGAGGTCCTTCACAGAGCGTTATGATAATAACATATGTAATATGCAATGTCGAAGATCAAAAATAAAAGTTGCATTCACTCTGTTCAAAACAGTCACGCAGCTTATAGCCTACAATGTACGAAAGATGTCATGACTGATTCTGTTAAAGCATGAGAAGTAAAATGCACATTTGAGACTGAACCTCAGGGCCATGTATTCCTGGACATGAAGAATACCTATGTCCACAGCTTTCATCAGCATCCCTATTGAATAGAGCAATCCACTTGTCATTTCTGCTTTCTTCCCAGGAATTCTATCCTGTGTTATTATTAGAAACAGAGTCTCTAAGCCTGGAGAGTAAGGATTTAAATTTTAATATAGCTCCAAACAAATCTGTTACTTAAACAAACCTGATCTACAGTATTTAATTTAAAGAGTACATCTAAACATTTGTATTAAATATTTAATGAATCCTAGATTAATATTAGAAGCATGCTTATATTTTGATGCCAAGGAAATACTTCATTATATGTGATTTATTTAAAACCAAGCTACAGAAAAACTCCTTCTAAATATTTAGAAATGATAAAGAGATATCATTGAAAAAGTTTAATAATGCACCTATTATTGTATGTTTTATTAAATTTTATTAATGTATCCCATTCATCATTTTTACAGGTATACCCAATGTTTAATAACTGTAGCTCTATATAATGCTTTGGAACCTAGTAATACACTTTACTTCTTAGTTGTTCCATTATTTTTTTGTTTATTTTTTATATGAATTTGAATTATTTTGTCCTGTTGAAATATTTATATTCAAATTTGATTGCTACATTAGTATGTATATATATATATATATACATGTATATATGTATAATATATAATATATAATTAAATAATAAAATGAAAAGAAGTTTCTATATTATTAACACTTTTTCCTTACATAGTACTCTATTCCTTCATAGTTTGCTGTTTATAATAAAGTACATTTCGGACTTTAGTTACTTTAAGTTTCAGATTATACTTTAATCTTAAAAATCAAGTTCTATTTGCTTCTCAATATTGAATATAAATAAATGGTTTTTCATGGCTAGTCCATATTCAATATTCAGCAGATAATTTTACTGTTTGATATATTGATCTATTGATCTTTTATCTACATAACCACCAGTTTTCATTTTCCTATAATTTTGTTAGAACATATTTTTCTCTATTCTTCCTAACTAAAAGTACATGTTTGGCTTATTCTTGGTTCTATGCAATGTCAACTAGACTAATATTTAATTCCGTTCTCTGATCTATACCTAAAGGTAAGCGGCTCTGCCCTGGGGTTTGGGGAATTCTCATTTTACCACATGTTCCAGGAATGATCACATTGGTGAGACAGTGAGTGGAGCTTTATATTTCAGTCCTAAATTTTTATATGATTTTTACTCCCACTGAGAACCTAGAATCTCACCACTCTATCATGGACCTCAGGGGTGAAGTAACTGCCTACTTTCAATTCCTTGTTGTAAGTTTACTCCCGCTGGCACTGTGTTCCTAGCACCTTATCTATTATCTACCTTCTGTATTTATGAATGAAAACAATGGAAGGAATACATTAGAATCCTTTGTAATATATCCAGAAATAAATTTCCAGCTAAAAAAAATCTGAACAGATTAGACATGAAAATGTAAATGGAAGGAAGATGACTCCTTTTTCAATGCTTGCTTTATATTTAAGAAAATTGAGAATTGCGAAACAGTACACCCCAAAGATAGAAAATCCAGAGAAGCCATTGAAATAAATTTTAACCTTGGACACACAGCTTTGGTGACCAGGAAGGGAGGAAAAAACCCTTCCTTCGTTTGAAGGGAACCAGCTGTCATATTTTCTCTGATAAATCCAGCTTCTTCAGCAAATGAATTAGGGGAAATTCAGATGTCAGGGGCAGCCCTGCTTATACACTGAAGGCCTAAAATCAGCCATAGGTCTAAAATCAGCAATAGGCCAGATATACATGCCTGCTAACACAAAGTCTTGATCTCTGTGGAAAAACACTGAAACAGATAAGATATTGTAAACAGGCAGCTTTGGTGGAAATTTACCAGCCTGGATAGGAATAAGTAGTCATAGGTTTTGTGGATAATCGTATACCTTAGGTAGCCTTGGAGGCTAGTACCAACTTAGATAAGGACAAGTGGCTCATAGGCGTAGTCATGGTGACCTGTTCCTTGAACTTTCACCCAGCTGACACTATATTCTGGAAGATATCTGTACTCCTTCTGAACACCTATGCTCCTGCGTCATCCCCTTCCCCACATCCTGGCTTTTTGTGTATATAACCCCTATGTGAAAAAGTAAAGATAACAGTTTGATCAGCCTATAGACAAGACGTGTTTCTTTGTGTTTGCCCGTTTTTCCCCCTTTCTCTCTTAGGTGATCTCCCCGGACCCTGTTTAATGCCCTGCTGGACAGGACATCCAGGTAGAAGGATCAGTATGGTGGAGAGTCACGTTCATCTCAGAGCATAAGGTAAACCACTGAGAAAGCCTCTAATCACACACCCTCAGTGTTTGCCACCTAACTGAAAATCCTGTGGAAAATGGAATTTAAGGTATCATGAAATTGATAGTGGAGGAAAGAACTCTAATGATGGAAAGAAAATCCTCTCAAGAAGATTGCAGTGTCTTCCCTTAGAAACACTGAAAAGGATGTATCATGGCAGACTTAGTAACTTAGAGCTAAGAACTTAAACAACAAGGCATTTTGTTTTTTTTATTTAAGCCTTTAAAACTCATCCATTAAGAGGCAAATAAACTGTGTCTATGATTTGATAAACGTATACACAGCAGAATGGAGAATCATTCTCACATATTTAGTCATGAACTATGTTCTTTGTAAAGAAGGAACAGAAAATACACTCACAGCAATCTTTCAGTACACTCACTATTGTTAATTACTTATAGATTTATTGTTTCTATAAGCACACGATTTTTTAAGATTTTTTTATGCAGTATAATATTCTATTATGTTTTCTTAATTTCTTTTCTAATAATGTTCACTAAATATTGTAAGGAATCTCTTCCCAGGACAATTGTCTTCCTTGTACTTAACTAATTTTGGATAACATTTGCCCCTTTATGATGTATTTATTTTTTATAACGGTCTACCAAATGCTGTACATCTGCCAATGAAAACAGACAGCCTTGAGAGGGCTGAAATACATGATGCCAACACCTGTTCCTGGCTCATATTATAAAATAAAATGTGAAAGTATGTTTGAAGCCATAAAAAGTCATTATAATTTTAGGGTAAGTTTTACTCTTCTGTGCTCACACAAAACTATTGGTTAGAGTCATCATTTGAAGAAGAAATCCAGAGTTTGCCCACATTTGTCTAGATTTTTTCAATTGAAAATTAAGAATCAGAGTTGAGTGTAGTTTAACTGTAGAGTACTTACCTAGCATGTAGGAAGTCATTAGTTAAATCTCTACTATGAGATAAACCAGGTAAGATGCTACAAATCTGTAATTTTATCACCAAGGAGGTAGTAACAAGAGGATCAGAAGTTCAAGGTGATTTTGAGCTAAACAATATATTGTGAGCCAACTGGCATACTAGGAATCTTAACATACAGAAATGGTTCTATGGTTAAAACTAGGCATTCTTATTGTAGAAAATTCAAGTTTGGATCTAAGCACCAATGACTAGTAGCTGACAGCATCTATTACCCCAGTTCCAAGGAATGCAAAGTTCTTCAAGGATAGGCATCTCATTGATGCAAAATCCCATACTCGACGCTCCTATGAACATAATTTAAAACAATAAAATTAAATTAAAATAAACTATTTTCAATGAATATAACATTATATTCATTGAAAATAGTTTATTTTAATTTAAATTTAATTATATATAATGATATTATATAATGAATATAATATTATAATTATATTATATAATGAATATAATTATATTATATAATTATATTATATAATGAATTTAATATATAATGAATAATGTATAATGAATATAATAATATTATATTATACAATTATATTATGATTATTATGAGTCTTCTTTTTTCATTGCAACGTTCTTCCAAGTTTCACAGTAGGGATCTGAAACAGTAATATTACCAGACCTGGATTATGCAGGTTTTTCTTACAATTACAAAGCAATGATAAAAGTTCATGTTGCAAGTGGAATGTAACAATGAATTAACTAATCATACATTTTAGACATTGTAACACTGTAGTATAATAACAATTATTTGAATAATGTCATTCTCCAAGAGTTTAGTATACTACAGGTTTTATTTCTCAAATTCATTTTTCTCATTTTTATTAGCTCTCTGAGAATGCAATACAATGTTTTGATCACACTCACTTGCCTCTCCTAACTCCCCCAGATCCTTACCAATCAAATTTGTGTAGGTTTTAGTAAACAATATCAAGTAAGATTTGTGCTGCATATGTGTTTACTCTTGGATTTGTGACTGTCCACTGGATCTGTGTCCTCCTATTAGGTGACACATCGCTAGAGTAACTGAATCTCCTTCTCCCTTGATATTGGTTATCAAATACCAATAGCTCTTTATTCAAGAGTTGGACATAATCCCTCCCCATGCTTAGTATATGCGTCTCTTGAAATTGTATGTAACATGCTTACGCTGCCACAGTTGCTGTGGATTCATATATAACACTGCTCTGCTTGTCCAGTAAACACTTTTCTAGATATTATCCATCACTGTGGATTTCAGAACGTTTCTGACTTCTCTTTAGCAACGATTCTTGAGGCTGGGGAGGTAGATGTACAGCACATATAAGTCATTTAGGACTGAGAATTCACAACTTGATGGTCTTTGAAAGCCTACTGACTAATGACTCATATAAATATAAATAACCCATGCCTGGATTCTTGACATTGAACTTTTTACGTTTGCTTTTGTAGTCTAGTAGGAGATCTCTTACCATGTTTTTGAATAATTCCATTTAACTCTTTTGTATATGGTTGTGTATACATATTTACGAACCTTCTACATTTTGAGCAATTTTAACATCTTTATTTTTTCATCATTTTCACATTTTTATGATTCTTTAAGTCTAGCTTTTATTTGTACTCTTGTCTCTCTTCCTACCGCTTCTCAATTTCCTGAAAGTATTTACTTTGACTTTTCTTGGAAGTTAGGAATGAATGTTTCTTAACTACAGTTAGGATATCAACCGCAGACAAAGGAATGATTGCAGACAAGGTAATTTGGTGAGTGACCTTATTTGCCTGATGATTGGTGCATGGGTGATAGGTATACAGAAATGGAGGTGACTCCAAAAATATTGCTTCATGGAAAAATTCTGCCCCATGTGAATGATGACTTCCCACTAATGATTGCAATTTGTTTAACATTCCAACATCAAGTTGTTATTGTCAACTACAATGTTCATACTAGAGATCCCTGCAATTCAATGTTGTAATGTTTTAGGTTAATTAAGTTTGAGAATTTTTGTTAAGTCATATTCATTGTTACCCCAGGAAAAAATATGGCCTACAGACCCCAAGTCACAGGTTCGGTATTTAGTCTGCTACTCAAGAGTCATTTAAGCTCCCATCTTCTAGTTAATCTACACTGGTACAAATTACATGCCAGTGGGTCAGTGCTGCATGCAAATATAAGGAAAGGAGAGGAATCAAGGAGTAAATGAAATCTCTGCTGTGTGTCTTTAACATGCCCCTTAACCCTTCTACTACACAGGATCATTCTGGCAGAAGTGGGATGCTGGTAATCACAGCTAATCTGATGAAGATGATAATGGTCATCAGCACTCAGAAGTCAGTCATCCACAACAAAAGTCAGAAGAATTCATTCCCTCTTGTCTTATTGTTGCAAGAAAACACCATGAGCAAATGGCAAGTTGGGAAGGAAAGGGATTATGCAGCTTAAACTTCCATATTCCTGCTTATCACCAAAGAGAGTTAGGACAGGACTGGAACCTGGAACCAGGAGCTGTTGCAGAGGTCATAGAAAGGTACTGCTTACAGGTTTGTTCAGCCTGCATCCTTATAAAACCCAGCACTACAGCCCAGAGATAGCACCACCCTCCATGAACTGGGCCATCCCACATTGATCATTATTTTTAAAAATGCCTTATAGCTGAATCTCATGAAGACATTTCCCCAACTGAGGCTCTTCACTGGTTACTTTAGCTTGTGTCAAGTTGACACAAAACCAACCAGTATACATTTGGAACCTCTAATTGTTATAATTTTGCTTATTGTGCTGGATAGTTTTATGTCAATGTGACACAAGCTAAAGTCATCTGAGAGTGGGAACCTAAATTAACAAAAAATGTTTCCATGATCAGGCTGTAGGCAAGCCTATAGGGTATTCTCTTAATAGCTAATTGATGGAACAGGGCCTAGCCTATTATGTGTGGTATCATCCCCTGGCTGGTGTTCCTGGCTTCTATGGAAGAGCAGCTTGAACAACCCATAAGGGGAAAGCCAGTAAGCACACCCAACTCTCATCTCCCACCCCATAAAAATATATCACCCCAACATCTAGGTTCATGACCTGCTAGAGTTTCTGTCAGGGTTCCCATAATGACGAACAACCATACAGAAATGTAAAACAAACAAACTATTTCCTCTCTAATTTGCTGTCTGTTATGATGTTTTATAACAGCAACTGTAACCCTAACTAGGATAGAAATTGGCTCAGGAATAGGGTATTACTGTGACAGATCTCACCATATTGCTTTAGGGAGGATTGTTAAAGAACATTGGACCTTTGGCTGAGCGAGCCATAAGCAGCAAACCAATAACCAACACTGTTCCACAGCCTCTGTATTAGCCCCTGCCTCCAGCTTCCAACCTGCTTGAATTCCTTGTTTATTTGATATTTTGCCAGGAAATGGTTTCCTATTTCTGGATGAAGAAAGTGTGTAGGAGTCGCAGGGCATGCAGAAAAAAAAAAAGAGAACAAGGCCCTTTAAAGGAAATTAAGCAAAGTTCTTAGGAACTCACAGAGAATGAAGCAGTAAACGTGGGGCTACATGGGTCTATAATGGATTCCTGCATATGTATTATAGCATGGAGTTTAGTTTTTATGGGATTCCAGAGTGTGTAAATGAGTAGATTTCCGATCATGGTGCCTTCTTTTGGAATCTTTTCCTTCTGATGGTTTGTTTCATCCAACTTCAATAAGTTTTTAAATCTTAATATATTTTCTTTTATCACCTTGCGTTGTTATCTTTTTAGAAACCTGTTCTTTTCTAATGAAAGACAGAAATGCAGTGGATCTGGATATGAGAGGAGATGAGTAGGAACTAGGAGGAGGAGAGGGAGGGGAACTGTGATCAGGACATATTATGCCAGAACAAAGATCTATTTTCAGTAAAAGATAAAATAAAAATGTAATTTCCTCTTTTTGTTCTCATTAACATCTAAGTTTCTTTACAAAGTGTATGACTTATTTTAACCACATATTTAATTGCAGGTTTTAACACACACAAGAACAAGTGTTATTGCTATGAGATAAAATGAATAAGCAAACCAATGGCCAAGCAGTGAATCAAACAAGTTTTTTATACTCTCTGTCCTTCTGTGTTGTGCTTGAAAACATCATTTCTCTTCATTCCATGGCACACACAAGAGGAAATGAAGAAAAGCATCTAATCATTCTTTCATTTTCAATGGGCCTTGCATTTTATTTTTGTACACATTAAGACATAATTAATTCACTGGGATGTATCGAATATGCAGCCAATCTGGGTATTATTTGGTGGAACTATTTATAATTAATCAAATCAATAATGTACTTCTAGGATTTGATGATGTTATTGTTCATGAGAATTTTATGGGAAATAGGTGAGTAGCATGGCTGTCTTCTAAGACAATTATGTAAATATTACATTATAACTCTTTCCATGCACTTTGCTAGATTTTTTTTAATGAAGTCTAAAGCAGTTTTGTAAATATAATCCTAAAATTTATGTATACAGGTGATTTCTTAGTAACTATATTTACTTAAGTGAGTTGAGACACTTTGGCTATGTGATATTCGTTAATTATAAAAGAACTGAAGCCTCAAAGACAGACACAAGATAAAATTGAAAAGTGTAATAATTATGATTTAATAATTGTATTTTATTCATGATTCTGGATTATATGTGGAGCAGAAACGCCTGTGACCTTATTCTTGCACACATAAATGCATTTTAATTTAGATAGTATCATTCTATTAAAACAAGAATCTTTCCAGAACCACTCATTTGAAGAAAATTGTCTTTAAATTTTTAATAGGATTAACTGAAGGTCAATAGTTCTTCATATATATAAACGTTAAACTCAACTTTTGTTCTTTTCCCTCTAACAATGGCCCCAAGGAAAATAAAGCCCAATAATTTTTAGAACGTGCAATTTTCACTGTAAAATAAGTCAGAATACTTCTTACCTTAATAAAATACCCTGTATTTAGCAAATTTTAAAAACACTATTTCTAGTGCACTAAAACAATATGGGTTCAGACAAAATAAAATCTGTGACATTGAATCTTGTGCACAATTCGGTAAAACGGAAATCATAGTTTTTCCTGTGTGTACATTGCCAGTTAAATAATAATTCTATAGAATTAATTGCTGGAGTTAAATAATCTGTTGTAGAAATTTTTACTAGCGATTCATTTCTTTTTGATGCAGTATTATCAAATTCATGAAACATTTAGAGAATCATTTTAAGATATAGTAATCTAAAAAATTACATGCTTTTGTTTATTTGTATATTGAAAGGAGGAATTCTTGCTATACACTGTGTAGTCATGGGGAAGTAAGAAGGTGTTACAGAAACCCAGTCCCTCCTCCAGAGTAAGTACATGAATTGATATCAGTTTGAGATGCTTTATTGCAAACACGTTAACTCTGTATAGTTTTCCATGCCATTGACAACTTCTCTAATAAATTTCTCACCCAAAAAGACAACTCTCCTCAGAATTGCCCTTGATTCGACTCCCTGCCCAACCCAAGTTTCCAGAGTAAAAGTGTTCTGTCATATTAAATTGTAAACAGTAAATAGGAGATAGTAAATGCTTTCTATATCCTATTTCAAGTACTCCACATTTTATTCGTAAGTATTTTAAATTTTAATAGATGCCTACCAGGTGGCGCTCTTCTCTTTTCACTTTTCAAATTTAATATCCATTTAAGGCATTAAGTCAAGTATAAACAATGGATACATCCACTGTGATAAATCCCCAATGAATGGCTCAGTAACATAATTTAGTAAAATCTTTCCATATATATCAGTATCTTGTCATCACATATTAGTAAATGCTTTTTATAGTCCTATTTTGTCTATTCTACATTTTCTTCATAAGTTTTAAATTTTGTCCATCTGGTCAACTGTTAACGTATATATTACCTTCCATCTTTGAATATGCTTCACCAATGAATTATTTTGGGGGACAGCCAACCATATATGTGTGTGGTTTTTCCTTTCCTGTACCATTGAACAATATGCTTCAGTCAGGAAACCTTTTCTAACAAAGAGTTTAAATACCCTTATGACCTCTGTTTGGTATATTTTTATGTGTTTATAATATATGTATCTTTTTATTCTGCTTTAGCATGCACATCATACGGTAGCTACCAGATTCACTGCTCTGTATGTTCCAAGGGGAAGAACTGTGGGAAGGGATGTGGAGAGACGCTCAGCTCAAGAGGTCTGCCTGGAAACCACCTCCTTCTACTTAAGAGATTGTTTTCAATGGCCATAGGGATAGATGTTACTTTACTATTGCTAACTTTCTCCTTCCTACCTTCCTTCTTTCCTATCCTCCCTCCATGTTACTTCCTTCCTTCCTTCCTAGTTCCCTTCCTTCCTCTCCTCTCTCCCCTCCTTCTCTCCTCCCTTTTAACCTATCCCATACCTCCCTCTCTTCCTCCTCCTTCCTTTCTTCCTTCCTTCCTTCCTTCCTTCCTTCCTTCCTTCCTTCCTTCCTCCTTTACTTCCTTCTTTCCTTTCCTAAACACTCTTCTCCTCTCTTTCCTTCCTTCTGTCTTTCTTTTTCTTTCTTTCTTCCTTCCTTCTTTCCTTCCTTCCTTATGAGCTCCCTTCCTCCTGTTCCTCTACCCCCTCCCTTCCTCTCTCTCCTTTCCATCCCTCCCTCCTTCCTTAATGAGTTTCTTAATTTGTTTACTCTTTCTTCTTTTCTATGTAAATGAGTAAAACATGATTCTTCAAGTGCACATATGAAATACATATATATATATACTTCCACACTTGGAAAAGTGAAGTATAGTTGACTCCTGAGTGCTTTGCTTCTCTCTCTCTCTCTCTCTCTCTCTCTCTCTCTCTCTCTCTCTCTCCACTCACTCTATCTCTCTCTCTTTCTCTCTCTCTGCTGACATTTTTATGCTATGTGACATTTTCATGTGATAAGACATCTCCCCGATGTGAATGTGATAACAGCTATTACTTGGTCAGTAATATTAACCAGATGGAATTCTAATCTGTGCATCTGTCAATTCTTTATTAATTCACGATATTTTCAATCCTGTGTACTAAGCTTCTGTAATTTTTGGTGACTATCTAGACTCTTAATTTTGTTCCATGCCATTTTTACTTATGTTATTTTTCAAGATAATACCCTTAGTGGATATAACATTGATTGCATTGCTACATTATAGGGACATTTTCATCATCTTTAATCATATTCCACAAAGTTCTGTTCTTTCCTTATTATTTTTTCTTTCTTACTGGGCCTGTGACTAGCATAAGTGGAGGTTATATGAAGACTTTGAAAACAGTTTATTACATATTAATAATGTTTGTAGAGTGTCCAAAAGGCCTCTCTTTTCTTTAAGCTGCAACTAGGCCCAGTGTTGCAAAGGTTTGAAGCAGAGCCTTCCCTGCAGTCTTTGCACCATACATTTTTTTTTTAATTTTTCATTTTATATTTACTGTATTTTATTTTATTTTATAATGTGTATGATTGTTTAGCTTGCATGAATATATGTTTACCACCTGAATGTCTGGTGCCTGTGGTGATTGAAAGAAAGCTTCAGATCTCTTGGAACTACAGTAAGAGGTAATTGTGTATTTTTGTGTGGCTTCTGGGAACTGAACTAGGTCCTCTGCAAGGACAAGTACTCATAACTGCTGAGCCACCTCTGCAGCCCCTATTCCAGTCTTTGTTTCTTTGTCTCTTCTCACAGCCATTTTCCTGGAATAGAAGAAGTGTTCAAAGAATTGAATGATCATTGCTGGACCATTGTTAATGAAATTCACCTCCTTAGGATGTGAAGGATCGTCAAATGGTAATATCTCTCATTGGTACCACTAGGCCAAGAGATAAGGATTTGGAAGAGGAAAGGCAAGGTACTCCAAGGACTTCTTTAAAAAGTACTGTAGTTTCTCCTAATCATACTAGCTCATTCCCTGGAGTGCTCTCTGATAAGACCTTCTGCTCTAAATGAACATTACCCTCTGTGCTTCCAATATGTTGCACTAATAGTGTCCATTCGAGAGTCAGTTAGTGTAAATGAAAAACAGGTTCGGTATCATCTTTTCCATGAATAATTAACATTCAAATTAAAATGACCACATGTGTATGATGGCAGATTTAATAAAAACACCACCGAGTTCTTTTGCAGACGAGGAGACTTAAACTTCATTTTCATGACATGAATATGTTAAGTTATACATTTAGTGGGAGATTGCCTACTAAATACTGCTGCAAGCTTTGTAGCTCTGAATGAAATTGCAAGCAGTATATGTTCCAGTAAGTCTCTATTTTATAAAGCTTAGCACATGATTTATTTATTCTACTTAGGTAATACATATTTTTTTCTGATTTGTATATTAAATAATTAGAAGAACATATACAGGTCCACTGAAGAACTAGAAGATGTTTTCTTTGCAGATTTACTGGCTTCAAAAATGAGACCCTTGGTAATCTATGTCTTCATATGATATAGGCATTCCTTACAGACTCTTGAAAGATGAATACTCTGAGTAGAAAAGGTTCTAAACAACAAAGGACAGATAAAATTCATGATTATATATGATTCATACAATCACTCTTCTTTAATGTTTATTAAACTCTCAATTTGTATGAAAAGCCCTGTTTGACAGAATAATTACACCATCCAGCAAACATAGCATACTGGAAATCATTGTTATTATATCTGAAGAATAATATTATATTCAGTGGACATTTCAGATAAACTAACCAACCCGAGAAAGAACTGAAATGTGTTTCTAGCACTCTGGTCCCAGAGAGTAGACCCTGCACATAACTCTGCTGTTTGACTACTAAGGAAAGACTCACACATGAATATCACAATTTAGCGTAAGCTATTGTCTATGCATGAGTACGTTATCTAAAGGTTGTGTTATCCATGTGCTATCCTTTACTCGCAGGAGACACATTGTTTTGAAAGATAAAATATCCTAGAATTGAATTTGATATACTCCTTTAATAAATATGTGTGTAACATCTCATCAGGAACTATTCACTGTGCAGATTGTATTCTGGAACTTCTAAGTAAGGTGTGATGAGACAGCAACCCACGATTTATAAAATCAAACATCTATGAAAAACCTGACAGTATTTGGTGGATTCACACAACATTCAGGGAATCCTGGACCTAGTCCTGTCAGTTGATGTTTCTAGAGGAACATGGGTTTTATTTGGCATCAAGGAAGGTTATACTATTCTTTGATTCACAAATATAAAGATTTCATATACATTACAATATTTTCTGTAGAACTCCCCCTTTATATCTGCAAATTTTGGAGGAGCAAGGGAAATATTCTAGACTTGAACCTTTAAGTTTGCTTACTAGAAGTTATACTTTGAATCTGAAATATCCTTCAGTGAGTCATGTGTCGAGCTGCAGAAAGCCCAGTTGTTGACTGTGTTTTGGGAGGTTGTCAAGCCTATCTAATAATAGATGTAGATTACTGAGGAGTGAATCTCTGAGGCCCTTCTTCCTTGGACATTTTCTGTTTCCTCATTCGTCAGGATGAGGGAGACTACTCCCTATCAACATAAGTGGTATCACTTCCTATTAACATGCATTTATTAAATATATCCCTACTAGAAACAAAAATTACTGAACCCACCAAAATAAATCCTCTCCTTCTTAAACTGCACTTGGTATGCATTTTGTCACATTGACAAGGCAAGCAGCTAACACGCTACAGTTTCTTCATCTTCTAGCCTGTATTTTTTTTTTCTATCCTTTTCATCTGCTCATTTGGAAATAGTTGGATTTCATAAATTTTTTTGCCATTTCTGATGAGTTCAGATATCATGTTTTCTATTATTATATGTTTTCTTTGCTTCGTTGCTCTCTTAAATGACCTGTTTAAGCCTGCACAGTTAATAAAACAGTGTTTACCCATAAATAGTTAATAAATCTATATTTACTATATATTAGAAACCTGTTTCTTCACCACACTATCTATTGCTTTAATTGCATTTCTCCCAAAATTTGAGCGTTCATAGATTTGTATCTTCAATACCTAGAAACTTTTATTTTGAAGGAAAACACCAGTTTTCTATAACATGCATCAATCCTAGCCTGCCAACCTCCCCTGATGGGAGATTCTCAACTGTGGTAACTTTGTTGATACTCTATTAAGAGCATCTGTAAGGAATATGCTTTGATGAAGGCTTCTGTTGTGACCTTCTCTATGAACACAATCAAAGAAATACTAAGAATCAAAGCAGGCTTTCAGTGACTAAAGAAAGCAGACACAAACTCACGAAATTGCTGGATATTTCTCTAAGATTTTTGTACTCCATTACCTAAACCAAATGGAACAACACATTACATAATCTCTTATTAGTTACAAAAAGTAAATTCCAGCATTATTGTTTCAATAGTTGTTTTTCTGAGCTAGTATCACATTTAGGGACAAAAGCTGGCATGCATAAAAAAATGCCAATAGACAAATTATCCTTTTGAACCACTCAGAATTTTAACAGTTACAATTATTAAAGGAGGGTGAAATGACAAAAGGCATCACCAGTTACAAAATCCTCTGTCGTTTATCTCCCCACGCAACCACCTTTGTAAAGCTGACATTATAACAGTGTTAAGTGGCTATTCAGCTTCCTGTGCTACAAAATTGAGAACCTCTAGATAGTACTCTAGTTTTGTCCTACTTTTCTACCGTGACCTTTGTTACTTGAAATCTTTATTTTTCAGTATGAATTATGATAATGGCAGAGATGGTATATGCCGGTGATGTGTACCTAAACGAATATAGGTTTCCAGTTCTAAGGGTAAGGACATTGATTGTAGGTTCTTTCATCTACTTCTTTTCTTATTCATCTCACCATTATGCTATGTTGTTGTCTGGCTCATGTCTCTAATATCCATACTAACTTTACTAACACTTTAGTGAGAATAAAAATATTTCTTATGACGTGTAAAAGCCTCTTTTATTTTACTGATGTAATTGTCATCATCGAGGTTTACAGCCTCTATCTGCTAACCTAGGCCAAGTCCTTGAAGAATCTAGCCACTGTACAATCTAATCTAGACCTAAAATGTTTCCAGCCTCTGAGACATACTGATAAATATACTCACCCCTTCCTCATTCTTTCTGATCATTGCTTGGCTGGTTCAAGTCAGCTTTTTGACAGAAACTCCTCTGCAAGCTGACTGATTCAATCTGGTTCCCCTTCCTCTCCCTCTCCCCCCATCCCTCTCCCACTTCCCTCTCCCCCCATTCCTCTCCCCCTCCCTCTCCCTCTCCCCCTCCCCCCCCCTTCTCCCTCCTCCTCTCCCTCTCCTTTCTCTTCTGCTTTCTTAAGTAGCTTCTCTTTCCTCTTTCTTTTTGTGAGAGTTGGCCATATCCTTTTCTGTCAAATATTCCTCTGACTCTACATTTTGTCTGCCACACAATTAGATATGACTTTCAAGCATGGGTGCTTCAACTAACTTTACCTTCATTGTTTGGGATTAAAGATCTGTAATAAGGACATGTCTGTATTCCAGTCAGAGGGCTTAAAGGTGTATGTCACGGGCCGAGTCACACAACTAGAAACAGGCTTTTTTTTTTTTTTAGTAAATAACAAAATCTTGGGATTCACAGTGTGATCAAATATTCTGCAACAATGACTGGACCCATATCTACTAGTACCAGATGTAAGAATGAATTAACAGACCATCTAAAATTTCAAGCTTATAGTCTGAAGGTAATGTGAACATGTGTGTAATATCTATGGTTTTCACAAAAAGTTATATATATATACAAATACACATCAGGGACACATTTTCAACTACAATAAATAATATATTTTTTGTACTTCTAAGAACAAACCAAGCAATATATTTTTCAAACCTCTTTATTTATTACTTTAAAGAAAAAATATATTAATTCTTGATGCTAGTTGTTGCATTTTTCATGAAGCATATTTGGAAAAAAATTGATAAAAATTATTAGTGGATACTTCATTATCTAATGTAAGTGAATTTGAAGCATTTGAGAGCTACTTGAGGAAAATGAAAGGAGTTTACAAGCAGTTGTCCTGATTAATTTAATTTGAATCAAAACTGTTGGGATATTCTTCTTAAGCACTGTGTAATGGTTGTCTCTGTAGTCTTTCAATGTTGATTTCTGAAGCAACAGAGAGCTGAATACTATCTGGACTTTGGTATTGTTGTTATAACGCATTACCTATCTCAGTGTTTGATAAGCATTCTTCTCCTCACCTTCTGGTTGGCTTAATAGGAGCTGATGGCCTATAGCACAGTAGCCAGACACAGGAAGGAACAAACAGGTGATAGGTCGGAAGGGAGGTAATGGGCCACGTGGCAGAAAGTAGATTAGAATAAACAAATTAAGATACAAGGTAGTTGCCAGGGCAGTGGTGGCACACACCTTTACTCCCAGCACTTGGGAGGCAGAGGCAGGTGAATTTCTTAGTTCGAGACCAACCTGGTCTACAGAGTGAGATCCAGGACAGCTAGGACTACACAGAGAAACCCTGTCTCGAAAACCAAAAAAAAAAAAAAAAAAAAAAAAAAAAAAAAAAAAAAAAAAACAAGGTAGTTGGGAATGAGCCTGCCTAAACTATAAGTTCTAAGGTTAACAAATAATAATTTTCTCTCTGTCATTATTGGAAGCTAGGGTTCAGAGAGTCTGATACAAACTTTCTGCTAAGCACTAATATAAATGTAGATGTAAATATAAATATAGATATAGATATAAATATATAGATATAGATACAGATGATAGATATAGATGATATAGATAGAGATAGATGATATAGATATAGATATAGATATAGATATAGATATAGATATAGATATAGATATAGATATAGATATAGATATAGAGATACACACACACACACACACACACATATTATATATATAATATATATATATATATATATATATATCCCTACAAAAAGTTTAAGATGTATTTTTCACATTCTAATCTTGCGATATTGATCTATCTACTCGAAGTTTTACTAGGACTCAGGCACTCATTTCCTTACCCTCCCATGTGATGACATTTATAGGCAGTGCCATTTTGCACAGTCAGTCTTAATATTTTTAAACAGATTCTCTTGCAGATTTTTAAGTATAGTATTGTCTAAATAAAGACTCTTGCCCAATGAAAAGTGTTCCCAAGAAATATTTAAACACACCTATATGAGAACTATGACATCATATTTGTCCTTCGAAAGGATACATGCTTTCTCTTCTTTTCCGATATTTTCTCATTCAGGCTTCACTCATAAATTGTGGGAGGGGTTACTGGGGCGGGTTATAAAGTGAATAAGCAAAAAATAAAATAAAAATTAAAAAAGGAAAAAAAAAAGAATAATATCTAATTAAATGTATAAATTCTAAGCTACCAAGGAACCCCAACAAAATTTTGCTGAAATGGGATCATTGAAAATAAAATCATCATGGGCTGGAGAGATGGTTCAGGGCTTAAGAGCACTGACTGCTCTTCCAGAGGTCCTGAGTTCAATTCCCAGCAACCACATGGTGGCTCACAACCATCTGTAATGGGATCTGATGCCTTCTTCTGGTGTGTCTGAAAATGCAGCTACAGTGTACTCATATACATAAAATAAATAAATAAATATTTAAGAAAGATTTTAAAAATAAAAAAAAAAACCATTTCAGAAATTTAGTCATTGAAAAAAATGAGATGTTTGGCAGTCAACCTGATGCAAAATAGAGTCGCTTTGGCAGGAAGAATTCAGACTGAAGAATTGTTCAGGAGTGTCCTGTGGCTGTGGCTATGAGCCAGTTTCTTAATTACTAATTGATGCATGAATATAAAGCCTACTGTGGACCAGCGCTGTCACTTACACATCCAGGCACGTGGCCGGGACTGTGTAAGATGGGTAGATTCTCAGATCAGAGAGAGCTAGGCCAATAAACAGCATTCCTCCGTGGTCTCTGCTTCAGTCCCTGCCTCCAGTTCTTTACTTGACTTCCTATAGTAAAAGATTGTGACCTAGGAGAGGTATAAGATTGAGTAAAATCTTTCATCCCCAAGCTGTGTTTGCACAGAGTGTTCTCTCACAGTGGCAGAGAAGCAGAATAAGACATGAGGCAATTCTGATCCAATAATAAATAAAATTACTGTTTTAATGCACTTAATCATACCCAACAGGCCTGAAACTATTGAAAATATTTTCCCAAAAAATGTAATATATTCTAAAGAGAGTGCTTTATTCACTATGACTATCAAATTCATTCTGTGCAATTATCCCATTGACGATTGACAGGGTATTTGAGGATATTTTCATATTTCAATGTCTTTCCCTTTTATTCATTATGAGTCTTTTGAAGATAAAAAGTGTACTTCCTTTCTGTCATAAAAATAAGACTGCTCTCCAAGGTGATATTTAATTGTTGATAATAATGTTCAAATCATCCACCTACATACTTCCAAGAAAGCATTAGTGATTAATGGAGTATATTTAAGTCACTTGAGATTTAGACATGAAAGAAAACATAAAAATATAGGATGTCACGCCCTTACTAATGTCTGGGCATTTCTGATACAACCCTATTACCATTTTGTTGCCAAGGAAATTAAATGGATAAAAATGTAAAGAGATTTGAATACTTCAACATTTCCACCATAGAGGAAAATTTTGTCACTGGAGATATGTGAAGGAAATAAACACTATAATCTACTTTTCACTTTCTGTAATAAAACCTGGATGAAAGAGATTTAAGGGAGAAAGGGTTTGTTTGGGTTCTTAGTTCTGGCTTGCAGTTCTAGAAGGATAGAAGGCATGATGGGAAGAAAGATAACAGGCTTGGATGACATGGCAACAGGAACAGAAGTAGGCTCCTCATATTATATCTCTATTCTGGAACTTGAGAATGAAGATTATGTGGGCCCTGGCTTTACAACATAAACATACTTCCACAGTCTTTCACAATCCACAGAAAATTAATTTCCTTTCACTGTGTATTTGAATGTGGATTCATAACGATAGCCATGAAGTGTCTTCAATGTTGTCCTGCCTTGAAATTTTCTTCTGCTACACAAATAGTTTATTACTTTTAAAAATTCATTTTCGCTCAAGTGAAAATGGCAGAAGACAGCCAGTAGTTTTGCAAGAAGATGATATGATATAATTCTAGTTCATGAACAGAATAAAGTCAGTAGGGTCTAATTAAAAATTTAGAAAACATAGCGCTCCTGTAGCTATCAAATGAGCTAAGTAGCTAAGCCCTGAATATCCAGGGAGGCATGATTTATATATATGATGTAATCCTAAATTATATAATTCATGCTTATGAATGATCTCTGGCAAAACGCCAACTTCGTGTGATTTATGTAACGCTGAAAGCAGATGAGGGTTTGCATTTGCTGTGTGTCTGTTTGCTGACCAGTGTGTTTGAGTGCTAAACTGATTGCCTTCACCTAGCATGAATAAAGCACGGCACATCTGAATATGTATGTTCGTATTTCTTTAATTTTCTGGTTCTCCATTCTATCATTCCCTGACTTAGAGCTCAGACTTTACAGCCCAATTCACAGGAGATTCTTTCTCTTTGAAGCTCACAACAAGACCTCCATAGTCCAAACTTTTCTCTGCTTTCTAGTCTTCCAAGACTCCACCATAATCTCCCACTAAATAAACTTCTCTTATGACATTGAAGTGCTTTGCTAGCCGAAGGTTACACATTCTCCCACATTCCTCACAGGAACCAGTTGCATAAGATAGAAACCCACATGGTGGGGTTAACTGTACAGTATCCTCACTATTCCATACCAAGTCCTGTCTTCTTGTTACTGTGAAAACATAGTTTGCCAAAAGCAATTGAAGGTAAAAGGCTCCATTTGGCTTACAGGTAAAGTGGATATAGTTCATTCATGATGGAGAAGACATGGCAGTGGTCAGTGAAGAAGTAGTGGCAGAAGTAGGAAGCTGGTGGGTCCTGTTGCCTCTGTACCTCAGAATCAAAGGGAACATAAAATGGTGTCAGGTTGCCACACCTCAAACCCCGCCTGCGAATAGACTCATACATGTGCCTTTAAAATTGAAATTTGGGTCAGAATCACACAAGATATGAACAAATCATGAGACAAAAAGCTAAGCACTTAAAATTTGTTACCAAGATGCTAGTTTGTTTTTGTTTTTGTTTTTTTCTGTTCTAGGATTCCTAATCAGGGACATTCTCCTTCCATGTTTTCTTAAATTGGCACGGACGACTTACTACTGAATAGATTGCCTTTTGTCTCTTGTGTTGAAATCATCCTGGCAATTCTCTCTTACTTGTCACTAAATTGATTGCCTTTAATTAACCTGCTGACTTATCAGAAAGAGGTGTGACAATTGCTCCCTGCTTGTCTCTGCTGCTGTCAGTCTATTGAGCAGAGTCCTCTCTGCTTTGCTCGGCAAAGCAAACTAAAAATGCCCATCACTAGAACTTCTTCTTGACTAGCCCAGCAGAATAGCTGACAGCCTATTCCCTCCCAAAGAACTCCTCTCTCATCTTCTTCAAGATTCACCACATTAGAGGAAAATGCAATTTCTCTGCATAATTATTAGGGATTTGTGTTCATTGTCAATAAATTAATTCACCTTTGCATATTCATGTCTGCTCAATGTTGGGATTGTTAGTTTTTATTTATGAACAGAAAATGTAGAGAGGAAAAAGAAGTGTTTGTATTCAAGCATGGGAAATGGGAAACAGCACCAGGTTAAGCCTTACTTTCATCACACTATGAGTCATTGCATTTTTTAATTTGCAGGTTTGAGTGTATATATTGTTGTTCTGAGTCCTGGGAAATATTTGATAATTTTTATTTAACAAAAAAACTTGTAAAATCTTGTTTTTTCCCTTTGGTTTCTTTAGCTATTAAGACTGTTACCATTTATCATTTAAAGATACTTAAGAATCAATCTACTTAACTTGAAAGATAATGAATATAACTCCCATTCAACTCCTGCTTTCAAGGAGATGAGACATTTTTCTTTTTTCTTCTTTATAAGCACAATTTAAAACCCCAGGTATCATATAAAAAATACATACAATCAGTAAAAGAAGGCATTATAGCTAAGTTCTTGAAGACTCAAGGAAGAACATAGCGATGTGTTCTTTTATTCAAGTATATGACAGACTTGAGGCAAAAGAAAATTAGAGACACAGAAAATTATGGTATAGAAACATATTAAAACAAAACATGAACAAAAGAATCATCAGAACCTTCATGTACACTTTACAAGAAAGCAAACATAAACAGGAGGATGGCCCAACTCGTCTTTCATATCAAGTAAGTTCTAGTAGAAAAGAGAGAGTAAGAACACAAAGCGGCAAAGGTGTAGAAAATAAGACTCGAGAATGATCAAACCTAAATTGAACATGTATCCTATAACTGTTCCTCCTAAGGTGCAGAAATTATCACAGAAGATGGAATGGGAAGACTATAAGATCCAGAAGCTATGGATGACCTCAAGAAAACTGTGCCTTTGGACACACCAGGATAGCTACACATATAAACTCAAAGGAGTGGGGACACAATGTGACTAAACCCTGAAAGTCCATGTTAGAGCAAATCTCAGTATGGAGATTTTAGTTGAGCTTCTAATCCTAGCCTAGCTATGAAGTTATTTGCAGTTGTTTGGATGCAGGGAAAGGGAAACATGGTTTTCTGTAAGAGTGTACCCCTGGCTATTATTCATAACCTGCTCCATTAGATGAACACACATTCAAGAATATTTAAGCAGAAAAAAATGGTTTTGATGGATTAAGAAATATAACACATGACTGGTTTGATAGGTGTTGTCTGGCAATTTCCTCTGAAGTTAAAATGATACATCCTAGTGGGAAGCTTCTTAAGGCATGAGTTGTAAACGGGAGAGTAAAACAATAATATTTTTTTAAAATGGGATTTTATAAGGAGATGAAACTACAGAATGTGATTTGAAGGGGTGAAACATTCCATACTGCAGAGAAGCTCCATTCAAACAGGAAGTAAAAGGCCCATATACTGAGAAGATACTCTAGATCTATTCCTTCTCAATAGTGTCTAAGCAGGAAAGACTGCTGACAGTCTTTCTAATCTAAGCCAAGCTGCAGACGGCCCCTCCTTCAATTTCTGTCCTGCACTGTGTCTTCATATTTGCTCCCTTGAGTATTTTGTTACTCCTTCTAAGAAGGACTGAAGCCCCCCTTACTTGGTCATCATTCTTCATGAGCTTTATGTGGTCTGTGAGTTGAATCTTGGGTATTTCAAGCTTCTGGGCTAAAATCCAATAATCAGTGAGTGAATACCATGTATGTTCTTTTGTGATTGGGTTACTTCACTCAGGATGATATTTTCTAGTTCCATCCATTTACCTAAGAATTTATCAAATTCATTGTTTTTAATAGCTGAGTAATATTTCATTGTATAAATGTAAGCCAAGCTGCAAAGGAGAATCTCAGAAAAGGACAGGGCTTTGGAAGAGGTAGAGATCAGTCAAACAAGCTGAAAGAAACAGACCAGATGGACACCTAGAAAATAAAAACCAGCTTAGAGGCCTGGAAAAGACTCAGACCAACTGAGCAACCAGAACCGGACACTGTCTACCCTACTGAGTAGTAGGTTATGCTGTATGATTCAGGTTTCCAGACTTTTGTGAAGTGCCACACATATTGGAATGAGCTATGGTGAGTCTGCGGTCTTTGAGTCACATCTGTTCCTGTGACTCCTTGACGGTATTCCTGTAAGCATCCCTACAAAATTCACTGGCTCTTCAAGTCGGAAGATAATGTCATAATAGGCACTTTGTTCTATCACCAGTTTTCGGTCTCAGGGTGAGATCTTTGATAGCATCACTCCAGGTGTTTAGTCTCACACATCAGTAGGAAAGTGAGAGTCAATCTGGGACCAGGTGAGGCAAGTGAGGTAACTAGAAACCAAACATATGAAGAGGTATTGATAAACTAATAAAAAAGTTATAATAAAGTACAAAAAAAGACATTAGACTTCCAATTGCCTTCAACATAAAATACAGTAGTTGCATAACTTAGAGTGAAGAGGACCAAATACAGAAGTAAAAGAGTGGAACTATTAAGAAACAAGAGCAAAAGATAAAATAGGAAGAGATGGGTAGGAAATATTAGTTCAAAGATTCAGTCCCAGGTGACTTCAATCTTCCACTTGCATAGGAAATGGAATCTACACAGAGACACGTCTGCACAGGCAAGACCACATTATTAATTAAGCTATTTAACTGTTCTATGAAACATGTTTCATATTATTTAACATACTTGATTGTTTTGTTGCTCATCAAAATGTAGTTTTGTGTATATGGAGAATTTTGTAATATATCATTTGGGGTAATCAATGTAAAGAGAAAGCCAGCTGTCCTTATTACTTCCTTATGTATCTTTGTTAGCACTATGAACCCAAAGATTTCTATTATCTTCTCTTTTATAATTCACAATTACATATATGTCTATTTAAGCTAAATGTTACACTAGAACCTTTCTAGATGACTTCTCCGTCTTTACTGCATTGTCCAAATTCACCAGCCAAGCTGTACATCTCTTCCCATTCACTTTCCTGTCCTGGTAAAATAATCACTTATCTCTGTAGATCAAAGTAATTAGTTTTATCTAGATATGTACAATGCTATTAAATTAACTAGAGCCTTTCAAATGACAAATTCAAAACAAGATAGCTTCCCTTTTTTGGGGGGGTCTTGTCCAGTTTTTTTTCAGTTTTAGAAATCTTGGATCCCACACTACTAGCTTTAACTGTTTGCATAAATCTCAAGTAGAAATGAACCTTGGCCCAATTTTAACGAGCTGATTGATTTTAAGACTATTAATAAATGATACAAAAGAAATGACAAAAGACATAACCCTGTATCATTTATGTAGTTTTAGCCAAAATAGTGCCTTAAAATATCAAAACTATGGAAAGAAAAAAAGATGAAAGAAATTGTCAGAGGCAAAGAGAAGACAGGAAAACTATTGCACTGATGGCCTTGAACTGCGTCTGGAAGGGATGGAAACTTAAGAAATATTCCAACTTAGAAACGAGCAACCTGTCACGAGAAGAAAGCTGTAAAAACTACAAAGAAATCCAGAGGCTCAAAGGTAGTAAGAAACTGCCAGAGAATTTAAAAAAAAAAAAAACAAAACCTTATAGTCCCTAATTTGTATTAAACGTTCAGTGACACCCTCGTGGGGTGGGTATACTAGTTAGTCATCTCTCAAAGAAGGTGATCATTAAGCTCCGTGTGTGTGTGTGTGTGTGTGCGTGTGTGTGTGTCTGTCTGTCTGTCTGTTTGCCTGTCTGTCTGTGTGCATATGCTCCATCACTGGAGTACCTATTGACGATTATTAGAAGATCACAGCTGTGGTGTACTTCTAGGGTACCTTTAAGTCCTTTTTTTTGATATTTTCTGTCATTATTCAGAACCCAATGTTGTAACACATACAAACATGTAGCTATTAATAATCATTTTGATTAAAATATACATTGTCTTCTACATGAAGAGGGCAACAACAATCACTCTGAATTTGAAAGTTTGTTTAGTAACAAACCCAGGGCACTTATGATTACAATAAAATATTTATTAGTAAGATATCATTGAATAAAGTTATCCAAAAATTTGTTTTTATTTTTATCTCTGTTAAGTAATACATTCTTAAGATGTTAAAAGAGTGCTTTAGAGAAAGCTGAAACTCTAGGAAAACGACTTCACTTTCTCAAGCACAGATTGTCATGTGTACACTTCTTTCATATTTGTTCTTCTAGCTGCTATGTACATCCCTAGGTGAATTTATGGAGGACAGTTACTCTATTTTCTTCATCCATTTAAGATAGAAACACATAATAGAAGTTCAAGGATTGCCCTTCGAACTCCGCTTCTCACTCTATGGGTGATAACTCTGGGATTAAATTTGGGCACACATGGCTTATCAGCGCCTCAGTTTCCTAGCAGGATCTGCTGTCCCATAGATTTGTCCTCAGTGTTGGCAGGCAAGGTTGCACTTTTACAGAGACTTCTTTGGTATCTCTTATGAGACATGTTGTAGTTGACACAGGCCATAGCTTTATCCAATCCTTTTCTGAGTGTTACTGGTAGCTCTTTGCTAATCAACAGAGCCTAGGAAGGAGATGCAAAAATATTAAGTCTGTGTCAGCTATAAGGGTACTTTGTACTTAGAAAACACTATAAAATTAGCTACTTACTGAGTACAATCACAGGTATATGCTATTTATACAGTGACACTTGAACTTATTCTATCATTAAAGGAAACACTGTCATTTTTACTTCAAGAACTACGAGTTCCTGCAGAGTATGTGAAAGGCCTTAATCACCAATATGTTTATGTGATGTTTAATCACCAATACCAGAAAAACTTTAATTTTGATAAGGATTTTATTTTTCTGAGACATGGTCTCCGTCTACTGACCATACTGGCTTTTAACTCAGGAAAATCATTCTACCATAGCCTCTTGAATGCTATGGTATGTATGAGCCACTGCTCCTAACTGTATAAGATTTTAACCTGGTAGAAAAACGTATTAGCAAATACAGAAGTACATTCAGAGTTTTCTATTCGTTTTGCAACTCATGTTAACTTTAACTATGATACAGAAGGTGCCTCATTTCTCCACTTCTGTCATCTGTACAGTTCAATTCTGAACTGAGTGTGCGTCTTCCTATAAAATTATCTGCATCCCTGTTTGACTTCGCTTTCCATTATGCTGATTGAGGAACCACCAAGGTTTCTTTGAACAAACACCAGACATTCCAAAGGGTTGCCTTCATAAGTCACGTGAATCGTTTAAAGGGTTATTATAATTGTTGCTAAGATTTTCTTGTGTGAGAAATGTCCACATCTAGGTTTATTTACATATCTATAATAAAAAGGAAAAACTTGACTATTTGCCCAGCATTTATTGCTTTTGCTGGATGACACCTCTTTCTAGAGAGGTAAAGATTTTTCTCCTCTTGGCTCCACTGTAGATACATCAATGTTATATTAGTCATATCCTTACTTTTCAGTGGCATAGGGTTAATTTCTTCTGGTGTATATTCCACAAGCTTCAACCCAGTGATTTAAATTCTTTGTGTAAACATACAATGTTTCTCACTAAACATACTGTGTATATCACGTACTGATGTACTCCAAGGATAGAAAATCATCTTGGACTGCGATTACCCAAATATATTTTCAAAAAAAAAAATGAGCATGCTTCAGGTAAATTAACTGATACAAAATAATCAATATTGTCTTTGATAACATCAAAGATAACTAATATTTGATAAGTATTATTAAGATATTATCTTGGTAGGTTAGGATAGAAATCTGAGAAATGTGTATATACATGAGGAGACTAAAGACAAATAAGTGACTAAATGAAAGACTTTGGATAGGATCCTATAAAAGTGATAGGATGATGGGGAAAGGAATGGGGCAAATTAACAGCTTTATTAATTAGACATTACAATGGCATGAATTTTCTGTTTTTATTGTATGATTTGGAGGGCTTCTTTGCATTATGTTTAATTTTTATTTTTTATGGACAAATATTTTGCTTGCTTAAAAGGAAACTTCAACAACAAATTAACTTATTAAACCACTCCATATCATGTATATTGGAAAAAAAAAAAGGCTAAAATTAAAAAAAAAAATCTTTTGTGGCTTCTTCCCCATCTGTATCAAATGATTTTTAGATAATTATTTATTACTATTTTAAATTTTTAAATACATTTTAATTAAAATATGATTATATCACTTTCCTTCATCCCCTGCCATATCTTCTCTACTGTAAGTCAATAGCTCCTTTTGCTTTGATTATTGATTGTTGCATATATTTACATATACAGATATGTATACCTATATGTACAAGTTGATGAATAGCACCTGCTGAATCCATTTTTGTTGTTTGTGTATATGGTTTCAAGAATGAACAGTGTGTATTGGGTAACTAGTTAGAGAGTCCATCTTTGAGAGAAATTAAATCTCCCATTCTTAGTAGGTATTAGTTGCTTGCATTTTTTGTCTAGAAGTATGACCCTCTTAGATTTTCTCTTTTCCATTTTAGCATGTCTATCAATGTTGCCATTGTTCAGGTCTTCATTGGGCAGCCAATCAGAAGAGATAGAATCATAGCAGACTTCCTGATGTTCTTTCTTTTACATTCCTTCCAACCCCTCTTCCTCTATACTCCCCATGTCATAGATGCAGGAGCTATCCTACAGAGGCATCAGCTAGATCCCAGGATCAATTGATCTCTGCATTGTGTCCAATTGTTGTTTTCTGTGATGGCTTCCCTTAACTCTAATGAATAGCTCCTTTGATTATGGGTGATAGTTGCACATATCTGTGGGTATAAGGATAGGGCACAGAATATAGTTGGAAAACATATGATTCAAAGAAATGCAGTAATACATTTTTTTTTCTGAGATCCATGACCTCACATCCTCCAGTAGTTGGCAATGTTTCTAGTAGCAGATATGATTTCTCCCCTTAAAGTGTGATTTGTGATACAGGTCCAATTTAAAAGCTATTGGTATCCACCAACATGTGAATACCACTTACCTAAACTTCACAGGCATCTTTTCAGCTTACTTTTTCAGAAGAAAATTTGGCTTGCCATAAGTGCTTTGTCCATGAAGAGCCCAAGAGGTTTATAATAAAATTCATGAGCTTATCTGCCCTAACATTTCATTTTCTCATAATAACAACTGTTATAATGATAGAAGAATGGCCTGTCTCTTTCCTTAAACATTTCTGACATGTTTGGCAAAAAAAAATTATGTCCCTTGGTGTTCTCAGAATGAGCTTTTTATTGACCCAAGGCAACATACAAATAAAACCATGACAAAAAATAAAACAAACCAAAAGCACTTCATTTTCTTTATCAATTGAATTATTTCTGTTCTTTCTTCCAATCTAAAATAAAAGACATTGATTTCTTTATCTGAGGATATTAGCAATCAAATGTCTACAGAATCTATATATTTCTATGTATTAGTGTCCTTAAAACCATATGGGTTGTGTGTAAAGAGACCCTGCATTTTAATGATGTGTCCAGAGTAAGGAAAAAAGAAAAAGAAAATGAAAGAGAGAAATAAAGGAAGAAAAGAAAGGATTTCTTTTCTACAACCTACATTCTATATAAAGGCAAATTAACCATCCATTTGAAAGTTTTGTGGCAATGATAACAAATTAGAGTGAATCACAGGAACAAAGATCCACACAGACTATAGTCACACAGACAATTAGCAACTCATTAGTGATTAGGGAAATTCAGAATTATTATTTTAAAATTAAAATAATAATTACCTACAAAACAAGAAATAAGTAACTAGAAGAATTAATGAAATTATTTTGGAAATAATAGGCATTTAATTTTAACCTTATTGATCATGCAGTGTCTCCACAGTGACTATCACAATCATCCATTTTCCTCCTTTTGGATCAAAATATATGTCAGTTTAGACCTTTTTCTATTGTAACAATAAACTAATTGCAGTGTAAAATATTTATAACTGTAGAGGAATTTTAACCTAGTAGCATGGCTATTCTGGAAAGGGATCAAAACCAAAGACTATCTGACTGGAATATAGACACACCTTTAGCACACACCTTTAATTTCCCCCTAAATGATGTCTACTTGAGGAGCAGACAATGTGGTGAACCAGAGAAAGATTTGACAGACAGGAAAGAGAGCCTACTTAAGAGCAGTGCAAGGAAAGGGAGGAACTTTAATTTGATGCAGTTAAATTGAATAAAATGAGTTCAGTTGAGTTTATGCAGTTCTGTTCAGTTTCATTCAGTCCTGGAGAGTTGTTCATCCAGTGCTGCTTAGTTCATGAAGTTCAGAAGCAGGTTTTCCGTGAAGAGCAATTCAGTCAGAAGCCAAGAGAAGCGAACTTGAATGAGTCACGTTAGAGAGGGTTTTGAGCCAGAACAGCTGAGTTGCATCAGCCAGCCAGAGTTCAGAAAGACCTAGAAAGAGTATGTTTTTCAGTAGTAAGCCTCTGAGATAACAAGTACATCTGGTGAAAAAAAAAGATACTTTTCCGTATAACAGTATGGAAATGTTGCATATATAAGAAATTTTCCTGCAAATGTTACTTATATATATATATAAGGCTCCATCTGTGTGTGGTAACTGAGCATGAAGAAGACAAATACTGAGAAATTATTAGCTCACATTAATCAATAGTAAAACACAAGGAGATGATAGCTTGAGTTTAATTTGAGTGGCAGTTAGGATAATTCATCTATGTTTGTTAAGTAAGTAAAACTTTTAGTAAACACTTTCTTTCATAAATGGAAAGATTAATTGCACTGTTGCTCAAATCTACTTCATATGCAGGAAGGCTCATTTTTTTTTTCTTTTGCTAAAAGTACATTAATCATCACAGATGAGGGCTGTGTGAGAGTGTAATTAGTAACTAGATAATGCTTATAATGTATTTTCTTCAATGCCATGTGGCCGATTTTTTTTTAACCTAGATCCTGCCATGTGTGCATTTCATTATAAAAAGGAAAATGGTACGAACTACAACCATGATAAAAATTATGTGGCAAGAGGTTGGTCATTAAAGAGACTCTTCAATTAATGGACTCTCCTAGATGTTTACTATTCTTGTGTATCTTCTCCAAACCAAGATAGAGAAAGTTAACAATAATATTCTGCATTCCATAAGGAAACCGTCAGTAGTGTAATATAATTCATTTTATTGGAGATGTAAAGATATCACTATCTTTGCCAATAAATATGACTACCTCGGGGATTCCAGGCTTTAATTAGACTTGTAAAAATAAAACTGAAGCATGATTTACACTGTGGAATTTTGTATTTATCCTAGCAGAAACCAGCCTCTTATTTTGCATTAGATATGTATTCTTTGAATGGAATTCCTGACTCTTTCTTACTTATTGTTGTTGGATTCTTGCAGTACCCTTTACAATTAAAAGTAGTAAATGTGAATCATAACGTTATGACTTCTCTAGGGCTAAAACATGATACCAAAATCTGGGGAAAACAGGCAAACTCTTAGTTGTTTTGTCTTCCAAAGATTAGTTTTGTATCTATTGCAAATGTAATTATCGGTGATTTCAGAGACTCATAACTTCATGTAGACTTTCACTCACTGCCATACTTGAAGGACATTGCAATTCAGAACACACAAGTGCCCTCAGCCATATTGTATAGGCATTTACCAGTGATTCTGGAGAGTCATGAAATGGATGGTAACTTCTTCCCTAAGAATACAAACCTGGTCATTCCTAATTTTGCACCTGGCAAATGAATGTACAAGTAGTACATTTAATGTCTCCCTCCCTTAAAAGTATGAAAGATTTAGAAGGAACCAGAATACCGTGAAATGATTACATTCTCTTTTAAATTTATGGTAATTTTAATGATCCGTGTCTGTAATGCATTTTCTATTATACAGCATAGTTTTACAGTCATTGTTTCATTTTTTTTTCTCACAGCTCATTGTTAATGACAAGTAATACTAATCCAGTTTAATAGAATGTGGGACGCATAGAAAAAGTGATACAAGTTAAGAGTTATAATCTCAATCTATTTCTGCAAGTTTTTATTGAAGTGTTCTTTCTTTATGTATTTGCTTTGCTTTTATGGTAGTCATGAAACATGTTTATCATGTCAGCACCAGTTTCAAGGTAGTATTGAAATAACCAGTGTTGAAATGTGGTTTAGATACTAGTTTATTATCTTTGTACTTATAAAATCAGCAGATATATGCGTATTTTGTGTTATGACAATATACACATCCCAATGGAGATCAGTATGATTTTTAAGTATTGAAATCAAATTAACAAATATTTGTACTAGTTCTATTAAAACTGCAGCTGGAGTATACAAAAGACAAAGCTTGAAGGGAGAAAGGAAGGAAAGAAGGAACGAAGGAAGAAAGGTAGTTTGGAAGGAAGGAATCAAATTGCATAGCTCCATTTAAATTCTGTCAGTATTAGCTTATATAATTGTCTTAGTTAGGGTTTTAGTTGCTGACAAGAGACACCATGACCAAGGCAACTCTTGGGCCCGTTTACAGCCTCAGAGCTTTAGCCCATTACATCATGATGGGAAGTATGGCAGCATGCAGGCAGGCATGGTGCTGGAGGAGATTTCTACATGTTGATCCAAAGGCAGCAGAGAAGTGACTAAATGTGTTTTACACTGGGCAGAGTTTGAGTACGTACATCATTTTAAATCCCTGCCTCTACAATGATGCACTTTCTGTAAGAAGGCCACACCTCCTCTAAGAAGGCCACTCCTCCTCTAAGAAGGCCACACCTCCTCTACGAAGGCCACACCTCCTCTACGAAGGCCACACCTCCTCTAAGAAGGCCACATTTCCTAGTAGGGCTATGCCCTTGGCCAAGCATTCAAACACAAGAACCTATGGGGGCCAAACCTATTCTAACCACCATAATTACCAAAATAAGTTTATTAACTTTTTAAAAATAGTGAGCCAAATTTATTTTGTTATTTGATATTTGCATAAAATCTACACTATTAAAACTGAATTGTGTCTAAATGTAATTAATGGTCTATATAATGGAGGAAAGATTAGAATATGCCCTCTAAATATACACTGTTTGTAAATTAATATTTTATTAGTGGTGGAATCTGAGCAGAAGACCCACAGGAAATCCTAAACCCAAATAAATTCTTTCTCTCATGCATTGCTTTTGTTCATAATGTTTTATCATGGCAAAATAAAAATAGATAATACATGTATTATGGTTTTCTAGAATAAATAAATTATCTTCTTGTTCTTGAGTCCATATCCCTGTTACATTGTATAAAGCTAAGACCAAATACACAAGCCAACAAATACATGAACAAAGTCACACCTTTAGATAACTTTTAGAATTATATGTTAGATTGTCTCGATCTCCAATGCTATCCTAACTGAGAGATGTGGGGGTAACCAACCAATATCTGATTTGCCTTAAGACCCCTTCCATGGGATTGAACCACACTCAACACTGCTTAAATGTCAGTGAGCCTGAGACAAGCCCAGGGAACACAGAGGAAAATTAACACTATATTTTTAAAAACATAACAATAAAAATGACTCGTCCTGACATTCTGCGACACTCAGTACAGTGCTTAGCAATCATCAGAGAACTGCTTTCTCCTGCAGCACAATGGAACAAATATAAAGACAAAAGCCAAACACTATGGAGAGAGAGAGAGAGAGAGAGAGAGAGAGAGAGAGAGAGAGAGAGAGAGGTTTAGAATAAAACACTAAATTCTAAATGGTATGTATTCGTCAAATCCCTCTGCTCAAGTCAGAAATGTGTACTGAAGGGGAGATAGAACATGTAGAGGCCACCTTCAGTAGGAAGACAAGGCCTCAGGCCGAGGGATGGGGCCACCCACACATCTCAAAGTTTTGAACCCAAAATGTTCCTGTCCAAAGCAAGAACAGGGACAAAAATGGAACACAAAAGGAAGGAAGGGCCATCCGGTGACTTCCCCACCTAGGACTCCATCATGTTTGCATACACCAAACCCCAACACTACTCCTGTTCTCAAGAGAATCTTGCTGAGAGAAACATGGTATGGTTGTTTCTTGGGAGGTTTGGCCTGCAAATGACCAATACAGATATGGATGCCTGGAGCTAACCATCATACTGAGCTCAGGGAACCTGGTAGAGGAGCTGGCAGAAGGACTGGAGGATCAGAGGGGCATTGTAACACCATAGGAAGAACAATATTGGCTAGCTGTACTACCCAGTGCTCCCAGGGACTAGACTACTAATCAAAGAGTGTTCAAGGAGAGATTCATGGCTCCAGCTGCATATGTAGCAGAGGATGGCCTTGTCTGGCATCAATGGGAGGGGAGGCCCTTGGTCCTATGGAGGTTTGATGGCCCAGCATAGGGGGATGCTGGATTGATGGGGCATGAGAGGGTGGGTGGGTGGGAGAGCACCCTCGTAGAGGCAAAAGGAAAGGGCAGATGTGGGATGGGGGAGTTGTGGAGGGTAACCGGGAAGTGGGATATCATTTGAGATGTAAGCGAATGGAATGATTAATAGAAATAATTTTTAAAATGGAAAAATAATCCCTCTGTTTGGGGATCAGAGAACACAGTGAAAGAGGAAGTGGAAAGAGTTCAAAAGCCAGAGGCTATGGAGGACGCCAAGGAATTTAGCCCCTTTAAAATCAACATGACCACAGCTCATATGAACCTAGAGAGACTAAGGTAGGATGCATATGGCCTGTACACATCTGCATCAGGTCTTCTGCAAATATATCATAGCTTCCAGTTACATGCTTGTACAGGATTCCTGAGTGATCAAATGAGTGGATGTCTGAATCTTGGGTCTTCTCCTGGCTCTTTCTCCATTCGTTTGTTGTTTGTTTATTTTAGCAATTCCAATGTGTCAGTTTTGTTTTATCTTAGTATAATATAGTACATGATAATATTTTATATATTACTGTCTCTTAGAAACCTGTTTGTTTTCTAACGACAGACAGAAAGGCAGTGAATATGGATGGGAGGGAAGTGGGGAGAAATTGGGGACAATAGAAAGCTACAACCAAAATCTGGATATGTCACGTTAGAGAATTTTTAATAATAATAAAAAGATTTATATGCATAAAATGTCATTTATGCTTAAAATAGTCCAAGTCCCTCCACAACAAGCACATCACATTTTTCGTTCATTTTTCTGAGCACTGAAAATAACATCATGAGTTTAAAATTATTTTCTTGCATCATAGAAGTATAAAAAATATTCCATGACATCGTCTATTAATTGTAAAATAAATGTATTTCTATCAGAAAATTAAAATCTCCGGCCTAAAATAAGAAGAGCTAAAATAGTTTAAATGTTTTTATTACAGTGTACTACTATTTTTTAACATTTGTCTCTTACTTTATTTTGCCTATCAACATTTTCTTCTCTTTACAGCATGGATGCACACTGCAATACTCTCAGAGACGCCTTTTTAACAAAGGTTAAGTATGTATATAATCCCTTCAGTTGTTTTGGCTCTACTGTATTTTAATAGCATTGGATATTATTTTTGCCTGTCTCTTTTTTGATCTTCACATAAATATGAGTTATTGTTCATCACTTGTGGGTGATTTGGAAAATAAACCTTGCAGATGTAACATTATACCTGTAAACTAAATTTGAAATGTACATGGAGAACTCTAATATATTTGCCTATAATCGTGCAGGAGGAAATTTATATATCAGAGACTGTTCAACAGGTAAACAAATGCCAAAACAGTAATTGCTTCTCAGAAGTGCTTTCTTACTGAAGGGTGTCACGTGTCTGAGTTGCGAATACCAGCACTTAATGCAATTCATTTGAAGTAGAAAATTAATTTCTCAGGTTACTTTACTCAACTGGCAGTCACAAAGTGATTTGATTCTTCTAAGTGTTGGTTACCTTAAATAATTCCAGTAAAGCAGTTTTAAATGAGATTCAAGATGGTAAGAGGTTTAAAGAGACTGGTGATCTCCGCAGGTGGGCCAAATGGAAACCTGTTAGCATGTAGAAAAGGCAGAATAATGGGCTTTGTCTGTTTACATAGTTTCCTTTGTTTGTCAGTCTTGCGGGTGTTGGTCTCAAGCCCCATAGTTTTTAACAAGGTAACCAGAATTACCCAAGGTTACCCAATTGCACCTGCACTAACCTCATTCTGAAAGACTGTGTCTAGTGCCAGGGCAGTCACTTCGTATTTCTTCCGGTTTCCAGCTCTCGAACAGATCACCAAGTAAATGCTATTTTGAGGCATATTATTTATTGTTTCATTTACAAATGCCATGTATCATGATCTCGTTTTTTTTTTTCCCACTAAACAGTGTGAGTGATAGTTCTATTACTAATGGAATGGTGTATCTTCCTTCAATTTGGTTTATGACTACTGTCTCCCAAAATACAGGGTGATATCAAGGTTAGAATGTGGAATTATATGACAATTCACATTTTGTTATTAAAATGAAGTCTGAAGATTGTTGAATGAGTGAACCTAAAATGTTTCCATAATACTAATGATCTCTAATTTCATAATTTATGAAACAGAGCATCTTAGGGTTAGCAGATTGATTCTTAGACATCTGGCAAATTGGAAACGATACAAATCATTGAGCATTTCTCCTTCCTTCTCCTCGTATTCCTCCTCCCCCCTCCCGTTCTCCTTCCTTCTGTTTTTCTTCCTCCTCCTCATCTTGCTTTTCCTCCTTTTTCTCTTCCTCCTTCTACTTACTCTGTCATATAACTATCATTTCAATTCTGGTCTACTGTAACTTTTTACCTTTCTGATATTCCCAACTATCTTTAACACTCTGAACACACATAGTTTTAACTGCAATGTATTCACTGAGACATATGTCTGTAATTATTTCTGGATAACTTAATTAAACTAGAATATACTGATAAATAATTGAATCAGAATTCTCTTAGTATCATCAAAGTGAAGCTTGCATTAACTGTATTAACACCTGCTGTTTCTGTACAAGTGGTTTGGATGCATTGGATAGTAACAAGCAATGGTCTGTTTGAAAACATTGTTAATAATCTAGTTTTTGTATCATTACTCTTATATGGATTGGCAATCAAATGTTGAGTTTCAGTTCGTCATTATGTCTAGAGATAATTATAGACCTCACTTTTCATCAAGGAATTTCTAAAGCAGGAATGATTTTGGAGACCAGAATCATAAACCTTTGATAAAAATCCAGGATTCTTCATGGAGACTCATGTCTTTTGAAGAGATTCCTCCTGTACAAACAGAAAGAAAGTTCATGTAAACGCTAGTCATAGCTGTATTCCTGTTGAGCTACAAAATGCCACTTAGCTGCTAAAATTGCATTTTCCTTTTTTTCAAAATTATAAACAAGTGCAATATAGAAATGTTTAAATTTTACCTCTATTCTAGAAACCACACAGACAAAGGTAGTTGCTGTACTACTGAAGAAGAATTTGTAAATTTTCATTTCTCACAAAGCCTACCTTGAATTTAAATTGCTTTTCTACTGAAAGTAGAATTGTGTTTGGTTCATTAAAATTAATCCATTTAGACTCCATTTAAACTTTTAAGTAACAGAAGAAAATATTGTTATGGAAAACATGGTTTAACAAGGTACAATTTGTTGTCAGCAAAATTCTGACCTGGCTCTCCTTAGACATGCATTCCCAACTTCAGTGAACCAATCTTCTGATGACCAGGTGACACACAAGCTTCTGTAGAGGTACTCCTGTGTGTGCTCTCAGGCATCTCAGCAGCATTTGACACGCTTTGTTTCTACTTGGTAGTCATGCTTACTCAACGATAGTTCTCCTAGACATTCCTGTTCTTCATAACTTATATTTCATAAGTCCCTTTAAACTCCCTTTAAATATAAACCTGGGTGCACATTCTCTGTGATTGGCTTTCAGTGACTCCTTTTGGAGTTTCGGAACCCTGTGTAGAATTAATTGTTCCTTATCCTTCTAGTAAGAGAAACCTAATCATTATTAGAAGAGGGATTCCTGAAACACGGAATATACATATATTCATTTTAAATGTTCATGGATTTTTATTTTCCAACTTATACTACCACTAGCTAGTTTTATATTTGTTACAAAGCTTTAACACTCTTTTAATATATATTTTAACTAGTTTGGCCATGTGTTTTCATCCATACAAATCTTTTACGGGGTGGGCAATACCCATTGAAAGCAAGGTTGGTTTCGAGGGAGAAACCTCCTCTTTCTCAGAGTTGAAGTGGAGGATCGATGAGGGGAGGACTGTGTAAAGAGGGACGCTAGGAAGAGAGGTAGGGCCTGCACTCAGGATGTGAAACAAAGAAAGAAAGAAAGAAAGAAAAAGAAAGAAAGAAAGAAAAAAGAAAGAAAGAAAGAAAGAAAGAAAGAAAGAAAGCAAACATGTTCACATTTTATGTATAAAATTAAGATATTTGCTTATAACCTACACATTATCTTCCTATATATTTTAAATAAACACTATATTATTATGATACCAACTAAAATATGAATTTTATTTAAGTTATGCTATATTGATAGGGGAAATATGACAGTAAAAACATTATGCATTATTTGATTGCGTTACTGACTGAATTGTGACCACAATTTAATAAATGTGACAAGTTAGATAGTTTTCAGTTAGAAAGTTGACTAACAAAAGAAGAATTGTATGACGTGCAAATTATATGAAATTAAAATGTGAATGTTGTTGAATAAGCAGAGCCAATGCTCACTTGGTTATGAATACAGCTGCTGTGGTGGTACAATAAGGAATTTAAAGGCTAGTGTAAAACTGTCATCTGTGTTATTACAAGTATTTGTGGTGAACCTGTGGGAGTATTATATGTATTTGTAACACAAAATTTTATCTTTTTATCTTTGCCACTGTGTAGTAATCACCAGAGAGAAAAAAAAATATTTGACATCAGATAATAACTGAAGAGATACTGGAATTGAGAATACTCTGTGGACAAATTTAGTGTTGTTTACTGTTAAATTAAAATAAACATATGCTTCATAAAAAACTACAATTTGCAAACTTTCAGAATATCCATCATGATATTCCAAATTTGCAGGAAATTAATAATAAAAATAATTCCCAAATATAAAATTATTTGTATAAAAAGAGCAAAATTATCTACCACCAATACCTGCTCCTAATTTGAGTAGTGAGTTAATCAATATAATTACAATAAACTTCTTGGATTTGGGGGAAAGACAGCTATACAAAAATTGAGAGCATGAGGAGTAATATCAATAATTTAAAAGGCAAACAATTTTAAACAGACTTAACTTAATTTATCAGTTACAGTGACTGGTTCATATCATTACAATGAAGAACTGGCCTATATTAAATAGATTATAATGCATTAATGGATAAGTCTGAATTAGCAATAATGCGTGTGTTGCAGTTATTGCACATGCATATGTAAATGCACATCCTCTTGTAATTATTTAACCAAGAGTTAGTCCAGATTTGAATTTTTGAATTCTCTACTTCATTATCTGTATGTCCTGTGTCCTCTGTCTGTTTTTTGTCTTTCTGTATAAATGTGTCTGTGTAAGTCTCTCTCTCTCTCTCTCTCTCTCTCTCTCTCTCTCTCTCTCTCTGTGTGTGTGTGTGTGTGTGTGTGTGTGTTTGTGTGTTTGAGTGTGTTGTGTCAGAAGCCATCTAGGATAGTCTAAAGACATGCAAGTGAGCTTTCTGGAGATGGCCCACCATTTTGCATGGACTGTGGTGGGTGAGCTCTAAGAATGCAGGTTCTGCAGATACTTCATTCCAGGATTGCTTCTCGCTGCTGATATGCCTTTCCTGTCACCATTACATCGCCTAAGGATTGCTGGGCATCAACCTACCCTATTGGGCAAATTCCGTGCAGATCAACATGAAGATAAACTCTAATGAATTAATGACTTTATAGTGTTCCTAATTTGATTTGAATAATTTTAGGAAAGATTTAGGTGATGCTTTCAGTTGATTTGCCATAAATATGTAATAAAGTTATAATCAAGAATAGGATATGCCCACTTCTCATAGAATCAAAAGCAAAGGTTGAATGATAAGGAATACAAGTAGCTTTCACAATGACACTAAAAAGTGAAAGCCTTGGGACAAATTTGTAATTAAAGAAAAACATTCATTCTATATTAGATCCAATATTGAAGCCACAGTTGTGCACTGTGATAAAGAGTTGCCATGTGAAACTGTTACTTTTAACTTATAATGAGCTTATAGAGTGAAACACTGCTTTAAACTCAGTTTTGACATCTTTCTATAGCTCCCTTTTGTGTAACATTTTATCTATAAAATTTAAATATATAAATTTACATAAATTTTCTATAGAAAAATTTCCTTATTTCCTTCTACTTTGGTTGAAGAAGGTATAAAAAGGCCAGAGAGAAGGAATAAGGTGTGACTTGGGGGTTACTGCACCATCCACCAGATGTGAGTGTGTGTGTGTGTATATGTGTCTGTGTGTGTATGTATATATGTATATGCATATATGTGTTTGTGTATGTGTGTGTGTCTATTTGTCTACATATATGTTAGGTATATGTGCATGTATGTAAGTATACACGAACACTTGTGTAGTTAATGAGAGAGGTGGTCGGGATGATCAGAATATGTGTCTGTATGAGTGTGCATTGGTGCATGTTGTCTGTGTAAATGGAGTTTCTTTATCTTCTTTTCTTTTCTCTCTGGTTCACAAAGACTTAACAAGTTTCTAAGCCTCTAGCCTGAAAAGGGAGAGGTCCTTGAGCCAGAAAGAAAAGAGCTCTACCAATTATCCCTCTTTTCTTCTTTATCCCTAATATTGAGCAGCAGGAGTTAATTACCAGAAGCCAATAGCTTTTGGTCATGCACTAACAAAGAGTTATAGACACAAGAACTGCCAAAAATAAATAAACTTTGGTCTCTCTGCTGGCTCCATAATCCCATCGTTGCCTTCCTCAAGGAATTAGTGAAGAGCTGGACAATGATAGTGTGTGTATCTCTGTGTATGTGCATCCCTATGTGTGTTTGTGTGAGCTATGTATGAGTGGCAGTTGTATGTACTATATGTTTCTCTGAGTGGTGTTTTTCTGTCCCTAACAATAGGCTTTGCTTTGTATTTATTGACCAGCACAGGAAGCATAACATGGAGAAGAAATGGAATACTTTACAGAAAGATTTAGCAAATTTTCACAAAAGATTAAATTCTTGGTTCCAATTGTTCCATACTGACCCAGATGGAAAACTTCATTGTTTACCAACCAATATCCTAAAAAAGATCATATTCAACCTTTAAGTAGATTTTAGAAAGTTGTTTTCAACTTCTGTATTTGCTGCTTTCAGCAAATTATACACACGCATTACTCTGGGTCAGGGGCATGGAATAGATTGTAGCCAGGCATTAGCTTAGGTTGTAAAAGCTGATTACATTGGGAAACCAAGTTGATTGTTACTTTGTTCTCTCAAAGTCAAGTTAAACAAATAGTTTGAGTGCACAGTAGGATAGAAGTCTTGAGTGACTGCAAGGTGTATTATTAACTTTGGCTGTAAGTTGCAGCATAAGTTTCAATTTCATAGAATGTAAGAGGTATTTTCAGAATATTGTCTCATCACACTATATAATAATCTTCATAGAACAACTACAAGAATTAGGATCATAGGAACAGGGAAAACAATTCAGTAAAACTTGAAAATTTGATATTGAATCTGCTAAATGCAAGAATGTACAATGGAAAAAAGTTATGTGCAGAGCAGATAGAGTTGTACGTAAAATGTTATCAAACTTTAAGCATATATATGATTATTGGTTTTATTATTCACCTGCTGGAATCTTCAATCATTCGTATGTTCTTAAACTAATAGTGCAGTCAAGGAGCTACATATGCTTTTTTTCTTTTTCTTAAAATGTATTTTTTCATATATTATATTCTGCTTACATTTTATACTCCCCTTCCTTCTTCCAATGCCAACTACTCCACTCCTCCAGACGTCCCCTTCCATCCAGATCAACACCCTTTCTGTCTCTGATAAAATGGTGACAACAATAATAACAATAGTAACAACAACAACAAAACCAAGCATCTAAGGAATAATAATAAAAGAAAATAAGATAAATCAAAACCAAACTAGAATATGACAAAACAACTAAACAAGAAAAAAGCCAAAGAAACCCCCATCTCTCTCTCTCTTGCTCTCTGTCTCTCTGTCTCTCTGTCTCTCTCTGTCTCTCTCTCCCTCTCACTCTCTCTCTCCTCTCTCTCTCTCTCACACACACACACACACACACACACACACACACACAAACACACCTTCATATAGATACAGAGACACACACATTCGTACACACAGGACAAATATCATAAAAGCCTGAAACCAGAGTTATAATATATACACAAAGGACTTGTAAGTTTAAAAAGAAATGACCCAAATTAACATGATGAGACAAAGAATCTCCAAAGATGCTGCTGAGTTTGTTTTGTTTCAGCCATCTACTAGGAATGGGGCCCAACAGTAAGAGTGGCTTGTTTTCCCAGTGAGACTCCCTTGGAGAAAACTACTTTTCAATTGCTAGTAGCATTCAATTAGAGATATCTTCTTGGTTAAAGATGGGAGCTTGAGTCAACTTCTTTCAGCTCTAGGACACCATCTGGTGAAGAACTCTGCAGACCCCGTGCCTGCTGCCAAAGTCTCTGAGTTTATATGTGTGCCACTCTTGTTTTGATTCCTTGATGTCCTCCATAAACCTTTGGCTCTTACACTCCTTTCAGTTCCTCTGCTACAGAGCACCCTGATCCATGGGGGGAAAGATTTCATGGAGACTTCCCTGTAAGAACTAAGTGCTCCAATTCCAAAGTCTCTCACTCCCTGATTTTTGTCTGGCTGTGGGTCTTTGTATTTGTTCTCATCTTCTATAGGAGAAAGCTTCTCTGATGATGGCTGAGCCCAAAGCACTGATCAACGAGTATGGTAGAAGTTGCATTTACGAGCTGGGAAATGCGTTGGTGTGTTCTACCATTGTTCTGAAGGATAGTGCTGTTTAATTCCATTGTGATAGTTTTAGAAAAAGGATGAAATGTGTGTTTCAGAGTAAAATCCTTCCCAATCAATATTTCCAATCATTTAAATGGCCCTGCCATTATTTTATCAAGTACTTCACTATGCCTCTTAATGGAATTACCATAACATCACTAATGTGAACCCTGTCTCAATGTAGAATATATTTAAAGGGAGTATCGTTTTGGTAGTTGTCAAGTTATTTTATATATTAGAGATGCTTTCCCACCTGCATATTCATATTCAAGAGCTCAGTTTTCAATGTGAGTGGTACGTTTTACTTTTTAGTGTGTAGTTAAGGATTCCTTCTGATGATTTAAGTCTCCAGGACACGCATGTCAGAAAAGTTCATCCCTAGAAGCAAAATTTCCTAACTTCCAAATCTGACTGTTCACTGAGAACTTTCAACTCTCCTTTATTCAAGATGACTTAATTGCATGGAAATGATCTGTCAAAAACAAAATACAAAGAGAATACAATACAGCTTAAGAGATTTCAAAGTGTTACTAATCCTGGACCGAAATGGATGTTCATATATTATTTCAGAATGTGGAATCAGAAGAATATGTGATAAACATCTCAAAATTTAATACATAAAATTACAGTGTTCATTTGTATTCACAATGCGTATTTGTGATTAGTTTTGATAAACAGAAAGTAATTTAAAATTTATTGAAAATAGCCCCCTTATTCTCATCAATTGTCCTACATTGCAAAAGCATTGACCTTATCTATTATTTTACTTTATATTTTTTCAATTTGTATTGGAGATCTACGCACCTTCGTACTCATAGAACATTTATAGACCTTAGTTGCCCTGCCCATGGATGTTCACTAGAATTCCTCTGCTTGACACAACCACAAATCATCACTTTTTTTCTATCTCTGCACTAAGTAAAATGTTGTTCAAAGTTCATCAGAGATTGGCCATTTTGTTTTTTCAATCTTTGAATATGTTGATATGGGAAATATAGAGAACATGGATCGAATTTCCTTCCTGCTCTCTCTCTTAACTTAGCATCCCCGTTTACTTTGTGCACTTCATTTTCCAGGTTATTATAACATCAGTACCTGTTATCTAAAGGCATGCGATACCTTTCAACATTTATTGCACATTTCTTATGATGGTCATGCAGAATGCCATGCTTTGAATCAAGTCTTTCTCACCAATCATGTTAACAATTAAAACGATCCAATATAATGATTTCTCTTTTCATGTCTACATTACAACTATACATCACATAATTTGTACATTTCATCTTTACATCCATCATCTTTTTCCCAGCAAACAAACATGGAAGTGGAAAGCATATTTGATGATATAGATACACATGTATTGACTTCTAGTGATAGTGAAATATTTATTTACATTCAATTATCTCATTTCTTTAAAAGCAGCACACTACCATTTAGTGACAATATGTTAAATAAATGACATAGCCAGAGGGAACTCCCTGTGGTAGCCATCCCTACCATAGCTCACAATGATTCTATCTACTAGTATTCCTCTTATTGGATAGTCCTCCCCTCTTAACTTTGAACTGCATGTTGCTTCCAACTTCTACAGAAGAGAATAAAACAGAAATAATAACTGCATCATGGAAACTGTCCAAAACAATCTGTTTGTCTTTCCAGGACCTTCCTTCAGAAAAATTCCTAACTGGTAGCTAACCACCACATTATAGACATTGTTGTGGAAATGTAGAGATGAAATAAGCCACACAACTGGACATGGGTGTGGTCAGAGGAGTGGCTAAATTTTCGTATGACAATGGATTTAAAACAAAACAAAACAAAAAAAAAACGGAAAAAACAAAAAATGTGCACAACCTCAGGAGACATCCTAAACCAGAACCACGGAATGTAAATGCCCACAAGTTCATACCCTAAAACAAAAAGAAAACCTTCTGAAATAATCAGTGATTTCTTCTAAAGTGCTAACTTTAAGTATAACTGATCATGGAACAATATATAACAATATATACTAAACGCAACATAAATAGTCTCATATATATTAATTGGCTTAATAATAAAAAACATGGAGAGATTTATAATGTCTACATTTTTCTGAGAAAGAGCTTAAATTTTCAGAAGAGGTAAATGAATGTCTATTCTAGAATGCTTCATTTTCAAAATATTTAATTACTCATCTTCTTTCAAGTAAAAGGAATGACAACTGAAGATAAATTGAGGAAATTAGAGGTGAAAAGACCTTTAAGGAATCTTTAAGTCATTATGGTAGACTAAACGTCTTAGTTGCTGTTCTGTTGCTGGGAAATGACACCATGACCGATGTAACTCTTCTAAAGAAAATATTTAGTTGGGGATTTGGGTACATTTCAGTGGGACAATCCATGACCATCGTCACAGAAAGAAGACAGTTTAGGCGCTGGGGCAGTAGTTGAGAGCTTTTCATTCTCATTCCCTGGAAGCAGGCAAGGAGAGACTCTAGGCCTTCCCCGGAACTTTGAATCCTCCAAGCCTATAGCAACATACTTCCTCCAAAAAGAACACACTTATTACAACAAAGTCACACCTTCTAATCCTCCCCAAACAGTTCCACTAAATGGGTTTAAATATTCAAACATAGGAGCCTATGGGGCGATTCTCTTTCAAACCATTATATCAACCCAAAGTGTGTTAAAAACAGTTTAGCTGCTAGAACTCTAAGTTCTAAATCACCGAATTGATAATTTATTATAGAAGGACTTAGAAACAGCTGATCAGTATCCAGGGCTATACACAGAAACATGATTTTATAGAACATGCATATTCAAAAATTACACTGTGGAAGACCATTTTGATTTATTGCAGAATTAGATTTATATATAATAAGTTGTATTTGCATACAAAATACAGCTTATTTTCATAAATGTATGAACACGAGAAATCACATTTATCCATATCTTTAAATTATGAATTTTAAACATTCATATAAATGTGAGCTGGTGCAAATCAATCAAATTCTCTTTGGGATGGCTATTCACTTGTAAAATGAAATCCAGCCATGTAAATATATATACAGAGTTATAAATCAGAGCGAAGCAGAACTTTTATGAATATGCAAATTGACAAAGAAACTTGAAACTCACACTATTCTACTAATCCAATTACCAGGAAGCTGATTGCCAATCTGATTCAAGCAAGTGAGGAGGACGGCTTCATTAAGGCTAATGGCTCCCGCTGGCTAGAAATGAGAGGGATTACCAACTGTTAAATTTTGGTAGCCCAATCAAAAGCTTGCTAGCAGCGGTCTACACATAAAACCCATTAGAACACCAAGGATGATGAATAATTCTTTCCTAGAACTAAGATTCCGGAATGGAAGTTAGGAGGCTAAAGAAACAAGACTCTCTCCGGGGCAATAAATAGTATGAAAAGATCTTCCGGCAGAAAAGAGTTACAGATGGAACACGAGATGTCTTTATCTCATGGAACTACATGAAGCTGAGGAAACTAAAATTGAATGGAGGAAAAGGAAGGCATTTCTCTATATTTTCCTTCTTGCTACTAATTTCTGATGTCTAGTGACTATTATGGTAGATCGAATATAAAAGTAGAAGTAAGAGAATAAATATTCAATGAATCTTGCCAATCTGACAACATGCTTACTATTTTAAATTTAGTGACATGTCTGCTTAAGTTCTTAAAAAATATTAACAAGGCACAAACAAATGTTTCATAAACTAAAGTTGAATAACACAGCCATCCTTGTAGAAATGTTTGTAGAATTTGGTGAGTTAATAAAGTCTGCTTTTGTTAAAATGTCTGGCGCAAAGCTCGTTACTCTCATTCCTTTTGGCCTTTGCTACCTGTGTCCTTTAAGGTCTACAGCATCTGAAACATATAAATAATGGGATGTAAAGATCCTATTCAAATATCTCGCAGGTAAAACTTATCCCTTCCGAATTTCACATACCATGTTACTATTCCTACTAAGTACATTCAAATTACAAAGGAATGCTTAGCCGTCCAGGATATTTGCCAGGAGGTTTGAGCTTCTTGTAGGACAAGGATGTAGGAAGCAAGGCAATCTGTAGATGGTTGTTTCCCTAGTAAAAGCATCTCATTCTGAGTCTCAAAAAAATTGCACAAGAACAATTATGGCAGAAAAATCTGTTTCAACTCTTTAAAATACAGTATGTTTGCTTGAGACAGATCTTTCACATACATATGTGCTCTCTCTCTCTCTTTCCCTCTCTCTCTCTTCCTCTCTCTCTCTCTTTCCCTCTCTCTCTCTCTCTCTCTCTCTCTCTCTCTGTCTCTCTCTCTCTCTGAGTTAACACTTGTTGACTCAAACAATCGGGATGAGGTAAACAGTAATTTTATATACTCTGGTGAGCAAAAGAGTCAACTGGTTTCAGTGACAGGAAAATTGCAGTGCTTCTGACAAACATATTACTAGAAAAAAAAAAAAGAGTTAAACTAAATTTTACATCAAGGCTCAAGTCAACAAACACATTTTTATGTGGGGCTTTGATTGAAAGATGAAACCATAAAAAATCAATAACCTGTTTGAAAGAGTAAAAGGTGTGTTTCTAAAATGTTTACTTGGTATAGAAATGAATCCTGAGAATTTCATGGAGCAAAAAGAAAAAGTTAGCCTCTCATTTGTTCCATTGTTAGGCTTTTTCAAATTTCCATGTTATCATTCCCAACAGAATCTGTGAATAACACAGATAAGTAAAACCATTTAATTTGAATATTTTGTACTAATAGTTATTAGATATATAGCAGAACACTGCCTGCTTACCTTTCTAGCTTCTAATGGAGGAATGGGAACGCCCTTAAACTCTATGCTCATCCTCAAAAGTCTTCTGTATCTGTGTATTTATTTCATAAACTAAAAATTCATTTAACTAATTTGTAAGAAAAAAGCCACAAAACCAACAACCTTAATATCAGAATCCATTCTGGAAAGAAAAAAGTATGGAGTTGAACATTTTAGTTTTTCTGGGTGAACATGTAGATGGTATTTTTCTTTTAATTACGAGTTTCAAAGAAGGCTTGTAACCCAAACATGTGTGCAAGGTTGGCGTTTTAGATCCTTAATTTGCAGTCCATGATGTTCATTGGAACAGATGCAAGGGGACAGAAGTCAGTTGACACGTCATTCTTCTAATGGCTGATGAAAGACTGATGTAGTCAAGGAGCCAAGGAGCAGGAGCTCACTGGGGCACTACGCACTATGGCAGGAATCTATCAGAGAACTAGGAATCTGAGCACACAGTGCAACAAACTTATGTGTCTCTATGTCCTCGATATCCTTATCTATGTATTACAAGTGAAATTTCAATAGCAATATATTCTCCTGTGCTATTTATGGAGCTACATGAATTAAACCCACTATGCAATGGAGATATGGATTGCACTATAAAATGACCACTCAGTGTTCATCCATTTATATATTATCATCAGCTTGCTGTAAATCTTATAATTTATTGCAGGATTCAATTTGATATAATATTCTAAATTTAAGGCACATTTGGGGACCAAAACTAGATTTTGGAATTAGCCCTTTGATAATAGAGTATATTTTCTATGCTTTTAAAGTCAAGGGATTCCGTATAGAGGTCTGCCATTATTTGTGTGCAGTTCTTTCTGAAACTCCCATTTAGATTCTTGAATCTCTCTCTCTCTCTCCTCTCTCTCTCCTCTCTCTCTCTCTCTCTCTCCTCTCTCTCTCTCTCCCTCTCTCTCAAAACTATAAATTAAAAAGAAATTGAAGAACACTTTTGAATTGTTTTGGACAGGTCTAAATTGCAACACTAATATCTCATGTGTGCAATTTCCCATATACTGTTTTGGGGCTATATTAGACCACTGTTAGCTGCAAATCAGGAGTGAAATTTGTGGTAAGGTAGAAATAGTATATAGATATTCCATCTGAAGTTGATTTTATGACAAATATTCAATAAATCTAGGTTGATATTGAAATCTTTACTGGCCAATTAGAAACTTTTGCTTTAGACAATTTAATGCAACCTCGTTCAGTTGTCCAACTACAGAAGAGAGAACAAGACCACAGCACTTCAGTTTGCAGTGAGTTTGTACATAAAGAGATAAAAAAAAAATAATAAAAGACTTCATATCATTTCCACATGTTTTTAATTCATCCTTCACTAAATTATGTGACGAAAAACATAATTTATGATATAAAAAATTGACAGTTTTTGTCAAACATTCCATTAAGTTGATTTGTGCATTTAATTTTCATTAAAAAAAAACAATCCAATGATTGATGCATAAAAGGTACACCAAGCACAAAAGCATAAAATTTAATTGGTTTGGAAGTTATAAGTGAAAGGTAACCACCATTTACACATCACAGATAATGATATCAAATGTACTTTTTAATAAGCAAGAAAAATTGCACCCAAGCACAGAATCTGTCAGAGAAACCACTTTCCCTTCTTTAGGACTGTTCAGAAACTTTAGTGAAGGAGCAATCTTTCAGCCTCTGTTTACCTTAAAGAAGTAGTCCCTGGTGACAAGGAAGATTATCCGTAGTTGTGATTTCTTATTTTACCCAGTGAGAACTGATCTTGTAGTGATTCTCATATAAAACTATCATCAGTCAACATTTTGATTTATACTTTTCTTACCTTGGAAGGTATTTGTCTGTTTGTTTCTGTTATTTACAAGGACAAGTATGAAAAAGGCATTCTTTAATGTGAATGCTGAGTTACACTCTGAATATAATTGCCTTTCAAATATATAATTTCTTACTTTTAGATGACCGATTATTAGTAAGATTCCACAGATATAAATGTACAAAAATAAAGATGAATAGGCCAAAAGCTCTGAATACCCACAATACAACTCACAGACCATATGAAACTCAAAAAGAAGAAAGACAAAAGTGTGGAAGCTTTAGTCCTACTTAGAAAGGAAAACAAAATAATCATGGAAAATAGAGGGGGAGAGACCTAGGAGGAGAGAGGAGGGGGAGGGAAAAGGGGAGATCAGATGTGGGAGGAGACTGGGGGAGGAATGCAGAGGGTCAGGAAATTGAAATGAGTTGTGTAGCAGTGGGGATGGAGAACTGGGTGGGTGGTAGCCACTAGAAAGTCCCAGATGCCAAGGAAGTAAGAGACTCCCAGGACCCAGCATAGATGAGATTAGTCGAAATAGGCAACAAAGGGGAGATAGAACCTATAGAGACCATATCCAGTGGATAGGCAGGATCCCGGGTTGAGTGATGGGGCCATCCACCCATCTCAAAAATCTTAACGCAAAATTGTTCCTGTCTAAAGGAAATGCAGGGACAAAGAGTGGAGTAGAGACTGAAGGAAAGACTATCCAGAGACTACCCCAATTAGGGATCCATCCAATCGGCAGACAGCAAACCTAGACATTATTGCTGATGCCAAGAAGTGCTGTTGAGAGGAGCTTGTTATACTTGTCCCCTGAGAGACTCTGCCAGATCCTGACCAATATGCAAATGCAGGCAGCCAAACATCGGAATGAATAGGCCAAAAACTCTGAATACCCACAATACAACTCACAGACCATATGAAACTCAAAAAGAAGGAAGACAAAAGTGTGGATGTTTTAGTCCTATTTAGAAAGGAAAATAAAATAATCGTGGAAAATAGAAGGGGAGAGACCTAGGAGGAGAGAAGAGGGGGAGGGAAAAGGGGGAATCAGATGTGGGAGGAGACTGGGGGGAGGAATGCAGAGGGTCCCCAATGAGCATGGGACCCCAATGGAGGAGTCAGGGCAAGGACTGAGGAGCAGAAGGGGATTTCAACCCCATAGGAAGAACAACAGTATCAACCAACCATACGCCCCAGAGCTCCCAGGACTCAACCACCAACCAAAGAGTACACATGGAGGGACCCATGGGTCCAGCTGCATATGTAGCTGAGGATGGCCTTGTGGGACATCAATGGAAAGGAAGGTCTTGGTCCTGCGAGGCTCAGTGCTCCAGTGTGAGGGAGTGCTAGGGTGGTGAGGCAGGAGTGGGTGGGTGGGTGAGTGAGCAGTCTCATAGAGGCAGGGGAGAAGAGATGGGATGTGAGGTTTGCAGAGGAGAAACGGGGAGGGGGGACAATATTTGAAATGTAAATAAATAATATAACCAATAATTTTAAAAGATCATAAGTCATTTGGATGAATTTCGAGTTTTCAAATCTAAGATCTGTTTTGCATTTCCTTTGTATTTGGTCGAATTTTTATAAGTATAAATAGTATATTTATCCTATAGGATCACAGTCTTGGTTGTTATGTAGATGTAATGAAAATGTTTAGATATCTAACCTGCATGGCAGGCCTTTGAAAATACGAGGTGATTTTCTTGGGCTTTATCCATAGCCTCTGCCTTTCTTTATGACTGTAACCCCACCTTTGCTCTGGGAGCATGATGTCCATTCCTCCAGCATTCCGCTTACCATTTGCAACCCTCCGACTTTGTGATGATTGATTGCACCATAATGCATCAGAATGAATTTCCCTCTATTTTACAAAAACTGCTCTATAGCTTTAAAAATGTGATTTATAAGAACTGAAAAATTTATGGAAAATATTAGCATATTGAAAGAATGGTTTGTTGTCCTGTTGTCCAAAACAATAATATATGTATGCATGCATATATAAATATGCATATGCATACATATGTCCACAGAATTTATAAGAATTGAAAATACACAAAGTTCAAACAAAATAAATTTAATATACCATGTAATAAAAACTAATAAGCATGAACAAGAATGTCATGAAAATTTTATGAATGGGCAGGATAAAATAAATAGTCATATTTAGACTCATTAAAAAGTTCACTTATGACACAGGTAGTTTGTTGTCTGGGTAGCTTACTTTCAACTTCTCAGTAACAGACTATCTTGAGATTAACCTGGTACATAATACAGATACAGATGCATGATCCAGAATTCTGTACAACATATAACCATATAAATAAACTGTATTAAATGAGAAAGTAATTACTCAATTTAAGCATAATGTTCTTAAGAAACCAAATCACGACCGTGGAATGTCTCTCAACTAACCTCGGGTTATATATAACCTGAAGGTGGTACTGTGCAAATTTGAATTAAGAAACCAATGGCAAAATACAAACAAGAAAACATAGTTGACCTCATGATTTAAGATTTCTATCTGCAAAATTGTTTATGTGCTCTGACTCTTTAAGAAATACATGTTGAATCTTTTTAAATGACTAGTATGGTTTAATGCATAGTTCCTATGTATCAGCAATACAAACTGCATCTTGAACTGTTTGTGTCTAACTAATATTTGATTAAAGAAATTAATGTGATGGACTATTTTATTTCTTTTCAAATACTATGTTCTCTGATAATGAGTTATTTGTGTTCTAGAAAAAATTATAAACTTTGAATTTAGTTTGTCTTTTGGAAAATAGAAAAAGGACAGACAAATTTACATGTAAATATAGTGATAACTGTATGAAAGAAAATTAATCAAATTATGTCGTGAGACTTGAAGATACATTATTTCATTGTATTAGTGACTATACTCATTTTATTACTCCTCATGCTCATATTATTAGTATCAAATTACTTACTATCTTCATAATATGAATAAACTATTATCTTAAAAAGTATCATATACATTAGATCACTGCTGTTATGTGAACTTGAATAGTTGTCAACCTGCTGCTATCTGATTGACTTCATAATTAATAAAGAAGATTCAGAAGCCATGGCATTTCAACAGAACATTGGGAAATTCAAGAATATTACTAGAACAGTCCTGCTGTTTCTCATTTAAGGAAATAAAAAGCCGCCTATTGTTCTGTAGTGTGATCTGGGGACACCGTGTCATTCCTTTGTCCCACGGTTTGAAATGAGGAAATAATAACATTTTTCTCAAACTCTGGTTTTCCTGTTTTTGTTGTTGTTTGTTTTATTTTGTAAAAACAAACCATGCACAACATGTTCCTGTATAGTTTTTGATAAATAATTCCACTGGACAAATTAAAGCTATTGTTTACAAAATAAAGTATTGGGTCTAGAGAAATGACTAAGCTATTAAGAGCAATTAGTGCTCTTATTGAAAACCTGGATTGATTCTCAGCATCAACCTGGAGGTTCAAAACCTCCTGTAACTACAGTTCTTGAGGAGCTGGTACCCAATTCTGACCTCTAAAGGTATGGCTATATTTACATACAAGCAGGCGTGCTCATGTACACACATGCACGCATTCATGCACGCATGCACACACGGACACACACACATTATACATAAAATGAATATTTCAAAAAGAATTCAAAGGTAAAACAATTAACCGAATGGAAAACATCGTATAACTAGACCAGAGTCAAATGATAGCCTTCTTAAATACTATAAAATGTATATAAAAGATAAGATAAAATACCTTAATTACTACATTAGTTTTAGGAGAAAAATAATTGTAAACAGTAATAAGTTGTAATTTTATTGATTTTCTTTAATAATACTTTCGTCTCAAGAGATATTTATCTATTTGTACACCGTGAAGGATAATTGTCGTATCTTAATAACTTGCTTCTTTCAAAGGAAGTGCTTATTTTAAGACAATAGTAGAACTCTTGAATATAATTCTGTAGCAGAGCGCTTAGCTAGCAGGTACAAAACATACCGTTCAAGGTCAGCACCACAAAAATAGAGTGCTGCTAGTATACCTCTCGTTTCCGCCAACTCATTGTATTTATTCATTAATTGAAATGAACAGGGCAGCTCTCGTCAAGTTTAATTATCTAGCTGACGGTCATTACTTAAATTTTCCTTGCCTCTCTGATCTGTCAACAAGTGATGAATTCTACATTAGCTGGTTACTCTGATGTAAATTTACATGACTTGATATCCAGGTATGTTTGCAAATATTGTTTATAATTACTGATTGTGAAGCTGTTTTATATCAATGTTTCAGTGGCTTGGGATGTAAACAAATCCTAGCCATGAAACATCTGGCTTGTTTCTTTTTTTTATTGTTGTTGTTATTTTGTTTTGTTTTGTTCTGTTCTGTTCTATTGTTTGTATGTTTTACATACACCTATGGTGTTGTGAAGTATCTTTAGAGTCTTGTCATTTTTCATCAGTTTTCATTACTACAAGTGTATGAGATATTGAGGTTGGGTATGTGTGTTTGAGTTTGTATGTGAGGCGAGGTAGAGGAGAGCACTTTATAGAAGAGAATTGCCTGCATGCTGTAAGGTACTTATATGGACTGAACATATAAATGCGGAAATTGATAAAAGTTTTATTCATCATGTCAAATAAAGGAAACTGGAATTAACTTGCATTGCCATGGAGGTGATGGATGTATTGTGAATGGTATCTAACTTCATTAGCTGACAAAGTCATGTTTGTAGCTTGAAATATGTACAAGATTGTTGTGTTAGCATCTGCCACTATGAAGAAAAAAAAATGTCAGCCTCACAGATGTTCTGCCTGTAGTTTTCACATTATACTAATGCTACAAAATGTACTTCAAAATATTCATAGAGTAATGGTTCCGTTATTTTTATTTCTGTAGCATTTAAGAAATTGCATATTCTTTGCCTTTTCTCCATATTAGTCTTTGTTTCCAACTTTGTTCACATGAAATAGTACAATGGAATATATTTAAGATATGCATCATGAAGTTTTCATATACACTGAAAATAATTATTCCAATCAATGTCATTGCACTTTCTAATTGTAATGTTTTGGGTTAGTTGAGAACACTTAAGATATAACTCTCTATTTGACGCATTTAAGTTACATGTGTGTACACAAAGACACATTCTATCTCTCCCTCTCCCTCTTTCTCTGTGTGTGTGTCTGTGTTTGTGCCACATGAATCCAGTTGTCCACTGAGGCTAGAAGACACCAAATCCCCTGCAACTGGAGTGATGAGCAAGCAGTTTGAGCCTACTTTTGTGAGTTCTGGGAACCGCATTCAGTACTTCTGGGAAATTAGTAAGTTCTTTTTTTTTTTATTTTTTTTAATTAATTAATTTATTTAAATCACATCATTATTTACTTATTTACACAGGGGTTATAAACACAAAAAGGCAGGATGTGGGGAAGGGAATGGCACCGGAGCATAGGTGTTCAGGGGAGTAGAGATACCTTTCAGAACAGGGTATCAGCTGGGTGTAGGTTCAGGGGACAGGTCACTATGACTCTGCCTGATTCACTTGTCCTTATTTAAGTTGGTACTGTCCACCAAGGCTGCCTATTTATAAGACCTATGACTACTTGGGCTGGTAAATTTCCACAGAAGCCTCCTGTTTACAATAGCTTATAGCCTGCTGTTTCAGTGTTTTTCCACAGAGACCCAAGACTTGCTGTTAGCATGCATGTATGTCAGGCCTATTGCTGACTTTTAGACCTACGGCTGATTTTAGGCCTTTAGTGTATACGTAGGGCTGCTCCTGATATCTCCTCCCTTCTCTAAGTATAGAAGGGCCTTGGTGATTCTATTCTTGTGAAGGCAGGGATAGTGGCCTGACCTCCAATAATTGAAGGGGACCTTGTAATGGCTCCAGTCCAGTAAGTTCTTTTAATCCATGAGGCTTCTCTCTGTCCTCTCTGCACAAATTTTGTTTTGTAGATCTATCTGTTTATTTTGTAAATGAAACTGTGTGCTTTTCAATGAACAACTGCCTACTTCTACCTGATAACATTTAACAATCACCCTTAACTCAGTGTCTCAGAGCTAAACTTTTTCTATTCTGTTTTGGTTCTCTGGATCATTTCATTTTTCACACCTTTCAGGTTAAACCTGATTATAGAAAATCACAGATTCTTCTTAACTTTTAATGCTAATATGTATATATATATGTACATATATACATGCATATAATGTATATGTATAATGTATATGTATGTGTATGTATATGTATATATGTATGTGTTTGTATCATGTATCATATAGCATATACTTTATATACTGTTTATATGAATATGTGCAAATGAGTGTAACATTTTCAGCATGTTTTCTTTACAACAAGCATTGTTTTTATATCTTGGCCATAATGGAATAAAAATAAATCTAAGAGGGGGTGACTGGGAGGAGTCAATGAGCAGGATGTAAAGTAAGTAAATAAAAAAGTAAAAGTAATTAATTTTTTAAATGACTGGAGGTGTATCGTGTAGATGGTGGTTATAATTCTGAGATGCACAGCCAGGCATGATTGCTGCATCATATTGTAATTCTATCCTCAGTTGGTCAGGGAACCAGCATAGTTTTCCCTACAATGGTTGATCTAACTTAATTTCAGCCATCTGAGCCCACATGTTCTTTCTTTCCCATCCCTCCTCTGCAGCCTTTGTCATCTCTTAACTCAAGAAAGAGTTGTACTTATAAGAGGGAGGTGGCCCCTCACTGTGGTAATGGCTTCCATTTTACTGACAATTAAAGAGGCTGAACACAGTCTTCTGTACCTGGTCTCCATTTGTTTCCTCAGGACATGATATTTTTAGACTCTTAACTCATTTTAATCAGGCTATGTTTACTGATGAATACAATGTGCTCCTTATTTCAGATATTATCTGTTTACAGGATATATGACTTACAAATACCCTTTCAAAGGTTCCATGGAACATTTTTTTCTTTCTTTGATGTTTCAAAAAATTTTAATTTGATAAAATAATTTAAGTTTATTTTTAATTATTATGCTTGGGCATTATATCTAAAAAATAAATACAACATTACAGAATTCCCTCCTCAATTTGCTTTTGATATAGAATAGTTAAGTCTATGGGTTTTTTTTTTTTTTTCCTTTTTCTGGGCTTTCTGTTCTATTCCACTGGTATATGTCTTTTGTCATGCTTGTACCATGATACTTCCATTGCTGTAGCTTGTAATACACCTTGAGGCCAGAGAGAATTCAATGTATCCAAGTTTCCTCTTACTTAAGCTTGCTTAACTACTCAAAGTCTTTTATCATTCTACTAAAAATAGAGAATTATTTTTCTCTATTTCTGTGAAAAATATGAAAGTTTTGTAGAAAATATATCAGCTGATTTTAATGTTAATGGTTTGGATAATGTGAAATCTTCTAAAACATAGGAATTGTTTATCTTCAGTTTCTTTCCCTGAAGGGCCTCATCTCTCAGTGTAGAAAACTCTTTGAAAAGATGCACTCCTAAATATTTATTTTTATAGGTGTTATAACAAATGAGATAGTTTTATTGACTTAAATTGGATAAACAACTATTGCTATAGATAACTTTTATTTTTTATGCACCAAGATCAATATATACTTGTATATGTTCTGGTAATATTTTTAATCAGTCACTTGAAGTATCTGTACACAATGCCATCTAATATTCAAAAACAATTTCATAGGGACTGGAGAGATGTCCCAGCAGATAAGAGCCTGGTACTCTTCCAAATGACACAGGTTTAATGCCCAGCACCCAAATGACAGCAAATAGTCATCTGAAACTGCAATCCCAGGGGATCAGAGATCTGAGGCTCTCTACTAAATAAGGCCAGAGTTGCGCCTAGTGCACGAGAGGCCATGCACATAGTAAAAATATTTATACATATATATAATAAAATGAGAAAAAATTACTCCAAAAAATTACTTCAGTTTATTTTTGGATGTCTTTTATATATCTTGTCTAGCTAATTCATCTGTGTAGGATTTCAAAACTTTCGTTGAATAGGTGATTTAGACTGGATCTTCCTTAATATAGAAGCAAGACTTAGAAGTTCTCTATATTATTAAGATGTTACCCTTATGCTTGACATAATTCTAAAAGCATTTTTAGTTGGAATTATTTTTGCCCTGTAGGGATGTTAGAATTTGTAAAATTATTTTCATGTCTCTATAAAAATTATGATCATTTTCTCCTTTGTTAACACTATGATATGTTGATTAGTTATGTAGGTTAAAGGATTTTCCATACCTAAAGTGAGACTGCTGGAAAATGATATAATTACTCTGCTTTTAGTTATTTTGGACAAGAAATTGTAAGCGACCGATGATTTTCTTTAAATATATGAAAGAATTTAATTTTGATGCCATAATATCATGATTTGTTTGTTTAATGGGTTATGGGTAATTACTAACTACTGCTACTGCAATCTTACTCATCATTTAGACATATTCTTATTTCTTATTCTTGATAGATGTTTATATGTTTCCAATAATTTATGTTTCTTTTCTGGGTTATTTTATTTGTTGATAGGTTATTTATAGTAGACTTTTATAATCCTTTGTATGATTGTAGTATCAATTGCAGCTCTGAACTCTTATTTATAATTTTATTTATCAATTTATTTATTATTCCTGAAATATTTAAAGTCAAGAATTTAATTCTAAAGAAAATAATTTTCTTTTATATTTTTGTTTTGTGTCTGTTTCACTTATTTCTCCAAGAAATCTGTTATTTTCTATCATTACTAAGTTTGAGCTTAATTTACTGTTTTTCCTTCATTTGAAGGTTAATCAAGTAATTATCTAATGTTATTCCTTTTAAGATTTTGTTCCATTTTTGTTAAATATTTTCTTTATTTGGATTTCAAGAGTTATCTCCTCTCCTGGTTTCCCTCTACCCCACCCTCCCGGAATCCTCCTATCCCATGCCCCCTCCCCTGCTTCAATGAGAGTGTTCTCTTACCCACCCACCCATTGGCATTCCCCTACACTGGGACATATAGACTTCACAAGATTAAGGGCGCTCCTCCCACTGATGTCCAACAAGGCCATCTTCTGCGACAAGGCAGCTGGAGCCAGGAGTCCCTCCATGTGTACTCTTTGTTTGGTGGTTTAGTCCCTTGGAGCTCTGGGGGTCTGGTTGGTTGATATTGTTGTTATCCTATGGGACTGCAAATCCCTTCAGCTCCTTCAGTCCTTTCTCTAACTCCATTATTGGGATTTTGTTCCATGTTTAATTATGTTTTTTTGTTTGTGTCTGTGTATTAGAATGTGCATTTGAGTACAACTTTGCTCAGAGATCTGAAGATGTTATTCAATCACCTGGAGATGGTACTACAGGTGGTTAAATATATACATTAAATATAGTTAAATATCTATATTAAATGTAGATATATATATGTGTGTGTGTGTATAACAACATACATACATATAATTATTTTTACATATGGATTTTATGTATCTAATTAATAATATATACATATTTAATTATTTCCAGTTGATATATATATATATAAATATATATAAATAAAAATATAAATATATATAAAACATACATATATATATAATATTTTTCAGTTTTGATGTTATTAATTTTAAATTTCATATGTCTATGGTCAGAAAAGTTCTTGGTGTCTGTGAAAACTTTTGAGTGATTTAAGATGAGCTTGTGGCCTCCCTTCGATCTATTCTGGGGACTTGTCCATGTGTAAGTGACAAGTGTGTATTTTACTGCAGTTTAATAGCATGTACTTTATATGTTCATAAAAGACATATACATACAGATTTATCTTTGACATTTTTAGCACAAGTGCAGTCTAATATTAAGAATTGGTATTGTGTATACACATTGTTAGTTAATAAATAGCCTTCAACACCACAAATTCAACCAGGCGCACTTAATAAAACATTGGCTAACAAATGCTTCTGCCTTATAAATGAATAAAATAGTTTATTTTCTAAAGCAAATCATCTAACAAGGAATGTCACTTACATTGTATTATAAGTCTAAGAAATCTAGGTATGGCTTACAACATTCAACAGGCGGCTCCCGAGTGACATGAAAACTCTGTTACTTTATTTAAACAAATGAGCAGTAATGACTCTAATATAGATAATGAAAGAGGAAGGATATGGGACAAAGGAAAAAGTATTCTTCAATATTAAAAGAAAATCAAGTGTCATTTTTTTAACCCCAGACAAAACTATTAATCGAACTCTTAATATGCCTTACAATTTTCACTATAGTTAACATCGTACATATATGTTTTATTTGTTACAATTGACAATGCGGTACTGATACAGTTTTACTAGCTAGAAAATGCATTTTACTATTTTCCCTCAGTCTTTAAATGACTTTAATTTTAGGTTGTAGGATCTCATCCTGTATTTCCAGTTCTATTACTAAAGTGTCTTTAGATAGGTTTCTGGAATAGGTAAAGTTTTGTTCTCTTTCTACATAAGTTCCTACTTAATTTTCAGTGCACATTATTTGTAGTTATTTGCACTTTTACTGTTTTCAGAGACAAACAAAGTGCTCTAACTCAAAATGAATAATGCCCTTTAAAGAAAGAAATTCAGAATCAGGCACCAAGTATAACACTTTTCAAGGTGAAGGCTGAGGTTAATTGATATTTCTGGAAACCATGGTATAGGATAATTGTGAATATACCCTGGGTGAAAGGAAAGTATGGAGCTGATTTTCATTCATATGCTTAGGCCGGAAGAAGACATCCAAATCTAGAATGTTCCAGCCTCCTGAAGTGTGGAACAATGCATTTTTGTTCCTGTTTATGGAAGAGTTGCAGTAGAAAAACAAGTGGCCAACTCAGACAGTTTACCAAACCAACTATACAATGTGACCTTGCTCCTTAATTTAAAATCATTGGTTAAATAAAGATGGCAACAGCCAATAGATGGGCAGAAGATACATAAGAGGGTGGGAAGTTCCCAGGCTTGGGGTCCAGAGAGGCATCCCATGTCACATTTGAAGGATTCAATAGAAAAGTTAAAATGTTTTCATTTTAGCACAGTATGTACTTGTACATTATAGTGAAAACTCTCATTTTGCCAATATTCATACTTAATCCATTAAGACATTTTCTGAACAAAACTTTAGAACTCACTTTGAGATATATTTAATAAAATGATGTACTTAGCTGAACAGTTGTCAATGGATTCAGAATCTTGGTTATCTTACTGTGGTCCTGAAGTGAGTGAATATGTGTCCATGTCTATTGACCCATCCCTGAGAAGGAACACAGGAAAAATTCATGATATTGTTAAAATTATTATAAGGCAATGTGTTGTTGGATGACTCTATAATTCACACATTCTGGAGGATGAATGCAAGGATTTCACATTCAAAATGAATCTTGTCTGCAACTCAAGATACACAGTGAAAAGTAAAAAAAAATAAAATACATAAAATAATTGGCCTATACTCCTCATTTTTGCTCCAGCATAAGTCTTATAAAATCCTAGATAATTCTCTTTAATTATATTGAGGGCTCAAGAAAGCAACACAGATTTCATAGTCGCTTTTCTCTTCCAAATTCTAATGATGACATTTGCTTCTCCTGCCGACACATTTAGTGATAAATATGATATTTTTTGCAGAACACTTTGAGTTCCTTGTGAAAAATTTTGTGATGCTATCTGTGTTATTTCAGTTTAGTCATGAAGCAAGAAAGACTGTCTAGCTTAAGAAAAGGGGTCTCAAGAGGTCAGAGGTAGACAAAGGTAAGAGAGGAAACCTCGTCATTTGGCAATGCAAAATTTCCAAAATAAGGAAAATCAAATATTTCAGTAAAATAAAATGACACAAGATGCTATATGAGTTCCTTTGTTGTTTTTTGCTTTGCTGAATGATGATAGGTGCACGCAGAAAACAATAACGCCAGCAATGACTCTGTCTTGTCAACACTAGAAGAAATGGTAAGTAATTCAGTTTTGTGGATACAGATGTAAAGGATAGTGAGTGTTTAAAGAATGATAGTGCAAATGGAAAAACATACTGGAAATTAGTGAAAGCTCTGAAGCTACACTGGAATGATGCTTTGCTTTAATTGTAGAAACTAAAAGAAAGGGAGGTTTCCAAATTAATATTTTTAGGTATTTAGAATCGGCGATAGAATGGATACACTAGATTGAATGCTATAATCTTCAAAAATGAATATACTAACATACTAATCCCCAAAGTGACTATATTAGAAAGAGAGATACTAAAGGGTTCTGGTTACATGCTTATAAATCTAGTTAGCGCCATTGCAAATGATTTTGAGACAGGTTACTTGCTCTTTTTGCTGTGGAGGAGTCAAAAAGATAGTCTATAAGGAGGCAGGAACTCACTAGACGTTGAATACCCTATACTCATACTTAAGGACATTCTGATCCTTACGACTATGTGCAAGAATGCTTCTTAAAATATTGTAATCCATACTGTCTGTGCTATTTTGTTTTAACTACCAAGTAGACTACAACAGGAGTGAACACACTCAAAACATTAAAAAAGGGGAAAATTCGAGGGTGGGGAGGTGGGAGTAGGTGGGTGGGTGTGGGCACACCCTCATAGAAGCAGGAAGAGAAAGGTGGGATAGGGGGTTTCTGAGGGGGAATGGGGAAAGGGGATAACATCTGAAATGTAAATAAAATATCCAATAAAAAATAAAAGTAATAGGTTAGTATATAAAGTAGTGACTTTAATCATGAATTTTTCATGTATGTGTTTTGATGTGCATTTTTCTTATTCTTGCCCCTCCCCATTATGTCTGTCTGACTATTGCAGGCCATGTACACTCTCAAATGTACACTCTTTCCATGTTCATGTCACATGTATACATACACATGCACACATATACACAAGCATTCACATACAGCAAAAGAGCGAGAGAGAGCAAGAGAGAGAGAGCAAGAGAGATACAGAGAGAGAGAGAGAGAGTGTGTTAAGTATACAGGAGGCAGGCAGACAGACAAACAAACAGATTTAAGACGTGATTATGCATATGAGAGAAAGGGTACTGTCCATTGTTCACATTATTCAACCAGATGGCTGTCCTTCAGAAAACAGCTGCAGATTCCAGCAAGACGAGGGAAAAGGAAAACCTTTACTCAGTTTTAGGATCTCAGCTCCTACTAGTGCTAAGGAAATTATTGTCCAGGTATAATATATGACACCTTATACATATTTATCATACATTTATATAAATATATAAAATATACAATCTAAATATATGTATTATGACTAATAATATATATGAGATGAGGAATAATACAGGGACGGGTTACAGTAATATTACTATTACACTTTGATACTTTATTTAAATATATTATATATTAGTATAAATATTTATAGACAGAATATATAAAATGTACATTAAGAGGAAGAGAGAAAAAAGAGTAAGAGAGAGAGAAAAGAGAGAGAGGAGAGAGAGAGAGAGAGAGAGAGAGAAGAGAGAGAATGAAATAGCAGTTCTCAAATCGAGGGTTGCAGAGGTAGATTAGATGAAGAAAGCACTGAGTACTGGGCTTTGCTAACCAGTATAGAAGGTTGGTGATGCTTTATTTAATAATTTCACGTCTTTTTGTCCTAAACTCGAAGTAGAATTTTTATATTCGTCCTTCTCATCTACACGTGCTTGGAGGTGCTTATTAGAATGACATTGGTTTCCAACTTTCCATAAGCTCATGGGGTTACTAGTAATCCATGCATCAGAAACAAACTCATTTGCATTGTGTGTTTTAAGACAAGGATTTCATTCACTTAGGCTGTTCTCAAGCTCGCTACATAGCCGAGGATGGCTTTGAACTTCTGATTCTCCAAGTTCACCTCCAAGTTCTGAGATCAAAGTTTGTACACCACTTCCCCCCGAGTCTGAGGTTCTTAGGATATATTCAACGGCTTCATACAAACTAGACAGGCAACCTACATGCTGATACATATCGCCAGGCCTGAAAGCAAATTTAAAACAAACAACAACGAAAGTAAACCTGTTTTCTCCTGTGTAGGCTATTGAGAATAAATCCTGTATACTTTGGAACAACATGATACGTTTGGGAGATACACTTATATACAACTAGACCCCCGTGTGCTTTTTAAATAAATCTGTGTAAAGCAAATAATTTTTTGTTGTAAAGAGAAAAGACATAGTCTCCCTTGAACATTAGCTTTCCTGTTCCCCATGCTTTCTGCTTCTTCTCCCCCCATCTTGGCTAGACTCAGGTAAAATGGCAACAGCTGCTCTGGATGGGCCACAGCAGCGTGGGCCCAAGATCTTCTTACCCATTGTGAGGGAAATTGTCTGGAATCACACAATCTTCATCAATTTCCCACTTGGAAGAAATCGGTTCTTGTAGGCAAGGGGCCCGCACTACATTTGCTCTGCAGCTGTCTGTCCCTTGGAGTTGAGATGCAGCGATAGGAGGAGGTGACCTGCTGCTCTTGAATGAATGTGCCCCGGGTGGGTGCGCTCACCTGATTTTTCTGAGTTAGAGATTGCAACCTGCCTCCTACTTACAGAGAGCAGCGGAGGAACTGGCTAAAGAGGAGAAAATGGAGAGTTTCCTGTTTGAAGCCTCAAGCTCCAGTCTAACTTGTAACTAATGAACTAGCATCACGCACAGCGGTATCCTCTTCCACAGGCAGCAATTATGTAAGAATAGCATTCTAAACGTGGTCGTTCTGTGACTGGCTGGCGTACAGGCTGTTCGTGTGGGAAGAAGATTTTCACGCAGATGTTAGCTAGAAAATAGGTGGAAAAAGCGACTGTGACATGCTCAGATCACAATAGCCAAGGACAAAGTTTTAAATTTTTTTTTTTTTTTTTTTTTTGGTTTTTCGAGACAGGGTTTCTCTGTATATCCCTGGCTGTCCTGGAACTCACTCTGTAGACCAGGCTGGCCTCGAACTCAGAAATCCGCCTGCCTCTGCCTCCCAAGTGCTGGGATTAAAGGCGTGCGCCACCACCGCCCGGCAAGGACAAAGTTTTAAAGTAAAGATCGTTAAATGAACTTACAGGATGGTTTATCCTTAAGATTTTAATTTTTGCTTCCTGTGAGACGACTAAATGAGTGTATTCAGCTAAATGCCCAAATTGAAGTAATCTTATTAACCAAGTGGTGTATAGTTTCCCAATAACCTGAATAAGAATTCCCTGTGAAACTTAAGCCAAAGCAGAATCTTCTCTGTCTGTGATCTGACAGTAATTATGGGTGAGGAACCAGAATCGGGCATTTGTAACAGCTCCCATGAGATGCTCAAGCACAATAAAGTTTAAGAACTCCCAGCATGCACTGACCTTGGTAAGTGGGAGTCAGATAACATCACTGCTACGAGGGCGGAATTTAAAAGAACTTTCATCTCAAATTTTATCTCTCTTTTTAGATATAGGACCAGTTAAAATTTAATGTGAGAAGAGAAATAGAGAAACTATATGGAGAAAGAACAACTAACTCACCTACCATTTAATACAGAAATAGAGTTTCTTTTTCTATCAGCAGTATAACAAAGCCAAGAATTTGGACAGATTTGTCACCTGTACAAAACTCAGGCTCTAGACCAACATGACAAGCACATGTGTGCACACAGAAAAAGAAGGCTCAAAGCTCCACTGGAACTGTGGAGCCTGCTGTACACTCGCATCTCATGTCATCAGTTCGGCACACACATGACAAATGGATGGCTCATTAACTACTCTTTTCCATCATGAATTAATGGCATTTCTGTTTAATTACATGTTGTACTTACCCTCATCCCAGTTTCTCACCGTGTCTCTGAATCCATGTCAACATAACTCCATCTTCCTAATACCTAATTGAATTGACAGCTGCTATAAATTGAATGCCTCTCCAAAATTCATGTGTTAGGAATTTGTGCCCAATGTGACAGTGTTTGAGAGTCAGAGTAGGGCCTGATTAAGTCAGGAGTAATAGTTTTTAAGACTCTTCCTACCTGTTTTACTAATGAAGGAAGAGTTTACACATTTGAAATGAGCTAATGCTGCCCTGTCCTGAGTGAACTCACTGAAGTAATGAGGAGGAAAGTCAAGAGTAACCTGATCCACTGAAACACAAGCTTTCTTCTCTAAGGTGTGTGTGTGTGTGTTTGTGTGTGTGTGTGTGTGTGTGTGTGTGTGTGTCTGTGTATCTGTGCCTTGTGATATCTGGTATTCCAATGCTTACAAGTCTCATCCAAAATCATCTTTCTGCTCACTTGTGAATAGATTCCTTCTGTGCTTACCCAAGTGGTTTAGGTTTTGGGGAGTGTACTACTGTGAAATTGAACTAATCCTTGTTGTCCTTGCTTTTTTATTCCCCTTATGTTCTTCATCATGAGAGACACATGGTTTTGGCCATTGCTAGATCCCAGTGTCATGCCTCTGAGCTTCTCACACTACAGATCTATTAGTTAAATAAACTTCTTTTCAATGTAAATGATTTACTGTTTCATATTGCCTTACAGTGGCATTAAATGATTAGGACAAAAGATAACTATATCTCAATAAACATTTTCTGGAAATGTTTTCCTTTTATACTATGATTATATATATGAAATTGAATAACAGTTAATGCTCCAAAGCAGAATTTGACATATAGAAAGGATTTAACTTTATTGACCTAGTTTGAAAACATTAGATGTATCGTAATAGCTTGCCTTATATAAAAGTGACACCTTTGCTGTTTTTTTCTACTACTTTGTAAGTAAAAATTTCATGATTTTAATATGTACTATTTTAAAAATATATGCAATCATGGAAATAAAGACAATATAAAATATGTCTATTGTTTCTATGAGTTTCTAGAAAATTGATTCACAGAACTTATTTTTCAAAACTTAGTATAAGATTTACAATTTCATCAACTTAAGAGAGTTGTTAGAATTTAATTAACCCTCCTTGAAGAACCATACACGATGAAAATCTATCTTTCAGATGTTCATACACCTCTTGCTTTATTAGTCCAGCATTATTGCAAACTGAATCCCCATGTCTAAGCACAACACACTTTCACTAACTTTATTATATTCTTTTCAAAATTTCTGTATCACTGAGCGGGAAAACGAAGTGTAAATAATGGATTAGTCATCACACCTTCTCTTTTAAGGAGCATTTTACTGACACCAGATATTGCAAATATTTGCATGACATATACAGAATATATTTACTCTGAGCAAAGTCAAATAGAGAACCTTTTCATGCACCGTTTTTATGTCTTGTGAAACTACTTGCCTAATTTACATATCCCTGAAGGATATAAAATATGAAATCAAATGAAAAGAAGTAACAAAGAAAATATCTTAATTCGTTTTTTTAACCTTTAAATTAAAATTTTAAGCCCTAAAGTAAGCACAATGTTCGTAAACCAAGAAGTTATACTCCATGATACTGTTTTATGCTGCAGGCTCTGTAAGGATTCATACTGGACCAGGTTGGCTGTCTGCGTTCCAGTCTTCCTTCATAGTTTCTTTTTTTTAGCGTTTGTGAAATAAAATCTGCACATGTATACCTTACTACCTCATGCTTAGTTTTTGACGATCAAATTTGGTTTTGGTTTTTTTTTTTTTTCATTTTCTTTTTATCCTCCTTGGCTAAAGCATAATTTTTTTTTTTTTATGAACCAGACACTTTATAAAATTTTCTTGTAAAAATAACAATGATTTTCAAAATGGTAAAATGTAGTGAGAATTCTTAAACTTTGGTTTCTTTAAAAAGCACACACACAAAACATGCTTTCATCATAATCTGAGGAGTATAAACGTGGGATTGCAGCTAACTGTCTACTGCAGCTGACTTTGACTTGCCTCACACTAAAGCAGATGAGTAGTTGTGTCACCTACAGATAGTTTCTACGATTGTGTGACATTTGGAATTCTGGGAACTTTTCAGAGAGTATATAAATGCTCGAACTCTTATAGTTAGAGTGGATGTTTGTTGGTTGTTAAGGGGAGTGGGATTGGTTGCTGTTTATTAGAAGTCATGCTCAAAGAAGAAACAAGAAGAAAGGAATTCGATTTGGGTTCTCTCTCTGTCTCTCTCTCTGTCTCTCTCTGTTCTCTCTCTCTCTCTCTCTCTCTCTCTCTCTCTCTCTCTCTTTCTCTGTCTCTTTCTCTCTCTCCTATACTTCTTTCTCTTCTATCAAGTTATTGGGGATGAAACCGGGGTATAATGGGTGGTAAAAGAAGAACCACAAAATAGCAGAGACTAGCTGCAACTGCATAGCAATATGTCCCATACCTTTTAAATAATGCAGATTGAGCTCTACAAAAAAAGTTCTCTAGAATTGAACTGATTTCACATGAGTGGGATTTTGTGCAGCATAATATTTGGTAAACAGTCCAACCAATCTGGCTGCACACCAGACACACTGAAAACCCAGTAGTGACCTCTAAAGATACATGCCTTGGGATTCTCAATATTTCATTGATCTCCTACAGTATTTTCTCGTGAGTGGCTGGTATATTGTTCTTGAGGAAAGCTGATGAATCAAAGATCTGTGAAGGGAAGCTCCAGGATGCACACTTTCCCTCAAGAAGTCTTAAAGATGGAGATATGGAATGCTCTTCTGTAGATCTCTTCATATCTGGTACCAACTGCTCTGGAGATTGGTTTTCCTCCTCAGTTAATCCAGTGTAGAAATATCCTCACAAACATGCTCAAGCCATCTCCTTTTAGATAGAGCCAGGTTGACAGTTAAGGTTGACCCAACAGTCTCCCCATACATCCATTTCATTTCCAGACTTGAAACTGAAAACGTCTTAAGAAATTAAAACTAGGGTATAGCTAATCTATATCACTTATGTTTCAATCATAAGACATATAGTCTTTCTAACTATGCTCTGCATGGATTATGATAAATCTCCATCTGCTTCACTTGTCGTGAGCCTTTCCATAGCTAGTTACTCACACCTGAATGGAAAAGGAATTAATGGATGGATAACTTTACTTAAAATCAATATTATCAAAGCAATTGTATCTTATTTATTCAAGATTGTAGGACTATGTTGAAGTTTAGCATTTGTTTGGTAGTTACTAATAATAAGAGAGCAGAAGTCCATTAAAATAAGAGTACCAATTCAAAAATTATTCCAGGTGAGGAATATATTTCACAATATAAAATCCACATCACTGTTGCAATCTTTTTTAGGTCTCAAAAATAATTTCAAAGGGTTCCAAAGTTACATCACAATATAAAATCCACATCACTGTTGCAATCTTTTTTAGGTCTCAAAAATAATTTCAAAGGGTTCCACAGTTACATCCATTTTTTATAAATTCTTTGAACAAAAGACTGACAAAGTGGAGAACAAACACAGATGTAATCTGATTTGGGCTTAATCTTTTCTTTGTTAGGTTACAAGAGTACTTGCTTCCCAGCTTAGCACCAGATAACTCCTACTAGTCTTGACTCAACAATGTTATACCTGAAAGAATGTTATATTAAGGTCTATTGTACACTTTTCTTTAATTCAACTCATCTCGGTATGACTTAAATTTTTCCAAATGGGCTGAGATTCAGGATAGCTGTTGATAGCTGTTCATTCCTGCGGCTGGCATGCTCTCTCTCACCTGTGTCGCATTAAAATTACACAAAAAGAATGGAGCCTGTAGTGATGAACGAAATCAGGCAAGCTTTTCCTGGTGATCTAAAATAGAAACAAAAAGATTCTGTGTTCGGTCTAAGAGCAGAATATTCTCATTTAAAGAAAAATCCTGCAATATGACACCAATTTCACCTACTCTGTTTTCACTCTCTCACAGATTATGATCAAAGGCTGAAATGTAGGAATAATTAAGTCAATATAGATTTATTCTACAGAAAGAATAATTCATAAAGAGATAGTTTACCTTCAAAAAGAAAAATGGATCAAGGTCTAAGGTGGCCATTTTCTTAGGTAAGATAGAAAATAAATGCTGAGGGAAGGTTGCTGGGTGAGTGTGACATAGAAGGCTCTTGCTTCTCATCATTGCTTGGAATGTATTTATTACTAGGGCTATGAAACAGAAATTTGCATGAACCTAAGGTGGACCTCTCTATTAGGAAAGATAGTACCTGAGGGTTTATGGCTATGAATAGGACCAGGACGTAAAACTAAATCTTAAAATTTTCCTCAGGCAGAGGTGGTAGGTGTGCTGGGGAGCTTCATGGTAAGTGTGGAGACTGAAGTTTGGAACCTCAGTGTTCACACAAACCCATGAATGCTGAGCAGGTATACTAGTCCACCTATAATTCCAGCATTCAGGATTCTGACCTCTTGGAATCCCCTGAGGAAAGTGGCAGCTAGATTAGCATAATTAGCTAGAATAGACTCTGGGTTCATGTGAAAAACCTTGGCTCAAAAAGTACTGTGGGAAATGACTGCGGAGGAAAGGCACACACATTCACACTCCCACAAAGAAGTCTGCCTACTGACATGCAAACATACACATGCGCAGCGCGCGCCACACACACACACACACACACACACACACACACACACAGAGAGGGGGTGGGTATGGACACATTATACATACATATACATGCAAAATAAAAGGTTAAACATATCACAGAAATGGAATGAGATTGTAGAACAGATGCTGAGCAGTATTTTAGTAAAATCTTACTAAAGATTAAGATTTAGTCTTGTCCATCAAGCTGTCAATAAATTGTAGGCCTTTAACCTACAAGATAAGATAGACTTCTGGACTTCCTATTCTCAGCAGTAATAATCAGGACGGTGAAAGCAACGTCCTCATAAGGACATGATCACAATGTTCAAAGTTCTCTTTATTGTGGTCTGAAAGTGATGGTCATGGTGGTGGGACAAATATTTTTCTTTACATTTCTTTTATGTCTGTCACTTACCACCTCAACACTGTGGCTTAAAGCACTTAGAGGACATATATATCTATGTCCTGGACTTTAGAAATATACTGAACAGGTGTTGTCCAGGTGGGTTTGACTAGGGGGTAAGAAGATGGACTTTCTCCTTCATAGGCCTAGAAAATCCACAGGGGGAATTCGGCCTCATGCCCAGTAGATAAATACTATTTAAGTCATTCATTTAATATAACAAAAAATAAATTTATTCTTTATTTAGCTTGTGTCACAGTTAGAAGATTCTATAGAAATAAAAAAAGTGAAGGCCCATCATTATTAACAATTTCAACTAGAAAAAGTCTATTAAATATACACATTAACATATTAATAATATGATAAGAAGAACAAGATCTCCAATATGTCTTTTATAAGAGTAGAGGGAGAAGCTAAATGAGAAGAATTAACAATACCCCTTTAAAGTAAAAATAAGGCAAGAATATAAAAACAAGAATAGAAAATGAATGCACAAAAGATCATAAATATTAGTTCAAATGCATTATGATCAAGTGTAAATTTCTTTCCTATTTGGACCTATTAATGGATAAAGAGAATTTTACATTCCAGAGAACCATAAAATATATTATCATGTGCTTATAATTTAGAAGTTGACAGTTTACACTAAGCATTAACATAAAAAGTTATTAGTACTTTCTTCAGAAAATATGATTTTTTAATAAGTCCTTTAATAATGCAGAGAGATTTCATATACATAGTGGTAAAAGAAAGTATTTCAGCAGGAGCAATAAAAACAGTATCGAAAGCCACAAAAAAAAAAAAAAAAAAAAACCCAAAACTCTGGGATTATATAAGGATATTATAGAATGTTAAGTATTAAAATAAATGCCCCTAAAAACCTGGGAGATCAAGTAGAAAGAAAAGTAAAGCACTGTTGTAAAAAATTTAAGAAAAACTCAAATTGTTTAAAATCAGGCAAGTGTAGTTCAAGGAGAACAAACAGTATCATATGCCAACTGCTAAATACTCATGAGATAAACTGGGAAAATTGGAGAGTAGCTATCCCGTGAGATGGGTGATAATGATGCCAGGAAAATATTAGTTTCAGCAACAAAAAATGAAATGGATGGTTAGACAGAAAAAAAAAAAAAAAAAAAAAAAAACCAGAAAGGAAGGGAGGCCAAAATCAATCCCAGAGCCTCCAAGCCCAACCTCAGTGCAGAGGGAGTACAGATGCCAAAGACTGAACAAGACAATGGCCTGAGAAATGAAAACTCTACCCTCAATACTGATAGGATGGGGCATCCTGATAAGGAGAGAGTGGAAAGGGAGATGATAAAGGAGAATAATCCATTGTCCACGCTCGGTGTGTTGTGTGTGTGTGTGTGTGTGTGTGTGCTTGCATGAGTATGCACACAGGCAGGATTGGGGACCAAAGGGCAGAAAAACATAAAAACAGATTCAAAACCACAACTGACAGTGAGTCCATCACTGAGCAGGTCCTGACCTTCCACTTAGGTACTAGAGAAATCACTCATCTTGGCACTGGATTGGGGCATCAGCGAATAGACATTTAAAAATATCTCTGATGATTCAGTTACTGAATAACATCAAAGGGGAAGAGTCTTCCCTCCTCAAGCCACTCTGAAAACTCAGCTCAAGTCGTAGCAAAGTATCTCTGCATCCTGTCATACGGACTCCATCAGGCGTTCCTGCTGTCTTTACATTATGGCATGTTGAGCTTCGTTGACCTATGCAGATCTGAAAGACCTATGATTTAGAGACCTTAACGAATGGGGAGCATTATCAGTTTGATGCTGTAGACAATTTTACTTCAGTTTCGGTGTGCCTTTATACATGAAGGTAACAAAGAGAGCAATGATCCAACGAGTACTGTTTGAGTTCAGAAAATCATGTAAATAAATGCTGGCAAGCACAAAGTTAATATTAATGAAGGAGCTTCTCCCCCAGAACTTTCTCAGGACAGAGCAATTTAAACATAATTTCCTGTCCCATACTAGAGATTATATCTGGGAAAGCATGAAAGGAAGAAGATCATACCAGACTCCGGTATCCTGAGGGCAGCACTCAGCATATGCTTATCCCCAGATCGGTTCTACAGGTACGATGTGACATCCAACAAGAACAAATATGTCTTATACATTGAATATAAATATTTGTCACAGGAGGCACTAAATCACATTCAAGAACCATCCAGGGGATAAAATGCACTGGAGATAAGAGGTCTTCCTGAAACCTTTCTCACAGTACCCCAAGGCATTGTTCACCGTGGGTCATTCTTTTGACTATGTTTTGACAGTGACTCAATAAAGGTCATGCCCAGGAACAGCCCCAAGTTACAAATCATAATAACAATAAATAGTAAAAATAAATCACAAAACAACATCCTAATACTTTAAGCACCCATAAATCGCAAAACAACATCCTAATACTTTAAGCACCCTTGTCATTTTATGTTGGGCTGCATTTCTTCCTACTCTGGACATGCTGCAGGTGGACTGCCTTCTGCATCTATCCATGGATAATAAAACCTGAGTCAGAACCAGTCAGTGGTTAAAATCTGGTCCTAGCCATAGACTTTAGTGAGACCTATTAGCACTCCGGAAGATGGTTGGATAGTGCCAAGTGCTTTAGAATGAAGGCATACCTGAAACTAGAAGACAATTCTATTTACTTATAAGAGTTACCACACAGACTATAAAACACTCCCCTGATCACTGGGCAAACACAAAGATCAGCAAAGGAATAATTACAGGGTCTGCTCACATAAGAATACAAATAGCATGAGAAAGGAAAGCAAGAGAGGATAGAGATGGGACCCGGCAACTGCTTTTAGGCAGGATAACGTAGAGATACTGTATCTGCATTCTCAGGCAAATGAACACTTACAGAAATTCGGCATGTGTACCCAGTAAGTTAATATGTAGAAACCAACACTGTTTAAAGCTCCAAATTGAGGGGCTGGAGAGATAGTTAAGAGCACTGTCTGCTCTTTCAGAGGTCCTGAGTTCAATTCCCAGCAACCACATGGTGGCTCACAACCATCTGTAATGGGATCTGATGCCCTTTTCTGGTCTGTCTGAAGACAGCTAGAGTGTACTTATATACATAAAATAAATAAATAAAATCTTTAAACAAAAATCTAAATTCAGTTTCAAGGTTCTGTTGTCGCTTTATCTCTCACTGTTCAGTCTACACCCACACCACCGAATTCCAAGCGCATCTCTTCATTTCCAGTTTGGTGTTCGTTGTGTGAGGTCACTGCTACAACTCTAGTGACCTGCCTCTGCTATTTTCATTATCCCATTGTGGATTCTAACCTATAAAATGAGTCGCATAGAAATATTCTTTCTGTAAATTACATTGATCATGGAGTTTCATCACCGCAGTAGAAACACAATTCCTAATTTCTTTGTAAGACAGTATTGCTTGTGTGTATATGATTTCAGGGATGGCTAGTTAGTATTGGATAACTAATTAGGAAACTCATCCATGGTGAAGCCTATTTCTCTTGTGTGGAGTATTCTTTGGTTGTCTGTAATTATCTGTCTGTAGTTGGGGGTCAGTGAGAATTCCGTACCATGTTATCATGTCTACTGATGTTTTAATCTTTCAGGTCTTCTGAAGCAGCCATGCTGTTTATATATCATGTATATAGCATCCAGTAATTTCTAGAAATTATAATCTCACAAAGCCTTTCTGGTCTTCTACATCTTACAATATTTTCACTTCTGCTTCCTAATTGTGCTCTGAGCCTTGGGTAAAGAAGTTGTATTGTAAATGTATCCACTACAACTGGGTTTTCTATGCTTCCGTTGATCTTTGCATTATGACAAGTTAGGTTTTCTATAATTATCTGCCTGCAGAGGATCTTTTTGATGGAAGGTAAAAAAAAACACATTTATTTTGAATAAAGGTATATTTTACAATGAAATTAGGAATTACACTGGTCTATTAAAGAGGCAGTAGAAGGTTCTCCACTAAGATCCATGACTTCACTAACTCTGGGTAGTTGGTAAGGTTTAAAGTATGAGGCAAGATTTCCCTCTTGCTGGGATGGCTTTAATTCCCATCAGACAGATCCTGTTAACTGCCAAGATATGAGTGCGCTATTGTACTTGTAGGAATATTCTACCATGATTGATATTGTTGTATTCCATAGATGTCAGAACTGAGTGGGACTATTGATTGTTTACTTCTCTGGTAGTTTGATTTGCATCTTCAGGTATTATGAAAGCTAGGTAACAGAAAGGAGGTTTTCGGGTTACAACCAGTTCCAATCTTCTGCATTCTATACCTGAGGTTGTGTTTTATGGTACTTTGAATAAGAATTGCCATACAGGTTTATTTGAGAGTGTAGTCATTCTGCAGAGACACTATTTGATATAATTAGATGGTGTGACCTTGTGAAACTGTCACTTGTAGTAGCTTTGAAACTTCATGAGTCCATGTAAGCCTAGACTCTCTGTCTGCCTATAGGTCAGATGTAGCTCCCAGTTCTATTCCAGCACTTTGATTCCATGTCGTCATCTCCCTGTCATCATAAAAATTGACTAAACATTTAAACTACGTATAAGGCCCAATTAAATATTTTCTTTCAGAGCAGTTGTCTTGGTTTAGGAGTCTCTTGACAACAGTAGAATCAGTGACTATGATAGGAATGTAAATTCAGTCTTTGAGAGGCAACCAAGGGCAACAGTTGTAGCCAGCATCTTTTGGAGTCGTGAACTCCTTGTCTATCTAATAAATAACTTAGTCAGAGGTTCCCTCATAATTAGTACGGGATTTTTGTTACATAATCTATTGCTCTTCTGAGATTGTTTGAAGCATTTTCAGTGCAAATGGCATAGCTTGGGATTATATATATTCTCTAATTCTGGTCTATTTATCATCTCATCAATGTTCTATTTGTGCTCATTTATTTAACTCATCTTTGTTTGCTTAATTTTTACATGCAATAACTAAGTATATTTAGTACACATATCTATAATTCTTCTTTTTCATTAAAATAAGGAATATGCTTCTAAATGGACTATAATTATATTTTCACAACAACTGTATCAGTCAGCTGAGGTCACACATGTACTCAATATTTTAACATTGGCATGGTCCTGGAAATCATTTACAATAATCCAAACATGTAGGCTCAGATTTTAGCTACTTAATATCTTTCCAGTCAAGATAATAGAAATTATCTCTCAGTCAGTCTATAATATAATCCTGCTTAAATATGGCAAATATTTCACTTCAAAAATATATATTATAAAGATAACAAACAGTCCCATCCAGATATAAATGACCAATTGCAGAATTATAAGAAACATGAAACATGAAAAGTCAAGTAAATAAAACTCCTCTGAAAATTACCAATTCAACAGCAATAAAATCTAACAGGAGTGAATTAAATGTAATGTGAAAAGAACTCAAGTAAATGGTTAGAAGATAGTTGATAAAATCAACAAGAGCCTAAATAAACTCCCAATTAATGCAGCAAGGACATGACTAAATTTTTAATTTCATCTTAATAATATTTCACTGTACAGACGTACTATAATTTCCTTCCCATTATCAGCCCATGGACATCTAGCTATTCTTAATTAAGTGACAATGGACATCAACATGCAAGCATTCTTCTACTAAGATATAGACTCTTTGGCCATCTGCTCAGAGGTGATAAAACTTGGACATATAGTAGTTCTATTGCTAGGCTTTGAAAAACCTCCTGGTTGAGGTTTGGCCATCCCAGTTGAATAGAAAGACTCCCTTTCCTGAGATCCATGCCAGCCACACAATACTACTAAAGGACCACTCAAAACTGTGTTGGGAGAATGCTAATACAACTGAACAAAGAAAAATATTAAAATTACAAAACAGAGAAGCAGTAAATCACATATGAAAACAAAGTTATCATAATAACAGCAGTTTTATCAATAGAAATTCAATATGCTAGAGGTCATAGAATGGTGAATTACAAGTTCTGAAAAACTATAACAACCAATCTAGATTATTCAATAAAACTGTCTTTCATAAAGTAAACATCAAAAAAATAATTCCATGTGAAAAGAATTTGTGGTAGCTAATGCAACACAGAGAAAGATATGAAAAATTCTGCGTATTAAATTATACATATAAAAAGAATGATAAGCATATCCAAGAGGTCACAAAAACTGTACCATAATAGCAAATTTGCAACTAAAATACAGATAAAACTAAACAATATATAAAGTACAAACTGACAGCAAAGACCTCACACTATCACTTACATTTCTGAATGTTAATGGTATCAGTTCAGCAGCCAAAAGTCATATAGATTTGATGAGGAAACAGAATAAATTTTCTCCTATAAAAAGTACATCTCACTAGCAAAGACAGCACAACTTTAGTGTTCAAGGATGGAAAAAGTCACTGTGAGTGAATAAAACTAGAAAATAATTGCATGTTGCTATACTCTTACTTGGGAAAAGCATATTTCTAATTTAAATTACTCTGGAAAGATAAATATAGCCACTTTATATAGATTGAGAGAAAAACTCTAAAGATGAAATTACAGTTCTACACAAATCTGCAGTGAGTAGCAGTGGATTTCATTTCATTAATCAAACACTACCGTAGGAAAAGTTACAGATTCATTTTAATACAAGAACATGTTACATATATATCCCACTCTGACACAATAATAGGTTATCCAGAAAAAAAAAATCAATAAAAAAATACCAAAGTTAAATGACATGGGTCAAATTTACTTAAGAGATATTTGAAGGACAAAACACTAAAAATACATTCTTCTCAACAGTCCATAGGTCTTTCTTTGAAGCAGACCATATTTTAGTACCAAAGGTAATAACAAATACCAAAAAAAAAAAAAAAGGAATAACTCATATTGTACCTGGTTTAAATGAAGTAACCCATAAATAAATGTCAATTGAAAGTACAGAAAAAAAAATACAACCTCGTGAGATGGAATAACATTATTGATAGATGAATGTTCATACAGAAAAATGAAGAGAAAAGATTACAAATCCCCAGAACTGAATGAAAATAAAAGTGTAACATACCAGAATCTGTGGAATATACTAATATTTTGTGGGAACTCTTTATAGCTATGAATATTTCCATTAAAAACATTTCAGAGAAGGACTGGAAACATTACTCCATGGTTAGAATTATCTTCAGCTCATAGAGATCGCCACATTTCTCCATCACATGTAGGATATTTCACAACTATAACTCCAGTTCTAGGAAAACTGTGGTTTTGGGCCTCTGCAGGCCCTTACATGCATGTAGTGTACATACAGACACACAAGTGCTCACAAATACACACAAACGCACACACAGACACACACACATATATATACACACATACACACTCATATATATACACATACACACTCACATACAGACACAGACACACAAACATACACACACACATATAAAAGATGTTAGAATTTTTCGAAGGTATCATATGTAATTTATACAGTCATTAATGTAATGCATTACATTTATTAATTTCTTTCTATGAAAGAATTATTTTATAAGTGGAATGAAGCAAAATTGAACACGGTTTGTGATATATGTGATATATTGTTGAACTACGGTTACAAACAATTTTCTTGAAAAGTTGCACACACATATTCTTCAATTTTTGTTGTGTCCTTCTCTGGTTTTGGTATAAGGGAAATGTATAGCTTCAAATAATAAGTGTGGTGTATTCCTTCACTTTCTAACTATGAAGTAAGTCTCTGTTCTTTAAAGTCTAATAGAATGCAGAAATAAATTCATCTGGTCCTAGAATAATATATATGTCTCTCTTTGTCTCTGCCTCTCTGTCAGTCTCCCCGTGTGTTTGTGTGTGGGAGGGGTATAGACACATATATAGTAGATAAGGTTTATAAAAGAAAAACATATAAATATAAAATATCTTAAAATAAAAAATAAGCAAACACTAAGTCAGTAAATGAAAATAATAAGATCAATGTACAATTAATGATACAAAAATGAAGAGAAGAGTTCAAACACAGATTTGGTTCTTTGAAAAGAAAAATGAAATTGACATACCCATAGCTGAGATCTTCAAAAGAAATACAGAAATGATCCACATTCATAAAATAAAAATTGAATATGAAGTCATTTCAACAGACACCAAAAATGTTTACGGGATCATTAATACAAATATTGAAAACCTATACTCCAGGAGATGAGAAAATCTAGAGGAAAGGGATACATTTCTAGACACATGATGTACCAGAATATAATCAGAATACTATAAAAAACGGAAACTGATATGTAACAATCCATGAAGGTGATGAAAATGATATATCCCCATGAATCATAGTCTAGGCCCGAATGAATTTATTTCTACATTCTATCAGAACTTTAAAGATTGGAGAGTTACTTTATAGTCAAAACATGAAAGAATATCCAAACTCATCATTTGAAGCTATATATTTCCCTGATACCAAAACCAGAAAAGGACAACAAAAATTTCAGGCCAATCTCCTTGGAAAGTATATGTGCTAAACTTTTCAGGAAAGGTATTGTAACCAGGATTCACCAATGTATCACACATATCATGAACCCTGTACAAGTGTGCTTCATTCCATTGATAGAAGGCTTCTTCAATATAAAGAAATTAATAAATTCAATTCGTTATATCAAAGACTATGCGATATAAATTACATAAAATGCCTTTGATAAAGTCCAACATCTCTTCACAATAAAGATCTCTGAAAACATTTGAGAGTAGAAGGAACATGCATTTATATCATCAAGGTTGTAAATAAAAAACTCATAGACAACATCATTTTAAATGAAGAAAACTCAGTATTTCCTTTAAAATGAGGAAGAAGATAAGGGTATCGATTCCTTTGTTCTTAATCATTGTAGACCTCAAAGTGTTAGGTTTCACAAGATAAAAGTATTACAAATATTATAAACTGAAAAATAAATGAAAATATTGATATTTTCATGTTATATGATCCTGTTTATAAGAGTCACTAAGGAGTACCACTGTCTGTACACATACTTATACACACACATATATGTGAACACACATACACAGAGAAAGAGAGAGAGAGAGAGAGAGAGAGAGAGAGAGAGAGAGAGAAATTCTTAAATTTAACACTTCCAGCATAGTAGTAGAATTCTGACTAAAATTATAAGAACTTTCTTATACTCTTATAGAAAATGTACTGAGGAAACAATATGGAAAATTATCCCATTATCAAAAGCTACGAAAAGAAATGTATGTTTCTATTCATGTAGGTGAAAAGTCTCTACAGTGAATATTATTTAAACACTGACAAAAGTAACTTTTTAAAAAAAGACAGTAGATGATGGAAAGACCTCTCATTTTCAAAGGTCAGATAAAGTTAAATGCATATATATATAAAAAAATTATTAGCTAGGTACAGAAATCTACAGATTCATCTCAAACTCAGCAGTCATAATCATGATGTCTTAAACGCTTATTTTGTGATCCTGTGTTTAAAACATTAACCTGAAAAAATGTCAGAAATTAATGAGCTAATCACATCTCTGTGATAAATCCTACTCTCCATTGAGGCTGTGGTAAAAACAGTCAGTCTTGGGCTGGAGCCATCTATCAAATTGTAGGAGGCTGTCAGATTTCATAAAGTTTTATTTTTTACTTTTCTTCTGAAAATTGAGGTAATAATTGCAATGTTGTTTGCAGGCTCATAGGATTCCAGTAACACATGAATTACAGTAATTATCTCTAATAGGAATGGTAGGAGAAGAAACATGCAGTAGTTCAGAAATAATTTTTAGTGCACGAATAAACTTGTTCCTTTGGCTCACACCAACAGGTCTTCTATTATGTAACCGTTTACAAAATGAACTGAAAATAGAAATTGTTGCTTCCATAAAGTTTCTATCCCACAAAACTTCCAAATTTTCATTATTTTAACTTGTTTTTGTCTGAAATACATCCCTATTAGTTGAAGTTTGATCATGAATAAAAATAGTTATTTAAAATAAAAATAGTGATGTAAATTTATTTTTTTACTTTGTAGTTAAAGAATCACTGTTGATTATGTATTTGGAGAATGGACAAATTAACCTTTTCTTTTAATGAATTAAATATTTTAACTGTTCATTCAACTATGAATCTTCATCGTTCAATAAATTGTCTGATATGTTAAATGATCATCTCTTTTGCTAATATATTTTTAATTCTCTTATTGTCTTAAAAATAAAATGATCTTTACTTAAATAAAGTGTTTCCTCTATGATTGTACATAGATGGTTTCTGACACTTTAGGGCTGTTAGAATGTTAAAATTTTTGTGTCATGTGACTTTCAATGTCAAAGTTAAAGCACACTGGAAAATAGCATGGTCGCTTCTGCAAACGGTAAGCACAGAGTTTTCATATGACCTACTGATTTCAATTCTAGATACTATCTAACAAAAATGAAAAGGTACAGTCTCATAAAACATGGTGCATGGATGTTCACAGCACCAATATCATAATTTCTGAGAAGTAAAAAAATACCACAATAAACATTATTTTCTGAATGGAATTAAGCCAACAATGGGGTATTATGTAGCACTGAAACTGAGGCCTTAAAAAATTCCTCATTGTCTGTGAGCCTTAAAGTAGACTTATACTAAAAATATCAACAAAGAACCACATTAGAATTCTACTTTATGAAATGCACAAAAAGGAAGATATCCATATAAATTAGGTTGCTATTTGCTAGCAGTATATGAGAAACAGTTGGAGGGATGAGGGGATGCATGCTGTTGAGTACAAGCCTTCATTTTCAAGTGAAAATAGTCTTCCAAAAAAAAACATTACTGAGGCAGTTTAACAAATCTCCAAACATAGGAAGAATAGTATTCCATGCTTTCCATGCATATTTTATTATGTGTAGGTTATACCTTAATAAAACTGCCATCAGAAAATATCTTCTGATTGTATACACTAATTAGTACAAAACTGATAGCTTCTGGTATTAGATCTAACTGGCCCCTAAATACTTAGGACTCTGTATTCAGAAAATCCTCCTAAGTTTTCTCAGGTTGGAATTCTTTGGAGTACATAGTGTTTGCAATGTTACATTTCAGGACTAGAGATAAGAATGAAGATTTTTTTACTCAAGAAATAACCAACCCCCCTACACAAATATACAACAGATGACACCCAGGTCTAGGTTCAGTCAGAGAAGATGCACCTAACCCTCAAGAGATTGGAGGCCCATGGTGTGGAGGTCTAGTGGGGTGGGGCGTGGGGAATGGGAACACCCTCGTGGAGATGGCAGTATGGGGAGGTATGGGATATGGAACAGTCAGAGGGTGGACAAGGAGAGGGATTAAACCTGGAGTGAAAAAAAAGTCATTAAATAAAATTTAAACAAAAGAATAAAATATTCTAAGGATGAATTTAGAGATTTGGGATGAAGACATGAGAAGGAAATGAAACCGATTTCTAAGATTAACCAGCTTCCCATGGTTTATCAGCAGCAATAGTCTTTTTTGATAGAAGAAATCTTGGTATTTGAAGACATAGATACACTATGTCTTTATCTCATAGTCTTGTTCCTGGGTCAAAACTTTGATAGTCTACCAGATTATTTATTTTGACCATGAAGAAGCACAACACAATTTTGAAAAAAAGAAATAAAAACATTTTCTGTTAACGATTAACTTAGCCCCGTGACTACAACAAAGCTTAAAACATGTTTACATTGAAACTCTTCACAGCAAACACTTGGCTTTGTCCATTAAGATGAGTTCAGTAGACTAGAAACAATGCTCAGGTTCTACGTCAAATAACTGAAGTAAGCATTATGTATGTGGGCATCAGGATATGGCCTGGTGCTGAGATAACATGGAAGTCACTGAGGCTGCTGAAAATTACATATGACATCCCTCATAAGAATAGATTTTATGGCCTAAAAGCTATGCTTACATTTTTTAGGAGAGGGAGGAAGTCTGAGGTAAGCAAATATAATATTCTGGGGAATATGTGCAAAGCCTGGCTCAACAGGCAGCAAAGGATTCCCATATTGTAATGTATATCCATCCCCAGCATTCCATGAAGATGACAGGTTAAAGATCTTCCTTTGAAGGATGATGTGTGTTTAATTCTCCTGGCTTCTCTATTCCTTATCTGTGTGCACAACCACTTCCACATTCCTCTTGTTTGTACTAACTACTTAGGAAACCCAGTTTGTTATTAAACTAAGCCTTTATATCTATTATTGTTGGATATCTCTCTTCAATGGAAGAAAATACACAAGTGTTAATTCTGGCCAGTGAATAATAATAGAAAGGAAATAACTGGGAAAAAACTAACTGGAGAATGTTTTTGCCAACCATGTCATTTCTATGTGATTTTATCACAGAACTTGACAACGTCAACTACTTCTTAACAGTTTGCCTATTTAAAATGATACAAAACACTCTTTGTATACACTTACCACTGCCTTGTAACCTCAGTCCTGAGTAATAGATTATGAATTCAGTGGAAACAATACCTATGATGAAATTATGCTTATGGACATAGTAGCATATATAGCATTTAAATAGTATTTACAGAAATACTGCAAAAATATTTTATATGTTGTCTTTTATAAATCAAGGTGATTTAATGTCTATTTACTTTAAAATATATAATCTCATTCTTAAAATTGAGAAATAAAGGAGAAGGTATTTATTCATAAATAATAAATTAGATACATAGAAAACAGTAGATGGCTGCTGGATAAATGAGGGTAGATGTTAGATAATTTGCTGAATAGGTAGATGGATAGTTGAATAGATAGATAGACATACAGACATTATAGAACAAAAACGTATCTTTTATCAATGAATGTTACCTTTTTGGAGGAAAGTTAGTTACTTTTTAATCAAATACTATAAGAAATATTCTTTCATGTCCTTTGACTATCTTGACTTATGTTGTCAGGGAATAAATAATAAAATGAACCCAGTAGGATCTGAAGGTAGGTTAAATATCATATTTTCATTCTCTTATTTCTACAACTTAATCTGGTATAATACTATTTACAAATAAACATGCTAAAATTAAAATGAACAGTTAAGTTGTCTTTCACTTTAACTTTGGAACGGAGTACGTATACTGGACATAGTGGTTTAAGCCTATACCACTATTACAGAGGATGGGTAAGAGAATGATAAATTCTAAGTCAGCCTGGGCTACATCCAAGCTTGATGATAGCCTGAGATAATAATGAGTTTAAAGTCTGTCAGAAGAACAAAGTGAGATCCTTTAAGAAGAATCAATAATTAAACAGAGTCTACCTGATGCCTCATCCCTTAAAAAGATCATGGACTCCCTTCCTACACAGTGTCATTTGGCAAGTTTTTTTAATGTTCAAATCTTGTAGAAGATTTTCAACTTGTGATTATATGTCATAACTACAGTACAGTAGTAGCTCAGAGATTCAGAAAACGGATTGCTACATACTGCCTGTATATTTAAAGCCATAAAGAAAATTGAGCAAAGAACCATATTCATCGCAATGTTTTGATAGCCCCATATTTAATATGTCATAGAAATTAATAAGATGAATTGATTATTATCATGTATATTTGACTCACAAATCTTCCTAAAATTGAGATAAAAAATACTAAAATTTATCTAAAATTATTTCAGATAACCGCAGAACTTGAATGTTTTCATAGCGAATTTATCAATCTGTTTTGACATTGGGTTGACATAGCCTTAGGCTGTTTCCTTATTTTTCTTATAAGCTGGATACAATGTTGCAATAGAAGAATATAACTAGGTTTTTTTTTCTGGAATTATGTATAAAGATAAATTACTTTGTACACCCCAATGCATTTTGTTCCTCCAGAACATACAGAGTTCTACAATCTACCTCACAATAACTTTATTACGAGCTGAAAAGATAAAATGTAATTGAGAGCTAGGCCTTTATATGGCATGCCTGCAGCGATATTCATGAAATTTTCATTGGTTAAGAATGACTTACATAAACACGAAGTCATATGAGATAAAGACACATTGCATCTATGTCATGAAATATGAAGATTTTTCTCCACCAATTCCTCACTCCTAAGAAAAGACTATATCTGGTGATAAATCATAGGAAGTTGGTTAATCTTAGAAATAGAATCCTCTTTGTTGTTGTTATTTGGTGGTTATTTTCCATGTCCTCATTCTGAATTTCTGAGTTCATCTTTAGAATCAGGCAAGAGTGGGAAAAAGATGCTGGGCTGCAGTGGTCTCACAATGGCCTTAGCCCATTCCCTGAGGCACAACCATGAAGCAGTGGCCATCACCAGTTAGTCCACTTTATCTGTCCTGAGAAGGAGGAGACTTCTTGATTCCGGATGACATGAGAAAGCGTAACAAGAGTTAGGCCAACTCCATGGCCAAGATCATTGTCATTTTGTAATCCTTACGTTTCTATGGAGACGACACTCCTGCAACTGGAAGCGTTCCAGCAAAGGCCAGATGTCACCCTCTTTCTAGTCCTCTATGGAAAGGTTTTCCATATTTGGATTTCATCAGAATTACAAGTGGAGATTTCAACTGATGCTAACTGTTGGGCTACATTGTCAGACACTGATTTGGGCAGAGTGTGGGAGGAGAGACAAAGGAACTGCACCAGCGTGTTCAACATGTCACTTCATTATCTGAGAAGAGGAATCCTGAGCCACCCAGTGGAACAGAATTAAAATCCACTAGACTTGAATCCTGTATGCTCTTCCAATTATAAAGACTCATTAATAACATGGATTTTCCAGAGGAAATAAAGCATCACTGTTGTTGGAAAAAAAAAAAAAGAAAGAACTTTTCACTTCTCGAGAAAACTTCCACATTCATATCTCTAGTCCGAACAACAAATGTGCAAGTGGCATGTGCAAAACTGTCACCACAGAGATGCTTTGCTTGTCATCTCAGAGGCCGTATATGCAAAATTTAACTTCTCCACATACTTGCCTAAAGTGCACTCACTTTCTAACTAACCCAATTCTGTCACTAAGGTTTTTCTAGATGACTTTCTCGGTCCCTGACTGTAATATCTTGACTCTTAATAGATACATCTATTTGTTTAATATTATTTACACATGGAATCACTTTACTATTTTTTAAATAAATTGAAATTTGTTTTGTCTCCATGTCTGCCAGAAGTATGGATTCCATTTCCTTCTACTTAATCATAGGTGCCTAAAACTCATGTCTTCTCTTTTATTTTAATTGTGTCAATAATGTATTTAATACAGTAGTAGCTATAACACATCACCAGAGCAAAGCAATGAATTTCAAAGGAAATAGAATTTGTGATGACTTAAACAAGTATTGAAGAAATACCCGCTTGAGTAGCTACAGTTCTTGTGTGCAATTATGAGGGTCAGAATTCAGCTCTCCTTCTGTAATACTAGAACCCCTGGCAGGAAGCTGGAAGTGAGCTTGCAGGAAGGGACAGGAGCATTCCTGGAGGCTTGAAAGCAAGATACCTTGCCATACTCAAGAATGCAAAAGATGCCATTAAAGAGAACAGACACTCAAGATTGTCCTCTAATCTCCAGTTAATGTTTCATGAAACATGCATGCTCTTACTCACATATGTACACAAACATACATTATGTCACACACACACACAGAGAGAGAGAAGAAGAGAGAGAGAGAGAGAGAGAGAGAGAGAGAGAGAATGAAAAGAAACATCCACTATCCTATATTTAAGGAAGACATTTAATACTTTTCATTAAAACTTATCACTACAGCAGTAGGTCAGTGGGACTCTCAATCCGTATCTGAGAAGCTTCTGTTTGCAATAGATGATGATGGGCACAGAGATCTCAACTAGATAAGGTGCAGAAAAGGAGACTTCACCCTTGCCATCAAAGGCTCAGGGATCACTGCGGAATAGGATGTGAAAAAGTACAAAAGCAGAGATGACTACAAAGAAGCAGTGACTTCTGGACATAGCAGGACTATTGAGCACACAGGCTGGCAGGGGTTGCCACGTCATGGACAAAAGGTGCCAGTTCAAGCCAGACTAAATTTCAGCATGGAAATTAATGTAGACAAGTCATTATATTCTAACATTGAGGGTATTGGCAATTTTTAGCTACAAAAAGAGGAAGAAACGGATTTACCCAAAAGTATAGAACCTAGTAATTGACCTTTCCCAAGGGGAAGATTACACATTCAAAAATGTATGAGCAACAGAAAAAGAAAAAGTAAATGAACAAGGAACAAAGTTGAGAAAGTAGAGATAGGGCCAAATCTTGGAGGAGTAGAGAAAGTGGATGAATATGATCAAAACAGGTTATAAAAGGACTGTTAACAAACTAATACAAATTTATAAAAAAAAAAAATAAGTTGTGATATATTGAAACATTTAACTCATTGTAGTAATCACTAAAACTATAATATATAAAAAGTATAAATGTTTAAAACATGATAAAAAGTAGTATTTATTTAAATATATGCACAACTTCAGCACTCATAATTGGTCAAGTTTCACTTACCACAGTTTAAAGAAATACCAAGGGAAATGATCTCCAGTTATTATATGGTACTCATTAACATCTTTGGCATAGTTTGACTAACTATAAAGTATTAGCTTCATTTTCTTTGCCTAAGTAATTTAAATAATTATTCCCATTTCCTATAACATTAAGGACAATGACTCTTTGATAATTATTTCGATGAAATTCAACCTCAGTCATTTGTAAGTAATATTGCTAATTCTGTTGTTTTTATTGGCCAATTGTGGCAACTTGAAGATGTTTTCTATAGGCACATATATTTAAATGTTTGGTCCCTAGTTGGTAGGAACTCTCTTAGGAAGGACTAGGAGACATGACTTTGTTGAAGATGTATAACTGGGGTTGGGAGGGTGCTTCAAAAGCCAATCCCAGGACTGTCTCTCTTCTTCCTCTCTCTCCTCTCCTCTCCTCTCCTCTCCTCTCCTCTCCTCTCCCTCCTCTCCTCTCCTCTCCTCTCCTCTCCTCTCCTCTCCTCTCCTCTCCTCCTCTCCTCCTCCCTCCCTCCCTCCCTCCCTCCCCTCCCCTCCTCTCCTCTCCTCTCCCTCCCCCTCCCTCTGTTTGTTTGTCTCTGTTTCCTGTCTATGTCTCTGTCTCTCTCTCTTTCACTCTCTTTCCTTCTCTTCCTTCATTTTCTCCCTCTCCCCTCTGTCCTACTGTCTGTCCTTTACCCCTCTCTGTCTTTATCTTTTGGATAAGGTATAAGCTCTCATTTCAGGGCCAAGCCTGCACGCCTGCTGCTATGCATCTTGCCATGATGATAATAGACATAATTCTGAAATTATAAGCCAGTCGCAAGTTAAATGCTTTTTTACAAACCACTTGGGTCACCATATCTCCTCATAGCAATAGAACAGTATTCCAACCAACCCAAATGATACAGTCTATATCCATATGCCTTATGAATACAACTATGTTTTATAAGACATCTCTGTTCTGAAACTTTTATTCTCTGCTCTCCTCTGCTCAGTCTATCACATTTTGAAGTTTCTGTTGTCTAAAGAATGCATTCCATATATGAGTTTAGACTCTTTGGTTCGGGATTTCCTGAAGCTCAGAATAACCAGTCTTTTTTCTCATCTCTTCTTGTCATCACCTGTTCACTGTTGCTAGACACTGACTCTCAGTTTCACATAACTTTCCCAGCTGAACTGGAATCTGGGCAGATACTATGGATGGAGGTTGCCTTCACTAAGTACAGTGCTCAAGTTCATGATTGCTGCTCTTATGAATCTCATTCTAGAGTTTGTGATTCCATACTTTTCAAGTGATGGAATCTCCAGGATTATTTACATGTTTATCTTTAGTTTACCATTGCTTTAAATGACAATGCCGAGGTTCCCGATCATTAGATGTTTGTAATGAATACTGACTACTGAATAAAATCCAATAATGTCAGGAATTTCCTTTTCTGCAAGTTAATATTAATTGTAATGCCATTTATTCCAGTAGTAGTCTGATTTTTACTGTAAATAACTTCTCATCTTTCATAATCAACTTCCATAAAGCCAAAAATGGTTTTATTTTAAACAAATCCTTTCAATATGTAGTCAAACCATCTTTGTGATTTGAATTAAATATCTCATGGGTTTAAACCTTGGTTTCCAGTCTGTAGCACTGTTTGGGATGCTTTTGAAACCCTTGCCATGTGATGGACTTTGGGCACTTTGAGAATTGTACTCAACGCAGACTTAGGTCTCAGTTCTCTACTTCTTGATCTGCTCCAGTGGAGGTGCCTTTATTATGTGTTCATTGTGCTGGGAATGGCAGATCACAGTCTCCTCTATGTAGAATTAAAATTTTCTCTAACTTTTAGACAAAATAAACCTCAGTCCAGTGGAAGTTGTTTCTGGCAGGTATTTGTGTCATTGGACAAACAAGTAACTGATCCATGATTGATGGTTTCTTAGAAAAATTGGAAATAGTTATACATAAAGACCCAGCTACACTGCTACTGGGCATATACCCAAAAGATACTCTACTATGCCACAAGGAAATGTGCTACTCTATGCTCAAAGCAACTATATTCATAATATCCAGAAACTGGAAACAACTCAGATGTCCCTCAACTAAAGAATGGATATTTTAAAAATGAGGTTCATTTACACAATGGAATACAATTCAGCTATTTAAAACAAGCACAGCATGAATTTTGCAGGCAAACATGAAACTAGAAGATACAGCTTAAGTGAGGTAACCCAGACCCAAATGGACATGCATGGTATGTACTTACTGATAGGTGTATATTAACAATAAAGTACAGGATACCCATAATAAACTTCACAGACCCAAAGAAGATAAACAAGAAGGAAGGCTTAATTGAGGATGCTTCAATCTCACTTAGAAGGGGGAATAAAATAGTAATAGGAGGCAGAAGGGGAAGAGAAATGGGTGGGAGGGGGGATGGAGGTGGTAATATTGGGGTATCAGGATTGGTTATGGGGAGAGATAGGAGAGAGGGCCAGAAGGACAGGAAAATTAATGGAAATCTGAAGCTGCCAGGTTTGGCAGTTAGGGGGATTCCTTGGAAGACCCAGAGTCCTGGGATGGGGAAGTCAATTTGGGTGACTTTAGCGAAGAATCCTAACAATAGGAGAATGCAACCAGAAGTCACCTTCTGTAATCAGGCAGAACACCAGTGGAGGGATTACTAGACAGAAATCCACCCATAAAACAAATCCTGACTGAGAGGCAGCTAGCTTGGGTGGTCCTGTCCCACGTCCCCGTCCATAAGTCAAGAGTCATTCCTGCAATAAAGCTGACTGAGAAGGATCCGAGCTGTTGTGTCTTAATTGCTGGTCAAGGCGGACGCAACACAATCCAAAATTAGTCTTGTCTAAAACAATACATGAACAAAGATGGACTAGAGACTGAAGGAATGGTCAACCAACCAACAACTATCCCAAATGGAATGTGTCCTGTGGGCAAGCAAATATACACACACACACACACACACACACACACACACACACACTACACTATTGATACTCTATTATGCTTAAAGACAGGAGTCTAGCAAAACTGTCATCTCAGAGACTCTACCTAGCAGCTGACTGAAACAGGTACCCACAGCCAAACAGAGTTTGGGACAATTATTGAAGAGTTGGGTGAAGGACTGAAAGTCCTGAAGAAGATCAGAACTCCACAGGAAGATTAACAGAGTCAACGAACCAGGACCCTTGGGAATTCTCAGAGACTAAGCCACCAACCAAAGAGCATACACAGGCTGGCCAGAGACCTCTTTTATGGATGAAGTGGGAGAGCACGCACCTAACCCTGCAGAGACTTGATAGGCCATGATTAGGAGATACCAAGGGGGTCCGCAGCCTCTCAAAGGAAAGGGGGCGATAGGGGAAGAATTCTGGGAGGGGATATGGGAAGGGGCAGCATTTGGTTATATTAAATAAATTAATTAATAATTAATAATTAAATGAAACAAATTTTTAAAAAGATGACTGGTGATTATTTTTTCTCCTACTGTAGTCAATGTTTTCCAAAAAACATCACCATAGCCCTCCACTCTTGTTCAAAACCATTCACTATGTGCCTGTTTCACTCAAAGCAAAAATCCTCTTTATTGTTCAAATTAAAGCACAAGATTCAGTCACTTGGCATCTCTCTAGTTTTCAGTGCTTCCTCCCATTCACTGGCACTGGCTTTATGGGACTGCAAATGACGTCTGGTGCTAAAGAATACACTGGGAAGGTTTAATTTTCTGTTGACACTGTTGTTCAACAGTGTGCTTACTTACAGCAATTATAGAACCTATTCCTATGACACGGCCATTTCGGCCCTCCCCGATCAGAAATAACTGCCTGGTTGTTGTAATTTTGGTTCTACTGTGTGTTTTAGTTGCCTAAGCGAGGGATCCACACACCTCAGGCTGTTGTGCCTTCAGTATATAATCCAGGCTAGCCTTGAATTTCCAATCCTTCTGCCTCAGCACTCCAAGTGAAGGGATAATAGGAGCAAGCCAATATATCGCATTCTGAATTCTTTACTGATTTTCCTGTTATTTTGCTTTGGTTTGTTTTTTTTTTTTTTTTTTTTTTGAATATTTTATTCCTGTCAATTTCACACCTGTTTTTTTGTTGTTGTTATTGTTTTTTGGTTTTTGTTTGTTTGGTTGGTTGGTTGGTTGACTTTTCGAGACAGGGTTTCTCTGTATAGCCTTGGCTGTCCTGGAACTCACTCTGTAGACCAGGCTGGCCTCAAACTCAGAAATTGCCTGTCTCTGCCTCCAAGTTCTGGGATTAAAGGCGTGCACCCCATGCCAGCAACACACCTGTTTGTTTGTTTTTTTTAAATAACAATTACAACAAGAATCATTTATTTAAAAAAATAAAAAAACATTGGTTCCATTCCACAAAACACTTAAGATATCAAATTCTTTCTTACTATGCTATAATTGTATTTTCTATAGTTATCACTGTTTTATAGCTTATATGTGTATCCTGTTTTTATTTTGCTTTATTTATGTACATGCATAGCTTCCCAATTGATAATCTGTTTTTTAAAAAAAAGAAAGAAAGAAAGAAAGAAAGAAAGAAAGAAAAAGAAAGAAAGAAAGAAGAAAGAAAAAAAAGAAAACACACAAGGCAGAGACCCTGCTTTGTGCTCTGGATCGTATTTCCCACTACACAAGTACAAGATGTTGATAGGAACTGGTAAATCATTGCAGGATAAATTAATCAATCCAGTTCACTTACTAGGATTTAGCTTTGGTGGGTTCAATCACATGTATTTTGAATCTCTAAGTGCATAATTTTTCACTTCAAAATTTGCTAATTTTTTGGTGTTGATTTTCTGCTTGGAATTTTCTTAATCAAGTTAATCTAATTCATCACTCCAGTGAAATTAAGGCATTTCACCAGAGTAGAGAAATAGACTGACCTAATTGTTATTCAAAAATTGCAACGTACCATTAAGTTTGTAATCTCCACAAGTTAAAATCAAACTACAGAATTTTTGAAAAATACTGATATTTATTAGTGTTTATGTAACAGTTTTAAAAAGCATGGTTTATTGAATCCCTACTTTACTTTTTCTTGATGTGAAGAACAATATGATATAAAGATTATAGTGGACATTTGGGGAGCTCAGCTGCTAAGGTTGCGTTCTAACTGGTGTACTGGAATGTTACTTCCCAGTATTCAGCTTATTGATTAAATGTGATTTGTAGATGATAATAATACTTTTTATAGAGTTTTACAAAGGCCAAAGAGTTCATGAATATGTTAACCACTGAATGTGTATATTCTAAACAAATATTGAATGGAATATACTAAATACTTGTCAGAAATATGCTAGTAGTAGTACATGAAAAGTGGGAATATTGTGTATTATATATACATCTTTGGTCTCACATCAAATAATAGAAGTCAAACTAAAATTACCAACTACACATAGAATTATTTCTATGACCATTATACAATAGCATTTCTATGGAAATCTTGTTATTAAACATTATTATTAAAAACAATGATTTTATTTTCTTCCCTTTTTTCTGTGTCAATCATATTTATTTCTAAGTTAATTCATACATCTCACTTATTAATGTCATAGATTAGGATAAGACATTATTAAACTGGCTTTCTGACCTGGGCCAGATCAGCGCCCAATTCTCTCCCACACCCTATGGTTGAATTAGGGGAAAGACTGGATAAGCTGAAGGAGAGAATGACCCCATTGGAAGACCAGCAATCTCAACTAAATCAGACATCATGGAGCTCCCAGAGACTGAGCACCAACCAGGCAGCATATTTAGCAGAGGACTGCCTGATCTGGCCACAGTGGAAGAAGATGCACCTAATCCTCAAGAGACTTGAATCCCCAGGGAAGGGGGATGGGGGTGTGGAATACCCTCTCAGAGGCAAAGGAAAGGAAGAGTGAGATGGGGAACTGTGGGAGAGGACCGGGAAGCAGGGAGGGAGGGCAATGGAATGTAAATAAATAAAATGATATTTTTACAAAAGAAACTATTAAATGGGTAATAAATAAGGTTATTCTTTAAAGCATGCAAGATGGGAGCACATGCAGAGAACTACAGCCAGACATTATGCACACAGAATGTCCAAATTAGAGGTCTTTATCAGGTCCCTCACCTAGGAGTTCTGGGAATCTCATGTGTTGGGTTATAGTGTGCATGGGTCCTGTTGTTGTATTGATGTGGGTTTCATGTCTCCCCCTCTCCACCCACAAGGGGCTAGGCCCATGGCTCGGAGAGGCAGAGGTGCTGGAAGTTGAGGGGATGAGATTTATGCATGCTGCAGGGATGAGAGTCTCACTTGGCTGGGTTGGGCTGGCTCAGCTTGCTTGTCTGGGTTGGTTGCTGGGAACTCAGAGAGTTCTGCAGGAGATTAGGTGGCAGCTCTGTAATGAAGACCTGCTCCACTGTTCCCCACGGTGGACCCCTAAGAAGAAGAAACAGTCATGTCTTAAGATGTTTATTATTGTCGTGGCAGAAAGAAGATGAAAACTATACCCCAGTATTTTTAGGGCGTGCCTGAGGTTAAATACCTTTTGCAAGGAGATTGGGAAGGAGTGTTTAAAAATTCAGTCCCCTGAGCATGCTGACTGATAACTGAGCACAAAATTAAGAGAAAATCCCCTTAGTTAGTCTACTCAAGAGACTGCTTCTGCCAGTTTAGATGCTAGGAAAATGTATAAAGTATCAAGATGAAGACTAAAAATAAAATTCTACCAAAACTCAAATTTCTGAAAATAGTTGCTGACATAAACATCCTTATTTTCCTAAGAATCAAAAAAATTTACAACTTTGCTAAATATCCAAATCATACGTGAGAAGCCAGGAAAATCTAGTCTCAAGCTTAAGTCCAGCTCAGTTCACAGCTGTAGAATACTAACATCTGATTGGGTATAAACAGAAAGTTACTTGGAAACTAAGCTGTGGAAACATTCTAATCTGAATAGGTCCAGATTTCATGGCAGAAGAACAAATCAAGCAGATTAAGAAGAAATGGTGATTTTGCTGTTCTTGTGGCTTGTGCTTTAATTTTATTCTATCTGTGTATTAGCCTGCATTCGCTGGAGTAACAAGGAATCTCTCAATATGTAGAGAAAGAGGATTGATTAGGATAATTTACAGGAGTCCAGCTAATCCAACAATAGTGTGAACAGACAGCATAAGAATCCAGTAGTTGATCATCCACAAGGCTGGGTTCTGAGCTGATCTTCTTATATGCTAAGTCCCAAAATTGCAATCCAATGCAGGCAAGGAATGAACTTCCTAGCAAGTTGAGGGCAAACAGACAAGAGCAAAACCTTCCTTGTTCTGTGTCCTTATTACAGGCTTCAAGCAGAAGGCGTACTCAAAGGTTTTCTTCCCAACTCAAGAACCGAATAGAAGCAGATTTTCCCTACTTCAAGTTAAACAAAAATCCCTCAGTAACATCTCCTCCTTGGATTTAGTTTTTGAGATGTAATCAAGTTGACAACCAAGGATAGATATCAAACTTTTTATTTGTCTTCATCTCTCTCAATCATTCGGTCTCTCTCACTATACCTCTTTCTCTATTTTACTCTATATATGTGTGTATTTCTCTCTCTCCCCATTGTGTGTGTGTGTGTGTGTGTGTGTGTGAGCCCAAATGTGGGATTCCCTCCTCTAGAAGACAAAGGGATATGTGCTTGCCCTAGCATTTCACTAATTGTCTTTAAAATTAACATAGAGACCAGTTTAATCATGTTTCCTTGAATATATATTTCAAATGGAAGTTTGGGAGTGCAGCACTGTTTGATTTCCTGTTCTGTGTCCATTGCTTATTCACCCTGTGAACTTTAGGCAGAAAATTGGTTTCTGAATAAGGACCCTATTAGTTCTTCCAGACGAATGTCTAGTATAGTGTGCTATGATATAACCTAATTTATATTTATAGATGTTTCTAGGGGAAAGGTGCTATGCTTCAGTTTAAACAATTAACCTGCTTGTGAGAGATTGTTTTGTACTAGAAAATTTAATTTGTGATAAAAAATTGAATTTTGGAAATGTCACTTATTCAGTTTATGACAATAAATTAGTCATGTGGAATATCAAGGTGAATATTTAAACAAATCCTTCCTAGGATGATATCAATTAAGACTGACTGCTGAACTTTTCTTTGCATGAAAGGAAGCTAGCTGACAATATAGTCATTGAATTAATAATCCAACATAGTGTCTCAGACAGGGAGGATGGAAAGATAATGATGAGAGGGAATGCATTTATGGTAGCCTATACTGAAGTTTCATGGTGCTTTGAAACTCTTTTGTGCTTTTTTGAAATGTTTTACATTTTACTAAAAGTCAAGCATCTGAGAGCTAGTATGTGGACTATGACAGTTCATTGCCATATGAAATTCCCAAATAGCTGATATGACTATGCAGCAGGGCTCTGAAGGCCAAGATGTACTTTAGGTTGACATTCTTGTAGTCATTTATATTATAATGAAATGGGTCTATAAAGTATCAGGAAGACAAAAAATGGATTTTTTTTTATTATAACTTCCCTTTATATCTTCTTATGATCTCCCTTTCAGTTTATATACATTGACACTTCAATAATTAGCTTCGATCTCCTGTTTTGTGAGGGTAAGTGAATGCTTAGTATGATCAGGAAATTAAACACACATGAACAATATTTACAAAGAAAACTGCAGAACTGGAATGATGACACAGTGATTAACAATCCTTACCAATCTTCCAGAGGACCTGACTTTTATTCCCTGCACTCACATAGCAACTTGCAAACAACTGGGACTCCAGTTCTACGAAATCCTACTCCTTATTCTGGGTCTATGGGCTTCAGGCACACATGTGTAAAAACATACTTGCAGGTCAAATACCCATACACATAAAATAAAATGAAATAAAATGGGAAGAATTCTTTATTTAAAAGAGGAGAAATAACAAATTTATAAACATGATAAGTCTGACAGAATTTTTCAAAATCTGCTTCCTACCGAATTTCTCAAACTATTTTATCTTGAGAAAACTCATTTAAAAGTGATCTATGTAAGCAAATGTAGAAAATCTGCATCTACCAGATTTTCAAATGTATTTTCATATTCAGTGCTCTCATTTATAAGATATATAGTCATTTCAAAAATGTGTTTCATCACTGAATTATTTTCTTTAATTTCTACTAAATACCTCCTCAAATTAGTGTTTTGAAAATTAAATTCTGAGAAAATATGACTAGGCTTACATCATCAAGTATAAATAATTTACTTTCAAAGTGTAACATTTTACATAATCTATTAGATAACAAATCCTCCTCTCATTCCAATCTCTTCACATCCTCACTTGTCTAGATTTTCATGGCCCCATTTTCTTCAATTACTATTGTTGGTCATTTGTTATATATATATTTATAACAAGTAAATGTATAAATATAACATTATGAACGAATTTAGTGCCCTGTGTGTGTGTTGTGTGTGTGTGTGTGTGTGTTTTTCAATGCTGACCCCAGGTATTGAATAAATAATTATATATATGATGGCATAGTAACCATATGTCCCCATTGTTTCTATACACATGTTTATATACACCTTGATGAGGCCCAGGCACTTTTCTTTCTGTCAAAGTTTATGATTTGAAGGTCCACATCACTTACAGGATAAACTGTTGTCAAATCAATAGCAAAGTGAAGACCCTAAAACGGAATCTCTCTTGTGTATACATCATCACAAAATATGCAGATATGCTTGACTAGGTTTCCTTGCTCAACAACACTCACCGGAGGAATAGTTGGCAGTCACAGGAAGGTCACAGTGGCTGCCGTGTGATCAGAAGAACCGATACAGTCAAAAGAAAACACTTATACACTTGCTTCTCCCTTGTAGACATTTATTCATCACAGAAATAAAGGATACTGATTGTGGACCTTTTAGCTAAGATCACCTGTACTATTAAGATTAGCATAAAACCTGTGTCAGGAATGCACATTGGTCAGACCGAAGTTCTTGCTACTCCATTGGTTTGATAGTACTTTCATCTTCTGGATTAATTCAAAAACACATGAAAAAAGTAAAATTTTCCTCTAAAAAATATATACACCCCAGATCTAGTATATAGTTATTTCTCTGTTTTTGTTTCTGACTTCTTCAAGGATACTACTAGGTCTTCCTGCAACTAGAAGCAGCCACAGCTCACACAGAGGAGACTGATAGAATGGCTTTCCATCGATGAAGAGAGTTTTTGTGAATTCAACTGTCTAACCTCACCAACAGCATAGGAAAGTGTCCTGACACTCTTATTATTTTTCAGAGCAGAAAACCAGGAAGGTTTGTCACCTCTAGTCATAAATGTCAGATTTGATTTGGGCTTGGAAGAAAGAATTATTCTCAGTTCTTTTCATAGAAATGAGTAAAGCAAACTAGCATAATTTCCAAACAGAAAGTACCTTATTAGGAATATAATCTTTATAAATCTTTTGTATTACTTACTTGTGTATGTTTTTTTAACACACACTCTCCACCTGCACCCCCTATGTGTGTGTGTATGTGTGTGTGCTTGCACCATACATGTATGTGCCTGTATGTGTGTAGTTCAGTGTACAGCTCTCTTATTAGTCTCTTCTGAGTTTCAACCATGTGGGTTCCAGAAGTGGAGCTCAAATATCCAGAGGTGAAGACAAGTGCTTTCACCCAAGACATTCCACTTGTCCAGATATGTGTTGTAATTAGAGTCCATGATTTGTTTTCAGAAAGGGTTCACTGATCTAGTTGCTTATTCCATTGCAGAAAACCTTTGTGTATATCATTTTGTTTCCATGACAACTCATCAGGAGGATAGTCATGATAAGCAAAGACTAGACAGCGGTACTATACACCAGAAAAATTGGAAAATTAAATATACAATTATAAGTCAATCAGACAAATAGGAATGATGTCTATACTCATAGAACAGATGAAGTTGTATGGATTGCAGACGTTTGACCTGTTTACAGGTGATGACAACATAGGAATAGAGACAAGAGATAGCAGCCTGATAAATAAAGAGGTCTGTGTATGTTTGTATCCAAGGATACAGAGTGACTAGACTTGAATTATAAAATAGAAGATGTCAGGTATAACACAGTGTTCTTTGCTGGCTGACATAAATCTAATGCTGCGATGCAATGATAGGCACATACATACAGTATAGGAGGAAAGGCTGCTGAGCATATCATGGGTGTTTTGCTCCAATGCATCCACCCACTCAACCACTAGACAGTGAAGGAGTAGAGCAGTCGAGGGCACGTCTGGGCTAATAAAACTAAATTTGTCTAGTTCATATGAGAAAACACTAAAAATGTGGGCTAAAGATAGATAGCAAACATAAACAATAAACAAGATTCAGGACATAAGCCATAAATAAGTTTCAATGCTAATGTCTTGTATAATTTTATATTGACTTATTATTTTAATCTTTTGCTTCCATAACTGTAATATTTACCATTTTAAAATATGTTTTTGTGTAAAAATTACAGAGTCTATTTATGCACCAAAGTAATTTAAGGGTTTTTTTTTTTTTATAAAAAAGGAATCATTTTTTAAATGGTCACAAGTCTTACTACTGAGCATATAAAGTATAAATATAAGAAAAACCTATTGATGGGTCTAGTATTCAATATGAATAAGGATACTGCAAAGTTTATGGGTAAACTATCTTCTATTTGAAGTGATACTTTATGAAGCATATTTGGTGAGTTATATTGAATTGTTGGTTCGCTGTTAGTACACTCTTTAGTATTATTAATAAGAATTTTTTCTCAATTTTAAAGAATTATTGCAACAAATTTACACAGCACTATTTCTTTTGGAAGGAAAACAGGCAAAAGAGAGATTGCCATGGATTCTGCAATCTGATCTGAACAACAAAAACAGGAAACAATAACATTCTTGAATCTCCTGCTTACTATGCCCACCTGGGGAACTGTCAAGAGAGGCTCTGCCTGTTCTCTGCAAGGAGTCCTCCTGATATCAGAAAAATTCTGCAAACTCCAAGAACAACCAAATAGCTAAAGGCTAGCATGAGACTACAATCAACAAGAGTCAGGGCAATAGCATGCCATTAGAGCCTGTCTATTCTACTGCAGCAACCTCTGGATATCCAAACACAACAAAAGCACAAGATGACTTTAGATAGAGACATGTAAAGGGAAAATAAATAAATCCTATACAGAATTACAAAAAATAAAAATACAATGAAACAGGTTAAGGAAAAGAAGAAAATGGTGCAAGAATTGAAAGTAGAAATAGAAGCAATAAAAAAAAAAACATAAACTGAAAGAACCTAGAGATAGAAAACCTAGGGAAGAGAACAGGAACTATAAATCCAAGCAATCATCAGCAACAGAATACAAGAGACAAAAAAGAAACTCAAGTGTGGAAGATACAATCAAAGAAACTGGTATATTGGTCAAATGGGACACTGTGTAAACACTAAACATAAAAATAGTAGGAATAGAAGAAGAAGATTCCTAGTGACAAGTTCCAGAAAATATTATCAAAAAAACAGAAAAAATCAAATCTAAAGAAAAGATGCCTATAAACATACAAGAACCTTACAGAACACCAAGTAGGTATGGCCAGAAAAGAATACTTCTCTCATATAATCATCAAAATACAAAATGTACAGAACAAAGTAAGAATATTAAAAGCTACAAGGTAAATGGTCAAGTAACATATAAAGTTAGACCTATCAGAAATAGATCTGACTTTTCAACAGAGATTCTAAATGCCAGAAGGGCTCAAGCAGATGTTTGTCTTGCACAACTCTCAATAACCATAGATATAGAAACAAGAGATGGGAAATGGCACTTCATACTCATCAGAGGAAAAGTCCACTAAAATGATGTCTCAATTCTGAACATCTTACAAAGGCACCCACATTTGTAACAGAAACATTACTAAACCTTAAATCATATATTGAACTCCATACATTAATAATGGGCAATTTCAATACCCAAATCTCACCAATGAGCAGGACATTGAAACAGAGAGATGATGAAAGGAACAGATTATTAACCAAATGGAACTAACAGACATCTACAGAACCTTTCACTCAAACACACACACACACAAAAATATACTTTCTTCTTAGCACCTCAGAGAACCTTCTCCAAAATTGACCAAATAGTCAGTTATATAACAAGCCTCAACGTATACAAGGTAAGTAAAGTGATCCCTTGAATCTTGAGACCAAGTGATCCCTTTAATCCATGAGACCACCATGGATTAAAGCAAAAAATCAACAATAACAGGAACATCAGAAAGCCAGAAATGCATGAAAACTGAATAACTCTACTGAATCACCACTCGGACAGGTAAGAAATAAAGAAAGAAATTGAGAATTTTCTAGAACTCAATGAAAATGAAGGCACAACATACCCAGACTTATGGGAAATAATGAAAATAATCCTGAGAGGAAAGTTTATAACCTTAAGTGCCTGCAAAAGAAATTGGAGATATCTCATACCAGCAACTTTAGAACAAAAAGAAGCAAACACACTCAAGTGTTTTTGCAAACACTTGAGTTGGTGGCAAAAAATCAAATTCAGGACTGAGTAATAAATTATAAACAAGGAGAACAATACAAAGAATCAAGAAAACCAAGAACTGATTTTTTGGCAAAACCAAGTTAGATAAACCCTTAGCCAAAGTAACTGAAAGGCAGAGAGACACTATCCAAATTTTAAAAATCAAAAATGAAAATAGACAGAACAACAAACAATAAGGAAATTCAGAGAATCATTAGGTCTTACTTCAAAAGCCTATACCACAAAATATGAAAATATAAATAAAATGGATGGGTTTTTTGATAGATATCACTTACCAAAGTTAAATCAAGACCTCATAAACTACTTAAATATTCCTATAAACCCTAAGGAAATAAAAGAAGTCATTAAAAATTCTCACAACCAAAAAAAGTTCAGAGATACATGGTTTTAGTGCAGAATTTAAAATAGCCCTTTAAATAGCCACAAATAATATAAAACATCTTGGTGTAAGTCTAACAAATCAAGTAGAAGACAAGATGACAAGAACATCAAGCCTCTGAAGAAAAAAAATTGAAGAAGATATCTGAAGATGGAAAGATCTCCTATGCTCAAAGATTGGTAGGATTAACATAATAAAAATAGCCATTTTACAAGAAGCAACCTATAGGTTCAATGCAATTCCCATCAAAAATCCAATGCTTTTCTTACAGACCTCTAAAGAGCAATTCTCAACTTCATATGGAAAAATGAAAAAGAACGGGATACCTTAAATTATCCTGAACAATAAAAGAACTTCTAGTGATACCACCATCCCTGATTTCAGACTGTACTACAGAGCAATAGTAATAAAAACAGCATGACATTATCATAAAAATAGACAGGTTGATAAATCAAATAGAATCGGGGGCATAAAAATAAACACACATATATATAAACGCTGGAGTTTTAACAAAGCCAAAAAATCATACAAAGGAAAAAGAAAAGCATCTTCAACAAATAGTACTGGACAAACTGGATGTCTGCATGTAGAAGAATGTAAATAGACCCATATTTATCATCCTGCAACAAACTCAACTCCAAGAGGATCAAGGACCTCAACATAAAACTGGACATACTAAATCAAATAGAAGAGAAAGTAGGGAACTGCTTTGAACACATTGGCACAGAACATTAAGGCATTAAGAACAACAATTAGTAAATGAAATCTCATTAAACTGAAAAGCTTTGAAAGGCAAAGGACACTGAGATCAAAAATTCAAGTGACATGCTAGCGAGGCTGTGGAGCAAGGGGTAACACTCCTCCTTTGCTAGTTGGAGTGCAAACTTGTACATCCTTTTTGGAAATCAATCTGATGGCTTCTCAGAAAGTTCAGAATAGTTCTATCTCAATACCAGCTATATCACTACTTGACATATACCCACAAGACACTATGTCTTACCACAATGACACTTAGCTTTTTTTTTTTTTTATAATAGTCAGAAATTGGGGGAACAAAAGATGCCCCTTGGCCAAATGATAAAGAAAATGTGGTACACTTACACAATGGAATGCTACTCAGTCGTTAAAACAAAGACATTATTACATTTGCAGGTAAATGGATAGATATAGAAAATATTTTCCTGAGTAAGGTAACCCAGATACTGAAACACAGGCATGGTATGCACTCACTTCTAAGTAGTTATTAGCCATAAAGTACAAGATAACTGTGCTACAATCCACAGACAAAAAGAAGCTAAGTAATTGGGAAGACCTATGGGAGGATTCTATAGAAGTCTACAAGCAGAGCTTAATTTTAGTAGAAGCCCAGAAGATACCATTACTGAAATACGACTAACAGAATTTATTCATAAAGTTTAAAAGGGAAACCAATATGTTGGAAACAGAATCAGAAGTCATTCATGTCATCTTCTTATGAAGGCTCAATTAGACTCATAACCATCAATTTTTGGAGGAGGTTAATTTAAAAGGTTAAAATACTGTTTTGTTTGGTGGAGGCAATTTCAGATCACAATAATGTTCAGGCTGTGCCTTACTAATTATTCCTTACTAATTACTAATTATTCCTTATTACTTACTAGTTATTCCTTACTAATTTTTTCCAGGTTTATTCTGAGAATTCAGAACAGAAACAAGCAGAAAGGTGCAGAAAAGAATACACTTGGTGAGAGACAATTGTGAATGACTTTAGAGTTGTTGTCTAAGTAGTTGTAAATAAAATAGCTTAGGACAATGTGATGGAATCATGAAAGAAGTCACCTCAATTAAGGGATAGGGGTTTTGTGAAAGGGAAACTGGGATGGGGATAACATTTGAAATGTAAATAATAAAATAACCAATAATAAATAAAAGACAAACAAACAAGCCAAAAGAAAAAAAAAACAAAACAAGAAAATTTGTCCTTTGTTCTATAGCAATAGGATAAGTGCTTTCAGGGGTAGATACTACTCTCTCTTCTCTTCTCATCTCTCTCTCTTCTCTCTCTCTTCTATCTGTACCTATCTGTCTGTCTATCCATCCATCCATCCATCATCAATTATAAATATATATTCTCTTGCTTTAAATGTATGTGCACATGTGTATTTTATGAAGGAATAAAACTATGAAGTGGGGCATTATTCAATTTGTTTCCATGGAAATGTATGTATAATCCAACAGTTCCCTTCTTCAGGCTGAAGTGGCAGATGATAAATCTATTACAGACAGTGAGATGCCACAGCAGTCCAGTTAATATTGAAAAACTGGAAGACTCCTGAAAGACTATAAGAAAATAAAGAATGCTGAGAACAAGAGAAATAGTATTCCCCAGGGAAGAGCATACTAATTAGCTATCTACTACCAAATGGCCAGTCCCGAAATATGCATAATAGTAACATTATGCAAACTGAGCAGGTTACATTTAGGAATATAACTATGAAACAACAATAAGTGAACAAATGTATGTGTATATAATATATGAGTGTATGTGCATGTATATATATATATATGTGTGTGTGTCTGTGTGTGTGTATAATATATATATATATGTGTGTGTGTGTGTGTGTGTGTGTGTGTGTGTGTGTGTGTGTGTATACATATACACATACACATATGAGGATTTGCGCAAATGAAGGAGAAGTGGGAAAATGTTAAGTAGAAAGCAAAAATAAAATAAAAAGAGAGATACTGGAATCTTAGCACAAGTATACATTAATCTCACCTTCCTGACTGGGAACATAGTGTGATCAGAAGGCTCCTGCTTGTGATGTCACGCCTTCCCTATTATGAATGACTTTGTCCCCTTGAAGTATGAGCCAAAATTACCCATTTTGTCAGTGTACTCAATCACAGCAGCAGACACATAGCTACCATACCAATCATACAAAAAATAAAATTCAACCCTAAACAAATTGGGACATATCTTTCATTCTTAGGTAAAACATTTTTGATTCTTAATTACTCAGTTTATGGTAGATTATTCATTTGTACTGCATAACACCAAATATTAAGAGTGAAAGGATGTGCTGTTTTTTCTCTAAACAATGCTGAAATTTCTTGTGAGACCTCATATACTAGAATGATACCAGAGTGGCCAAAATCCAGGCTGCCATTACTAGTGGCTGCTCCCGGTGCCCTAATTGGATGACTAGTAAGCAATCTGCCATCATAGGCTTGCGGTACCCTGTTCTCCGCATCCCCTCTTCTCAGACTGTTATTGGAGTTTGCATATAATTCCTGTAAATCCTAGTGCTTCCTCCAAGGTTACCTTTCCAGTTGTGCGCATGAGATGTGACTGTTCATAGGTTGAGAATTTGGCCCAGGTGGCTTTGCCCCCACTGCTAAGTTGACTTGGAAGATTTGTTCCCCTCCTCTCCTCACATGGAATTAACTTTTAAGATGTGTCTATATTGAAACAATATAATTGATGTTTAAAACAAATTCAGCAGAGCATGCCGGTAATGTTTAGACAAAGGAAAACAGTCATGCTAAATGATTCTTTGGCATGTACTGAGTAAGTGTCAAATTGCAGGTGTTCTGATTTAAAAAATAGGAACTAAACCCTGTAATATGTTCAGTGATGAAACTCGCAAGGCTGCTGTGCTTATCCTTCTATCTAGAATGCACAATGCACAAGGACGGGACAGGGATAGCTCTGCAGTCTGCACACTGAATCACTGGATACAAAGTTATCAACGCTAATTTTTCCTTTACTTTTTTTTTTTTAATAACTGTTCTACCTGATCATTTCATTTCACAGTTGTTTCATTGAAACCTTAAATGAAAGGGGAACTGCAAATAGTATTGAAAGATTGTAAAAGAGAATAAGGAGTTGAGATCAGGCCCTTGAGAGTACTCTCTGGTGACATACGAACACAATTATTGCTTCAGACTGACCATGGAGAATCCATGAACCAGAGGGTTGGCTAGAAAAAGAGTTGGTGCCCTTTTGCTGAGAGAGCTTTGACCCTTGCTTAAATTCAGGGAGTACTCTCAGAACAAAGAAAGACAAGTGTTTGCAGCAAATATGTAACCAATTCAGAGGAAGAAAGGTTAATTTATAGCAGAGATAGGACAGTTCCACAGAAATCCAAGGGAAAAAAAATGACCATACTACAAACAATATTGAATGCAAAACATGAAAGCATCAGAAAGGGTAATGCAATATGAAGACAGAAAAATATTTTGTTTAGGTGATGGAGTCTAAATGTTTACACCAACGAAGAAATAATTGCAAATCTGTACACATTTGTAGAGCCCCAGAGTTTGTAGGTTCCTTTCAGGACAAGATTAGTGAATTTGAAAAAAAAAAAAAAAAAGATTAGTGAATTTGAAATGCAAAATAAATACTGGTGTAACTAACATTTTAAGCTAGGATCTGTGGCTAATACATGTACTCCTAGCACTCATGGAAATGAATCAGAATTATCAACAGAGGTTCAAATCCAGCTTGAGCTACACAGTAAATTCTAGCAGAGCCATGACCATATGAGTCCCTTCTTGAAAAATTAAAAAGCAACTCACTTTATTAGTTTTCTCATATTTAAATAATTCCAAATATTTTCTCTAATATGATTTTTATTCTTTTGTTCTTTGATCCAGAGTACTTTGTTTATTATCATATCATTTCCTGTCTACCTTTCTATTCAATGACATAAGCAGCATAATTTAATGTTTTAGTCATTAGTGAATTGTCTTAATTTGGTTTTCCTGTATGCAAATTATATAATATTTAAAATTGAAAATTTGTTTACATACTCATTTTTAATGTCTCTCCTTGGTTTTAAATTCATTCAATTATTTTGCTGTGAATATTTTATTACTCACTATCTTTATCAACTTATTTCTATAGCACAGTTAGTATCACCTAGAACCTTTTGATATCATTAGAGAATCATCTTCAATACCTATATTTGTGTTTTTTCTAATTTGAAATTATACACACCACACACACACACACACACACACACTATATAACATACATATACACATGCACACACACAAATATATCACAGAAAATTTAATTACCCCGGAATTGTTCCTGCCTAAAGGAAATACAGGCCGGGCGGTGGTGGCGCACGCCTTTAATCCCAGCACTTGGGAGGCAGAGGCAGGCGGATTTCTTAGTTCGAGGCCAGCCTGGTCTACAGAGTGAGTTCCAGGACAGCCCGAGCTACACAGAGAAACCCTATGTCCAAAAAAAAAAAAAAAAAAAGGAAATACAGGAACAAAGACTGGAGCAGAGACTGAAGGAAAGGCCACCCAGGACTGCCCAACCCGAGGATCCATCCAGTATGCTAACACCAAACCCAAACACTATTGCTGATGCCAAGAAGTGCTTGCTGACAGGAGCTTGATATAGCTGTCTCCTGAGAGGCTCTGCCAGAGCTTGACAAATACAGATGCAGATGCGTGTAGCCAACCATTGGACTGAGCAAAGGGACCCCAATGGAGGAGCTAGGGGAAGAACTGAAGGAGCTGAAAGGGCTTGCAACAATAACAACCAACCAGACCTCCCAGCGCTCCCAGGGACTAAACCACTAACCAAAGAGTACACATGGAGGGACCCATGGCTCCAGCTGCATATGTAGCATTGTGTGGATCAATGGGAGGAGAGGCCCTAGGTCCTATGAAGGCTTGATGCCCCAGTGTAGGGGGATGCTAGGGTGGTGAGGTGGGAGAGTGTGGTGGGTAGATGAGTGGATGGGTGGGTGGGGGAGCACCTCATCGAAGCAGGGGGAGGAGAACGGATATGGGTTTTTCAGGGGTGGGGAAAGGGAAGGGAGATAACATTTGAAATGTAAATAAATAAAATAACCAATAAAAAATTAAAAATTAACAATCCCATTATCTTATCTAATAAAGGAAAGGAATGAGGAAATTATAGGACATGTTTATTGATTGTGTTAGCCAAAATATGTGAGAACAGTTGGATAGCATACTAATATTGCAGTAGAGGAAGAATTCTAACAGTTAATGTTCCACATGCTCGCTTGCTCTCACTGCTTCACACATGGATAAAAGAAGAGAAGTTAAGCCCTGAGCACTAACCAGTAGCATCCTGAAAACACACAGTCACACAGGAGTAAAAGTCATATTCATTGTTTCAGCAGAATATATTTTAGAAAACAGCAGGCACATAGAATGTCAAAGGAATTCAATAAGGCTCTTTAACATTATTACACACTTAGCAGTTGCCATGTAATTAGCAACTACATTTTCTATGTAGTATCTATATCTATATATAAATATATATAATTGTAATGGATAGTCATTATATAATGAATATATGGTATACATAGCTAAATCTTTGAAATCTCTGATTTATACAATATAAATATATTCTTTGTAAGTAGATTGATGAAATTAATTGGTTTCATTTCAAATTCCTTACAAAGATAAGAAGATAGGGGTTTGGGTTACATCAAATTTTTTAAACTCTAGGAAGACCATAAAAAGGTTACATAACCAAGTATGTCTTTATATTCATGTCTACTTGGACTCAGGGTCAGTTCAAAACAAGAAAATCCATTCCTGGTACTGGAAATCTAGACAACTACCACTTGCTAATGAGACCATGGAACCCAGAGAAGAATTTACCATTGCTACTTTCCTAAGCCACTGTAATTTCTAACTCTGATCTAATTTCCCGTCCTCATACTGACAGATAAGCATGTTAACTCTCATTCCTCGTCTAGAAAGCGTCTCTTTACATTAGACAGATATTATCCCAGTTATCCATTAGCAATCAAAATGTAGAAAACAATTCACATTATGGTTCCCAACTCCATCAGCTACAGCAAAACACCTGCACTTAAAGTTCATTGAATATTAAGGAACATTGAAGAAGAAAAGACAGAAAGATTGTATGAGCCAGAAGGCCAGGATTCCTGGTATAAGATGCTGTATCCTAAATATAACGGGGAAGCTCTATCAACAAAATTTAAATTAATAACAATAATAATAATAGTAATAGTAATAGTAAGTTTCCCTAAATAAGACCAAATGGCAGAGATATCATAAAGCCCAACCCATGGTGAAGAGCTACAGGTAGTTTATGGCTGCTGAGGGACAGAGAATGACCAAGAACAATTCTTTCCTCAGAGGCAAATCTTCATCCAATCTTAAAATGATAACTGTAAAGAAATACATTGAGAAGAACGACTAAAATGACTCATCTTTCTGCCACACACACACACAACACACAACCATACATATATATATATATATATATATATATATATATATATATATATATATAATGACAATAATGAAGAAACACATGTCATAATTTGAGAGGAGATGGAGGACCATTGGAGGAGTTACACTTGGAAGAGGGAAGGCTAGAATTGATACAAGTACAATAAACATACATGAAGTTTTCAAAATATTAAAGCAAAACTAATAAGGAAGTAGTCTCAACATTCAAGATTAGCTACATATGAAAGGAGGAAGGTATATTGAAATTATTGGACAATATATTATCAGTGCAATGGGTAAAAGTTCATTGATGTCTCTTGTATTATTATTGATAAAATAATATTGTATACACTTGAATACATATGCAGTATACATTCAAATATATATTCCAGTATATAGCTATATCATTGAATATATATAATGTAATATATACTCAGGTATATACATATACTTGAATATACATAGTATATGTATGTATATAACTGAATATATATAATATATATCTGCAAAGTGATTTTAAAAGTTTCTATATTTTTATTTATTTATCAAGTTAGAACTTTTTAGATAAGACCAATAACTGATATAAACTGGCTCACAGAATTCTTTGACTTCTTAAGAGAAATAAGTAAATTAATGCTTTTGTGCTTTATTTTCCAGAATGTTGCCATAGTCGGGCTTATTCATGATCTTATTGATGATGAAGTTCCGTATACACCATTGAATATAAAACCAGTTTTTAATTTTTGATCTATGTCTGATGCCTCAATGACTTTACCTACAGTTCTCCCTTTTCTATGAATATTTATTGTTAAGTCATGAATTGCATTGATGCAATTAAAAAGTGAACCATAGCCAGTTTCTTCACCGGGTTCTCCAAAGTTATTTGCCATCTTGAAAAAAAAAAAACCACACACACACACACTCACAAATGGCACCACTCTGTAGGCATAAACAGTAAAAGCTATAAGATATTGTGGGTAAATGGGGCGCAGCGAGGGAGGCTGCCTGGAGACTTCCAGGCTGCAGGTCCCACATCCAGGAGAATGTCTAAGGTTCCTGAGGCTGGAAGCTCTATGATGGCAGGCCGGCAGGCCCCAATGACATGAGGAAAGTTCTTGATTCCGAAAAGGGTTTATTGTCATGGCAGATGGTGGATGGATCTGGATGTACCCCCCCAAACTCAGGGCAGACCTGAGTTAAGTAGGGAGGGAGAAAGGGGGAGGTTCTGGGGAGGAATGCTTAATTGGCTCTGCCCTCTGACCTTCATTAGTATGTAAATCTCTAGGCCTGAGGCCTGTAGTCACACCCTCTACCTGTGCACTTTGGGAGGGGCTGTAATGGCCTATGTGACTGAACAATGTAGGTCCATGGAGATTAGACTGCTTGTTAGGACCCTGAGTTCTGGATACCTGGCCAAACTCCTGCCGTTTCTCCCTTGGAGTCTTGGGGTTCTAGGCCCATGCCCAGCCAAGAACCAGGATACCTTACACAGTCCCACAGGATATGAGGGTAAATAAATTAATGAACTACATTTTTAAGTGAGTTAACTGAATAACTCTCGGTAATTATTTTGAGACAAATAACATATGCACTAGGAGTATACATTAATCCTACAGTGAATAGGCTTTTCCCAAATGGAATATTTAAGTAAACATTAAAGCATGGTAACATATTTAGCATATAATTATGTCATTTAGTAAACTTTCAAAGCTCATGACTAAAACTTTATTAACTTAAATTTGGGGTAAATATAGACCAGTAAGTAGATGAATAATTCATGAGCATAATATTTATGCCCGTAGTTCTAAATGTAACACTCTGAGTTCTTGATAGAGCCTAAAGCCTACCTCACTGGAAATTATTTAGATATGAAATAAAACTGTCCACAGAACTAAATCTTAAAATGTTTAATTATCTGTAAGACATAGAAAGTAAAAGGTTTCATTTCAATTTAACTCTTTGATAATGTGCTCAGGGGAACAGAATAAGCTACAGATATATTAGGTTTCATTATTCACATAAATACTTCATTAAGTTTGCGACGTTGAAGAGCAACACAATTATAATCTCCAAAAGTACCCAGTATAAGCCTTAGTTCCACATGTTAATTGGGGAACACTGTTTTATTTTCCTATATTTTCTGTATAATTTGTGTAGCATGGCTTTTCATAAACAAGTCAAGGAGAGAATGTACTACACTCACACTCCACAAGTCTTTCAAAGGACTGGCATCTTCTGAATTTTTAGATCTGAGGATACAACCCACTTCATAACATTTTATAACATTTGTGTAAGTACTGATGTTGAACCATTAAGCATCCACATGTTATCAAGTCTACTCTATTCACCCTCTTAGTTTCAGGAAATTTTGTGGGCCAGTACATTTAAATTTCTAAGAAATCATTGTGTTCGATCAACTCTTCATGTTCAGCCCACACACTGCCATCTTCTTCTGCGTTTGATTGGTTTATATAGCTTATAAATCAAAACACGGGTTCCCATCTCTATTTAATTGCCTTGAGAATGTGTTTTCCTTTATTTCTGTATGTTTTTATTGCAGTACCACTTCATAAAAATAAAGCACTTCTTTTTTATTAAAACTGTTGTCTTCAGTTAAATTTCAAATATAAGTATAACAGAAGTATATGAAATTTTAAACTCAGTTGTGCCAAGAACATAACAATATTTAGCTCATGGCTACCATTTGAGGCTCTACAGAAGTATTCCTGTGATTACATTGAAACTGAAATAAAATCGTGCATGTTATCCTTCTGAACTCTTCTATGGGTACTAGTATTAAGATAGTATCTTCAGAAACATTCAGAATGTGCCCACAATAACACAACAATGTGAATGCCTACAAATGCTCTATTTACCAGAGTCAGTCAGTTCTTGAGAGACGCAAGAATCTCACAAGGTTTTAAAGAACCACAATCCTTATGAGTATCAAAGAAAGATATTCTCAGAGAATTAAGAATATTCATAATATTAGAAGGGGTAGAGAAGATATCTATGCAACTTTTGGATGTTGATTGTTTTCCTATAACAATTCCCATACTATGTTGGCTGAAATGCTTCCAAAGGATCTTTTCTCTGCCTTGTTCCTCAATTTAAAAAGGGGGAACTCCAGTATGCAAGGACACAAAATCAGAACTATTCAAGTACAAATAGAGGGTAAAAGAAAATAATATTTTATACATTTTCTTGATAAAAAGAACTAGAGTTAATTTTTCAACTGGTTATTTTGCCTCATTAAATTCTAAATAAATCACCTCAATGTGTAATGTAATAGTTTTTGCTAAAAGTCTCCACCGAATGCACAAAAGTTTGTACTGAATGAAGTCAAAGGAAAATGAAGGCATTATAATAATAATAATTATTCCCCATATGCACCATAGAAAAAGTGAAGAGAGTTGATCATAAAGGCAATTTTTAAGACCCCCAGAGTAGGGTGGGCACATTGTAAGCTACCATAATGAACATTAAAACCTAATGTTTATCTGGCTACACAAAACTGATCTTCAATTTTATAGTTCCACTAAAAACCAATCTGGGATCACACCTTCACAGAAGGAAAATGTATATAAATGCAATAAAGATTGTTTTTCATTTTCCTATTTATGTAAAGATTGAGCTTCAGAAACCACACACCCATGACTCATGGATTATATTAAATACCAATTATATAAACAGATATCAAAGCAGGAGAACAGTGTTAAGTGGGTCTTCTCTTTTCTTTTTAAAGATGGGCAGGAGGTCTGTTTTAGTTTGTAAATTAGAGTCTTCACTGAACTTGTGCAATAGCTGCCCACTTCGTTAGTAAGAGCATAAGTAGTCAAATTAGTGTTTAACCACACTTTTAGCAACAAGGTCATTTTAGCAACTGTGGTGACTCCATCAAAAGGGAGTGTGTGAATTCCTAGCTTGCTGGTTGTCTGCAGGGAGCTCAGGACACATTTGCAAAGGAGCAGCTGATAGTGACTTTTAAGATCAGATACATTCAGTCTATGCTCCACACTTTGTCCCTGTATTTCCTTTAGATCGGAGCAATTCTGGGTTAAAAATTTGGAGATGAGTGGGTGGCCCCATCCCCCAACCAGGGGCCTTGCTTAACCTCGGATAGGGTCTCTACAGGTTCTCTCTCCCCTTTGTTGGGTATTTCAACTAACTCATTCCCACTGGGAAGCTTCCTGCTTTCCTAGGATCTGGGACTTTCTGGTGACTACCCCAAGTTCAGAGTCATTGGTCCTTTGAAGACTTGATGTCCCAGTGTAGGGGAATGCAGGGCAGTGAGTCAGGAGTGGGTGGGTGGGTGAGAGGAACATCCTCATAGAAGCAGGGGGAGGGATGCCCCATAGGAGCATAGAAGAGGGGTTTTGTGGAGGGGAAACCCAGAAAAGGGATAACATTTGAAATGTGAATAAATAAAATATCCAATAAAAAAGTAAACAAGTATATCAGTTACTTTTAAAGTGCGACTTTCGCTCCTCGATGGACAGAATACGGTAAGTATGAATTTTTGAGAACTGACAATCTTTTTGCACTCAGTCATTTGTGTATATGTGCCTGCTGGAGGTTTTTTGATTTTTTTTTATTCCTATTTAATTTTGAAGATCAGAAAATGCCTAAGTGAGAGATGTAGGCCCAAGTCCTTACAATGCAAGGTTAAACAACTGTCACTGAAAGTGGCACACAAATCTTAAGACACTGACAGCACACTGTGAGCATTTGGAGGAAGATAGCCGCAAATAATCCATCAAATAACCCACCAAATATCTCTGGGCTTGATAGCATTCCGTCTAGAGCTTGGGAAGCAGAAGCATGAAAAGGAGCATTCACAGTCATCATTGATAAATAGCCATGCCAAGGCTAGCCTGGACTACATAAGTCCCTTCTGAATTATACAAAAATAAATAAGTAAATAAACAAGCAAGCCAACAAATACACAAATTGTCTCACCTCTAAACCTTCACAAATAGCAGGAATGCTAAAGGTAGAGATTTACAGCATTCTCCTTTTGTTTGCACAAAAATGATGTTTTCCGTGGAATTGTTGTAAAGTTATGTGGATTTCCTGACACAACACACAGAGAAGCAAGAGTATGAATTATTTCAAAATGAAAAAATCCATTTCCAGTATGTTTTATATGGAAGAATTTGAATAATTTGAAATATTAAAATATATTTTGAAAAGAAATTATAGTATTTTTAGAAATAATTATCTAATTAATAAACCCCAGTGACTGGTTTGCTGGCGCCCCATTGGTTTCCTTTCCAGAATGAAAGACACATATGCACAGCAGACCACATACACGCATGCACACATACCCTTTATATTCTAATATGCTTGCAATAGTTCAAGAGCTGGGCCACTGCCTAACCCCATGCAGTTAAACCCAAGTTATTACTTACTAATTCTGTGTTCTATCTTGCTGCTCTGGACCAAGTTGGGGAGCCCTTTGGGCCAGGCTGCACTCTCCTGGCACTTTCTCATGGTGGCTATGCCTCTCTGTCCTGCACTCATCTCAGGCATGGCATCTCTCCTCTCCTCCACACTCTTCTGGCATGGTTGATCTCCTTCTTCATCCTCATGGTCCAAAGCCAAGGAAAATTCTAAAACTTCTGCCTCTGTCTGTCTTCCCCAGTTCTTAGTTGTTGGCATCTTTATTTACCAATCAGAACCAACTGGGAGCAGGTTCCCAGAAGCTATGTGCAGACACTCTCCTGTAAGCAGTTCTTTTGGGGAAAGCATAATTAGCACTTGTAATATAAACAGCTAGAATATTTCATCCCATGCTTAGAGTAAGACCATATATTTCTACAATCTTAGAATAGCAAGATGAATCAATAAATATTCAAGAAACAGAATTTATAATTGTATTTTTAATTTAGTGAAATTATTCATCACATATCATTTTATCAAATAACTAACATCTATGTATTTATCATATATCCTGTATCTGTCATCTCTCTACCTATGTATCCATCTATCATCTATCTACCTACATAACGAGCTTCTATTTATTATCTTCTTACCTGCCATATAACCTAATTTGTGCCTTTTCTTTGTAGCTAGTTTTCCACGATTCTTCTATATCTCAATGTAGTCAAAATATTTCATCCCTGCATTTTCTACCATTTTATGAACTCTTTAGAACAATACTGTAGATCTTGTAAGCTCCTAATCCTATAGGAAAATCAAGAAAATGCAAAGTAAGCATGTTGTATAAAATCAATGCATGCAAAATTTTTTCCAGCCTCTGTCTCTATAGCTATCTATACCTGAAATAGTCTGGGTTTTGTCTTTCTCCATCATGATGGAACTATCTAGCTTAACATAGTCACAATAAAATAGACCTACAATAAGTACTTGAATTGACGGAGTTTAATTGACTTATGTAGCTTTGGATGTTCCATTAATATGCTACCTATGCCATTCTGAGATACTATTGAAATCAACAAAAGACCTTATTTTATCACAATTCTTGTGTTTGTAAGTCAAAGATTAGCTTTTAGCTACTCATGTTTACATGAGGCATCTGTTTTTGGCTTCCAGGTGGATGCATCCTTATTGAATGTGTGTTGTGAGTAGGATGAGGAAGAGGGGCCAAACATTCTGATGTCTCTTTTTGTAGAGACATCTCACTGATAAGACATTGTTACTAACTTTAGGCCTTCACTGAGCTTAACACAGAGTAGTCACATCACACAAAACCACAATGTGGAGGAGGAAAGTTCAAACGAATGAATTTAGAAGAACAGGTAGTCCATAATGGTTATCAACCTCACATTCTAGGTTGAAAGCTTATAGAAATAGGAAACATTATTATCTGCATTTCCAAGTAGATTATCCAAAATTACAAATATGTATTGTTTTTCATAAGAGTAAATGACATATGAAAGCACTTATTTAAAGTCTATAAAAATGTGTTATAAATATAGAGAAAATATTTAAATTATTGAACAATGTTTCTTTTAAAAACACATAGCTGCCATTCTTTTTTATAATATAAAATTATTTGGGAAATATTTTCAAAATCTGTAAGTGGAAAATCTGGTTTATAATCAGAATAATAGTAAGTGTGATTCTGTGCATTGATGCGGCTTAGATATAATGACCATAATGCAACAATAGTATTTCCTTTGATGTTAAAAATCATTCCCTTGGACCATAGACCCGCAAGCTAAAAACATTCTTGAAGAAGATATTCCTAGATAAATATTGGTGCAGTTTGTGCCACACATCCTCAAGCTGACAGAAACCTTTGCAAATAAAACTAAAAATGAATATGAATGAGAAATGATCAGATTTCCCACTTTGGCAAAGATTGAGGTCGGCACCATGTCTTCTGTCAGCCATGCTGAAGTTGGATCCCTGATTAGAAGGAAGGGAGAGAACACATGACACGGTGAACTGTGTCCTCTTGGAACAGGGCATGAGGCCTTGTCTGGGGACCATCAGGCCAGGGAGGCAAGCAGAGGCCAGGGGAGAGAGGAAGGACTGCATTGGAGAGATGTGTTTCTGAGGTATACATAGGAGGTCATGGGTGGAGATGAAATTAGGTTTCCTGTTTTGACAATAGCAACTAAGTCACAATGGACAAAGACTTGTATTTTATCTTCTGGCCAATGCGACTTTCTGGGCAGGTTCTGACAAGATGCAGCTACTAGACATTCCATTACATAGCCTTTGGTGACACTGGTGTCCTTAGCCTGTAAAGATGGGTCTGGAGTAGAATTCTATGAGATACGCACCCTCTCTTCACTGTGCACCCCAGAGTAGACTGTCGATTCAGTGCAGCTCTTGAGAAGGTACAGCTTAGGGGACAGGGACTTTCTCAAGCGTTTTCCTATGGTTTGAGTGGTCGAAGTCCAACTGGCCACTGAGGGAAAAAGTGGCTACTAGCCCACGACCAGGCCATCCAGCTTGGCCATGGCCTGCTTTAGGCTCTGCATGATGATTTCCACTTCAGCCATGGTAGTACTGCGGCCCACACTGAGCCGAATTGCATTCTGGACTATGTCAATGGGCTACCACAGCTACAACACCACCAGGGATGGCTGGTCTTCATGATCTGTGTAGCATGAAGCTTCCCCACTAGCCTGTAGTGTCTGGCACCGTGCATGTAGCATGTACCCTTAAAGCTGGGACCCCTGGATGGAAAAGTTGCAGGCGTTTGGAAGCCTCTTCACCCTGGAAACCAGCTGTTCAAACGGATTTCCTTACCAAATTCAGCCTCCATTCTCTCCTCTAGGTAACTGGACACCTCTCATGTGGGTCTCTCTCAGGAGGGCTTCATAGTCCTGACAGTTTTCACTCACCACAACAGCAGCCTTCCCAAGGCCATCAAACATTGGCATGTTCTCTGTCCCTGGCCTGAAATTCTGCTCTTGTTCACTCCAAACAGCATGGGATGCAGGGGGCTAGCTTTACTGATACCTAGTACACACAGAGCATCAACCCTGGAACCATAGAACTTGTGCCCCATGATGGTCAGGAAGTCCACACCTAAGTCCTCTACATTCAGTATCTGTGCATGAGGACTTGGGGTAGCCCGGAAGCAGCCAGGATCTGCTTCTGTGCCTTAGTGTCAAATGATCCCGAGACAGGCATGATGACGCTGGACTTGTTATAGCCATCATGATGGTCATGAGGCTTGCGATGGGCCTGACAGCAGCCAGGAGATCCTTGACCTCTGCCTGCTCATTCACCATCAACACAAAAGTGTCAAAGTGGTACAACAGTGATCTCTACCATTTGTCCTTTTATTAGGTGGTCCAGGGGCAGCCGGATGGGGTCACGTTCCATCATGAAGTAATAAAATGGCGCCTGGTCCCCTCCTCGGGGATGTGCTGGCTAACCACGTGCCGCTTCACGATCTGCTGTTCATAGATAGAGCAGATTCTAAATAGAGTGGATTACTAAATTTGACTCAGTGCCCCTGGAAGTAAGGATGAATGTCCTGAAGCTCGTCTCCCACTTAAGCTATGTCCTTGGCCTTCCTTCCTGTCCTGAGGGCTCCCTGTATGCCTCCCATGTACCCTTCAAAGAGCACATTCATCCTAATTGCCCTCATGTTGCTTTTTTAATATAAAAAATAAATTCTTTATTTCTAAAAAAAAAAGTTCTTTATTCTTAAAAGTTTTAAATTCTTTAAATTTAATTTTAAATTCTTTATTTTTAAAACATCTTAGGTTATTTCTCTCTGTTAATCCTGTAGTCTACTGGGTTAAGGTGTACATGCTTCTATGGCTCACAGTACAACCATTTATTGATTTATTCCTCTATTGTTGATATATACAAGCCATTGTAGAGTATCGCTATTAAGACACTATTTTAATAAACATGTAGTCCCAAATGTTCATATGTTGGGTGATCTTACTAATTATTATGGGGCAGATTCTTGGGATGACAATTGACAGGATGAGGCTTGCTGTGGTCGTATGTTTTATCCAGCATTGTGAGGTGGTGCACAACTGTAATCCAAGCACGGGAAAGTCACGTTGGGAAGATGTGGAGTTCAAGTCCAGCTTATTCCCATAAAAAAAGTTAGAAGAAAGCTTGTGTCTCGATAAAACAAGAGTATTCTCTGCTTTGTGCTTCTGGTTGAGGATTTGAGCTCCCAGCTTCCTGCTCCTGCTGTCTTCCCTGAGGTTTGACTGCCATGCTTGCTTGCCAAAATAGACTCTTAATCCTTATTGGATCTGTAAGCCCAAATAAACTCTTTCTTCTATAAAAAAAAAAAATCATTCCCATAATAAACATATTTATTTAAACCATATAAAAATATACATTTTTTATTTCCCTGAAATAAATTTCTCTGTTTTATTGTAAAGTACACTTGAATCTTTTTTCTCTATAAGACTATGAGTTTCTAGCCAGTCTCTTTAACTTTTTATTTATCAAACAATTATATTGCTTGCCTCTGTGGTTAAAAGCACTTTATTCATCTTATACAGAGGACTTGGGCTCAATTTCCATCATAAACATGGTGGCTCACAACTATTTGTAACACCAGTCTAGTATTTGTTCAGTTCGTAAATAATATTTTGGTGAAAGGAATTCACATTTCTCTAGACAACCTCACTTACCTTGTAGATAAACTTTTGGAGACTAGATCACTTTCTACATCTCATTTACTGAGTAAAGCTCATGTCCTTTGCTCTTATTTTCTTGAGTATTGATTTAATATTTCTTCATTGATTTCATTCTACTTGGCTTCTAAATTTATATTTTTTCCTGATTCATCTCACTTAATTAATGTACAGCTCAGATAATTTTAAGTGAGTTGATATGAATGTTATTATTTTATTTATTAATCATGCTATTTGTTTACATTTCAAATGACATCCCATTTCCCAGTTTGGGGATTACAATATCAACTAACCAGACCATCAAGAGCTCCCAGGGACTAAACCACCAAGCAAATAATGTTATTTTTAATTCCAAAACACCTTTTACATTAAAAGCATGAATGAGAAGGTAGATAATAAAATAGTTATTCTTTTCCATTTTAACAGATTTTAGTTATTCTAAAACTTAAAGTCAATTAATTATAGTATCATAGTAGCTTGTTCCCCAACAATATTTCTAGATTTATCAATTCATAAATGCTATGTATAATTCATTATTCTTCCTAACAGATTTATGAGCTGAAAATTGAATAGGATGTCACTTGACAGCTTTTCATGTGTTAACTATTCAGGAATATCTTACTACTATAAGTCTTTTGCTGTTGTCCTCCATGCTTCAGGGATGGCAACTTCTAGTCTCTAAAATGAAAGTAAATTTGGAAACACAGAGAAAGCATTTTGGTTAGGAAAAAATTCAGAAAATATTGTTAAAGGAATGGAAAGATGTTTATGTGTCACTCAGTACACAGAGATACTAATACAAACTCAGTTTCCATGTTTTGAGCTACTGATACTTTTTTACATAGTACTTATTTTTGTTCCTTTATACATTATTAGTATGTAGTAAAAGTTATTATATTTTACTTGAAATTTCACACTTGATAAATAATTTCAACTGTCTTACCAGGGCAAGTAACAGTAAGTAATTTATCTATTTGAAAGTAATATTTAAAAATTCAAATCAGTATATTTATAAATATGTATTTAGTGTTTGATCTTCCTTGACATAGTTAATTAAATCTTAGTAGCATATTGGTGAATGAATCCAGTGTACACTTGTACCACTGATCAATGAACTGTATCCTAAACAATCTATTAGCTCAGAACAAAAAGATGAAGTAAAAAAGACAGCGATTCATCTATGAATCTGTTGGAGAGGTGATAAATGGGAAATTCATTCTGTTTTAGACACATACATGTTGTGTTTCTTTCCATGGTCTGACTGACATCTCACTGGCAAAAATGGATATATTATCCTGTAGGAGAGGGGAACAGGAAAATAAGCCATTGAAGTTGTCTATTTAAAACCAGTTAACAAATGACTTCTTAAATGAGCTTAAAAACTAACATTGAGCTTTAACAAATTCAAAATGAATCTGTAGAAGATCTGAAAACATCTGTCTTAAAGAGTCATCATGACCAGAGCAACACTTATATAGGAAAACATTTAATTAGAGCTGGCTTACAATTGCATCATCCTGCCAGCAGGAACCATGGCAGTGTGCAGGCAGATATGGTGAAGAAGGAGCTGAGAGTTCTAAATCAGGATCAGTAGGAAGTGAGAAGTGAATTGGTTTTAGCTTCTGAGACCTCAAAGCCTACCCCACAAAGCCACACCTGATCCAACAAAGACACATCTGATCCAACAAGGCTACACCTACTCTAAAATGCCACACCTACTCAACAAGGCCATACCTAATAGTGCTACTTCACTTTCAAAGCTTGACACAATGGCCTGTCTGGGTCTCTACACAAGAGGATTCCTGTGACACCTCACCAGCTTTCTTCTTCAATCCTTATTAAGGTAAAGGGTGGATTGTCTTTGAGACCCCAAGAGGTGAGAGATCCCAGAGCCATGGACACCTGCCAAGGAAATGCGCTAACAGGGAGTAGAACCAGCCCAAGAGAAAGAAGTCTTGTAGTAAATAAGTTAATGAAGATGCAGAGTTTGAAGAACCAGCCCCAGTGAAATGTTGTCCTTTTTAAGAATTGCCTTGGCCATGGTGTCTCTTTACAGCAATGACATACTAAGACACATATGAAGCTGAAAATTGTTTTTTTCCATATCTGTGAATAATTGCATTGGAATTTTGATGAGGATTGCATTGAATCTGTCGATAGATTGCTTTTATTAGGATGAGCATTTTTACTATGCTAATCCTGTCCATCCATTAGCATGGGAAATCTATCTTGTGATATCTTCTTCATGCTCTCTTTTACAACAGTAATAGGTCATTTTATGTGGGAAGTATATGGTCTGCTTTTAGATTTTATAGGGAATTACAGTTAACAGATTAGATGGATCACAGAGAGACTTCGAATTTGGGACTTTTAAACATTGCTCAGACTGTGATAGACTGTGGAGACTTCTGGAGTTGGAATAATGCATTTTAGCTTTTAGTATAGCTATAAGCCTATGGAGTCACCAAGTAGAATGTGATGATTTTATAAGGTATGGCCCATAGTCTCCATGTATTTGAATGTTTGGTCCACATGGAGTGGCACTATTGGGAGGAATGGCCTTGTTGGAGTAGGTATGGTCTTGTTGAAGAGAATGTGTCACTGTGGGAGTGGGTTTTGAAGTTCCTATGCTCTAGCTGAGCCCAAAATGGCATGCAGACTTCTGCTGCTTTCAGAACAAGATACAGAACTCTCAACATTTTCTCCAGCACCATCTCTGCCTGGATGTTGCACACTTCCTCCAATGATGATACTAAACTAAGCGTCTGAAACTGTAAGCCAGCCCCAATGAAATGTTTTTCTTTGTAAGATTGCTGTGGTTTTTTTTATAAAGTAATTCCAATGAAATATTATTGTCACTAATATTCAAGATGTTTGTCGTTTTCCATAAATATCCAAGTAAAAACTATACAATACTAAAGCAAAAAGGTTTTCCAATCATTCAGTAATTATGCAAAGAAGTTAAGAGACAAAGAGCATAAAAATTTAATAGACTTATGTACATATTAAGACACATAAAATAACCAAATAAATCTAAAAGAAATGTTAGATGATTGATTTCATGTTAATAGTTTCATTTTTATTTGTAATAAGCTTAAAATATAGATTATGTTTTTTGAAAATGTCATGAAGTGAGGTGTACTAAGCCGTTACTGGATGATTATCTGATTTCCAGAATAACATATAACTTCAATGCATTTCCATCATTCACACTAACCTTTGTTCCCAACATCTCTTGTTAACAAGGTTATAACTGGCAAAGACAACTGTTAAAACTAACAAACATTTTTGTGTTCTTTATTTTTCATGATTTTGTGTTAACTGCAAGACAATATGTGAGAACTTATCAATTTTGGAAAGAATTTCTTTGTGTAGTTAAAGAGCAAGAAAGCCAAAAAAGAGTGGTGGATCGCAAAGGTCTTGAGAATCAATCATGCCATTCAAGAAAATGATAAGAAAGAAGCTATTTGTGTTTATGAATGAATCTGTTAAACTGCTTGAAGATCAATGCTTCAAGTTTTCCATTCAAGAGCAACAATAATGATTTCACATCATGGCATTGCCCATTGTGACAAATACTTTAAGATGTATGGAACATCTACAATGTTGAACAGGAAAGATGATGAAAAATATCATCTGAAAAAAGGAAAGATTTGTGAAAGATACAAAGCATACACAAACTTAAATCATTCTTCTACTTTTAGTCTATTTCCAAATTTCTTTTATTTTTTGGCATTACTATAGGTAATTCATTTAACTGGGTGCTGTAAATTCTCACATCTCTCGTTGCTGATATGAGAGATGTGATCCACACATGATGAATAACCTGTGTTTAAAGCTTGCTGTATTTCCCAGATGATTTAATAATATAGTTCTTGCAAACTGCTGATGGCAGTAGTCATATCACACATTTTAGATGTGGATCTTTTTTTGAAATTTTTATGTTACACAAATGTCACCTAACAGAGACACTAGGAATATCAAAATTAAAAGAAATCCCATAACAATGTTGGCCAATACTATTGCATAGAGTATTGTATACTTTGTGTGCCACAAACTTTTATCCTAAAAGCTATAAATTGAATCATAATAACATACTTCCAAAATTACAACTCAGCTTCAACACTTTGACCTTGGAAGAGAAACATACCACTATGGAGAAAGGCTTATGGTTTTAAAATTACTAGTAGTATTGTTTTTGTTGTTGTCATTTATTATTTCATGCATTTAATAGTTCTGTTTACATGTATGCCTATGAAGCACATGCGTGATTGGTGCCTGCATTTCTGGAAAAGGATTAGAATCACCTGAAACTAGAGTTAGAGATAGTTGTGGGTTGCTATGTTGGTGGTGCACCAGGGTTCTCTGCAAGAACAAATGCTCTCAACCATTGGACTCCTGCTCTATTCCACTCAGGGAATGTATTGAGGTGGATGAGTGAAAACTGTAAGATCCAGAATAACAGGAAATCTACTGTGAAACAGTCTCACTTCAAAATGGCTGCTTAACAAGATATGAATGGTATCAATATAATACACATGATAACTTAGAAGGGAGAGAATCTCATAGGATCACATCCCTGCATAGAGACCTTTGGGGACCTGACAACTGCTAAGAGAGGGCGAAGTAGCTTCTCTGGAGAGGAGCCTTTTAATAAATTGTAAAATACTAAGTGATCAATGCAGAAAACATATGCATAAAAGCAATGAAAATTGATGAAGCAGATCATGATAATATATGTGTGAATATATACATCTAACAGTGATAATTTGGGAGGAGGCTCTTAGTTTGAAACAGGAATATATGAGGATTCTGACAGAAAGGGTTTGAGAAGGGCCAGTTTGAAGAAAAGGAAAGTGATTTAATTACACATAATTATATTTTAATTAAACATACTTTAAAGTTTCCAAAACTTTAACAATGTTATTATAGTTTATATCTTTATAGATATAACTAAAGCATGTTAAAGTAATACGCATCGTAATTATTAGCAGGTGCAAAATAAAAATTTCCTACAGATTCTGGTATATAACCGAGGATGGTTGGTGAATGGTTCAGTAGTTAAGAGCCCTTTTTGGTCTTGCAGATAGAAGAGCAGAGTTTAGTTCTCAGCACTCAGATAAGGCAAAGCTAAGCAACAGCTAAAGCTCCATCTGATAAGTCTAGCTACAGTGAATATGACACCTTTGTTTTGGTTTCTCTCTGCTCACATGTGGCATATACTCACACAAATATAAACATGATAAAAGATTCTCACTTGAAGGCTGACTTAAAGTCTGTAGTAGAGATTTACCTAGGAGTCACAAGAGTCTAATTTATATCCATAACACAACTGAAACAAGTAAAACATTAAATAAATAAATAATAAATAAATAAATAAATAAATTTTACTATTCTTACTTTCTGACATTTCATAATATAAGAATATTGTACAGCAGCAAACATAAATAACTACATAGAAGTGTTTATATGTCTCTTATTAAGTAAACATCAATTACAATATTGAACCAATACTGCATTTCTAGAATATTCAGGGTCATCTCATGCTGGGAGCCACCCGGCTTGGTGGGAGGAGAAGGTGATCTTCTTTCTTCTTCTCCAGGCGGTTCCTCTTGAGGCATCCCAAGGAGATGGGAATTGGAAGAGCATTGGCAGGGTAAGACCGGTCTAACGAGATTCAGGGTAAGACTTTGGTCTTATGAGATATTTAAGGTTGCTGTATAATAAGGTTTACTTCTCTACTGTACTAAAGTTTACTTACTAGGATACTGTAGCTGACTTGCTATCTGTTTGATCCTCTGAGACTAGAAACTGCAGTTTCTGGATACATTTAGCAGCTATGCCCAGGGACAGCAGAGGATTAGGCAAATGGCCTTTGTACTCTCTCTGCAGGCGCTGCCAGGCTCTAACTTAGGTCTGTTGGTTTGAGGTCACAGGAAGAAAAGACACTTAAAGAGTTATTATAGTTTATTATTAAGTGTAAAAAGTTTCCTATGAAAGCTATCTAAGAGACAAAGTGGAAAGGTCCTAAGTGGGGAAAGGGAAAAAAATTCTAACAAAGGAAAAAATTCTAAGTGGAGAGATTCTAAGCAGGGAAGAAAAGAAAAAGAGAGAAGAGAAGAGAGAGGAAAGAGAGAGAGAGAAGAGAGAGGAGAGAGAAGAGAGAGAGAGAGGAGAGCAAAAGAGAGAAGAGAGCTAAGAGAGAGCTGCTAACGAACGTCCCTTTGTCTTATATATCATTCAGAGTACAAGATCACATGTTACAAAGTTCATCACAAGTTCACACCAAAATTCAAATCATAAATTGAAATAGAAGTTTACAACAGAAAAGATTTACATGCATATCCATTAGGAGTAATTATCTGACTAAACATCCATCACCTGTCTAGCTCCACAGGTTCACCAAAGGTTTAAAACTATAACTAAGAAATTAGTGAAGTTTTGTATAGATAAACCACAATATTTTCTCTTCTGTCCTAGCATCTATAATAAATTGTGAGTTCTCTTTTAGTGACCTTTGGTTAATTGTTTTACAACCACATTGGAATGTGCTCTGAGCTGGAAAAAGTCTGGTTACTATCTAAGGGCTGTTAACTGATGACACTTGGGAGACTGGCAGAGTTCTCACAGCAGTCTTGCCTATCAGAAAAGTACTTAATATCAGTCCCACTATAAAAGAGCTTAATAATCATTGATATAATTTTAGGAATTCTTATAGGATCATCATTAAGACTTAAGAAGTCATCTATTGTCTACATAGCATCACTACAAGACAGTACATCTTCGTGGGTTTGCAGAGATCTGCTCCAAAGGGGTGTGCTATTACTTAGTGATTGTTACATATGTTTAATAATAGGAAAAGCATATTAATAGAAGGGATTTTTCCTAAAATACGTCTGCCACAGCCTTGCTGAATGAAGAACACTTGTCACAGATTATATAATAATCCAAGGCAAGCATTTCAGGATGATCACCTGCTAATTATTATCTTGTCCAATTATGACTCCTAACAATCTCAGAATAGTTGTCTAATAAGATTTCAGGCACTTCTCAACAACAGCAAAACGATTTCTCAAATATTTTTAACATGAATATTACTGTATATTTCAAAAAGGGAAGAGTTAGAGAAGACATGGATGTTTCTATAAAGTTAACTGGGAATTTCAAACCTGTCTAATTAAAACTCAAATATCACTAGTAGATAGATTTTAGGACTGAAAGAGTTATAGATGCATACTTGACCTGAAGGAAAATAAAAATGAGAGAGTCATGATGGAGTCAGACTATCAATGTGAAACTATAGGATTCATGAAAGACAAATCACCAGGCAGCAAATGAGGATTAGTTCATTAATTGTTTAATTATTTATATGTAAATATATAAAAACATATATTCTATTAAAATTTCAAATCAAGGGACACAGAACACAGAAAATCTAAAATTAGAGAATAATCATCACTCCGAGTTTATTTATTTGTCTGGGACAAGAATCATTCAGAAAAAGTACAGGTCTTCTCAAGGCTATATATCTCATTATACTGAAAGTCTCTCCAGATGATAAGATCTCTTAGATCAGAGATGCCGGGATAAATGACAGAGGATGGACTTCAAAGGGAAATGCCGGCATGCTCAGTGCACCTGGCATATGTTTATCTATTGAAGGAACAAATGAATTCTGCAGGGAAAACAATTATAGTAACTATAGTGGAGTTTTGTGTACCACAGACTTATTCCACTTATGAAAACACCTATTTTATAAATGTTCTTTGATTTTGAGATTACAGAATCAGATGTGCAAAGATATCAAACCTCATGACAGAGAGAGACAAGTCTTACAATTTGGGGTACACTAAACAGAACAATATTTTATACTAAACAGAATATATTTATATATTTAATACTAAGCAGAACAATATTTTAGTTTGGAAATGCAATGGAAAATATGAAAACAGAGACGTTCTTACATTCTTATTTATACTGCTTTCCCTTGTTTGTTCCTAGAATAATTTTTTCATAATTAGTCTTTTTGTTCCTATTGATTTACGTATGTGAAGTCTAAGTGTATATATTTATGCTTCTTTCCTAGTCATGTCATGAATACATTGGCTATCATTTTCTTCTTTACACCACTGAACAATTGGAATGCTTGTATCCTAAAACTTGAGTGGTTAAATACGAGCACCCTGAGTTCAAAGTCAGCAGGCACTAGAGAAGAACTGGAGCTATATATAGTGGAGAAGAGATTCTTGGTCCCATGAAGCTGAACATCGTGGGGTGGTATTTGAGGTGGGGAGGTGAGGTTCTGGGAGGGTGGGTGTGGGTAGGTACACCATCATAGAGGCAGGAGGAGGGGGAGGATAGGAGTTCCTGAAGGGAGGGGGAAAGGGGTAAGGGGAAAACACCTGAAATGTAAATAAAAGTTCAATTAAAAAAAAAAAAGAAGAAAGATGATAATCCTAATTCTTAGGTCAGTTTTATCCATAATTGCTTCTATTTCATGATTATGATTTTCTGTTTCACCTGTTATATTACTTAAGATTTTGGTTATATAATGTATGTGGTGTGTGTGTGAGTGTGTGTGTGCGTGCACGCGTGTGCGCATGTGTGTGTGTGTGTGTGTGGTGTATACCTACATGTATATATTCTCTAGTTTTTCATTTACTGAGTTATCGGTTTTTAAAATGCCCACATTTTAATCATGATTTGTTATGGGTTTCTATTCCTATCCTGTAAAATAAGATGTTTAACTTCCTACAAGTTTTAAAGTCTTTGTTATAACTCTTTATATTTTCAAGATAATAAGAACTGTGGCCTTCCATGGCTTCTGATATTTTTTCTCCCTGTAAATTTCCAAATATTCAATGTTCTTTATTTCTCCATGCCCAACTGCTAAACTATCACAAAGTTTTCATGACTCCTGGACCAGTAGCATTTAAACTTTACTGTTCTCAATTATAATTGCTGCTTCTACAATAGATCAAACATACTGAATAATCTCCACCCTGAAGAGACACACAGACAATTGATTCAAGACAAATTTAGGCTTATATGTGCCTTCAACTATGCCTTCCATAAGTCAATTATTTGCCATAGAAAACAACTTTGAAAATGTAGTATTAATGGGACAATGAGATGATTCAGTATGTATAGCTGTTTCCAATCAAGCATGATAACCATTGTTTGATCTTCATTGACAATGGTGGGAAGAGAGCATTAATTCCTGAAAGCTGCCTTCTGACCTCCATGTCCATACTGTGGCATATGCATAAGCACACGAAAACATATACTCACTGATATTAATAAAATAAAGTATATTTGATTTTGAATACACTCTCTATTGAAATTACTGAAATTTTAATGAGTCTTTCCTTTCCATAAAAGTAAAACATATTAGTTTGAAAATAGTATTCATTTGATCAATTCAGTTAGTTAAGTCCAAATACTCAATCTTTTCCAATTATTTTAGACTGAAAATAATACAGTTGATCATTACCTTCTTCGTTTGAGTTCATCAATACACATTTTACTGTTGTGATAAATTTGTTTTACATATTCACACTGACTCTCTTTCCATTCCTTCTATATATTAAATATTAGTGCATCTCATGGAGTCTTGATCTCAGCAGCACAAATACTATTTCTCATCTATCCATAACTTTAAGTATCAGTTACATTATGCAGTCTCCAACCATTCTTATTAGAATTAAAATTCTCGTAGAACTTGTACTTTTTCTTAGCTCTAAGTATCTTTCTCTTCTAATCTGCACATAATTGTTGAATAATTGCATCGATAAATGAATTTGTAAGTAAAATACTCAAAAATGTTTGTGTCTACTTGATGTTAATATTCTGTTCTAATTCAAAATTTTATAAACACTATGAACAACAACTTGTTACTCACTATTGAATGCAGACATTAGAAAACATATATCAACATACTATCTTTCACTGTATGATTCTTGATATGAAAATGTGTACATATTTTACACATTTTCAATTTTTGACAATTTGAAACACATTATAATGACTCATGAAGGCTCTGGGAGAGAACTAAGATTAGGACAAGACAATGGCACTACTATAGGAAAATTAATTGAACACAGCTATATTTTCATTTTCTTCATTTTGTTCTAGTATTTTCTGAGAATAAGTGAAAACCAATGACTATTTGAATCAGAAGAATAGAATACAGAACAGGAGATTCAAAATAAAAATTTTCACAATGATCTATGTGTTTTGGAAATACAAGAAAATAATAGGAAGTATTTTTTTCTTCCATATTAGAAAAACAGCTAACAGTATTGTGGCAACAGCCTAAACAACATACCTCTAACCACACAGTGTGTGCATTGCTGAGTAGAAAGAGAAACCTGTTTGTATCATGGCCTTCATTTTCAGCTAAATTCTCACCGATGATGCAAGTTATTCAAATAGATTTTTATATATATAGCTCATAATTTGTTTAGGCACACAACTCTCTATCATCTACCCATTCATTGACCTGGGTCCTGTGATTCTCTTTGCCTCTAAGGCCTCCATGACTGCATCTTGTAGTTCAGCTGAACTCTAAGGCTTGGCATAAGTGCTTTGAGAAGGTCACTTGCAGTCTTAGTTCCACGAAATGCACTCTCAGAGCCATATTTTCTTCTTGATCAAATTTTTAATTTGCCCTTCTGACCTATTTAAAACTCCTTGAATTGTACTATGACCTCTTTAGAATGTAGATATTCTATATCATACAGAGAAGAGAAAGAAACATAGAAATACAGAGACAAAGACAGAGTGACAGACACACACAGAGAAAGAAAGACAGAGAGACAGAGAGAAATAGAGGATATGGAATGTATAATCTGAGAATCAATATTAATGATTAAGATTGAAATAATAGAACCTATGTTTGCCTTTATAAACTATCAAGAAAATAAGTGTTATGTGACAAATTGTTAGAAACAAAACAACCATAACTTGTAAATTCATTATTCTTCAACTAATTCTGATATTATATGTGGAATGACATAAACGTGTTCATCTCTGTTTTTGAATGCATGTTCATGACATGTCAAAGGCAAATGGATATATTCTCTTTCCATATTAAAAGCTAAGAAAGTTAATTTCTAAAAGCAGACAGTGTAATTCTTGTCTCAAAAGGGTAGAACATTTGTAGGTAGCAGTCTAGAATGAATTTGAATAACATATATCAAAATACAATCACATAAAACTACTCAGCTCTAATATTCCACTGTCACTATAGTTTATGAAAATCTTTAAATATTTTGTCTGGAGAGATGTAGCGGAAAATATTATTTAAATCGCCAATTTTGTTGGGGCAAATCTCCTACCCGAAGGAGACCAGTAAAGGAAACACAACTCAATAATTATGGTATAAATAGCACGCCTGGATTGGGCAGATTTACCACTACACTACTCTAATCCCCAGCTATGGGATCCCTTATAACTTGCTCTGTCTTTGGCTTTCTTCTACCGCAGGCTTCCTTCTGCTTCAACTTCCTCCAGCTTCTACCTTTGCTTCTCTTTCTGCTTCTCCTGTCAACTCCCTTCTCTACTGCCTCTACTTCTGCTCTACCTTTTATATCGAATTCCTCTTACTCTCTCCTCCCCTAAGCCTTTTTCTCCACCTCCCCTTCTACTGCCCAATCTCTGGCTCTAGCCTTTATTTTACAGGTTTTAATTGGACAGAAGGTTTACAAGACGTCACCTGTGAACAGATTCAATCATCCTCTGCAGCCCCTCTCAGAAGGGTGGAACTAGGATCAAAATACAAGGCTGAGGCTATCCACAACAGAGAGAAGAGTTTACTATTTCCAAAATAAAAAAATAGCAAATGTTTAAGTAGAAAAGAATGCTAATTGACTTGCCTTGGTTTTATAATTAACCTTTGCATGTATGTATTTGAGTATAAAAGTATAGTTAAAGATATTCACAGGTGTGGAATAATAATGTTTTATTTTGAAAAGTAAAGCAAATAAAAGCAAAGAGAATTCATGTTTCTTAGAGAGTTTTCAAAAGTTTTTTTTTCACAATTCAGACTTGGATCAGTGCACTGAGTAAAGAAGGTGGCCCTCACTAATCTGAATAGACTTCACCCAGTTCATTGACTATCTGAGTAAAGCAAAAAAATAAAGACAGAAAATTCCCTTGTGAGCTAATCCATCTTCTCTTGCCCTCCAGCATCCCAGAGCACAGTTCTGAGAATTTAGACTACAACATGGAGTGTTACATCAGCTTCTCTACCATTTCTCAAGACTTCAGTTTCAGTTACAACTATCAGATCTCTCACTTCTCAGTCCACTGGACTCAGCAAATTGCTAATCACTGATTTTTCTGGTTCTTTAGTTCACAGACAGACAGTATATCATGGAGTTCCTCAACTACTGTAATTATATGACCCAGTTCCTGAAATAGGCCTTTGGTTTTCTCTCTCTCTCTCCTTCTCTGTCTCTGTCTCTGTTTCTCTCTCTCTATCTATATCTATCTATTTTGTTTAATTTTCAAATCAGATTTAGATTTTCTTGAATTGTTTTGCTATTAATTGTTCTCAATTTAATTAGACTCAAAATTTGTGATTGTTTTTCTATATAAAGTAAACAAGTACCAATGAGTCACAGTGAAAAACATTTAGAAATAAATACAACATATAAGCCTTGGAATTTTCTATTCATAATCTGAAAGAATCAAATAACTAAGCAACTCTAAATTTGATACTCTAAAGTATTTTTATAAACTCAGGAATAAAATGACTTTTTATTTTAAACTCAGGAATAAAATGACTTACACAAATTATCTCCATTCCTGCACAATGTGCTCTAAAAGAAAGATAAGCTCAGTGATTTGAGAACCCAGGACCAGAGTTGTATTCATCATTAACAGCTTCTAACTGATGGAGAGACCTTGGGATGATGACTGTTAGAAATGAAGCAGAAAACTTAGGTATGGTATGGGTCAAGTTGGACTCCCTGACCCATAGGATATAGAATGTTGAAATGGTAAAGAACAAAGTCCTAAATTAAGATGGAGAAATGTAGAAAGACCTTTATGAAGCTATGGTTATTGAGTTCTTCCTTAGATGCTGAGTTGTGTTTCAAAGTACAAAATTCTCCACAATCCCATTAGAAATTGTCTCACCAGCAGCAATGGATGTGAACTCCTCTTCTCCCCAGAAATGAGCTCCTTACCCTTCTAGACAGAGTTAGCAAAGGCAGCCTTTGCACTATAGTGGCTTAGATATTACAATACAGTACAAAATGATGAATTCATTTCTAGGTAAACTATAATGACTGTCCCCATATGACAGGTTTTATCCTCCTTAGAATAAACATCAGTACCTATTGAATTCTAACCTTATAACAAGATTTGTGGGAAAAACTGGGGGGGGGGCACAGCAGCGGCCCCTGAGCCCACACAGCAGCGCCAGGAACCTGCGAGGTGGAGGCTGCCTGGAGGCCTCCAGGCAGCCTGTCTCTCCTACCAGAGGAAGGTCCCAGGTTCCATTGGCTGGAGGCTTTGGTGGCTGCAGGCCTGGCTGGCCCCAATGACACGTGGAATCCTTGGTTCCAAAAGGGTTTATTGGCATGGAGGATGGTGGATGGATCTGGATGTACCCCCCCAAACTCAGGGCAAGCCTGAGTTAAATAGGGAGGGAGAAGTAAGAAGGGTCTGGGGAGGAATGCTTAATTGGCTCCGCCCTCTGACCTTCATTAGTATGTAAATCTCTAGGGCCTGAGGCCTGTAGTTACACCCTCTACCTGTGCACTTTGGGAGGGGCTGTAATGGCCTACGTGACTGAACAATGTAGGTCTATGGAGACTAGACTGCTTGTTAGGACCCTGAGTTCTGGGGATGTGGCCGAACTCCTGCCGTTTCTCCCTTGGAGTCTCGGGGTTCTAGGCCCATGCCCAGCCAAGAACCAGGATACCCTTACGCAGTCCCACATCTCCTCCCTTTACTTTTTTAAAAAAGGGGGGGTCATTGTGTAAAAAAAGCACTACTTAGGCCAGAGGAGTTAGCACAATTAAGTCACAGGGTAAGGGGAGTTGAGGGTGGGGGTTGGGAAGGAAGGGGAGTTGAGGGTGGGGGTTGGGAAGGCAAAGGATCACTGAATCAATTGAATACAGGTGATACAGTTTGAGGGTAATAACATCTGACTAATCTAGATAGACATTAAGTTTTCCTCAGTAACACGTAACTTTAGCTATTTGACTTTGGCAAAAGAGTTCATCTGTAGCTGGAAGGTCTGGATCTGTCTTCTGTAGGATTTAGCTTTGGAGTCTTTAGTTAAGCAGTGTGGCTGGGAGAAGACAGCTTGGCCTCCTAGGCAGGTTCCAGGAGGTGGCTTTGTGTCTGGATCTCAGCATGTCTCTGGAGTCTGCAGTCTGACGAGATGGCTGGGGAGAAGGCAGCTTAGCATCTCAGGCAGGTTCCAGAAGATGGCGTCTCCACTGGACTTGTGGGAGCACCTATAGGATAATCAAAACAGGAAGCAGCACTCCAGCATGGGGATTTCTGCAAAGGCTGAGTATTAAGCATTAAGTCTCTTGGGAACAAGCACATCACGATCTGTCATTAAGATCCTGAAAAGGCAAAGGTGTTTGAGGAAATTTGTCTTAGAAGGCACTTGTGAGTAAGAAAAAGCGAAAAAATTTTGGGTTGAAAAGCACAAACACTCTTGTTTTAGGTCTTCCTATTGAATTCTAATCTTATAACAAGATTAACTCCCAGTATATCCCTTAATTTAAGAGCAGAACCTAGGAAATATGTGGGAAAATAGGTAGCAATATCAATAATAGAAGGGATGGAGACACAGCTCCACACTGCCACTAGCAACAGCCTGTGGAATCCCAGTATCTTGGAAGGACCTATTTTCTACCAGAACCAAGATTCATTATTTCACTGCAGAGGGGAAAGAACAAATCTTGAGGGAGGGGGATCCAGCGTCAAGTTACAATACAGGAATGTTTTTAATCAAAATAGATATTTTTCATGCAATATATTTTGATTATAGTTACCCCTTCACCTCTTTCCAGAGCCTCCCCATTTTTCCATCCATCCAAATCTACACCCTTTCTTTCCCTCTCTCATTAGAATAAAAACGGCCAACTAAAATATTAGTATGACAGCCAAAAAGCATGAGAAACAAAGAGACTCAAGACGTACATATCTACATACACAGAAAACCCATAAAAGCAAAAATTAGAAAATATATCTGCAAAGATCATTAAGGTTAAAAGATGGCCTGGCATGAGGGTTAAAAGAATGATGATTTCAGGAGAGAAAAGAAGATGCGCTAAAATATGGAAATGAGCTTCTTGATGGAGATTTGAATCTCATTATCTTCTTTTTTCCTAAACAATGGCTGTATACAGTTATCTACTATATGAGAGATGACTGGATCAGGTTATTTTCATACAAATATGCATTGTATGCTGAGCATACCCCCCCACTCCATTTCTATCACCAATGCAATCACCTTTGTGGGCCTTTTAATCAGAGATACTCCATCAATTATTCAGCTTGTAGAATTAGAGAAAGTTCTAAGAGTTTGTTTGGCTAACTAAAACACAGATCAAAGATTGTTCACTATGAGCAGGTTGAAACTGTCCAGAGTTATTTGTGAAAGAAAAGATTCAAAGACTGAAAGAGATTAAAATATTAAAGAATGATGGTCATTTAAAAACTCAGAATTGACTCAGTGCTTAAAAGTACTTGTGCTTGCAAAGGACTGGATTTAGCTCCCAACACTTATACAATGAGTCATAACTATCCATAACTATTGTTCCAAGAAACCTAATAGTCTCCTCCCAAGTCCACAGAGGACCAGGCAATACACTCTGCACATATTTATATACATGCAGTCCAAACATATATGTACAAAAATATGTAAAACCTGCTTACGCACTCTATGATGGTCCATAAAATACACCTGTCACCAATACTTTACAGTAAAATTCAAGAGGCAAACACAAACATTTTTAAGTGTTCGTTTTTACCTATACACCAGATCTAACAGTGAAAACTGTGGTCATTAAATTGGAAAACTTAAATACAATGGAAGAATTGGATCCCAGAGTAGCAGCATCCAAATTTAAATTACCCAAGGGCAAAGTGAGAGTAATTCCTGATAATGGGCAACAGGATCAAAGGACCAATATACATCTTCTGACCTACACAAACGCATGCCATTAACAAGTAGGTCATTGTGTTCTTAGAAGTAAAGTCAATGAGAGGCCTACTAAATCCTTACCTGATCTATCAACGAGAAGGTCTGGTACAAATGGACAGAATTCTAATGCTAATGGTAAATTCAGACATTTGGTCAACTTCACAATTTTAGCCAGTTTGCATACCCAATGATCCCAATGAATGAAATGGAGAATAGCCACAAGGAACTAGGGACATTGCTGAAAATGTATGCTGTTTATCCTTGTATTAGATTCCTCAAAAAAGACCTGTGACCTTTAGCAAGTCAACTGTGCATTGGGATGAGGAAAAAGTAAGAAATTCCTGGACACTGGTAATAAATTAGCATTGATTCCAAGAGATTTAAAATATTTCTATAGGCCTTGCTCGAGAGAAAGTGCTTATGTTGAAGACAAGATCAATGGAATGTTATCACAATTCCACTCATGGTGGGTTAAGATTTCCCTAACCTTATCCTGTGGATATGTCCCCAGTTCCAGAATGAATCATTGAAAAGAGATGGATTTAGCAGTTGACAGAGTCTTCCTATTGATTCCATGACCTGTAGAGTGAGTGCTTTTCTGACAGAAGAGGCAATATGGAAGCAATTAGACTGCCTCAATCTCAGAAAATAATAAATCAAAAGCAATACAAAAGTCCTGAAGGGATTGTGGAGAGTTGTGTCATCAGAAATGACTTGGAAGATATAACTGTGGCAATTCCCAGAACAGCCTTTTTTCAACATCATTTGCCCTATGCAGAAACAGATGCATATTAGAGAATCAAAGTATATGAGGAACTGAGTGGCGATTCACCTGCAGCTGTTCCACCAGATGTGTTTCACTTGGTTGAACAAACTAGTATGTCCCTTGATATCTGCTAGGCTGCTATGATCTGGACAAATCCCCTTTACTCAGTAAGTTTCTGGATAACCATATATTTCCTTCAGCTGGCCAGTCTATAAATATATCTCATTATCCCTTTTCATAGGTATATCAACTTGCTAATTTTGTGTCATAATTTAGTTCACAATGACTGGCTCACTACGTGAATAGCATTTTTGTGAACTGGACCTGGCAAGCAAGACATAACAACTACTCTAGATATCCAGAATGATACTCTATCTAATAAGATACCAACCTAAAACTCAGGGTCTTCTGCTTTACATGTGACATTGTACTAGCCATAGAGCTTTGTCTTGTTCCAGACTCCCTCAAGTCTCTGCAAGTGATCCAGTGAAACTTAAATGAGTAACTGCCTCCAAGGCACAAACAGATTCAGTGACCAAATAGTTGGTTCTTGATTACACGGGAGTCCTGGAGCATGGACTTCTTTTTATGCTAGAGGTGATGTATATTGTGTGTCTCTGCCACTTTGGTATTAGAAGAACTCACCAAAGGCATATAAAAATGAAATGGATAAGATGTTCTGTTTAGTTCACATCAGTCAGCTATTTTATGCCTCTCTATTATTGCCCAATAGAATAGAGGACAAAATGTCCATGGCAGCCATGACCGAGGGTTCACATATACTTAGCAACATGGATCTCAAGTCCTGAGAGTGAACTTGGCTACACTTCTGATTGCCCTGTCTTTCAGCAGTAGAGACCACACTGATCCCTCAATGTGTCACAGTCCCTGGAGTGATTATCCAGCTTGCTTGTGGGCAGATTGATTACACTGGACCCCTTCCATCATAGAGGGGTAGCATTTTGTCTTTACCAGAGTAGATAACTGTGATATGTATAGATTTGCTCTCTCTACACACAATGCTCCTGTCCAAAGTAAAATATCTGTGGACTTACAAAGTCCTTTGCTCAACATTGAAGTCATTCCAATAGCATTGATTCTGAAAAGTAAATCATATCAACAGCTAAGGTAAGGGAGCAGGACCTTGTTCAGGGGATTCACTTTACTAAGCATTGGGCATAACATCCTGAATCAGTTAGTATTTTGAACAGTAGAGTATCCTCTTGAAGGTAAATTACTGTGCAATGTAAATTACTGTGCAATGTACAAAGAAATCTCTTTCAAGACGTGGATAATGTGCTCCAAAGGGTAGTATACAGCTATACAGCAGACTGCAACACATGCTCCTGTTCCTTTGACAGTCAGGGTCCCCACCTTCTGTAATCAACAGATTATGTATGAGAGTGTCATCTTTCATCACGTGTCTTATTGATCCACCAGTAGTCTTGCTTCCTTCTTTAAAGTGCATTGCTCTGTCAACCTGAAGTTCTTTGCTCCAAGTGAATAAATATTGCTCCATAAAAAACTTAACAATAACGTCATTAGATGAGTTTAGAATTTTCTAGTCCTTTTGACACTCATGCTCTTGAGTCAGAAGCACTGAAAAGGAAAGTGTTAGCTGGCATAACTGATCTGAAGATGAAAAGCAATTGGACAACTATTTCACAGCCATTAACAAGTGGACATAGGCTTAGAATTAAAGATCTCTTTGGCTCTTATCTTAGCTTTAGATTCCATAGAATGCAACAGCCCAATTAAGGAATAGAATGCATGACCTAGACCATTCAGTTAGATTTCTTCAGCAAATCAAAAGAACTCAATAGGTGGGAATGAAAGGAAGATGGTGGTTATGAAAGGAGATAGGGCAGTAATTCTCAACCTGAAGATCATGTGATCCCTTAACAGTGGTCTCATATACATATCAGATATCATACATATGAAATATTTAAGTATGTTCATATCTGAAGCAAAAATTATAGTTATGAGCAGCAAAAATAATTTTACGGTTGGAGCCTGAGCAGTATGAGGAACTGTATTAAAGAGTCACAGCAGTAGGAAGCTTGAGAAACTGAGTTAGGGAAATGGAAATACACTTGAAATACATTGTATGAAGAGCAAAGAATAAATAAAAATATTGTCATGAAAGGAAAACTAGTGAGATACTTATTTTATGTACTCGTTGATGGAAAAGAACAGGGTGAATAGTAGACAAAGGAGGTTATAAAGAATAACTGTGACCACATGGCCAGTTAGAAATTATCATTTACTTAATATTTTCTCTTTAGATTATTATTAATGTATCTATGTTTACAAGAATCTTAAAATGTCTCTCTGAATCCATGAATCCTGTATCTATTAAACAAAATGTATATTTTTTAAATCAAAATAATTAGGATAGTATAGAGCATAGCAAGTATCTTCCTGGTCATCTTTCCTAAATAATACAACAATATGATGATTAGTATAGCATTTATATTGTGTTAAGTATAAGAATCTAGAAGAAATATTAGTATCAAGAGAATAAAAGGACACATATAGGCAGCATGTTATTAGTACATGATTTAGTATAATGTACACATCTATAGCTTTTTGTGTCTATAAGAACTCAGCAGCTAAAACCCATGAACAATACTGTATTGAACAAATATCTCAGCTTTATGTTCTCTTGTTAATACATCACAATGCTCTATTTCAGTACTTCATTGTTAACTTTGCATCCTAAAATTTAAGATTAGCTGTATCAGGAAAACAGTATTATCATTTAAGGTCTTAAGTTATTCTAAGAAATTATTAGTGTATATATCATATATAAATACATATATGCATATACCACTGAAATTGATTTTCTTGAAGACAAATTTAGTATTGATAATATAAGAAGCTGTTGTGGCTGGAGAGCTGATTAGTAGATAAGAATACCTGCTGTTCTACCAGAGGACCAGAGTTAGAGTCTCAGCACCTACATTAGGCTGCTCACAATGGCCTATAATGCCACCTCCATGGGATAGCATCCTCTTTCTTATGTCAGATAATCAAAGAGAGTAATGAGCACGCTCACTGGATATGTTCTCCAGAGGATGTCCCACAATTGAAGCCAGTTTTTATTTTATTTTTTAAGTTTTTCCTCCTTTATCAAAAGTAGGTTCCTTTCTCATACAATGTGTTTCAATTGTAGTTTTCCATCTTTCTACCCCTTCTTCCCATCCACTCTCTTTTTGTCTTTAAGAAAACATAAAATACCTGAAAATACATCTTGTCTATGAAAGAAACTCAATAGTATTTTCCCCAAATTTGCCAACAACACTAGAATGTTTTTATATTATCAGTAATGAGCTGTGAAGTTGAAAGAGACTATAAAGAGATAACAATAAAAATTTAATTTTGATGCCTGTTGCCAAAAATAAAAGAAAAAAGAAAAAAGTTTCTAAACAATTATGACACATAAAATAATAAAATAAAATAAGATAGAGTTTTTAATTTTTTTACTATTCCATTTTAATATTTAAGATTAGGTTTCGAAGTAATAAATTTCCAAATGGAATTTTGTACATTTCTCATTTGGGTTATTTTGCCTCCAATGGACTCCTTTATTATTGCTTTGCCCTCCTCTCCTCACTGAATGCTTTGGCATGTTCCAAACATTCCTCTTTCCACTTTATTGTTTCATAAACCAATCATTTCAAGTTGGCTCCTTCCTTCAGGTCTCAAGGGGTTCTTCCAGTTTATCACCTTTACTAATATATCTCACCTACCAGATATTTAACTGAGGCTGAATCTAGATTAGTGAGAACACACAGTACTTTTTCTTTGGCCTGGGTTATACAATAAATGTTTTCTATTCTATCATTTAATTCAATTTATAATTCATTTCTACACCTGACTAATCCCATGGTATATAAGCACCAGATTTTCATTATCTATAGTTTATATACATTAGTATTCAACATTCAGGTACTTCTCATTTCAGAAGAATAGTCTTTCCTAATTATGGATTAAGGTGGAGGGGTAGATTAATGGTGGAGGGGTAAATTACCATTATGCAATGACCATGCAGACATGACATTCTTTTAACAGGTTCTCTCTCTCTCTTCTCCTTTCTCCTCTCTTCTTTCTCTCTTTCTTATTTTCATGTTAGATATAAGTGATATAGATAGTTAGTAGATAATAGATAGATGATAGATAATGAAGATAGATAGTAGATATTCTTTCTACCAAAGTATAACTATAGCATAGGCTTTAAAATATTGTATATTTCTTACCTGCGTAAAGTCTCATACATTCTCTGCAAAGGTTAAACTCACTTTTTACAAGTATTCCTTGGAAAAGCTAATTTTTAGTAATCTAATGATATTAGTTATTTTGTCAAATCAATATCATAGGTGTTCAATGAAAACTATAGGAAAATTATTAGCTGGTATAATATGAGTTCTACATCATTCCTCATCATCTCTATTTGTCTAACTGAATAGTAAATTAAAATTTTATTCTAAAACACACTAAACATTCATATTCCTTGCATAATACACTAAAAAAACTTTAAAGCCATAAAACTAATTACATGTAATACTATGATATTATATTTTCTAATACATAATCTATAGTGTAAGTGTGAAGTATAACATGATAGAAGCATTATAAAACATGAAGCCCTATACAGGTCTCTCCACACCATCTCTCCACCTAATACTGTAAAACTTGAAATTCAACATTCAATTTAAGTCTTAAAAATCACACAAATTTCTGAACACAACTTTACTCCAATACCTATATACATTTATTATTGACAGAATAAGTTATTGGTGTCAGATAGAAACTTCTCATTTACTGCAGATAATACTATATGCATCCCTATTTCTAAATAGATTTTACTATAAAAACTAAAACTGTTAAGTCTGTAAGTCTTGAGAGTAATGCTTTACACTAATACATTCTCCCTTTTCAAATTTACTTTCAATGTATAGTTGTAGTCTTGAGGTACTTAAAGATAATATAAACCTATTGCTAAACAGATTTCTTGTGTCCATGTGTGTATTAAAAATAGTGGTCTTATCTGTTCTCTATACTCATAATTAAAGTATATGATCCTCCTCATAATATAGACCACAATTAACTGTTGCATGCCTGATAGTTATTGGTAGTTATTGGACAGAGAGAATTTTAAATAACTTCATTCCAAGATATTGCAGGCTACAGCATGCACTGCTCTCTGGATATATATGTCAAGGAGACATAGGGAGTTAGAATGAAAGCAGTACATCGTAACAGGCTGCAGAGTATGTCCAAAATTGAGCAGTCAAAGGCACATGCATGTCAGTGTATTTTATAGTCAGGGATCAAGACAAGCACATAATTAAAATGAAGATCAAGGGAGTAGCCATGGGAGTCTGGTGTCCTGACTGGGTGATGATTTACTAACTTAATTATTTCAGGTTCTTCCAAGGAAAACGAAGGTGTCTGTGCTCTAATAGATGTTGTTCTCACATATGCCACTGGGTATTAGCTGACATACACAAATAATTATATCTTATTCAGTTTGAAAATATGTCAAGACCCAGGATGGCAGGTTAGAGTCAATGCCTTTGATTCTCTTGGATAATTATGAATTTACATAAAATGCACTTCTTGTGTGTGCTCCAGGTCTGACAGTCAGATAGCCAAGCTTGCTACTCTGAGAAAACTGGGTTGCAGTAAGTATAAAAAAAGGGACGGCGTAACTGGTGAAGGGATTTTTAAGGGTGGAATGAGAGGAGAGAAGGGAGGAGGGGACTAGAGACTAAGGTTGGGATGTAACATGAACAAAAATAAATTATTGAGAAGAAAAAGAAATGTGCATGATATTTGAGATAGAAACACTTTAAGTTTTGTAGAATTCTATTTGTGTTCTATTATTAGAAACCAAGAACACCCAATCACACCCTAGATAAAATGATTAAATGCCCTACTTTTGGTCAGAGAAAAAAACAATGTCAAATAACTCTTAGCATATTTGTAGGAAGATCATCATGTTTCGAGTCTTTTGGGCTGCACTTACTTCAAGGTCACAGTATTTAGATACATGGGCAATTCCATCTTATTATGAAAATTAATGACAGTGGAAAAAATCAAAGGTTTCTTAGAGTAAAATTAATCTCTACCAAAACAAGAAATGTACAGTTTTCTATTATCTGATTTTACCAATTAATTCTCTACTTCAGTTTAGAGAAAGTCTGCTATGGCTTCATTCTCTCCATGCATCTGTATCCAGTTGTCATTGGACAGATATTGTGTGAAGTTGGAAACATTTTATTTGTGATATAAAAAAAAACGGTAGCAAAAAAACCAAATGATTGGATGTATGTTCGCTAAGACAAATTGCCATTTAACAGACCTCATGGCACTTCCACTCTACTCTTCTTTAAATTCTAGTTGAGTTTCCGTGTCCTTTCCTGTTGTCTTATTTGAAGAAGGGTTCTTAAAATGTCAATGCTTTAGAGTTAAGAAACCTCTTTCCTCTTATCTTTGTGTTCTTTGTTTTTGAAAAATACATTTTGTCATAATCTGTAGCTGTGTCACTTAATATACTTATCAGTCAGAACACTAATTGGTTTGTCATGTTAAATATTCCACTGACATTTTGAACTAAGAGAGGAACACAATCTCTGTATTAAGGTATTTGAGAAATACAAATGGGCAGACTGACTTGCTTGCCCTGTCTCATGATTCCAATTTGGTTTCTTATTCCTCTTATAAATCTGAGCCATCTTCAGCCTGAATTCCTCCTTGTAACCATAGGAACAGTATCCTTTGCAATTTCTACAGTATCGTTTGCAATTTCTTTAAGTAGAAGAATAGCTAGTGCCTGAAGACATCTATGAGGAAATATATGGACATAATTACAAACCTAATTATTATATATGATACCTAACATTGTATATTCGACGTTAATGCTCTGTGTGCCTGAATGAAAGATGGAATTCATGACCTTTCCTCCAAGGATGATGCTGATGGATGATATAGAAAGAAAGTTCATGAGATTTGGGGAGAAGAAAACTAATGAAGGCAGTAAAGTCTTTTAATTTTACTCATGATGGAGCTTGTGAATGAAAGCTTTTTAACAAATCCCATCTCCTGGTCTCTTAAATATATCTGCTGTTGAGTGAAATCTCACCAAATGATTTTTGCTTCTGTAACCTGGCATTAAATTTTAGAACCACTTCATAGTATCCTTTTGATGTGACATCAGTCACTTTGCAAGTAATATGGTAAGCTATTTGATCTATAAATATTTCCTCTGTTATTATGTAATTTGACCTTTAAAATTAAGTTTTAATAATTCATAATACTTTTCCTCATATGTGTACTTATGCTGTGGGTTAAAATGCTATGTTTTCTCCAAAAAAAAAAAAAAACTACAATTAAGTGATAATGAACATTGTAACCATAGAGAAATGTATATTTAATAAAATTATATAATGATAAAATCTTTATTACTTTTTATTTAATCAAGTTTCATGAATTACATTGTTCAGTGATTTTTCTACCTAAGGGATCAAGAAGTAATTTTATAGAATTTTATAGCATTGTCTAATCAGTGTAATACAAATTCATCATTTATAAATTAAAAATTGTGAAATGTGCCATAATTTGATGAATATTACATACAACATTTATATTACAACATAAGAATCACTACTTCATCAATTGAGTTTACCTAATATTCACTTAAATAATAAATGAAGGTAAATATTTTTTTAATGAAATTATAAGGTAAATGATCATATTTAATTGAATAAAATTGTATAATATCTTTAATAAAGAGTTTCCTGCTTTGACAGTTGATCTCTACTGTTCTTATATTTCACCACAGATCCTGCAACAAGGAAACATTAACTTTATGGTGTACAATTTTGTGGTTTTGTTTGTGTTATATTTTTGTCATTTGGATCTGAACTGCCTCCAAAATGCCATGAGCTCAATTCTTGCTCCTCAGTTAGTGGCACTATTTTAGTGTAGTATATGCCTTAGAAAGGAGAACTAGTTGGAGCAATAGGTCACAGAGGACATGCTCTTGAAGGGACACGTATCCTCTACTTCTTTATTTCCCCTTGATGAAAATGGTGTGACCAGCTTTGCACTATCTGGGCTTCCTGATTCTAATGATGTAGGCCCAAGCAACAGGGCTGTGTGGGCACGGAGTGACCATAGATGGACATTTCTGACATTATGAGGCAACATAAATCTTTCCTTTTATTGCGTTTATTCATTGCCTTTATTACATCCAGCAACATATGACATCAAGGGAAGGTTGAATAAGAACTACAAAGGCACTATTGTTTGTGGTTACATCTGCCAACCCATTTTTAATACCTGCCCGTTATTCTGTTTAAATACTAAGCCTCAGATATCCCACTATGAGACTATGAAGCTCCAACTCACCACAAGAATCATGTGACTCCAAAAGAAACACCTTACAAAGATACTACCATAGACAGAGCTATGACACAAGATCCTCTGATCTGCAGATTTCTGAGCAGGTTAATCGGGTGAGGACGAGGCTTCCAGTTACAGCAGATCCATCCTTTGCACACTACGATCAACTGTTAGACATAAAGAAGGCTGAATACTGGCTCGAAACTCAAGCAATTGAAATATCAATGTAAGGGGATTTTGTTTCTCTTTGTCTAATAACATCTCTCCATTATTACAACCCTACTACCCAGACCTTAAGCCTATTCCCCATCTCAAAAGTTATTCACACTAAAATAAGAAGGACTTTTTAAGTATAATCATGTAGAATCTCCAGAAAACTGAAGATAACTCTGACTTGAGTAACTGAGTCTTTAAACATATTTAGGCTTAAAAAAAAACAACGGAGTTCAATTATATTTAGCAAATCACATTCCTATTTGTTTCTCAGAAGCTCTTGAGTCAATTAATAAAGACATTATACCCACAAGTGTACTCTGTAGTCATTTAACATTAATTTTGTTATAGTAAAAGTTTTTACCTACAATTTATAGCTTCATTACTATATTCCTACAAATTTTATTTTGTTGATAGCATCTTATGAAATGAATCATAATATTGATACATATGGAAACATGAGGTGTATGACTACCTATTGATTTCTAGGATTGGCTTTCATACAGTTAATAAATGACAAACTCAAGTTTCATGAAAAAAAAAAACATAATATAGAGGGAGGAAATGAGAATAGCCCGTGGGTATAAATGAGAATGACTTCCTTACCTCATTCTCTTCACTGCAAGCTTTAGTTTTTCACATTGTAATACAGTGAGATAGTTTAAATTCTGTGCTTTTGGGTTAATATAAATTTGCATAGCAAAATTAATCCCATAAGATCTCAAGTTCTTATGTGATTGTAATCCATTTTAAGACTATAGCAACTATGTCAGAATATCTGAATTTTAACATGTTAAGAAATTTATGAGGGATGGAGAGTCCGTATTCAACAAGGAAAAGAACCCTGATAAATGACTATGTTATAAAGGAGATCCCTACACCCATGAACGCAAGAACAGATGGTTGTCCTGAGTCGGTCATGAAAGCTAAACATGAGGAAGAATTGTGTACTAGAAGGAGATAGAAGGGAATTGTGGAATCTATATGAAAAAACATTGTATACATACACAGATTTATTTTAAATTATGAAAAATATAAACAGTTGTAAAAGGCATGGTAAAAAATGTCTTTAAAACAAGCAAGGATCCTGAGGTGGGGCCAAAGAATGCCTCACAAGTTCGAGGCCAGCCTAGTTTACATAAGAAACAGGTCAACAAGAGCATATCTTGTAAAAGTCTTTCTCAAAAATCAAAACAAACATGTGATTAATTTAAGGTAACATATATTTGTTTTTATCTGAAAAATTGATTTTAGCTGAAATGATTAGATAACAATAATATAACTGATATATTAAAGCGATCACATTTATGTGTTCAGAAAATTAAAAAGTAGAAGCAACTTTCAATCTTACTTTTTTTTTTTTTTTGTTTTTTTTCGAGACAGGGTTTCTCTGTGTAGCCCTGGCTGTCCTTGAACTCACTCTGTAGACCAGGCTGGCCTCGAACTCAGAAATCCACCTACTTCTGCCTCCCACCACCGCCCGGCTAACTTTCAACTCTTAAACTAATGTCTTGTAAGGAGTCTTTTGGGAGATAGTATGTTTTTCAATTTAGGTCATCTGAATATTAAAGTAATACAAAAATGATACTCAAAATAACATGGAATGTTAGCAATTTATTTATTTAAAAATTCTGATATAGCAGAAAGGTATACAGATTAAACACATGGAATTAAAATGAATCATAAATAAGATATGATCTAATAATTAAATGGTTATTCAATTATAGAAGAACACAGAATACATTCTATGAGCACAACTTTGAGCTTGACACAAGGGTACATACAACAGACAGACTATAAAAGATCAAAGCAAACATAGTCATGAACAATGATTCCCTGAATAGAGCTCAAATAACTTAGGAAATAACAAAAACTGACAAGTGAAAATGTACTAAAATTAAACCCTTTCTGCACACACACAACACACACACACACACACACACACACAAAAAAAAAAAATCAACTTAAGTAACTAGACAGCCTACTAAATGAGAAAAGCGTCTTTAATGCCAATCTAAGTAATATCCAAATTAAAAAAAAAAAAAAAAAAAAAAAAGGTTAATCATCAAAATCCACATGCAATACAATCAATAAGTAAGCAGGTGCATTAACCACATAGTATTCAAAAGATGAAATTCAAATAGCTATTAAACACATGAAGAAAATGTTCAACATCTGTAGCCCTGTCAGGGAAATGCAAATTAAACTAAGATTTCATCACACTGAATTAGAATGGCTACCATCGAGAAAACTAAGCAACAAATGGTGATCATCTGGGAAAAAGTGAACCTTGATAGATGCTGGCAGGAATGCAGATTAGTATTAGTACAGACACTGTGGAAATCTGCATGATGCTTTTGAGAAAAAGAGAGATGGGGTGTTGAGAGAACCGTCTAGCTATACTATTCCTGGATTTATATGTGAAAGAGTTGAAGTCTACATACAAGACAAATAAATATAAAATCATTTCTATTGTGGGAGTACTTTTAATACCCAGTGTACACAACTAGCCTAAATGTCCAAAAAGATACACAGATAAAGTATGGAATATATACATAATAGAGTGTTATTAAACCATAAAGAATAACAAAACTATATAATCGATATAGAGATAATTATCTCAGAGGAAGTGAGAGAGACTCAGAAAAATATAAGTTTTTCTCTTAGATAAGAATCTAGAAGACAAATAACGTTAAAAAGTATGAGTCTTTTATCTTTATACAAATATCTTTATCCACTGAGCTATTGCTTTCTGCAGCTTGTTTGTTATACACTGAAAGCTGGTAATGGCCCTTGGACAATATTTTATTTTAAATTTCTCTCCTTTCTCTCTCTCTCTCTCTCTCTCTCTCTCTCCTCTCTCTCTCTCTCTCTCTCTCTCTCTCTCTCTTTCTCTCTCTTCTCCCTCTCCCTCCCTTCCTCCCTCCTCCTCCTTCCCTCCCTCCTTCTCTCTCTCTCTCCCTCTCTTTCTCTCTTTCTTGTTTCACTTTTGAAGATTAGTAATTACACAATTTTTTCCGTTCTCTTTCCTTCTTCCAAGCCCACACATATACCCCTCCCTGCCCATCTTGAAATGCTTGGCCTCTTTTCTCACTAATTGTTATTGCATGTTATTCTAAAATATATGTCTGCTGAATCCACATGATGTTACATACATATATGTTTTCAGGGCTGATCCTTTGTCACTGGAAAGTCAATTGACTGCATTTTCTCCCCTGGAGAAGATCACTTACTCCTGCTCCCAGCTTAGTCAGCTACATGTAGCTCTTTATGTAGGTTTGAGGTCTTGTGTTCTTGTGGTTTTTTTCCTATCCAATTTGGTATGTCCCTTGGTGTCCTCCTTTTTCAGCTCATGTTTAGGTAGCCATGTTGGTAAGACTTTACGGGTTTATCTTCTGTTGTTGCTTGGAGACACAATCCCTTAGCAAACTCACCACGTCGCCAGCTCTTACATTCCTTTTGCTGGTTCGTCAGAAAGGTTCCATGAACCTTAGATGTGTGAGGACTTTTTGCAGATATAACCAGTAACAACAGTTGGCTCTACAAGCCTGTGTTTTGATTGTTTGTGCTTTTCTATAATGATCTCTGGCTGTTGATAAGAGAAGCTTCCTTAATACATAAAGACTAAACTTATCCTTATGGTCAAATATTTACAGATTTTCGGTTAGGAGTTACTGAGGTAGTAGTTTGATAATTGGGGGTTTTAGTTCACCTCCAGTAATCATGACTTCCCTAACACTGCATATTTGCTTATCTCAGTTTCCAGTACAAGGCAGAGTATTCCCTTAATCATCAGCTCTTAAATTCAAATAAAGAGCTGTTTGTTATTGTCGAGGAAGGTGCATCATTACAGCACACAAAGTGTTATCACGCCATCCTAGCCATGGATGAGGTTCATAAGCATCATGGCTGCATAAAGTGTTGGCTCCCTCCTCCTTTTGAAGTTTGAATGGCACCTACTAGTACCATGAAAGGCAATCCTCATGGAAGGAGCATTCAGTTCACTTTTGGTTTAGAGGTCTCTGGACCTGGTTCTGAAGTACATAGTGTTTCAGCAATTGTGGCTTACTCTCTATCTCTGGGGACAGAAGAGTAAGCAAGAACAGCAATACACAGTATCTTTTAGGAGTCCCTTAGGCAACCTTGACCATTAATCCAAAGAGGGCTTCTTTTGTATGGTATTGGCAATTTTATTAGGTGGCCATTGTCTCTTGGAGGGAGCACTATCATTCCAGATGAGAAAAGTTAATTAAAACTATATATGCATTTTATACACTGAATAACATTGATTGATTATAGGATTTTTATAAGTGAATAGTTAATAGTAGGCTTCCTTAGAGCTTTTTGACTTTTACATTGTTATCTTACCTTCAAACTGCTTTCATCTGTATTTACCTCCCTTCGTTCCCTAAGGAGCCAAACTTTGCCCCATGTTATTCTCCTCTCTATTGCTCCACAGTGTTGGCAATGGTTTTGTCTTTCTGGTATCTGAGTTATTACAGGCTATGTACTCACATCTGAAGACTTGGACCTAGGAATCTCCAATAATAAAGAACATGCAATTTTGTCTTTCTTGGTCTGAATTACTTCATTCAATATGGTCAGTTCTAGGTCCATTTACTTGCTAAGTTCATCATTTTATTTTCCTTTACAACTGATTTTTATTTCATAGTGAATCATGTGTTGTGGATAGCCCCGGCCTTGTATTTTGATGCTAATTCACCTTTCCTGTGAAGTCATTACACAGGTGATTTCTAGTGAACCTTCTGCCTATCTTAATTTGTAAAATTAAGGCTGGAGTCAGTGATTGGGCAGAAGAAGGGGAGGTGGAGAAATAAAGGTTGGTGGTAGAGAGCAGTGGGGAGGACTGGAGGAAGAAAAGTGGAAGAGGAAGATGACGAAGGAGAGGACGACTGGGAAGCAGGAGGTAGAAGGACAGACACAGAGTCTGGAAAATCCTCAAGTTATAAGGATCTCATAGCTGGGGAACAGAGTAGTGTAGGGGTATCTGTCCAATCTAAGCTTACAGAATATATTCATAATTACTGAGCTGTGTTTTCATTGACCAGGCCTAATTGGGTTGGAGATTTAGCTATCTCCCACAACAAATATGTATTGAATTTTATTATATATTCATTGATTATAGAATATCTATGTTGTTTCCATTTCATACCTTTTGTGAATAGAGTCTCTATGAACATAGCTGTACGAGTATGATGTTGATTCCTTTGGGCATAAGCCAAGGAATGTTAGAGCTGGTAATATGATAGATTTACGTTTAACTTTTTGAGAATTCTCCATACTGATTTTCATAGTAGCTCTACCAGTTTGGAATCCTACCAACAGTGAACAAAGGGTTCCTTTTCTCCATACCCACTCCAGGATTTGTTGTGAGTTGTTCCAACTATCTTTGCCATCCTTACTGGAATAAAAAAATATTTTAAAGTTATTTTGATTTCCATTTTTCTTTTTTTTACTGAAAATAAACACTTTTTCATAAAATACATCCTGACCACAGTTTTGCTTCCCTCTACTCCTCCCAGTTCCCTGACACCTTCGTGGTTTTATTCATAATAGCCAGAAACTACAAACAATCCAAACATCTCTCAACTGAAGAATAGATAAAGAAAATGTGGTACATTTACACAACGGAGTGTTATTCAGCTGTTTAAAAATGACATTATGAAATTCACAAGCAAATGGAAGCAACTAGAAAAAAATCATCCTAAGCGAGGTAACACAGACCCAGAAAGACAAATATGGTATGTACTCACTTGTAAGTGGTTATTAGCTGTTAAGTAAATGATAATCAAGCTACAATCCACGGAGGTTCAGTACAGAAAAGTCTCTAGGGAGATTCATGGACCTCTCTGGGAAGAAGAATTAGAATAGATTTTGTAGGTGGATTGAGGATGGGTGGTGACGGAAGCTGGGGATGCACCTTTCTAATTGCTAGGGATGATGAACTTTAAAAAAGATACATTGTAGCCATTTTTTTCTTTTGAGAACCCTATTCAGTTCCCAGACCCATGTTTTAAATGGGTTCGTCATTCTATTTCACTCTTCGTTCATGAGATCTTTGTATAGCGCTTTTTGAGACCAGCTGTATAGCTGACAAGGATTCACTCTTGTTATGTGTTTTTCTCTTCACTGCTTCATTATTTCTTTAGTTGTGCAGAACATTTTTACTTTCATAAAGTCCCCGGCATAGTAGAGGTAGATGATGAACTTCCTAAGTAAAGTTTATATTCTTAATTTTTGGGACTAAAATTTATACAGGCTTATTTTTGTTTAATTGAATCAAACTTTGCCCCAGGACTTCTCAGACTTCATTATAATTGTCCTGTATCATTTATATGTGGTGTCAAAGCATTGTGATTCATAAGTTTCATGTGAATACTAATGTGTAACTCCACTTATCAAGTGTCTTATAGCATCCAAACTTTTTCTCTGAAGTTACTTTCAATTCATTCAATTTTCCAAAGAATCTTTTAGAGGAATAAAATATGTTGTCTTTTCATCTGGGGGAAACTGGGAGAGGCTAGACCACTTCTAGTAAATGACCTAGAAGTGTTGTCGTTGACTAGTGAAGAGACAACACGGTTTTCAAATAACACGTGGATATATTGTCAATGATGCCACAGAAAGCGTTGCATAAATATCTCCCACAAAACTCATCATAATAAATTTAGACAACCGCAATTCTTGAAAATTGTATTTTCAGAATATGTCAATAATATGTCAATTGCTATGATGTCACAGTTCTCATATGTCATGTGCATTCCTAGGAAAGAGATCACATGAACACCAATGAAGGTAGTCTGTGAGACACGAGGGTTTCACCGCAAGCTTTCCCCTGCTCCCCAGTGTGATCCTGTTCGCAGAATTTTTTTTTCCTTTCAAATGTTCCAAGAACAAAGCTTTGCTTGTACCACACATCATTATCCCTTCTTTTCTTAATATCTTTGTTCGTAAAACTCAAATATTACTGGATTTGTTTACTTTACTATTTGCTTGAATTACTTTTAACTAGGAACTGGGGATTTCTAATCCTCCTAAGCCAAATTATTTTACTTCTCAACTCTGCACTAATACTCACAGGATTTCCTGTTGAGGGTATAACAGATTTCCTAATCTGCGCTTTCACTGATACAGTGAGACTTGTGCATCCAGCCTTCTCCGGCTTGCTTGAACTTTCCTCCAGGTATGACTGATGACGGCCATCAGTGTGTGACACAGAGTGGAAAATTAGGCCAGTTTGCATTTCAAATTCTGACATTTTTTTTTTCCATCTGTGAAAGAAAAATCTCCTTTCACGTCTCTTACAGAATTAACGAATAGCACATTGTCATCTGGTTAGATACTGACAGCATCAAATCTACTTCTAAGTCTATTCAAGCCCAGTTCATTTGCTGGTTATATCAGATATGAGCCAAAGCTTTAGATTTATATAAAAAGAAGAGAAAAGGGATCATGATGGCAAAGCAGCATTCAAGTTCATAAAGGCCTATTTCAAAAGCTGAAGTATAAAGAGAAGGTCCTCAGCCTCTTCGATAGTGTATGTCAAAGATTTCCCATTTTTTAGGGATTTTGTTTCATTGTATGATAGTACTTTGATATTTTATCATCTATTGATTATATTATAAGGGACTATTCTAGACTATACACTGGATATTATATATCCTATAAAGTAAGGCAAGGTACTTTAATATTTACCACATATACACATACGTATGCACTTGAATTTGGAATGTAGAAAAATTAAAGTTAGAGTTCAAAGAGGTGTAATGATCTAAATGAAAGAATACTTATTATTATTATTGATTAATTTATATAAGGAAATTAAAGCAAAAACAGAAACGTTTCTGCCCTTAATTATAAATGCTATTGGCCCAGTTACAAGTAATGGAGATTTTAAAATGCTTATGAGGCACAACATGAATTATTAAACAATTTTAATTCCTCTAAAATGATTCACTATAATTTATAAATTATTTTAATTGCATACATTGTTGATATAGTTTTGTCAATAGAAAATCATATTCTCAGCTGGATGTGGTGGGACATGCTTTTAATCCCAACACTCAGGAGGTAAAAGCAAGTAAGTCTCCATGAATTTTATGACACCCTGGTCTACGGAGTGCTTTCAGGACAGGGAAACCTTGTCTCAAAAGACAAAAACAAAAAACAACAGCAACAAAAGGAAAATCATGTTCTCTAAATTTTGTTATAAAACACTTTTGAATATTTCTTAACCTCAAAAAATAGTTCCAACAAACAATTATAACACACAATTTCGAAAGTATTGTTTCGACATATTTTAACATAGAATCTCTTTTAGAATAAAATGTCTACAATAGATCAAAATACATAATAAATGTTCTTATGTATTAGTCAAAGTGGCAATCCCTTTAACAATCACTCAGTCTCATTAATTACTACAGCCTTCACCAGAATAGTCAGCATTCAATATTCCCCATTGAGTTCAAAATTAGTTCTTGGTTTCATAATGTCTATATTAGTTATATCAACCCTTCAAGTCTGTAAAATATACCTTTTCATTTGAGAAGATAACAGAGAAATGTGCCATGTGTGTAATAGCTTGCATTGTGGGATATGTTCTTCTAGCTGGGCTGCATTTTCTGGCCCGAGTGGGAGAGGAAGTTTAATCCTGCAGAGACTTGAAATGCCAGATTGAGAGGGACAGCCAGGGGACCTCCCACCTTTTCAGCAAAGAGGAGGTGAGGACTAGGTGGGGGTGGGGGAAGGAGTGTGTGATGGGGTGACCAGGAGGAGGGAAGTGAGCTGGATGTAAATTGAGTAAATAAGAAACAAATAAAAATTAAAATAAATACATAAATTCATAAATAAATATGGTAGCTAAATTGGCTGTACTTCTTACAATTCTTTAGGCTTAGAACTCCAAGATGAAGTCACTGACAGATCCAGAGTCTGAAGAAGTCCCTTTCCAGTTTTGCAGATTATAACCCTGTACTATGGTATAACATTGCCAAGAGTAGAGAAAATTATACGAAGTTTTTCTTATGCTTTTCTCTAAAAGCACCAATCCCTTGACAAGATTTCACTCTGGTCTCTTAGTTAATTCCCAAATGTCCTTGCTCCAAATAGAATCACCCTGGACAATAATTCCAAGAAATTAATTTAGGGAATACAATAATTCAGTACATAATTCTCTGCTTGGGAATTCCAAAATGCATATCCTTAAGTATTTCAACATTAACTTTCAATGTGAACATCAAAGTTCTGATCCAACAAGAAGGCTCAGCAATTATGTGTTTGCCAAGGAGGCTGACTTGAGTTTGTTCTCTGTGGTCAAGTGGTGAGAGAGAATCCATCCTAGTAAGTTTTCCTACGACCAACACCTGTGGCTATGGCTATATGTTTTCATGCGTGTGTGAGTATACACACACCCACACACACCCACACACACACACACACTCAATAAGGAAAGAAAGAAACAAACAAACAAACAAAGAAACAAACAAACAAAGAAACAAAGAAAGAGTAATAACCTTTAAATCCGAGTCTAATCTAAGTATCATCTAATAAGTTATAAGTAATTGAGACTGGATTAATTTTCATTTCTCTTTCATCAATGAAACTGAAAACTTTTTTTTTTTAAAAAGTATACCTCAAAAGTATGATGGAACAGCCAGGAATCAGTGTCAATGTTCTACAAAAAGAATTAGGGAAATACAGAAAGAAAGGATTGGTTTTCCTCAAGTACATGCAAAACCTGTCAAAGACATTATATATTTTAAGTTTCAAAGGAAATCATTTTCGGTCTGTCCTTCTGTCCTCCAGACTCACTGGGAATGTAACATCACCTCACAACTAGAAAGAGTAATTTCAGTGTTGGCTTCCCGCTCTCATAAATTCAGTGCGTAGTCATATGTTGTTGAAAGTTGTTGTATTAGTTGTTTATCAGTGGGATTGAAAGATACCTCTGAATCCAGCTAGGCAAAGAATACTTCATGTTGAAATCAGAGACCTGGTTAGACAAATCCAACTGAATGAGACATATTTGTACATGTTTGTATATGAAAAGCAAGATGACATAAAATTTAGAGTTGATAATATTTTTAAAACCACAGGGCATAGAATTAATGCTTTTGAAATATTTAGTATAACATTGTACTTTATCACATAATCCCAAGAAAGTTTTTACCACCTACTTTTGTAACAAATTAAGGCAGCATAAAATAAGTTAACATTTTCAGGTAAAAAAAAAGTCATATTATAATGAATATATTATATACGTTATTTGTCTCTCTCGAGGAATAATCCTCTCTACGTGTCTACTTATAGGTAGTCATCAATTTCACATTAACTGATAAAATCCAAATATATTGAAAATAAAGACGCCTTTTAGGCTCTTGATCTCATATAGCTTGGAAGAAAATGCTAAGAGAAATATTTCAACTAAAACAACATACAGCTTTGTAGCAAATTCATGTGAAACTGGAGAATAAAAATAGAACAAGAAAATATTATAAAACTTAAACATATCTGAACATAATAGAGTAAAGGAAAGGCATCATCTCTTTAAATGGGGTAGCCAGTGGCCAACTTTGCAATGGCTTCTGCTGCTCACCATGCTGAGTATGATGAGCACATTATAATAGGAGATATTTTTATGAAGCCAACAGGAACTAAGTCACAGCATGCCAAGTTGGACACTATTTTTTTTGCAGAGCTGTTTGAGAAAGAATTTTCTTTTATTGGTACAGGTAAGAAAAGAAAAATTCTTTACAATTAACTTTTTTTGTTGGTGGTAGGGGATTTTGTTGTTATTGTGTTGTTTGGGGTTTTTTTGTTTATTTTTTTATTTTTAGTTACACAGCAATGAGAATGAGGGAGGAAAGGATTTAAGGGGAGGAAAAAAAGATGTATGACACATAAGGGAAGTTAGAAAGTCTCAGCGACTATTCTTTATGATTTACTGTTTTATAACAGTTTTCCAATGTTGGCAAGAATATACACACACAGAGCTACAAGCTCACAGACTAACTAGACCATGTACTGTAGTGCTCTGGTAACATACAGGACACTATACAAAGTTACAAATATTCAGCAGATTCCCTTGGTCACTTCTATCTTATCTCCAATGACAAAGCAGAAAGAGAAACCTTTATTTTCTTAGCATTTATATGATTTAATATTAAAAATCTAAGTCACTGTTTTAAAAGGTTAAATGCTTGATGAAGAGATATGTATATTTAATTATATTATATTTAAAGAGAAATGGCAAGCAATAATACAGTTAAACATAGATTTTTAGTCAGGATCTTTTCTACCATCCTCCAACCACCATTCACATGACTGTAGCAATTGGAAGCTTTCCCCTTTGATATGGAAAGAACTTGAGAGTCTTACTCCTATTCTTTAAGAAGTATATAAAGTCAAACATACAAACATACAAAATAAAATCATGTTATAAAATAACATAAAATCATGTTATAAAATAACATAAAATCATGTCATAAAATCATGTATATAAAGTCAAACATACAAACATGCAAAATAAAATCATGTTCTTTATCCCATCCTTCACAGTAAAAAGACCCACAATCTTTCCTGTTTTCTATGCAAAATAAGGAAGAGCAATGATCCCACATGGGCCTGAAACCTTCACCATAGGAAGACCTGTTTCCAAAGGACAGAGAATACCAGATCCTTACCTAGTCTGTGGATAGTGACCACGCATAAAGCCTTTCCAACCTTTACATTTTATATAAGGAGAGTTTGTAAAGGGTTTTTTGTCATTTTTCATTCCTCTGTATGTCTCTCTTACTCTCAGTCCCTGCCCTTTATACTCATCTTTCCTACATAGGTCCTCATCTACCTTTGAGTAATAGTTAATGATAGATGAAAGATAGATTGATGATAAATAGATAGAAAGATAGATAATAATAGAAAGTTAAATGATAAATAGATAGATAGACAGATAGATAGATAGATAGATAGATAGATAAAAATAATAAATAAATGATAGATTAAGTGAACCCACAGATTAGAAGAAATGTAAACACATAATCGTGTCTAGCATCAACAGGAAAGTACACTCTAGTTTTTTTGTTGTGTTGGTGTAAGGGCAATAGGGCTTTATAGAAGAAATCTGGTATTTTTCATTCCTTACCTACTTTATAGAGAAGCATTGGTATTAGCACTTCTTTAAAGGTTGGCAGTGAATGAGTATAGTTCTGTACTCATTTTGTTATAAGATTTTTAAAATTTAAACCATGTATTTTCTTATGGTGTGTGTGTGTGTGTGTGTGTGTGTGTGTGTGTGGTGTGTGTGTACGTATTTGTGTATGCATGTTATGGATTGTGTATATAATCACATGTAACTTGAGAATGTCATTTCTCTCTGGACTTCTTGTGTACCTAGGAATGGAACTCAGAACTTGATGGCAAATGCACTTCCCTGCTGATCTATCTCATCAAACACAGTTTGGACACATTTTATTATTGCTTCAATCACTTTTGACAATTATCATGTTTGTTTATGTCTTGCTTATGTGCTGTTGGTAGTGTGTGTGTGCATGTGTACATGTGTGCTTACATGTGTGTGTGTACATTTGTGTGTGTGAGAGAGAGTATATTAATTTCAACGTTTTAGTGATACATGTTTTCAAAATATTCCCTAATGTTCCTCTGGATTTCGCTGGAACCTGTTGTAATAAATACTTCTTTATGTCTTGTGTTTGGGTCTCCTTTCTCCTTCTTTTGATTAGGTTGACTTGGGACTTGTCCGTCTTTGCTTATTTTTCAAAGAACTAACTCTTTGATTCCATGTATTATTCTTTTAGTCTCAATTTCATTATTTTCTGCCCCAATTTTTATTATTCTTGCCATCTACTGCTTGGGGGTTTGGCTTGATCTTGTTTTTCTGAGACCCAATGGAGCATCATTAAATTTTTTATTTGAGATCTGTCTGATTTTTTTTCTAATGCAAGCACTCAGAAACATAACCTTTCTTCTTAGGCTTTCCTTAGTGTATCCCATAGGTTCGGGAAAATGTACTTTCATTTTCATGGTTCTTTGGATTTTGAATCAGGTTCTTTCTCTGTAGTCTTAGCCAGACTTGCATCCCCAGCAATAATCAGCCTACAGAGTTCTGGAATTACAGTCATCTGACACTATACCTACTGATGATTCAATGACTTTTGAACAACTCCCTCCTGAATTTCTTCAATAGCTGATAGATTATTCAAATGCATTGTGCATTGTTCACTTTTAGGTAGAGCATTGTATGCATTGTGCTAAATCAAACTTATCTGTGATGTAGGTAAATTTTGAATTTTCTTTTTGCACATTGTTTAATTAGTTATTTTATTTATTTACATTTCAAATGTTATCCCCCTTCCCAGTTTCCCCTCTGCAAACCCCCTACTTCTTAGTAGTTACTTATCAGAAAAGAAACACAATTATGTGGATAAACCATTTATTGTAGGAAATGATCTTTTTACTTCTTGGGACCTGGCTAAGGAATTCCTGAAAGTCTTTGTCCCTCACATCACATGATGGTCCCAAAGATGTGAAGGAAAGATAGAAATGAAATGACAAAAACACAATAACAAATCAGATGCCTAAGGTAAGCAAGAACTCATGAGGTCAACTGAAAATCATTTATTACTTGACTGGGTATTTACCTCATTGCCTATAGCAAAGACCATGTTTAATATGTAGGAAGTCTGTTGTATTCTTGCTTAGAGATTTATATAAATATAGCATAATACCCCGGACAAATGAAGACAGATATTTGGTGAAAGCTAAGAGTTTGATGGAGACTCTTCAGCCCCAAAGAGTAAAGTTTACAATACAAAGAAGGAGGCAATATCTCAATCAATGTAAGAATCCAGTAGATCTATTCTAAAACATGTAGCTCAAAAGATCATGCAACTCTAGTCAAATTTTGAAAGGCTACATGTGTGCCTTTTCCTCTCTTTTGTGAATTTTTGCTCATATACCCTGTTGTTATTAAATCGTACAGCAGCTTGGAACAGAAGACGCCAGGCCAGAGGGTTCCACGAAGAGGAGTTTATTTAGGGCAGAGGGGAGAGAGAGAGAGAAGTGGCCGGCCATGACCACGTGGAGAGGGGGAGGGGCAGGGGAGAGGGTCAGATACAACCTGCAGGGTCAAGGGGCAAGAGAGAGAGGAGGGGTCAGACATCTCCTTTTATAATAGTGGGCAGGGCTACCTGGCTGTTGCCAGGTAGCTGCGGGGAGGAGCATACCTGGCTGTTGCCAGGTAACTGTGGAGGTGGAGTTTGACAGAATGCTAACATACCCACATAGCTAGCAGAAAAAAAAAAAAAAAAAAAAAAAAACAACTGTACAAGACAGTAAGAAAATGACCTTTAACCTCAATGATTTTGACATAACGCAACCACAGTCTCTTGTCTTCTGTATTGCTGTGAAGATAGCAATTCTAAACAGCAGTAGAAATAATTGGGAAATAATAAAAAATAGTTGTTTACTAATGTATTTCAACTCACTACAAGTTGATTAGGCTTTGATTGGAGATCCTTAAGGTGGAAATTGATGAGTGTTAGTCCTATAATAGTATTTCTCAACCTGTGTATTGTGATTCCCTTCGGGGGCTGTCCATGGACCCTTTCGAAGGGATCACACATCAGACATCCTGCATATCAGATACTTACATTACAGTTCATAACATTAGCAAAATTACAACTATGAAGAAGCATCAAAAGTAGGTTGATGGTTGACGGTGGTCACCAATCATGAGAAACTGCATTAAAGGATAACAACTTACCCACTGCCCCAGAGTTACAGAAAAAGTCGTCTCTCAAATGTTTGGCTCATCATGTCAGTTTCTTGTGTCTTTTGATTCTTGGGACTGGAGTTGCCCAGCTATAACTTAAGTTTCCATTTAAAATAGTCCTTAAACATTGAGCCTGGAATGAACATGTACAGATATTTTTCTTAACGTTATTTCCTAATAATCAATATGAAGAACAATAATAAATGTCCACAGAAGCTTTACACTAACTTAGATATTATAAGTAATAAAAGAGAATAGGGTTCTGAAAGTATAATCAAGGTGGGTGCAAATAACACTCTGCTGCATCCAAAGGTTTGGGGAATATACAGCTCTGGACATTGACAATGAGTCTACAAACTGTGGGGCTGCGTTTCTCCCCACTGCAGAACATGGCCGACTGGGAGGCAAAATGTGGGGAGTTTGACAGTTCTTATCACACACTGCTGTCTCTGGACCACCAGTCTCTGCTGGAGAACCGCACAGAGACGTCTAGAATGAAATATCAGGGATCCACGGACTGCAACGAGGCAGGGACCAGTCGCTCCCAGACTCCTGGACTCCGCTGAGTCATGAGGAGTTGAATGCAGAGCCAGAGTTCCATAGGCTCAGGAGAGAGTCTAGCACAGGGCTGGGGAAATGGGAGCACCAGCTTTGCTCATTGGTAAAGGGCTTAACTTGGCTGCAGTTTTAGCTGGGAGTACAGAGAGGCCATCTATGGAAGAATTAAGCAGCCGCTCTGTAGGCAAAAGCCTGCTCCAAGCTCCCCATTGCAGTTCTCAATGAAAGAAGACAGCCCATGGTTCTAAACTGGCTGTTTGTTTGTTTGTTTGTTTGTTTGTTTGTTTGTTTATCATAGGAAAATGGATTCATACCCCTTACCAACTTTTCAGAATGCACCAAAGATTAAATACCATTTGCAGGAAGAAATGTCTGGGAAGGAAAGCTTAGTAGCTAAACCCGCAGGGCAAACGATACCTCATTATTGTGAAGAACTCTCTTCTGATTTTACGTGACTACAGGTCACTTTTCCATATGTGAGAAGTGTGGCACTGGCATATACTCCAGGCCAGGAATTTGGCATGGAGCAGGGAGGCTCCTACTGTCTCAGATGTGTACACAGTGAGTTTCTGGGGTCTCAACCTGCTCTACCTACTAAGCTTCCTGGCATGGTTTACTGTTCCACAGTAAAATGATTCCCTTTGGATGTATGCAGAGTAAATATCATCATAGCATCATTGGTGGTTTCCAAGGCAACCATTTGCAAGCTATCCAAGAGTTGAAGCTATGTAACTTTTTATGAGTTCCTTGGGAGTCATACCTTGTTACTTCTGCCACATTGTTAAGTGTATTATTCAGGATTTAGTAAAAAATAAAAATAACAGAACTAGAACATAGCATATTTTGGGGTATACTTTGGGGATGTGTTAGTTAAGTTTGAAAAATTTTGGCAAAAGAAAGTTTAGATGGAAGTATGACTGCTTAGTCACTGGCTGTATTTCTTCAGAGATACATTAGCTCTACTTTTCCCAAATGATTGAACCAGTTCTCCAGTTCTACCTGTTTTATTTTGTTTTGTTTTGTTTGTTTTTTGTTTTGTTTCTTCCAAACATACCCATTAGGTAAAGTCAACTGACTGTAGGAATTAAGTACGTTTGCAAAAACTCTTTTAGAACACCTACATTAGTATTACATTGAACAAGTAGAAATTATATCTTAGCCAGTTGGACACATACAGTTGACCATTTGCTACACAGATACCTTTTCTTAGATTTATTTACACTTAGATGTAGTTATACAGTATAAAACAATTAAAAGTATTAGGTTTTAGAATTACATTTAATTAGTTTTTAATTTGTTTTCATTGATGAAAATTTTGTAGTTTGTAAAATTACCTGTGTATGTATATTAATGTATGCATATGTATATAAGTATTTGTATGTAGATATATGTGTGAGAAAGAGAAAGAGAGAAACAGAGAGAGAGGCAATTGCATTAAGTCAGTTATTAATGTCTTTGTGGGATACAAATAGCTATGAATGGAAATAAAATAACTTTGGTAACTATATTGTGTAATAGCCTATACACCTTGATTTAACAAAAATTTATACTGGTGAAATTTTCTCAAGCTGCATGGGTTAGGAAATTTTCAACATTACCTTCTTATTTATTGTCAGCCTTTGCCTCACTATCATACTAATTCACTGCAGTGTCCACAGGCAGGAGATCTGAGTGAACCAATTTGCTGGTTCATGAATCTGGCCAGAGATACTCAGGAAGAAGGAAAGAGAGTCCCAGACTGGTCTGACACACAGAGACAATCACAAGCCAACCTGGAAAACAGGATGCTAACTTGTCTCAAAACAAACACTTATGACTAATTACATACATAAGCTGATGAGTAGAGTGTTATAGAAGAAAATCCAGGTCTACGTCTTCGTTGGATATGAAATGACAGTCACATTTTCTTCTTTCACATGAATTTGAGGTCCAAGCTTATGCTGAGAGCCTTTAGCAAGCTCATTCATACTATTCTTCAAAACAAGTTAATGAGCCACTCCAAATGTGAATAGAAGAAAGAGTTGACACTGGCAAGAGAATTTAATCCTCTGTCCTGGGGATAAGAGGCTTAATGCCACAGCTCTAGTTGCATAGCTGATTCAGAAAGCTCCAGAAACTCCCTGCTTTCACTCTATAACAGCTTGAATCTGCAGCACAGCTTAAACTACATATATTATCATGTCTTTTGACTTTGTCTTCCTGTTTGCTTGGGTTACCTTGTCTGAACAGGTTTCTGCCACAAATACTCTTCTTTTGTTCTTTCAAATATTTAAAATTCACATTTAGAGATAGAATCTACTAAAAGTAGAGTTGATTTGAAAGTTTTATATTAAGCCTTCACATATTCATTTCCAATCAAATAAGTCACATGATATTTCATTTAATAAGTTGGTGGTATATTTAAACTTTTCTTTTTTAAATGAAAGAATGTGTTATAAACCATCAATGTTCAGACACTCTTTACCACTGAGCACCAGATCTGCAAGGTCAGTTTATAAACACGATATCAAAAATGTGAGTTTGAATTGTTAAGAGTAAAATGTCTGGAGCCATCTCAAATTTTAGTATTCAGGGAGTGCATATTCAAGCGAAAGCAAGTAGAATGTAGATCTGAAGGAGTAGTGTTTTGTCAATCCTTGGGTATTGAAGTGAATCCTTCAAGAAGAATATCTATCTATCTATCTATCTATCTATCTATCTATTTATTTATTTTTATTTATTTGAAAACTTTATTTTCTAATCATATTACCAATCAAAAACTAGTTTTTGATAAAAAGTAGCTCAATAATTAAGGTAATTGTTCCCAGACCACCAATGATGTAGCGCAGCCAATATTCATACAGAGAGACTTTAGTCATCCAACTTAGAATGGCATAGTAGTATAAATTTCAATGATCTGATAAATCATTCATTGATAGAAAAATAAACATATAATTTTAACTTTAAACATTTCTGTGTTTAAATCAGTCTACTTAAGGGCAAGCAAGCCACACATGTAGACCACCAACAGATAGAGTGTTCAGATATTTTCATTAGGGAAGTCAATTTGTAGTAAGGAAATACTGAGGTCTGGAAGTTCCAAGATCTCAGCTATCATCCCATTTTAAAGTTGTTGTGCATACATCTGACTAGGGTTTACACTGGAGGCCAGGAGTATTAGCAAGATCAGAGGAATCAATGGCAGTGAACACTCCTAAAATAGTCTGTAAAAAATCTAGAGAATTCTACAGTAAGTTTCCCTTAAATGAGTATTTTTCAAGTGAAGGAAAAAATGTCTATGAAAGTGCATTTATAGTGCTCAAGTGAGTACACATTTCATAGTTTGAGTTTATTCAATAAAAGAAATAATAGTCAAACTGGACCAACATGGTTATATCTTCACAGGAGACATCAATCTTCTCATTTTTTTCTCTAGTCATAATTTTCATTAGTAAGAACAAAAAGACTCTTCAGACATCATACAATCATACAATGTATACCTTGCATACATTGGCAGAGAATTTCACAGTGCTAGTTTTGTTTACCAGGAATGGACACATACAGTCCTTCTATTTTTAAATGTAGTATTTTTAATTATTCTTTGAGAATTCCATACATGTACAAAATATCTTTTGACCACATTTACCTCCCACTCTTTCCTCAAGCTTTCTAGATCCCCTCCTCCATATCCCTCTTCCAAATTGATGTCCACTTTCTCTCTCTTCTTTTATAACCAAATAAATCTAAATATTGCTGCCCATATGTGTATAGGAATAGGGGCAACTACTGGAACATGGTCAATACACTAGGGTCATACTTTTAAGGAAAACAGACTCTTCATTTCCTAGAAGCTATCAACTAGCATAGCTTCTTCCTGTGTATGCTGAAATTTTGCCTGGCCTGATACTGTGCAGGTCTTATTCAGGCAACCTCAGCCTGTTAGCCCATGAGTCTAACAGATCCAGAAGACATGGCTTCATTCCTGTCCTACTCAGTCTCTTGCTCTTTCAGGCTTTCTGCTTTCTCTTTCAAGATGTTTCCTGAGCCTTTGGGGTGGTTTGGTTAACGCACACAACCCAGTTGTGGTAACGAACTCTAAAGACATTTATCATCTGCCCTTTGACCAATTGTATGTTTCTGTATTAAAAGCTGTCCACTGCAGAAATGAAAAGGTTCTCATTTAAGACACAAGATCTTCACTACTCTATGAGTATAAAGAAACATAATTAAAAGACAATCTGATATGATCTACATTTAGCAAAATAATAGTAGTATGGTCTACCCCAAGGCTTATGAGAATCCTGACCATGAAATCTTGGTCATATTTATAGTATCAGAAAAGAGTTTTCTCCTATACAACAAGCCTTAAATACAACCACAAAGCCATTGCTTACCTCCGTAATAGTCATCCCAGTATTACATCCACTTGAGGACAAGTAGAAATGATCCTTTTAGAGACTCAGCTATTTTTAAGTAGAAGAATACAAATAGTGATTATCTGCCTACTAGAAAAATAAATCTGAATATTAACTTTCAATGAGATGATAGAAAAAGCTTTCTTGGTATAATCCTGAGTTATTTGATTACTAGGAATCTTTGTGTAGTGGTTAGAGTTCTGTTTTGTTGTATGTGTGTGCTTTTTGAGACAGTGTTTCTCTGTGCACTCATTGTGCAGTCCAGGCTGGCCTCAAACTTCAAGATTCATGGGTCTCTGCCTCTCAAGTGCTGGGACTAAAGGCATGAACCACCACAACTTGCCAGCCATTTTATAAAATGAACACCTTTTAATTCAGAAGAGCTATGCTCGTCTCTTGCCATTTTGATCAGGGAACAATTACTGAGCCTGTCTAATTATACTTTACAAATGGAAGGAAAATACTATAGAATAAACTAATGTTCTATAATTTTTAAAACAACAATCATGTTTTAATAGAAATGTCTCCCATAGGCTTAAATGTTTGAATTCCTGGTCATTAGAAAGTGGAGCTACATGAAAATTTAGGAGGAGTGTCCTCCTTACAATGACTGTGACCTTATTAGAAGCAATATACCAGTGGATGTGGACTTTGGGGTTTCAGAAGCCTAAGCCAGATTCAGTGGTGCTCTCTTTCCTGCTCTCTGAAGATATAGATGTAAAACTCTCAACTCTCCAGTCCCATTGCTGTACACATGCTGCCATGCTGCCCTCCATGATAAGAAGATATCAAACCTCTAAAAGTATAACAAACACTAATTAAATGTGATGTTATTTCTCCACCTGTGATAGGAGTCAATTCAAGCCAGATTAGATTTTATTAAATGCAGATTTATTGATTTATTGGGAAGCTTCTCTCAGACAAGTTCACTGGCCCCAAGAAAAGAGGCCAGGAGAGCCAGAAACCATGGGGGGAGAGAGAAACACACAGAGAAAGGGAGACAGGGAGAGAGAGAGAGAGAGAGAGAGAGAGAGAGAGAGAGACAGACAGAGAGAGAGGAGACAGAGACAGACAGAGAGACAGAGAGAGAAGAGGGAGTAGGGGAGGGGAAGGGGAGAGAAAGGGAAGAAAAAGAAAGAAAAGGTATACACACAGAAACAGGAGAGAGAAAGAGAGAGAGAGAGAGAAGAGAGAGAGAAGAGAGAGATGAAAATGTCTAGAAGAAGAGCCCCCTCTGGGAGAAAGGCAGCCCAGCCTCTGAGCTGAAAAATTCAGGGTTGAGGGCAGGGTATGCCAGATAGGGACTGAGGGATGCTGGGAGAACCTGGAGGCAAGGTCTGCCTTGGTATATAAAATATGTACGTCAATTCCTTGTCCAAGTGTTTGAAACCAAAGAAAATGCTTTCCTTCATAAGAATTTTTATGATCATGGTGACCCCCTCACAGTAATAGAACATTCATTAAGACAAAAAATGGATTTTATGTACAAGAAAAAAATAATGAATAACATACTATAAAATAGAAAGAAGTCTTAGGGGGTGAAATTGTCTATGTTGGTATAATATACACAAAATAACGAATTAATTCAAGATGGATAATGAGGTGGATTTTAGGATAGGATTTTGTGAGAATGTAAGCTCATGACTATGAACTTGGCACTCAGAGGAATGGCATAGAATTGTCGGGAGTTCACAGCTATCCTTGAGAAGAGAGATGAGATTTTTAAAATGTGAAGAATTAAATTTGGTGAGATTTTTATCCTAAAAGAAAATAAAGGCAAAGGTAGATGATAGGGAGGACGTCTCTAAGTGGGTATTCTGACAATGTGGAGGAACAGTGAATGAATACACCAAGACAGCAGTCAGTCCCCTAGTGCCAGCCAGTGGTTTAGCCTGTTTTCATAAATAAGATTTGATTGAATTCTATCCATGCCATTTGATTATATTTTGCCTGTAGCAGTTTTTCTTCTGTAACAGAAGGGCTTAATACTTGTGACAGCACCATGTCCCCAACAAAATTTTAAAACATTATCTAGACCTTTAAAACTTTTGCTGACTTCTGGTATAAGGAATTATTTTGAAGTCTTAGAATGCAAAAAATACAGCTATCTTTTTCATGAGAAAATGCTGAAATGAATTTCTCTACAGTTCAGATTCCTTGTTCTTTATCATTTGGGAGGTCTTATGTGATAGTCCTTAGAATATTAAGGAAAATAATAATATCTTTGACTCATAGACAAAAAACTCAGGTTCAGGTCCAAGAAGACGGCTGATTTAAAATCTTTTTAAGTTACTGTAATTATAATACCTCCACATATGACATTTCATATAACCTTAAGTGTTATTTTATCATCTTTAGTATTAAACAATAAATCTTGATATGGCTTTTGGGATTGGAGAATGGTTAACTGCCTTAGTGCCTATACAATAGATGGGTAGATTAGATGGAGGATAGATTAGTGAGTCTTCATTCTTCTTCAGTAGCTCATTTTTTCCCCTTTATTCATCATCTCATTTCTTTCTTCTTGGCCAAAAAGGAAATTCCCGTAACAAATCTACATTGCTGAAAAGTATGGTAAAATGTGTAACTCACTGAAAATTAGACGTAGATGAGCCCTTTTTTTTTAACCCCATCTCCAATTTTTCTTTGATTTGTGCCTTTTTTTCTCTTTTATGTCGCAGATGTCTAGACAAGTTTTACCATAAGTCGGGCTAACTTAACATCTGACATGTCCACGTGATTGCTAAAATAAATTGCTGTTCATAAAATGCATCTCATTTTAGAAACGATCAAAGTGTAAATATAATTGTTCCATTATTATATCAAAGTGATGCTAAAACTGTTCCCTGGGAATTTTGTTATTTAGTCCTGAGAAAAATCTTCAAGCCAGAAGGGACTTCATTGAAATACATTGGGATTCAAAGTCAGTCTTCTATGAAAATACAAAGAGTAAGTATGCAAATGCCAGCTTTGTTAAGCTTAGCTGTCAGCCCAACTGCTCATCCATCTCTCTCTCTCTCTCTCTCTCTCTCTCTCTCTTTCTCCCTGTGTCCCTCCTCCCTCTCCCTCTCCCTCCCCCTCTCTCTCTCTGTGAGTGTTTAATTGATAACTCTATGGACACCCGCCTTACAGCCCATTTTTCTATCTTTTGAATAAGTCTGTATATATCTAAACTAAAATTAATAATCCTTTTCAAGCAGCTACTACTGTGTCCAGATTGATCACTAATGGTGACACACACATTTTCAATATTAGTGCTTTAGCATCTGATCTCCTTTTACTATAACCTACAGATAGTCCGTGTCTTATGTGTTAACAGCCATTTAATGACTAGTAGAAAATCACTTGGCAAATGTATTACTATGACTAAATTATCTATAATTATATGCTGTTCTGAAAACTGCTCACCTGAATAGCACTTAAGGATATTTTCCATAACTGTTATTTATTGCTAATATTCCTTTTTGTTAATAATATCTTATAGGAAATAGAATTTATAAAATCAACTTATCAAATTCTACTATCCATAAAAAACTCAAAAAATGTTTATGAACATCTTCTAGATTTTTGCATACTAGGAAATTAGTACTGGTCTTCACCTTAGTATATTGTTTTCTAGAACTGATTTAGGTATATTGACAATTGCTACTGTTTTGACCAGACTTCATAATAATAAATCTGCTGCTTCAGTCTAGACTGTCAACTCTCAGCTTGACATGAACAAATGAGCCAAGCATCATACTAAGGAGAAAACATATTATTGTTGTTTATCCTGTCTCAATTCTAAAAATATTTTCAGATTAACATTTCTCAAATAGATGAGAATATAGGTCATGAAATATTTTCATATTTTTACAGAAACTGCTTCCAAATCAATTTCAACAGATAAAAATGGATGGAAAGATTGTTTGGCAATTAATAGTGCTAGCTGCTTTTTCAGAGGACCTGGGTTTGATTCACAGTACCATTTCCATAGACCTTCTAAGTCTATGTCATTCAGCTGGAATACAGCCAAACCTTTAATCCGAGGAAACAGAGGCAAGCAAATCACTAAATTCAAGACCAGCGTGGTATAGAGCAAGTTTCAAGTAAAGAAAATAAGCAGAAGCAATGTAAACAGAAAAACTTACATCACTATATCACAAAGAGTTTTAATTAGAAATTCTGAAGTAGAAATCTTAAAAGAAATACTAACAACATATTTATGTCCAGCCAAACACACAAGAAGAACCCAGAAGATAATCATTTATCTTTATAACACACACACACATTCTGTTTAGAGGAGAAAGAAATGGACAATGAGTTATATTGCTTGCCAGAGAATCTACACAGAATGTGCTTTATAATTTTAGAGCCACCTTACAAGTCTTCCTTGGAACATACTTGATGGAAAATGTTCCCTTTTGAAAATTTCTAAAAGTGTGATCAAGAGGGTCTGGATAAATAGTGCATGTCTAAAAGTATATACTGCTCTTTCAAAGGACTAGAATTGGGTCCCAGAACAAGCTTCAGGATACCTGATGCCACTGTCTCCATGGACACCAACACTCATGTGTTTATCCAGACACAAGCACAAACACAACACACACACAAAAAAAATTCTATGTAATGAAAAGTAACCTCTCAGTTACATAGTTTTCAGGAGAAACACTGTTTAAAGCAGAACAGAGATTTCAAAAATGGTGTGTATGTGTGCGTGTGCATGTGTGTGTGTGTGTGTGTGTGTGGTGTGTGTGTGTGGTGTATGTGTGTGTTCATATGCTCACAAAGGCCAGAAGAGGGCATCATGTCCCTTAGGGCTAGACCTACAGGTGCTCACGAGCTGCTTGATGTCAGTGATGAAAAATGGAGGAAGCATTCTTAACTGTTGAGTTATTTCTTCAGACTCCTCAAACCCCTATTTGAGATTATTAGCCAGAAATTGAGTAGTCTGTTGCCAACCACTAGCCTCAGCTTTGAGAGGGGTTCTAAGGAAGGGTTGTTTGAGAGCGATAAACAAAGGACTTGAAGTCAAATTGCAGATTACAAGCTGCTGGCCTATGTTCTTCTCAAGACAGCTTACCAGACTTCCCCTCCTCTGCCCCCCCTGCCCCCCGTCTCTCTCTCATTCCTCTCTCCCTCTCTCTTACTCTCTTACTCTCCAGTCAGCTTTCGCTGTAGATCTTCAGACAGCTTTTTGCTCCAAACAGCTTTCTTGCAATTAAAAACAAAAAAATCTCTCTGGATAGTTCATCTCTTGCAGATCAAAAGCCCATCTTTTATTGACATATCAATTCAAATCCTCGTTTGATTATCTGATGAATCAGCATCCCATGACCCTAGCCCTTGATTGTTAGAAAGGAACAGCAAGCACAAGTACAGATAATAGAAAACTGGATAGGACCTTGCTCTGAAATGACCATCCCTAGTGGAATTTTGCCCTGCCATCACTACTCCCTAAATCCCTTTATCTCCTTCCTTAGTATCTTTCTGACAAACTTGGGTTCTAAGAAAGGATTGTTTGGGAGTGATGAAACAAAGATCTTGTTTCATAATGCAGCTGCCTCTGTTCCTTTATATCTGTGAAGCTCCTTACTCAATTTGTATTGCATCCTTATATTTTCCACAGTTGAAAAATTATATATTTTTGAACTTTGGTTTTTAGAGTTCTTTCCCACAAACCTAAGGGCTATTTGTGAAACATTAGCCACACCCTTGACCTCTGCCTCATACTGTCTCTGATTATCATGAGTCATTAACCTTGGCAGACAGGATATTCCAAGAAGAAGGATCATAAAAATATGTACATTATTATACAAACAAGCCTTACACCCACAGCAACCACCAACACTCATGGAGGCCCATGCCCTATTAGCTCTGTTCCAAGAGCAGGAATTGTGTCATTCTTTTCCTACCATGGCCATGCAAGACTTGGGCGTCTGCCTAACTCTAGGAGTCCATATTAGGAAGCCAACTCAAAGCTATAGGCTAAGTCAATTAGGATGTCTTGGAGATAATGTTTTAAAAATGTTCCTAAAGATTAAATTTTCTTGATTACCACTAACATCAGCTTGTAACAGACAATATCTACAACATGAATGAATAAAATGATCCATAAAGCAAACAAAAAATGTAGCTTGGTCATGGCTCTTCTTTGCATGCCCTCCCTTCTTTTACCAATTTTTCTTATATCCAAATTCTTGATGTGTCAACCAAGATTCTGCACCTTCTGGCTTCCTGCATTCTTTTCAATCTTATAGTTTTTTTCACATTCCACCTTAAATTCTATGTACTCTAATTACTACCTATTTTGATTGACTTCTATCATACACACTTCCTCCTTACATTATACTCTTGTTTATGCAATGTTCTGTTTTCTGTATTCTGTTGAACTACACTTGGCTTAATATTACTTACAGCCAAGATCTTAGTTGACTTGTCCCCAGAGAAGTGATTCAGTATCAACCTTTATCCAGATTACTATGATGTACTTGTTGATACTATTTACCCATATAATTGTCAATATCCCTTGATAGTCTATACTCTCTATGGAGGCTGAAGGTTCTATCGTCTTATGTATAGAGACAGTTTATATAAGTAACAAAAGCCTTTGAGGATCATTTGCTTTTTCCAGATGCATATAAAAAAAAAAAGTAAGCAAAGGACAGGGGAGTAGAAGTCAGAGTCTTCTATCATAATGCTCTTTTTTCTATATATTGATATACTGTAGAATTGTAGAGATGTAATTGCAAGTTAGGTACTCTATAACATTAATTCAACAAATATTTTTCTTATTATTTTATCACATATTATTAATTTATGCTTTTTATGGCCCTATTTCAATATTCAAGTTGTCAATTTAATCATTGGTAATATCATAATAACTATATACATGGCACCAAATTAAACATTTTATAAAACTGAAATGATCTCCCAAAAAATTATTGATGTTTTCTATTGTTAGTGTTATCAAATACCTGTTTGTTTTCTCTAGATAGGAGTTATATTACTAGTAATAATTTGAGATGCCTACTTTGATTAAAACACAAACATGACTTACATAGCAATATTAATTAAATGAGGATAATATACTATTACTGATAAATTATTTTGAATATGACTTTAAACATATGTTACCTTTGTTTACACTTTTCATTACAGAGATATAAGGCACAATCTTATTTTATTATTTGCATAATGTATCTTAAAATAATAGTTCAATTTGATTCTAATTGACAACTTCTCTTTCTGACATCAAAGTACTAAACAGGAAATACCCAAAAAGGAAGGAATGATCAAGAGACAAAGACTGTCAGTAGGAACATATGCCAAGAAAACTCTAGTGTTGTATTCATTACCTGTATTCTACATCACTCCAAAACTACAGCTTGACTTCAAAGCATGTCACTGTGGATTAAATTCACCAAACTGACAATCAAAATGCTCACACTTGCATAAGCTAAATTTTAATGAATGTCTTAATTTCCATATATTAAAAACACATTTGGAACATAACTCACTCATAAATCCCTTTGTATATAGGTAAGTATTACTCAATCCATGTAACCTAATGAAGATGTCTATACAATTACTAATTTCTAGTATGTCCTCCAGGTTCTTGGTTTTAAAATAAGCATAGCTTTTTTTATTGCATTTATATCTTAGTTATTGTTATATTGCTCTGAAGAGACATCATGACCAAGGCAACCCTTATAAAAGAAAGTATATAATTGGGTCCAGACTCAATCTATGATTATCATGCCAAGAAACAGATAAGCATGGCTCTGGAGCTGTACCTGAGAATTTTACATCCTGACCCACAGACAGCAAGAGAGGGGGAGGAGGGGAGTTTCTCTCTCTTTTGTCCTCCTGTTCCTCCTCCTCCTCCTCTTCTTCTTCCTCCTCCTCTTCCTCTTCCTGCTCTTCCTCTGCCTCCTCTTCCTCCTCTTCCTGACTATAATAAGTTTTTGTCTTTTTTTGCTTAGATTTTTCCCTTTTTCTTCTTCATTAACTACTTCTGTGATTTCCACCCACTTTCAAGTCACAAGGCATTTCTTTTCCCATGGTGCTGATCAAATTCCTATTCATGTTATCCTTTTTAAGTGCAGTTACTGAGTTTGATTCTCTTAGTGGATTTTTGTGTTCACAGGCATAATTCCACTACCTAGAACATTAACTTGAACACATAATTCACTTGTATAGGATAAATAAATTATTCTAGAATCCCTAGAGTACAAGGCTGGTAAACTTACCTCAAATTTAACACACGAAATTGAGGTAAATACCTGATTGACATTTTCATATATAATAGATGTATAAATATATAAAAAAGATGTTTCAAAAATAGCTATCCACTGTCATCTATGTTATGATATTCCTTTATAACTTTCATCATAAGCTCAGATAGATTTTATTGTTCTCATTTTATTGAGGCATATGATACAAAAAAGATTAAATAGTGGATCTCTAGATCTAGGCTGCTTAAATAGATCTAATTATCTCCAAGTTAGCCAGTTTTCCATCAATTCATATTGAACTACCATAGCAACACAACCTCAGGTTCCTTCTCAGATTCTCTTCAGTTTCTAGGCTCTCATGTCTGAAGATTCTGTGATGTAGAAGCTGAATTGAACTGATCTTAAGCTCCTATCTTCCTAATTATGTTCTCCCTCTTCCTCCATAAGTACAGTCACAATTTAAATGCTTCTGCAATTGTTGATTACCACTCTTACAATATGCCAGATGTTATCTCATTTAAATTATGCCCACACACTGCAGGTGCAAATTGCAGGCCAACATTGAGCAAATTTGGACCTAAGTATGTCTGTATTTTCATTCCATCTATGTGCATGGCCCAGTGTAAGTCATTTTCTTCAGTTGTATTCTGATTTCCTCTTGCCTAGCAGAATTTTGAAAAGTTCTGAAAATTGAAACTATTTATCACGTTTAAAAAAATTTTAAAAATACTTCATTACTAAGGTAGATAGGATTTCTCAGACAATAACAAAATAATAACCTTGTACATTTTGTCCAAATAAATATAGTGTGTGTCTAATCTATTATATGAGTTTGTGAATATATCTTATGAGTTGTGGTAATAAAATATCAGAAATCTATAAGCAAGTCAATCTCTATATCTTGTAGTTACTCTTCATTTACTTTGAGCGTATTTATTCATTAGTGTATTTCTGTTCATTCTTCTATGCTAGTATGTCTAAAAATATAAAAACTTGCAGCTTTGTGTGGTATCCTGTCTACTTGTTTTTGGAAAAAAAGAAGCCAATAGAAAATAAAATCCATAGAATGTCTCTATTAAGGAAATGAACAACTTAGAAAATAGTCGGGCTACCCTTAAGAGCCTCTAAGACAGTATTATGTTTCATTACATCTCATATATAGTCATTTGTTTAACATTTTATTTAGTACTTAGAAAGAACTTACATCAGTACACATTACAATGCAGATTAGTATTTTGTTTATTTGGTGAGTTGATATTATAGATCAAACTAACATTTTCATTTATTTTATATTATATAGAAAATAGTAAGTTGATAAAGGCACTTGTAAAAAATGTTTTGGTTTCAAATCACAATAATCTCCAATTACCAAATTTAACTCAGAATAATATCTCTTAAAACAACAAAAGAACTGTTGTTATTTAATATTGAATATGCTAAAGAATCCACTACTTGAATCTCTAGCCTATCTTGTAAAAGTCAGTTATTTTAGTTCCACGGACTTGATTTTGCTGTTCTCTTGAACTTCACAAAGGAATTTATGGAATATCTCTTGCAGCAATATGAAGTCTCTCTCTCTCTCTCTCTCTCTCTCTCTCTCTCTCTCTCTCTCTCTCTCTCTCTTCTTCAGGTGGTGTTCAAGTGGTGTTCAAATGTCCTATTACTTTTTAAGGGTCAGGGTTGTGTTTGTAGAAGGGTAGCAGAACATGTCAGCCTCGTAATGATGTTTGTTGCATATAGAAGGATTTGGACTGTAAGAACTCTTTAGACTTTTATCTCTTACAGAAAGAAGGAACTACCACATGGAGGCCATCTTCCCTCCTCTAGTAAAGATCCTAACATCTTATTAGGACAGGGAATGGAAACAGAGAGCTCTTCTCAAATAGACATGATTAAAATGAATCGATTCTTCTGGTTTTGCATCTAGCTAAGCTACTGTACACAACTGTCTCTCCTTTTTCGACCTCATTCAGAAACATGGAGGCTTAGCCTTTTCCTTTGAACTTCCTCTCCCAGCAGAATATAAAAGTCATACATAGCTTCTACTTGCTACGTCCTTTTTTCCAAGTTTCTTCTTAATTTATCTATTACTGATTTAAATCACAGTCTTATGAAAAATTATAGGAGACTAGAGAACCAATTTGTTGCCCCTACTTTGTCCTGTCATTTCATAAAACTTTAAAGTCCAAGGGTTCTGAAAGGGCTGGCAGCACTCACTTTTACTTTTTGGCTTTTGGCAATTCCAAAATAGCATTTTTACAAAACTGCAACTACACACACATACACACACACACACACACACACACACACACACAGGTACACACATACTACACAACATAAAGACATTCATACACAAATACAAACAAACATATACATTAAATCTGCTTTTTAAATAAAGAAAATTCCAGTATATCAATAGCAATCTACAAAGAACTAATGTTACACCACGTCTTACTACATGATTGTATTCACTATCAGATACCATGTTCCAACCACACAAACACAACCATCACCAGACCAAAAACTCCCATGTTGTAAGTTTTCATTTTTGAGTTGGGAGACATAAGGGTGGCACTCCTAGTCATTTAGAGCCTAACCTCACCAGGTATAGGAGATATGTATGTCTCCTCATCCTGCCTTCCTCATAATATATTTTAATTTCTCAGCCTGAATAGTTAAAGAAATACCAACTAAGTTCTCTTTCAAACAGAAGGCAGTTCAGAGATAAAACTTATGGTCACTTACTAATTGTAGAGTAGTCATTTTGAAAGATTGTTTTACAAAGTTTCTTACACATTTAAACAAATGTCTAAAATTAACAGGACTTTTTTTTTTTTAGTATGAAAAAATGATCCTAAAGTGTTAGATTTTCTTACAACTAAAATTTTAGATGTTGTGTAAGCCCACTCCCAGTTATTCACTTCCATGTTGATTTGGTCACGTTACTCTTGTCCTTCACTGGTATTTGTGATGCTATCTTCTCCTCTTGGGAATCATTCCCTTTATCATCAAGACCCTAGTTCATGTTTATGCTTATTTAAATGCAAATCACCCATTCTTTCATTTTGTATTTGATGTCTGTTGCCACCTTAAGTGATTATGTGCACCTCTTGGAAAACAAAAGCCTCAATTAATAAAATCTCTTGGGTCTGACAGATGAAGTTTCTTGATCACAGTCAGAATTTAAAGCTTTTGCAGGAATCAACAATAAAGACAAAGGATAACATTTGCAAGTTGCCTTAATGTTTTCCTGTAGAAGTAAAGTGTTGTATAGGAAACACCAGCCACTGTAATGGAGGTAGAAGTGTCAGGGTTCATATTCACCACCATAATGTTATACTTGATCATGAAAAAAACAGCTTTTATCAGCTAACTTCATTCTTTGAAAGGAAAAATTGTCTTTAGAGTATACATGCCTGCATTATCTTAAAAATAAAAACAGATAGGACTATTTGTTATCTAGTATTATATGTATCTATAGAACTGTACAAAAACGTTTATATTTAAAGAGTCATGTCATGGTACACACATGTAATTTCATTATTTAAGAGGCCAGAACTGGATGATCATGTGTTTCAAGATGGAATGTCTCAAAGCAAGCAAATGAACACTCACAAGATCATATCCATGCATTGTATAAGCTGTATATGTCATGGTATTTTGAGAAAAGTGATCAAACTCATTTTATCCAACCATAAAAAAAGGAAATATAGATCATTTTTTCTAAACGATTTTCTGATCTCTCTCTAATCTTTCTCTCTACCTCTCTCCTGAGTACATGTATATTTTAAAATACATATGCACACATGATTATATGTGTATGCACACAGTTGGAGGCAGGTGTTCAATCTTACCTGAGCAGGGTCATTCTTGTAATTTGAGCACTCCACTTCTTTCCTCCATGCCAGAGTTATTACTATATATTCCTATATGATAAAACATATCATTAATACTTAAAAGATGTCATTGTAGCTATAAAAGGCACAGAAGGATGAAATAAAGCAAACTGAGTCAGGACTGTGAGAACTAGTAATTTCTAAACTCAGTACATGGTTGCAAATGTGTTTTGCTCTTTCCTAAAAGTTGAGTATTAAAAGAAAAGAATGTAGCTAATTGAGGGTTTCATTACTTAAAGTTTTATTGCTTATAAAGAATGGTGCCATAAGAATACACAAATTATTCAGCAAATAGAAAGTATAATTATTTTATGCCTATTGGAAGATAGAAGTATCAAGGACGGTCCCCAGGGATCCAAACGTGCTTGGATATTATTATTCACCATATTCATTAAACAGTGAGTGAAAAATGTAAATGAGTGCACAGCCAAATCTATAATAAAAGATGTTAGAAGTGAAAGATAATACATCAGCTCGATCAAAATTGCAAATGGATATGGACAGCTGGGGAAATTATTCAGATGAGAAAAAGATGAGTGTTAATAGAAAGAACAGAAAGATAATGAAGCTGACAGAAAATTATACATGGCATAAGAAGTTGATGTGCATCAGAAGTGATGATCAGGAACCCAACTGTAGAGTATATGTTGATAAACTGAAAAAAAAAACAAACCAACATTCTAAGGTTAGGGATATGATAAAAGCACTAATTGTGTTACAATTTCCTTACATTAGACAAATGGTAAAGAAAGAAAAATTATAATACCCATTTAACTATGTCATAAAATTTCTGTACAGCTTAGTGGATGTTTTAGGAAGTTATGCAATTTAAGGACAAAGTAACATTTACAGCAAAAGCTAACTTTTTGGCCTGAGATAACTGAAAAGTTTGTGTTGAGACCATATACCCAATATTACAGGTTAGCTTGAAGTCTTCCTGTTTTTGAGGGTTTTTTTTTTTTTTGTTGTTTCTTCTCCTTTTAAAATGTATTCTTCTCTCATGAATTACATCTCAAACACATTTTCACCTTCCTCCACACCTCCCTGTTCTCCTCCACCTCGCTTCTTCTGTAGTTCCACTCCTCCTCCATTTCCATTCAGAAAGGAACAGGCCATTGAGCACCATTTCTACCTGGTGCTCCTCTTGTACATTTTTTCTGAGACTCTAAATTCCAAAGCGCCATGGAAGACTTATTCATTTAATTTACACTGGACTAGTTAGGGTTTTACTACTGTGAATGGAAACCAGGACCAAGGCAACTCTTATAAGGACAACATTTAATTGGGACTGGCTTACAGGTTCAGAGGTTAAGTACATTATCATCAAGGTTGGAATATGGTGACATCCAGGCAGGCATGGCGCAGGAGAAGCTGAGAGTTCTACATCTTCATCTGAAGGCTGCTAGGAGAAGACTGGCTTCCAGGTAGCTAGGATGAGAGTCTTAAGCCCAGACCCACAATGACACACCTACTCCAATAGGGTCATACCTTCTAATAATGTCACTCCCTGGGCCAAGCATATTCAAACCATGACAGCTAATAATTTCACATCTGATGGTTTCTACTAAATAATTCACTATTATCATCCCTGGATGCATTACACTCTCTAGTCATAACAAAGGCAAGCCGTCTACAAGCTCATGGAATTTTGCATTGCTTTGAGCATTATAATGGCAATTCTTCTGACAAGTGCTTAAATCTGTTTGAAACAGCATAATAGGATGGCAGAGTTGTTTCTATACATGTAGAGAATGGAGAGTATCGTCCCAGTTCTGACCCATTTGTTTTAGTTTTGAAATGTAACAAGATGTTTTCCTGCTACATTGTATTTGCAGTGGAGCTCAGTGATTTGGCAGTTGAAGAGGTAGGCAGAGTGAGGAGTTGGGAGAAAAAGTATGGGGAGGAGGAAAGGAGAGGAGAAGGAGATAGAAAGCAACATGGAGGAAGAACCATGGATCTCTAGCAGTCTCGGGTAGCAATTTCTATCAAAAGGTTAAATATTGGGTAACAATTCTAATTCGTTGGGCATCTTGTGTATTGAGCATTTTCAAATATATAAATCCAATGGATAATATTTAAGCATTAAGAGTCATCATTCTACTGGGAACTGAGAGCATGGTGGGTATTGTCTGGGGATTAGCAGAGAACCATGAGGGTGACGGGATTGGCCCAAGGTCCATGCTTTGGGGCATGGTCTCCATGGTGCTGATCAGTGGAACCAACTGCCCTGATAACATCTTCTGGGGTGCTCTTGGTCTCTGGCTGCTTCTAGTGCGGGAGCATGGAGGGTGGTCCAGATAGTTACCAGAGCTGGACCATGCTGTGGCTTTTAAAAATACCTCCTCTTTTCATTGAAAAGCCTCTTATTCTCTCTGGTACTGACTAGAACCTTAACAGTAAGAAGATGTTGCAAAATTACAAGTATTTCATGAAATTAAATGGGCAGGGTTATAAATATTGATTGTGTATATTGATTCTTATCAGTCATAGAAGCACACATAATGTCTTTCCAAGTTACATGCAGAGATTTATCCTGGAATAGAAACTACCTGTTTTTATAAAATATAACATCAGACTGTCCTTCCAAACTTTGACATAAGAAAACATTTAAGTCTAATCTGCCTTTGGCATGAGTGTGATTCCAGCACTGTAACAAAAGATAAAGCAGGTTATGTAGAACATAGATTTATTTCTCATAGGTTTCCAAGCTAGAAAAGAAAGAGAGCAGACTCTAGCTTGGGTTGATTCTAGTTAGAACTCTCTTCTTTGTTTGTATGCAACTACCTTTTAATGTATCCTCACAGCACAAATACAGACAACAACATTCACAGAGAAAAAGAAAGGGAGATGGAGACAGAGAGAAGGAGGCAGAGACAGACTTGGAAATGGAGAGGAGAGAGGGGGTGGTTTACTTTGGCTTCTTCCTGGTCCTTTATGCTTAACTACTTCCCAGGAGCTCCACCACCCTACTCAGAGTTAGGGCTTCCATCCTTTTCAAACTTGCAATCCATAACACTAGAAGCTCCTTAATTGTCTAGTCCTTCCTTAATGTTGTTTTAAGACAAATTCTGTTGTCTTGAGTTTCTCTTAGAGTGTCTGTTTTGTTTACTCTCCTTCCCATGCTGCAAGATTGTTTGTCATCATAACCAAAGGTAATGAACTTAAATACCTCTGATACATCATAGTTACCAACCCCTCCCATTCCCTTGCTTTGAGTTAGGGAAGCGAATGCTTGCTTTTCTGTCATCCCCCCAAGACAGGAGAAAACCCTTAGTATTCTCTGCAGTTTCCTCCCTTTTATAAATGGCATTTCTTCCTGCACTGTGCTCTGCCGAAGTCCCAGAAGCACTTACTAATTCTGAATCCTCTCTTGGGTGATTCTCTGAATTGGAAATTCTGACCTTGAGGCTGCGCTGATAGATCACTTCTTGTGGGCTGTGATTCTGTGACTATGTCGAATTCCAGAGAACAGCGTCTTCCCTTTGCTCTGGAAGACTCATTCATCTCAAGGGCTTTGCTTCCACTTTTCTCATGGGAGCCATTGCATGTGTGTGCACTCTCTGGGCGCTGAGTCTGAGTGAAAACATATGGCTGATAATATGCATACAGTGTTTCATGTAGGAAAATGCAAGGCAGGCCAGATGAAACATACAATTCAAGGAGTCATCTCAGTCAGGGACTTTCATGATGCGCCATGAGTGAGAATTGATTGTAAAGGAAATGTACATCATAGAAATGAAGGCTTATCCTGAGATATGAATACAAATCAGGTGATTGTTTATATTTATAATGCCCTAATCCTATTAAGTCTTATTTTGACAACTTATTAATATCATCTAATTAGAAAAAATCTACTACCATACCAAATATTCCACTACTTTTGGCTTACAGGACAGGAATCTAAATTGTAAGAATGCCAAAATTCTAAGCTTGTAAGACAGGGTTAGGATATGCATTCATCACAATTCAGAAAGACAGAGTAATGTACTAATTATTTCTAGATAATGGGAAAATATTCCAGTTAAGAAAACCAGTGGCCCTGAGTGGTTTCCTTTGCTAAAGGTAGAGAAATAAAAACAATATTCCAATCGTCATAGCTAACAGTGGTTAGTTGTGAAACCAGTGCACACAGTTTAGACAGCCTGGGTAATTCTTCTATTCTGAGGCTCACAGACACACATTGAAGACCTTGATAAAGTTATTTTGAAAAGTCTGCACTTTGCTGACTCTGCTCTGGAAGTACACATTTGAGCAGACATGCAATAAATTATGGATTGTTTTAAGGCTCCATGCAATACAACGCAATGACAGTCATACCAGAAGCCAAGGACTTGCTGGGCTAATCCTATCCTTGCTGCAGCTCTCTCCTGACCTATAGTGCTCAGAGCTGTCACCTTACAATTTTACCTCCATAGCTCATCATCAGTCTCTACAGCACTGTGTTAGATTTATGAACAGACTCCATATTTAAAAAAAAAATTCCCTAAAAAAACGAGGGACACCATTATAATATAAAACCCAAAGAGCTAAGCAATGCTGAGAAAAATCTCAAGAGAAAAACAAAATGAAAAAATGATAAGGAAGAATAAATAACTCATCGGTGAGTCCCTGCAAATGTTCATTGCTGCAGTAACAAGAGACTTTCCCATCAGTAAAGGAATGTTTACTAATTTACTATCATCCTAGAGTTAATGTATTTATCATAACTTTTTCAGTTATTGATTCCATTGTTAAGACATAGATGTGGGAAATTAATTAATGCAGTCTATGATATTATTTTCTTGTTAATGAGGAAAAGTCAACACAAACTGATTCAGTTTGACTCAACTCAAACTGAGTCATAGGAAAACTTTTGGTGTGTCATGGTATGTACATTCAAGTGAGAGACCTAGAATAAATCTCTAATGGGAGATCATCCTCCATAATTTGCTTTTACCTCATGAGCTTTGAGGTGACCATTCTGAACCTCAAGTAACGGTAGATGTTAACAGGTTGACATTGATAAAATGTGTCATAAAGGCTATCAGACTGGATATAAGTAAAGGCATACTTTATTAGACAAACTTGTGAGCAATATTGAGTCCCAGTAAAATCAACATGCAAGCAAGTATCTCACTGTAGTTGTGAGTTAAGTGAGATGTTGAAATGTTATAAATGGCACCTGAGTCAGGGTCACATATGTTGCTAAACTAAGTCCACAATTAATGTCCCAAAATTTATGGATTAACATTCGACACACCCATAAAGTCGAGGTAGTTTTACCACATGAGAATGGAATGTTACTGAGTAGTTAAAGCAGTAGCAGTCCTATTTACATAGGACATGGGAATGATAACCCTTGCTTCAGCTTCGAGAACAGTAAAACAATGTTGCCTATTTTGTTGAGAGTTGGAGCAGGATTTATTGAAAAGCACATTGCTCTTATTGTCTTCCATTATCAAAATGCCATTGAAGTAATCACAATCCTGGAACAAATGCATCACCTGGTATTACACTCATGTTTGTCAGGCCAGGTCTCATGTGAAGCCAATCTATTTTCTGAGAGAAATAAAGACTAGACCAAGGAAAGTCAGCCTGTCAGAGCGTACAAGAAGAGGTGCTTACTCAGAATAAACAGAAATAGCAGCAGACAGCTGGTAGGGAGAAAATCAGAGACTGATATGACATGATTTTGAGAAGAAAAAAATAGTAAAAAAAAAAAAAAAATCTCTGTAGGACTCTGTTGCTGAGATTAATGAATAGTATACAGGGTTTCCAGCCCCAAAGGACTGTTGAATAAAGAAGACATTTTTGTCCAGTGTTGTCTACCTCAGAACATGCACTAGGCAGCCACTCGGTATATTTTGTAGTACCAGATTGACACTGCCTGAAATGTACAATCAAAATGCCATATGAAAGCTCAGAGCTGTGAAAGATCATGCTACAAGATGACCCCATGGTTTCATGTAATATACGAATGCTGTTTCAGAAAAATTATCCCAATGAACAAGCACAAGATCATCGATCCAGACTTAGTATTCAAATCCCAACTATCAAAAGATAGATCTTCTCATTAAGGCCCAGGTAAATTTTCAGCGTCTGTACACGGGGAACTTGTGTTTGGTTCTGTTCTCAAGGATGAAAGTGCTCATTTAGACTCTTAAAACCATGTTGTGGAGAGGAGAATTCATTTGGTCTAATTTAAATGCAGGGAGAAAGAGGATTAAGTGCACACACTTTTATTTAGCAGGTTCAGCTAGCTTATTTGTGCATCCAACATAATCTCTTATAAAAATTACCATAAGCAAAATATAACAGATTGTAAATGGTTGCTCATATTAACTTAGCTAAGTACTTGTAATCTGCCTAAGCATTATTTAACAGAACATAATTGTGAAACAGTATGATACCTCCAGAGTTTGTAAGACTATTATGTGCCTAAATCATAGTTAGCAATCAGAAGACTAAAACAGAGGTACTTAAATAGTAGTTTCCTTACATAGGCTTACAGATTATTTTCCAAATCAAAAAGCACATTTAAAACCATTTCTAAGATGCAGTTCTTCTCATATTATTCCATTTTAGCTGTCATAAATTTAAAATATATTAAAAACTAAAAGAAAAAACATAAAGAATAAACCCTCCATATCTGAAAATTAAATCACTTTAAGTTTTCATTAATTGAATATTGGGAAAAGAGAAAACTACTTTTTGGTAGAATTCCAAAACTTTGAATTTAAATGTTGAGCCAAATGTTAAGGCTGAAAATAAGGATTATGTTATAAAGCACTAAAGACACAGACGAGAATTTAAAGATATTCCAGTATAAAAGGACATAAACATTCCTAGCATCAAGGGTGATCTGCTCTACATTGGTGAGTGCAGAAAACTACTCTTGATGAAATGAATTATCATGGAAATAATTTAAAGATAATTGTTTGAGAAGAAGTCATTTCATCTGCTCTATCAAGTGAGTAACAGGCACTGGAGTTTGGGAGAATTTTAATGGAAATGAATGGAAATGCCCCAAAGCTATGTGAGGAATTCTTGGGCATAATCTTTGTTTCTCAGTTGAGCTTGGACCACAGGAGAAAGTCTTTACTCTTGTCTGTCCTGTATGAAGTTGTGACCCAGCAGCATTTCCAAGGATCTGAGTAATTCAGAGAAAATAGAAGACGGTTATAGTGTGCCCCAAGTAGGGAAATTAATATTGAAAAGAGTCAAACTTTGGGCAAGGAGGACATCAACTATGAGCATCTCTGGGATCACATATGAGTGAAATTGTGCATTTTGGTGGGGAGCAAATGCATGCTACTCTCTTTCCTTCTTCTAGGATAATCAATACGATCTCTGCTTTTAAATAATGATCACTTGGAGAGAAGCACCTAGACCTAATTCTCAAGGTAATCAGGGTAACTTGAACGTAGAATGGAAGCTTATCAATGAGTTTGCTTTTATTTTTTAAAAAAATGAGTGGACGCTTATTTGTGTTTGCTTTCATATTTCAGTCTATAATTGTTAATTTCCAGTATGCTACCCTAAATTACGTCTATACATCAGAACAAATGTGTGTGCACTTTAATGTGTGTGCATTTGGAGGTATGTGTTTTGTGTGTGTGTGTGTGTGTGTGTGTGTGTGTGTGTGTGTGTGTGTATACATGGACTGGTGCATATGTATGTGTATTTACGTGTGTATGGAGACCTTTGGTCCACCTCAACTGTTATTCCACAAAACCCACCCAAAGGTAGTACCAACAAGTAGACAGGCTGGCTAGGCAGAGAACCTGTCTCACCACTCATAACTAGAATTAAAAACACATAGTATTTTTATAGCAAGCTCTCTTCTGCACTGGATCAGAGAATCTCAGTAAATATGTATTGTATATAATAGAAGTGATACATGGCAGAGGCCTGTTGCTTTCGTTCTCCAAAGCAAAAAATAGTAGTATGTGAAGGAAGCAGACTCACAATACTTTCTGCAGTGACCTAATTTCTTCCCACTGGGCCCCACTTCTTAAGGGTTCCATTGCCTACTAGAAGCCTCACAGGCTGGAGATCAAGACGTTTGAATATTACCCATAGGGGGACAGTTCATACCCAAACTATAGCAGTATTGCCACACCCTGAACCTAAAAATGCAAACAAATGTATTAATTATGTCCCAAGTACTGCATTTAATAGCACAGTTACCAGGGATCACACTACAGTGGAATGGAATAAGTATTTAATAAACATATAACCATAACAACAAAAAGCCCAAAACACAAGAAAATAAAACAAAAACAAACAACAACAAAAGATCCCTTATATCCTAATTTCTACCTTATTTCAGAGTTGTGATTAGTATCTGACAAATGTAAATAGCACAAATTAAATCCTAACTAAATATCTGGGTTTATATTGATGCACCAGGCTTTTCATAACAAATGATGTTCCATCTATAAATACTTCCCTCTGACTCTGGGGAACTGCATATAAAAAAAAAAAATAACAACACTAATTGCATTGCTTTCTTTTCTGACCTTTCTATCTTTTTTCTTTGTTTGTTTCTCTCTTTTTCTCTCACTTTCATTTCTTTTTTAAAAAAAATTCATCAATCTACTTAGAGGAAGGTTGTTTTTTGTGTTTGGTTGGCTGGTTTGGTTTTTTCATTTGTTTAAAATAGATTCTTTTCTCTCACAATTTATGATAAAAGTTCTGGAGGGATTATGACTACAATAGATAATGAGAATTGAAAAATATCAGTGGCGAATGATTGTTGATATCTGCTAGTTTGTTGATGTTCTTGGTGTGTGTGTGTGTGTGTGGTGTGTGTGTCCCTTCTTTTTATTTTGTTAGTGTAAGATTGTTTCTTTTGTTTTCATGGGGGTTGATAAGCTCCTTAGGTTCCTTCTAGCACCTTCTCAAGGTCTGGATTTGTATATAGATATTGTTTAAATTGACTTTACCATGGAATATCTTATTTCTCCATCTCTGCTTGGTTGCCATAAGTCCTGTTCATTCTATGACCTTCTGGCTTTTTGAGAAGATGGATGTAATTAAGATTGGTGTTTCTTTACATGTTAGACTTTTCCCCTTGCAGCTTCTAATATCCTATTTTTGTTCTGCATGTTTGATGTTTTCTTTGTTCTGTATGTTTGGTGCTTTCTCTGTTCTCTGTGTTTGGTGTTCTCTTTGTTCTCTGTGTTTAGTGTTTTGATTGTTATGTGCTGATAGGTTTTTTTTTTCTGGTCCACTCCATTTGGTGTTCTGTAAGATTCTTGTAACTTTTTAGACATCTCCTTTAGGTTAGGAAAATTTTTTATTCTGTTGGAAATATTTTCTAGGCCTTTGAGCTGGGATTCTTTGCCTTCTCCTATTCCTATTATTCTTAGGTTTTGTCTTTTTACAGTGTTGCAGGTTTTTTGGACGTTTTTTACCAGAAGATTTTAGATTTAACATTTTCTGTGATTGATACTATTTTTATCTATCTTTTCTTCAACCATGAGATTCTCTCTTCCATATCTTGTATTCCATTGGTGAAGTGTTGTTCTGTGGTTCCTGTTTGAATTCCTAAACTTCTCGTTTCCAGAATTCCCTCTATTTGCCTTTCCTTTATCAATTCTGTTTCCATTTTCAAGTGTTGAACAGTTTTATTCGTTTCCTCCAACAGTTTGTGTTTTCTTGGCTTTCTGATAGAAACGTGTTCATTTCCTCTCACTATTTGCTTGGGTTTTTCCTGGATTTCTATGTGGGACTGCGTAAGGGTATCCTGATTCTTGGCTGGGCATGGGCCTAGAACCCTGAGACTCCAAGGGAGAAACAGCAGGAGTTTGGCCACTTCCCCAGAACCCAGGGTCCTGACAAGCAGTCCAGTCTCCATAGACCTACATTGTTCAGTCACGTAGGCCATTACAACCCCTCCCAAAGTGCACAGATAGAGGGTGTGACTACAGGCCTCAGGCCCTAGAGATTTACATACTAATGAAGACCAGAGGGCAGAGCCAATTAATCTGCCCCCAGAACCTCCCCCTTTCTCCCTCCCTACTTAACTCAGATCTGCCCTGAGTTTGGGGGGGTACATCCAGATCCATCCACCATCCGCCATGAAAATAAACCCTTTTGGAGCCAAGGACTTCCTCGTGGTGTCATTGGGGCCTGCTGGGCCTGCCATCGCAGAAGCTTTGTGGAACTTCAGACCTTTCTTCTATCGTGGGACCCACCGTGTGGAAGCCTCCAGGACTCCTCCACCGCTGTGGCCCCTATTTCCCACATTTCTATTTGTTTATTTCATCTTCAAGGACATCAATCCTCTTCATATAGTTGGTTTCTACAGTCTTTTCTTGTGCCTCAGCTATGTTGGAATATCTAAGGTTTCTTGTGGTAGGAAAGCTTAACTCTAGTAGACTTATGGCTGTTACTGTTTGTGATTTCACCTTAGTTTCTAGTTATCAGGTTTGGGATGATTATAGGTGGTCTAGGTGCTAGTTTCTGGGTTTGCCATTGTTGCCTGGGTGTTTTGTTCCTTGGTTTCTTTTCCTCTATTGATTTTTGGCCAGTGTGATGACTGTATGTTGCCTGTTTCCCTGGCTTCCTCGGCTGATGTGTTCACAGAGAATGACTGTTGGTGTTGGAGGCTAAGATAATAGGATAGTTGGGGAAAGGAAGGTTCCACGAAGAGATTTTTGTGATCCTTTGGGGATGAGATCAGAGAGAAAAGAGAGATCACTACAGACTACTGCTACAGAGCTGGGGCTGAAACTGAGAGTTGGACCTCAGGAAGAGTAAGCTGACTATGGGGCAGCCTTAAGCTTGCTTGGTGCCCTGGGAGGAGAGGCCCTTGGGTTAGTAGGGGTTGCGGGCTGGGGTTGGGGTCTTGGACAAAGCAACAAGTGAGGGGAGGAATGTCAGAAGTGGGAAGATCTATGTGATCCGGAGGAGTTCGGAGCAGGAAAGCTGCACAGGGTGTTCTGCTGCAGGGCTGGGACACTGCATCTGAAGGAACAGAGAGAGAAAAGATCTAAGGGCAGCCCACCTGAGTTTCTGGCAGTCTTGGCCTATGGGTTAGCAGGAATGCCTGCTCGACTTGGGAGCTGGGAATAAGTACAAATGAGAGGGAGGGAAATTCACCAATGCACGAACAGAGATGTTTACTCTGTTAAATGTTTCAATCTCTCACGATTATATTATTTTGTTTTTATGATTTTTGAGTTTGTTATATTTCACCACAACATAAGAGAGCAGAATGACCATTGGAAGAGTTTCCAAAAAAAGAAAAGCAAAAGACTCAGAAGATAAAGACCGAGTCATAAGAGGTGGAGTAGGGACTAAAACCTCACCTTGGCCATCTAAAGAATCATACCACCCTCTTGTGGTAGAGGTAATTCTAACAATCTCTGTGCCACTCTGAAATTAACCAGAGGCTCTCTCCATAACCACCTGCCTATCATGGTTAACCCAGCAGAGCCCAGCTAGTTAGGGGGCAAGAAGCCAATTGGAACAAAAACACAACTCTGAACAACAGTAGATAATGAAAGGGTTTGGGACAGCAATCTAACACCCGACAATTCCCAGGAACCTTTTATCTCAGCAAGCTGGGAAGAATTTTGGTCCCCATTTGTTTTCACCTAGGAAAAACATCTCCTCAGCAACAGGAGTTCCAGGAAGTGTCTGCCAAGTCCATGTCAGCCTTGGCACATGTTCAACAATGAGCTATACAGCCCATTAAACATCACATTACAAGAGTACATCCTGTGACCACCAATATCCTTGCTAGACCCTGTTGAAAGGCAAAGGCTTCCTGAGAGGCTGACAGATGGACTGGTGGGATTCAGTGTTTCTGTCCTAACCCTGGGTGGTGCAACCACTGCTAGCTGCTGGTGTTTTGCTTGCGTCCCTTGAGAAGACATGTTTGAAATGTAATCTAACTTTGCTTATATTTTCCTTTTCATTTTTTTGTTGCCGTGTGTTTTTCTCTACTGTCATTGCCAGTCAGATGTATTCTTCCATTGTTTATTATTTACCTTTATTCCCACTGATTTTGGTACTTAAAAATATATACTTTGTGTCACACTCAAAACAGCAAGCATGTGAAGATAAGAAGAAAAGGGGGAGCAGCATTCCTTCAAATATGATTTTGCAGATTCAAAATCATTAAAACTTAACATTGTAACATTTTGAAATATCTACTCAGGGATGTTTCCAAATCAGGGATTTGGAGGTGTGGATCATTCTCTCCCTTAGAGAGAAACCATCTCTCTAATAATCTTCTTATAATTTGGACACTCTAATATCTATTCCTGGTTTCAACTTGACTATATCTTGAATCAACTACAATCCAGAATTGGAGGGCTCATCTGTGATCCAGATCTTGAGGCTGGAAGACACAAGTTTCTGACCTGAATCTTGACATGGAGATCTTGAGGCATAGTGGCCATGAAAAGCTTAGGCCTAGGCAAGGTAGTACATGCCTTTAATTCCAGGAGACTGAAGCAAGAAGATCTCTGAGTTCAAGGTCTGGGACAAAAAAGTCACAGATCTGGACATGGTGGTCACACCTTTAATTTGAACCGCACCTTCTGGTGGTGCCTACATAAGGACATTAGAAGAAGGAAGATTGACTCTTCTTTGCAGGTTTGCACTTGCCAGCATATCTGTTGGAAACTATTTCTACAGAAGAGCAGCTGGAACTTCTTGTCTTGTGGGACTGAGCAACTACTAGATTCCTGGACTTCTCATTCACAGCTGCCCATTGTTGTGTTGGTTGTACTACAGAGTGTAAGTCATCGTAATAAACTACCTCAATATAGAGAGACAGTCCATACATTCTGTGACTCTAGAGAACCCTGACTAATGTAGACACTAGGAGGAAGCAGGAAAGAGTTTCCATCATTCCAGGTCACAAAGACAGAGCTATAGCTTCAATACAAGTGGCGTCAATGAAAGAAATTGGAAACTAATGGCTGAATTTCCGCAACCATGCAAGATGAGGCTAGAACCTCAAAGGAAAACAGACTAAACCTGGTGCTGCAGAGCTGTCCCAGTGGATAACAGTACTGGCTGCCTTTCTAGGAGCCAGGTTGGATTCCCTGAACCCAAATGTCTGCTTGAAACCTATGCAGTTTCAATAGATGCCACAAACTTTTTGAACCTGCACACACAGAACTCACATTATCTATAGAATGCAGGCAAGCATGACATTTATAAAAGTAAATAAAGTGTAAAAAAAGAAATAAAGACCTAATGTGAAAAGATTTTTCAATATATTGTGTTGCTACACAGGATATTGTTTTAAAATCTTTTCATAGTAAGGATGTTGCCTTAGTGTCAAAAAAAAAAAAAAAAAAATACCACTAGTCTAAATGAATGTTAGGCTGTTCCACTCCACTTTTGTATTGAGTGTTCATTTCAAAGTGTATTATTGGCAGTTATATCATTATGGAATCACCAGTGAAATTCTGAAACACAATCAGGAATAATATAGATAGAGATTGAATGATTGAAATTGTGACAATAGAATTAAAGAAATTTTTATGATATATTTATTCATTTTATGTATATGCGTACAATGTAGCAGCCTTGTGATTCTTTAAGGGCTTTTACCTGTTTACCTGTGTTCTCCTCGGATTCTTTGAGAATGTTATTTATGTCCTTCTTAAAGTCCTCCATCATCATCATTAAAAGTGATTTTAGGTCTGACTCATGCTTTCCTGGTGATATGGGGAGTTCAGGACTTAATGTGGGAGAACTAGGTTCTGATGATGACATGTGTTCCGGGTTGCTGGTCCTTGTATTCTTGCTCTTGCCTTTTGCCATCTGGTTCTCCTTGGTGCTACCTGTGCTGTCTCTGGCTGGAACCTGTCTTTCCTGTTCTCTTGGTTGTGTCAGAACTGTTTAGGTTGGGTGTCGCTGCTGAGATTAGAGCTAGGGCCCAGGATCTGCTCAGTGCTTTGGTCCGGACCAGAAGGAATCAGTGCTCTGGGCCAGGAGTGAGTTCCTGAATCCCTGTGGGACCTGGTTACTCCCTGTTTGGGGCAGGTGTTGCTGCCTCCTTGCTTAAGAAGCTGCTCGAGTTAGAGTTCCTTGGAGCTATGCTTCCTCTGGGTTCTGTGAGATTGCGTGCAGGTTTGCTGCTCGAGATCTGCTGCGCGCTCAGGTCCCAACCGGAGGGAACCAGTGCTGGGGCCAGGAGTGAGTACCTGGGTCCCGGTGGGTCCCAGTTACTCCCTGTTTGGGGCAAGTGTTGCTGCCTCCTTGCGTAGGAAGCTGCTTGGGTTAGAGCTCCTAGGAGCCCTGCTTCCCCTGGGTTCTGTGGGATATGGTGTAGAGCTCCCGCCTGGGATCTGCTGGGAGCTCCGACCCAGACCGGAAGGAGCCGGCGCTCCGGGCCAGGAGTAAATCCCTGGGTCTCAGTGGGTCCCGGTGGGTCCCAGTTACTCCCTGTTTGGGGTGGGTGTTGCTGTCTCCTTACCAGAGATACTGCCTGGGTCAGAGCTGCTGGGTGCCCCACTTCTGCCGGGTTTTGTGAGGTTCAGTGCAGAGCTGCCTCCAGGGATCTGCTGCCTGGGCCCAGACCGGAAGCAGAAGTCTGTAGCAGCCTTTAAACATATCAGAAGAGGGAGTTGTATGCATTACAGATGGCTGTGAGCCATCATGCAGTTGCTGGGAGTTGAACTCGGGACCTCTGTAAGAGTAGTCAGTGCTCTTAAGCTCTGAACCTTTTCTCCAGCCCTCAGAATCCTTAAATTTTAGTTTCATTTAGAAAAATGTTTACTCCAAAGACAAGTTACCCTTACCAGGACATCATCACATTCCCGTTGACCATATGTTAAAGCGTTTTAAACTTTGTTTTACACAGTAAGAAAGAAAAATGACACACTTTCAGATCCATTCGCATAAAAAAATATAAGTGTCAAGTGCACACAATCAATTTATATTATATGCAAAATAGCTCAGATTTAATAAATGGCTTTAAGCAAATGAATAAGCAGACAGCCTAGTATTTCACAAAATGTAATCAATGGATGCAGTGTTGCTTTGTTAAATGAACTTGCCTGGCCAGAGTACTACAGCAGAAGGAAATCTGTCATGCTAACCAAAGGTATAGAATTCATCATTCCTGGATCTAAGGAATGACTAAATTCCCAATTACCACATCAGAAGACTGTCAGGAAAAGAAAAGCTCATTAGTTCAGCATAACTACCTGATTATCTCCACACTCTGCAATCTTATTTTTTATGCAAAAATGGGTTGCGTTTTGGGAAAGCATTGTTGCATGGAAAATGTATTAAAAGAACTCTGTGATAGGTGCCTAATGATTTCCTTTTGTTGAGGAGTTTGGAAGGCATTATTATGCATACAGATGTGCTACAGATCATTAAAGATCAAGAGCTTTCAGATTGCAAAACCAACAAGCTGATACAAAATCTGAAAGGCAAGAAGCATCCTGATCAGAAGAGAAACTCTGAGGAGAAGAAACACGGTGATATTGCAATCACCCTCCTCCGACCCTCATCCAGTGTTCTGATTAGCATTCTAGATTGTAAAAGGATTTTACAGTTGAATTTAAAACTGTTTCTAAGGGTTTGGTAGTAGAGGACTTGCCTAGTTATTTTGTTCAAGGCTCTGGAATGATTTCCAGGTTCACAGGAAAAAATATCAAACAAAAAAAAATAGGTAAAATTTATTTATGAAATATTTCATAACATTTTTAAAAAGGTTACTTAAGAAGGATATTAATGCCAACATGTTTAGTATCCTGAGAATAAGTAACAAAAACTAGTAAACATTCTTATGACAGAGTGATTTAGTATAGGCCCTGTAAAATAGGAGAAATTATGTTTCATATGAGAGAAATGACATAGTTTTAAAAATAATATTTCAAGTGAAAGGATATGCAAAGGGGCAATTTTTCAAGCTTAAAAAAATTCTATAATGTAAACTTTGTGTTACATGCTTCATAATTTTAAATAACCATCACAAACATATCTACAGTTCACACCCTGGGAGCTTAGAACCGCAAGTTTGAGAAAACAAAATTGTTAGTTTGCTGTACTTTAGAAATGTTTAATAAATAAACAAATCCTGTGAGACTGAAGAGATGGCTCAGTTGTAACAGCACAGATGACTCTTAAAGAGAACCTGAGTTTTTCCCCCCGACACTACCTCAGGAGGCTCACAACCATTTTTAATCTAGGCTCCAGGAGGTTCCAGCATCTCTGACTTTACACTTACATACTCACACCCTCATATACAGACACGTACATAACTAAAAATAAAATAATAAATACTTTTTAAACATGAAATTATGATTTTATGAGTTTTTATTGACTTTCAATTTTTAAAATGTTCATACGTGAGTATTGTGTTTTAATCATTTTTAGCATTCCTACTGTCCTGTTCAGTGTTCCTATGTCCTAATTTTATGACCTCTCTTTTAAACACACACACACAGAGACACACAGACACACACACACACATACACACATACACACAGAGTCTATCAAGTCAATTATGTTGCTGTATCTATTTGTGTTTAGGGCTGAACAATTAGCATTGGAGATTCTATCAGGGAATTTATCATGGGAAAAAAAAACTCCCTGTCTTAGCAGCTATTAATGTCTACAGCTTTTCCTCTAGGGGTGGGGTTCCATGAAATTTTCTCATCCATGTAAGGATCTCAACTGTTGCTGTCATTGTCCTGCTCCTGGTATTGTTTAGATGATCAGTAGCTTCCTTGCAATATGTAGATGACACTATTCCATAGCAGATATGGAATCTTTGGCCTTTACAATCTTTCCACTCCATCTTTTGCAATATTTTGTCAGCCTTAGGTAGTGGATTTGATGTAGATATATCAAGTAGTGTTGAACACGCTACAGTCATTAGTTCTCTATATTTTGGCCAGTTACAAATTACTGTAATATTTTGTGAATGCTGCAAAACAGGGGGATATTGCTTCATTCATGAGATTTTGGCACTCTACTTATCTATTGATATACGAACATGTATTTAGAATGCAGTTAGAAAGTATACTGATTTAGGGACGTCTCAGTAGTTTGTCCTTTTCTAGGGTCACGTCCTCACCATCCATGGAAGTTGGCTAGTTTTAAAGTACTAGATATGAATTTTCTTCTACTGAGTAGGAGAGGCCTTAAGTTCAATTAGACAGCTGTTGGGTTACCCCAGTATGTAAGTGCCACTGTTGAACACTTGGGGCTGTCTTCTTATTGTGTTTGCAACTGGGTAGCTATGGATAGCTTTTCTCCATTGGCAGCTTTTGTAGCATTTTCAAGCATTGTGAGAGCAAGTCTTCAGGGAGAAGGCTACCAAGTCAGTTCTAACTTGATTTCATCAAGTCCTGAGTCTGAAATGTGTGGTGTCTTTGGCAACAGGGTTTTACCTTTAATTTCTAGGAGACAATCAAGGATAGCTGTATTAGTTTATATTTCACAGTGTCTTAGTTAGGGTTTTATTGCTGTGGAGAGACCTCATAACCAAGGCAACTCTTATAAAGAAAAATAGTTAATTGGGTTGCCTTACAGTTTCAGAAATTCAGTCCATTATCATCATTGTGGGAAGTGTGACAGCCTGCAGGCAAATATAGTGCTGGAGGAGCCCAGATTTCTACATGTTGAACCTAAAGAAGCCAGAAGGAAATTGTATCTTCCAAAGGAAGATACAGAAGGAGGAGGATCTCTTTGCACACTAGGTGGAACTTGAGCATACCTCAGAGCCTACTCCTACAGTGACACACTTTCTCCAACAATGCCATATGTACTCCAAGGCCACACCTCCTAATAGTGACACTCTCCCTGGGCCAAGCATTCAAACACACGAGCCTATGTGGACTGTTCTTATTCCAACTGCCACACACAGTTTGAATCTCTTAAACTTCTTCACCAGTCACACAGAAAGGTTTTAATCATAAGAGAAGACCTGTTATTAGAAACTTTATTGTTCCTAATCAAAAGACACTTAAAAGTCAAATGAAAGAAATGTAGTGTGAACACATTTGAACTAGACTACACTTAGATCATTGCAACTGGGATATTTAACATTCGACTAAAATTTTCATACTAACTGAAAACTTGTCATAACTTCTCTATTGTAGATTCTTCCATGCTAACAAGAACTTCCTTCTCTTATGGTCATCTAAAAGTTGCCATTTCATTGTTAATATAGCCAAATCAAGAAAGAATATTTCAGTTTTATTTCTGAAAATAAGTCTGAAATGTGCACTGCCCTGGCCCCTATACTGAGGTTTCTATTTAAGTTGCTACCATATAATTTCTGAAGTCTTCCTGCCTGAACTCTTACTTTATTTTCTGGTCAATTCCTCGATGCTGACCATTCCAGAAAGCAATTAATCCCTACTCTCTGTCACCTTGATACTTTGTACAGTTATTTAGCTGATCTCTGTGGATCTGGGATCAGTGACAGCCCGTAAATTGTTCATCACCATGCTCTACTGATTCACTTCTCATGGTTTTCTAATGTCCTTCTTGGAAAGTCCCTCACGCCAACCACTTTACTGTGCCTGTCTCTGTCGCATAGTCTCTGGACACCATATTTTGCTGCTAACTCAAATTTCCTTTGGTAAGGAAAGAAAATTTATAGACTCGGATTTCAAATGATATTTGGAAAATTGCTAAAAGGCAAGTTTCAGAAATTTCATCCAACTCTGGGAAATATAAATAAACAATAACAAAGTGAAAATGTCTCTAAGACAAAGCAGAATAAAATATAGAAGGATATTTACAGTTAACAATACTAAAGAAATATCATTTTTCTCAACAAAATACAGAACTAGAGTAAATAATAGCCACCCCAAAGTAAACACATATTAAAGATTACTTTAGTTTAAGAATTGACTTGAGTTCTTACTTGCTGTTTGTCCTTATGTCTGTCTTCTTTCCTATCTGTCTAGTTTAAAAAGAAAACAAAAAAAAAAAAACAATTGTGTATTGAAATAAATCAGAAAAATCTAAACCCCAAAATTTTAAATGTAGAGATTCTGTGATTCTAAAACTATTTTTTTTTCAATCAGTGTTTTCACCAATTCTTCTAGAGAGGATATTCCCACCAAAGTCAAGCAGAAGAATGTGGAAATTAGCATGTGTAAAAACCATACTAATTAGAGGCAACAGTGAGATTTCCATAAGACAATACTGCTGAATTCTTATGAATCAGAAAATGATGAGAGGTTGTGACTGTCCTCGGATCCACAGTTTCAGACAGAATAAAGGAGTGAAATGACGGAGATGGGCTAAGAGAACCACAAGTTCTCTTACAGTGAGTGAGTCTCACCTGATATTCGGGTGAAAATAAAAGAAATACAAGATAAAATAAAATAAAACTTTCAGATATTTCAAATATGTCTCAAACTAATACACTATCTAAATAAAAGAAATTTCAAGACATCAGGCAAGTGGTAGCACAGGTCTTTCATTTTCACTTCGGAAGGCAGAGACACGCTGATCTTAATTCAAGGTCAACCTGGTCTACAGAGCAAGTTCCAGGATAACCGGGGCCACAGAAAGAAACCCTGTCTCAAAAAATCAAACAGGAAAAAAAGTTTCAACCCAAAAACAAATCTTTATAAATAACTTATGAGAGAGTGTAGATGACAATTTAGAAAGTCTTATGATCCATAAGTAAGAAAGACAAAAGTAGAAAAATATATTCCTTCTATAATATGAGATTAATATAAAGTGAACAGATACAAATTACAACAAAATAAGTATGTGTGGTGTGTGTGTGTGTGTGAGAAAGAGAGAGAGAGAGAGAGAGAGAGAGAGAGAGAGAGAGAGAGAGAGAGAGAAAACAGAAGAAGATATTAAGTATGAAGGTAAGCTCACCAAATATTAAATGTTGCATCAATATTCAAGCTGAATAAAACATAAAATGATCTTTCTGTTGTACAAATACGTACAGGGAAAGACTAAAAATGCTTTACAAGATTCTTGTGAAGAAAGATATGAATAGCGATAGACAATTTCATATAGGAGGAAAAACTGGAATATTGCCACATCCTTTGGTAAAACGACCAGATTGAACAGAGAAAAAGCTGCAATCCAAAAGCAATTAGGAATATTTTAATTGATATAAAAATGAGTAAGAGTTTCTCAAACTAGACAGGAAACATTGATTTTCCATTAGCTACAGTCACAAAATAAGAATGCCTCAGTGTTCTCTAGAGAAATGACAAATGACAGTTAACAATATATAATAGACAGACATCACTTATCAGCAACAGATTATATAAAGATGAAAGTTATGAGTCAAGACATTTTCCTTTAAAATTATGTAACACACACACATATATATATATAATCAATTTTACTTAGCATCATTTGCATATTATATATAATATATATATATATATATATAATATATATATATATTATATATATAAAACACACACACACACACACACACACATAATAGTTTTTTAATGGATTCCTAGTGTGTGAACAAGTGGGATTCTACATCTATGTTTTTTTGTGTCTTTTCTTGGGCAAGATCTTTTCATTTTGTTTGTTTTGTCCTATTTCCAATATGTTAGATTTATATTATATTTTATATTTTTATATCATAGAATCCTGTTTATTGTAATGAGAGACAGGAAGGGGATGGATCCAGATCGATGAAAGGAGGGAAAGAATTGGGAAGCATAGAGGGAGGGGAAACTGTAGTCAGGATGTAATATGTAAGAAAATTATTTCTTACAACATGCAGAAGAATGCAAATCGATCCATTCTTATCTCCTTGTACAAAGCTCAAGTTCAAGTGGATAAAGGACCTTCACATAAAACCAGACACACTGAAACTAATAGAAGAGAAGGTGGGGAAGACCCTCGCATACCTAGGCATAGGGGAAAAGTTCCTGAACAGAACACCAATGGCTTATGCTCTAAGATCAAGAATTGACAAATGGGACTACATAAAATTGCAAAGTTTCTGTAAGGCAAAGGACACTGTCAATAGGATAGGGAGTTCCTGGGAGGGAGGGGGGAAAAGGAGTAAGGGGAAAACATCTGAAATGTAAATAAAATTTCAATAAAAATATTAAAAAAAAATTATTTTCAATAAGGGAAAAGAAAGAAGATGAACATATTAATAGAAAAGTTTAGAATCTGATGAGATTTATTCTCCTAAGACCCTGGAATATGAAGACTGAGTATTCTAATATTGTAAAAACTAGTAACATTAAGCAAGTAACTAATTTAAGATTGGCAGAACAACCAATAGGAATAAGAAACACAATTAGGACATAGATGTATTGGGATGCAGGCTGAAAACCACTGTTCCAAAATATCAAATATAAAGAGCTCAATTCAGGGACCACAATACAAGAAGAAGCTCCATATCTCACCTCAGTAATAGAGGGCAGTCAAAATAAGTCTCTGATAATATCCTTTAAAATATTTGTAATTGATAAACTGAGAAGAGATGGAAAATAAATGGACTTCAATGATAATGATATTTTTCAAACATAAATATAAACATGTATATATAAATATATAATAAATATGTTTACACACAATATATTTATATAAAAATATAAATCTTTACATGTTAACTATATATAATTTATATATATAATATATATTTATATATAAATTATATATAAATATTTTTTAAAACTCCAAATGTGAAAAGAGTAATTCCAAACTATTGAGAAAGCTCTACTTCCAAACATTTGAGATTCTCTAACTTCCCTCCCAACACTTGTTGCTTTGTCTGAGCCCCCAGCAGCTCCAGCCAGTTAAATAAGTAGGTACACAGCATCAAATCCACACCTCTCTTTCTGCCCTCCAGTTAACTTTACCCCTTGCACTGCAACAGAGAACCTGTGCAGTCTCCTTTTTTTTTTTTTTTTTTTGACCCTATCCCCAATAGATCACAAAGCTCTTCTCCCACAGACTAACACGCGCCCTTTATTGCATCCTAGTTTCCCTGTCTCCAACCCCAGCTGGAATTCACTGGAAAAACACCAGATGATCAGGCCAGGGAAACTGTATTCCATGATCCAACACCAGCAGGCATTTTCTGTGAATACACCAGATAAGCAGGAGACAGTAAGCTAACTGAAGACCTTGGCCACATCCCCTCTCTCCTCCAAACCCAATACCCCAGTCATTCCAATCTCTGTAGCAAAAAGCCAAATGCAGCCTGCCTTCTCCCTCTGCTCATATCTGCAGTAAATTCCATAGACTTTTCTTTTCTAGACTCCCCTCTCCCCACTTGTTGTTTTAGCCACCAGTTGCAGAAAGCAATCATGACTAACCAAAAGATACTCCTGTCCAGAAAGCAAGAGTATAAATCTGTGTATGTTTTCCTCTATTTCTATTTCTTTATATCTCAACCCAGCACTATGGCAGATCCTCTGTGGTGACTTCTTCTCACAGTCTCCTCCATTCCAAGGAGACCAAAATCTGCAGATAGATCCTGGTTGAACACTCTGCTTTCCTAGCTCCTGTGAACCCCTTCAGATCCCAGTCTATCTCCATTCCTACATGTCAGCTATCAGTACCCAGAAATTTCGTTTTACCTGGAACCCACAGTGGCCATAACTATGACCTCCAAAGAAAAATTTCTACCAGACAACAAACAGGCATCACACAGTCAGAAAATCCAGAAAGAAAACAGAAACCAAGGAACAAAATACCCACCCAACAAAGACAAATTCAGAAATCAGTGTACAATCTTTCCTATCCCATATATAAAACAAATGATCAATTACAGTCATGGCACTATGTATCCACTAGATTCAGTCTAACCTAACATGGCAGGCCCTGAATATTCCAACTGAAGCACACACACACAAAAAAAGGACTTTAAAATAGACTATGAGTATAATAGATGCCCTTAAAGAGGACATAAATAAGTCTCTCTTAAAGATTCAGGGAAATGCAAACAAACAGTAGAAGAAAATGAGCAAAACGTTTCAACACCTGAAACTGGAAACAGAAACAAACAAACAACACTGAAGGAATTGGGAATATTGGAAATGAAAAATTTAGAAACTCAAACGGAACTACAGATGCAAGCCTTAAGAGCAGAATACAAGAAATGAGAGAAAGGAACTTTGAGTTGAAGATACAAGGGAAGAAATGGGTACATTGGTCAAGGAAAATGTTAAACCTGGTATCTGTTAATATAAAACATCCAGGAAATCTGAGGCACTATAAACTTCCTAACTTAAGAAAGAGAATTACAGACCAACATACTTTATGCACATAAATGCAAAAATTCTCAATAAAAGTTGTAAACCAAATCCAAGAACATATCAAGAAGATCATCCACCATGATCAAGTAGCCTTCATCACAGAAATGCAGGGATGATTCGATATATGCAAATTAGTAATGATAATCCACCATATAAACAAACTGAAAGAAAAAAAAAAAAACATAGCCATCTCATTAGATGCAGAAAGGGCCTTTGAGAATATCTAACCCCGCCCCTCATGACACAGGTCCTAAAGTGATGAGGGAGCCAAGAGATGTACCTTAAACATGTAAAGGAATTTATGAAAAGCCTTCAGCCAACATCAAATTAAATGGAGAAAATTCAAAGAAATTCCACTTAAAATCCGGAACAAGACAAGTTCATCCACTCTCTCGATACCTATTCAATAGAGAACTTGAAGTCTTAGCTAGAGCAGCAAGACAGCTGAGGGAAATCAAGGGTATCAAAATTGGAAAGGAAAGAAATTAAAGTATTTGCTTACATGTGATACGAAAGTATACATAAGGGAGCAGCTCCACCAAGTAACTACTCAGATGATAAATATTTTAAGCATATTATCTGAATACAAGGTAAATTCACAAAAATCAGTAGAACACAAAGGATAAATGGACGTGAAAAGAAATCAGGGAAACGACATCTTTCACAATAATCTCAAATAATGTAAAGTATCTTGGGTTAATCCTACACAAGCAACTGATAGATATATATGATAAAATCTTCAAGTCTGAAACAAAGAAATTGAAGAAGATATTATAAAATCAAATATTTCCCATGATCATGGATCAGAAGGATTAATATAGTAAAATCCAACATGCTACTAAATGCAATATGTAGATTCAGGGCGATCCTCATCCAAATCCCAGCACAATTCGTCACAGAGATTGAAAGGACAATTATCAGCTTTATATGAAAAAACAGACCAAACCAACCCCAGGATAGTTAAAACAATCATAAAATAAGTAATAACATTTTGATAATTCATAATACTGCTGAGAATAATATTGGGTCAAGGAAAAAATGGGAGAGATGAAAATATAGTTTAGCTTCTTATATGAAATCAACACATATCAACTTCTCAAAACAACCAATTCTGTAAGACAAACTGAAGAAATTCTGTTAATGTATGCATGCACATGTATGCATAAGCATACACACATATACACACACTCATATAGATATATATGTGACCCTAAATATTCTAATGGGGAACTACTACAAATGATATATATATATATATCAAGGAATTACTACTAAGAAAATGTTGTAATAATTCAATATGGAAAGTTCTACACAAGAGTTGCACAAAAATATTTTTCATGTAACTTATAAAAGAGGAAATTAAAGCAACATCAGTCATTTAGCTGAAATGAATAATTCATTATTTTAAAAGATAACATAATCTGTCACCTTTAAGACTGTCACTTAGATTGACTCCCATGACAGTAGTTATGGACATTATCTTTTGAATATAAATTAGCACAATCTTTTTTGAAAGAATTCGGGCTGTGTCTACCATTATATACATTTAGAACCTTATCACAGAAGTATAAACAATGCACCAATTAGGAATGTGAATAAATTAGTATATTTAATGCAGAACAGTTTAAAATAATATATTATTCCCTTTGCTAAAGTGTTAAAAATATTAAAATATATTATTCACAAGAGTCAGCACCATATAAATACCCTTTTAAAATTGTTTTAAAAATTCTAGCCTTATCAATAGAAATACTAGCTTGTTACAACGTATTAATAATTACATATGTATGCCTATTTATAGGAATAGCATAATTTATCTAAGAACACTTGCCTATATAAATATTAACTCTATTTGTTTAGCAATCATTGTGATATTAATGTGAGTAAAGTAGGTAGCACTAGCGTTTAACTTAAGGGGAGGGTACATTTCAAAAACTGTTCCAGAGAGAGACTAGATTCTTCCAAGAGCATCGTTTCTAAAGCTATGGTTCATGCGAGGAGCCAATGCCTGCATTTATGGTGAAGGATTTAATGATACATATGAGTTCCTAGGAACCAGGTAACCATCCACATCTTGGAGAATCTTATGAATAACATTCAGCCAAACTTCAAGCAGGAGATGCCTTTAAAAGATTTTAAATGAATAGATGTTTTGATATTGTTGTTCTATGTTTGCAATTTTTCTTACTGTTTTTGATTTTGTGCAATGCACTTTGGTCGTGTTCACTCTTTTCCACTCTGTAAGATCCACCCTCCTTTCATATCTACCCGGTTTTATTTTCTCTTCCTCTTACCTTTCTTTTCATGAAGCAAGTCCAATTAATACAGAGTGTGGTCTACCTACCAAAGCCCTCCTACCAGCTATTTATTGACTATAGCTTCTCAGCTGGAATAGGATTTTACATCTGTCTCTTCATCCACATGAGAATTTTGTCTGTATTTGAATTATACAGGTCTTGCATATGCTATCACAACTACTGTGAGCTCATAGGCACAGTTTCTCTGCTATGTTCAAAAATACTCTTTAATTGTAGACATCTACTGCCTTTGGCACTTGCAATCTTCCCATCTTGTCTTCCGCAATAATTCTTAAGCATTAGGAGAAGAGTGTAATATAGACGTCACATTTAGGGCTGAGTTATGCGGTCTCTTATTCTCTGAAGTCTGAAAAGTTGTGGGTCACTGTGCTAACTGTTACCTACTCAAGAAAGAGGCTTCTCTGATGAGGGCTTAATAATGTACTGATCTATGGATTAATGATACATTACTAGGAGTAGATGTAACACTATGCTAATTTAGCAGAATCAGTGGCATGTTCTCTCATAGGTCCTGGGATCTGCCTGGCTGCATTCTCAGTCCTGATAATTGTGCCAGGTGTGGCTTTTAACTTGTGGAGAAGGACTTAAATATAATCAGAAGCGATTGTTAACTCCAATGATATTCCTGCCACTATTGCATCAGTAGGTATGTCTGGGGAGGCTGGTCACTATTGTAGTATCAGACTACACAGCTGGGTGAGAACGATGGGTGAGAAAGCTACAATCGTTAATCTTAGAAGAATAATTTAAAAAATTACACATTAGTGAAGCACTAAGAAAAGCTGTCAGATTTCTAATGCAGACAAGTAAAATGGCATTTATATCTTTAAACATATTAACACAGTGCGGTTATGAGTAAATAAAAGCTGAAAAGTCAAGTTATATGTATGAATCTAAGCAGGACCACTTCATTAGATGAAGTTCTCCTAAAAGGAAATCAGTGATGGTGGTGAAAAAGAAAAACTTAAACACAGACAGATACAAAGAAAGAGAAAGAAGGAAGGAAGGAGAGAGTAGGGATCAGAAGGAAAGGAAGGAAGGAGAGGTAGGGAAGTAGAGACAGAGGGAGGCAGAGAGGAGAGAGAGACAGAGAGACAGAGAGAGGAGAGAGAGGAGAGAGAGAAGAGAGAGAGAGAGAGAGAGAGAGAGAGAGAGAGAGAGAGAGAGAGAGAGAGAATGAGACCTGGGTGATATTCAGTGAGTAGAAAGATATCCATGTAAAATATTAAGAAGACAAATATTTTTTCGAGATGTTATATATGTCCTGCTATCATAATATTTGGGGATTTAGAACAATAGGAAATTCCCAAGTTATTGTTACATCAAATACTTATTTTTGAGATTTTACTGACTATAAATAGATGTGGATTCCAAGTCAAAAGTCAGAGGAATAACAGAAGAGGTGGATAGATTATAGCAGTGCAATGGAACCATAGAAATGTCTGTGGACATAGTAAGAAATCAATAAGTGCTTAAAATCAGAAATAATAAGACAGGCTGCTTCAGAAGCTAATGAGGTGCACGAGAAAGAGAAGGAGAAAATAAGAGGATGCAAATGATCTGTGGCAAAGCACATTTCTTTAGCCTAGGATTGGGTTATGGAACTAGTTCTTACTACATTAAAGACTATGGAATTGAATATTTTGGGATCAAAGTCTGGGCATTAAATCAATAGCTTCTATAAGTTTTGAAAGATGCATAAATAAGAATGACATACAGTTTATATATCTATGGACCAAAGAAGTTATTTTATATGCATATATACATGAAAAATCATAAGAATAAACACAATTTTTATGAACACAAGAGGATCTTTTGTGGGTACATTTAGAATGTGATATTACTAACTCAGGAAATCCAGAAACTTTAGAAAAATGTCATTTAAAAAGGCAGAAGTTGAAGAAGAGACTGAGAAGAAGTATAGAAGAAAATGAAATTACAAATTAGAATAGTGAGGTGTTAATAAAGTCAACAAATAGGTTTCAGTTTTGGTTTTTAGTAAATAAAAATGCTCAATTTGCTGAATGCAGATGAGAGTCACTGAATTATATAGGGTAATATATGTCAATGACATTAACAGCACAACGTTGCTGTGCAAGGAAGAAGAGAAAAATCCATAATACATGGTATACTTTCTCCAGTGATTTTTCTATTACATTCTGAAAGGCAAAAATGAAGTAACAAACAAGGTCTTTTTTCCAAATTTTTAAATTATGACCAGCAGAGAGAAGTAATAAAATGTTATAGCAAAAAGGTGTGGTGTATGATTACTGAGAAAAACAGAACCTTTAACTGAATGTCCTGATATGTCACCTTTGCAATGGCAACCTTTAAGACTAGGATATTTACATAGGCCTTCACTGTATGGGCCATGGATTCTCTGTCACACATACTGGGGAACAGAGTGAACACTATTATTTGCAAGAGAAGCTCCTCTCACATACCTAAGTCACCTATTCCCTGGAGTGATGGTCTTACAAGGACATGGCCACCCAAATTAATAGTATCAATCTTCTTGCATTCGAAGTGTGAGATATGGGTATCATTCAACAGTTAGATTCCTTATTTCTTCTTCAGATACCCAAATTCAGTTTCAATACCTTCACATCAGGTATTCCCAACACCTACAAGTTCAACTCCAATGGATCCCATGCTCTCTTCTTGCCTATGAGTGCACCTGCACACATGCAGTGCTCACTCACATAGATACACATACACACATAAATAAAACTAAATCTTTAAAAATAGTCTAAAGTGCCCTTCTTTCTATAAGTAATTTATCAAAGAATAGCTATAGAGAGGAAAGTAATCTTGGTGCAACAGCTTTCATTGGACTTTATCGGTTGAACAAGCACCTGTGCAGGGTAAAGATGATGCTGAGATCAACCATTCCAAGAGAGCTATTAAAAGTATGAGGTGTTGACTGTTTAAGTTATCAACATTAGACTCAATGGATAGTCTCTCATCCTTTTCAGATACTGGACTATTCTGCTCTGCACTCTCTCCCTCTCCCTTTCTTCCTCTCCCTCTCTCCCTCTCTTCTCCCTCCATCCCTCTCTCCCTCCCGCCCTTCCTCTCACTCTGTGAAGTTAGTCTAAATAAGCCCAGTGTCTCTCATAATGCTGAAGGGTATTCTTTTGTGTTTCTTGACAACTTACACAGCTGCTCTAGTTCAAGTGGGCTATGGACAAGACACATAGTACTTTTTGGAAACTAACAAGAAAAGGCCAGAGAATGTATAAGTGCTGAGATTGAAAATGAAGTGAGGTAGGAGGTCCTGTCCTTTTAGAGATTTCAGATATCAGATATTTGATCTTCTTATCTATGAGATCCCTGGTATACATGCTTGAGACTCACTGACTCTGTCTGCTTTGCATTTAAGTACATCCTTGGTTTTCAATGTTTCATTTGTTGCTTTCAGCCCATGTGCTTGCTGTCTGCATAGACTCCAATGTGATTTTTTTTAAAAATGTTGGATACCTGTGGTAGGGCAAAAGTACTGTTCAAAAGTAAAATGCTTAGACACAGAGGAATGGTCTTTTAATGTGGAGATAATATGGTTTATTTAGCTTAGCCTAATAATCCCCATATGTCTATTCTCCTTGAAATGGCATAATGCTTTGTTGTTTATGGATGTATAATCTGTGTTGTGTACAATTCAGGAATTCTTTATCCATTAATTGGTTTGTTTGGTTATTTCATTTCTTATCTACAAATAAGTGCAGCATCAACAAATATGTGCAAACATATTTGGAGTACTGACTAACAGTCCTTCAGATATATACATATGCAGGTACGACATAGCTGGGTCATAGGATACTTCAATTTCAATTGTTCAAATCTAATTGTTGAAGAATATTGTCCATGATTTTAGAAAAAAAACACTTCAACTTTACTTCATCTTGTATTTTTCATCTTTAGAATGTGCTGAAAGTTTCATTATGGAGAGAGTGCTTTTCTATTCTTAATTTCTTCAGAGATTTTATTAGGAAAGGATTATGAAGAAGTTTGTCAATGTTTTTTCTGTGTCTATTGAGAAAATTAATAAATTTTTTTTAGCTTTAAGTATGTTTAAATGTCTGTTGCCGTTATAACTTTCATATATTAAATAAAATATGTATACTGTGGATAGAATAACTTGATCATGGTGTATTACTTTTTTATATATGTTCATGGATATAATTTGAAATAATTTTTTATCAGAAGCTTTACTTCAATGTTCATTGGAAAATTTGGCCCATCATTTTCTTTTGTTGTTTCCTTTGCTAGTTATTGGTAAATACTGGCTTTGTTGGCTGTGTGGTAGTATTTCTTCTCTTTATATTTGTGGATCAGTTTTAAAAGAGGGGTGCTAACTCTTCTTTATATTTTTGAAAGAACTCAGCAGTGAGTCCAATTAGTCATTAAATTTTGTTTCCTAAAAGAAGAAATTTATTGTTGTTAATCCTATTTATTTTATATATGTTTTGTTGGCTTTTATGCCAACTATATATGTTACAGTTCATGCACAGGTCACCTGAAATTGAAGTTACAGACAGAGGCAAGCTGCTATGTGATACAGGGAACCAAACTTAGATCCTCTGCAAGAGCAGTAAGTGATCATTACTAGACATGACAGAGAAGCTACTCATATCAAATATCATCAATATGGTTGCTTAAGCAAGACTTCAACAATGACAATACCAGTTGACTTCTCAAAAATAGATGGGCTAAATCTTATTAGGCCAATGCTACATAAAGAGCTACAAAGAATTAACAACTGCAAAGAGATGAATAACTTATCATGTCTAGGAATGAGTCCTCTAATTGGTTATTTAATACCAAGGAAAGCCCTAAAAGCATACAAATAAGTATTTCCATTTTGGTCAAGCTTCAAGAATGGCATATTTAGCTTGATCATGCTAACCTTTTTTTGTCCTAGGAATGAATATTTTTATTCCTGCCCATCGTGTTAAAGCTTGTCTTTAACACATCAATAAGTTGGCAGCCAAAGTACATGGCTTGAATCTGAAAATGGACCCCCAGACAGAGTTATTAATTTAACAGGCTGGCAATCCAAGGATGGGTAAGATTCTGCACAAAGCCATACCAACCTTAAACAGAAGTGCATTGCTTTTGATAATGCATATTCCATGATGGGTAAGGAAGGCATTGTTGGCAGAACGACCTAAGACAGGCTCAGTCTTGTTTGTGAAATAAAAGAGGGGGAGAGGCAGAGAGCTTTTGGGGCTGCTTGGCAGGAATCTGACATTGGCCAAGGACAAGGAAGTAGGCATCAGGCAGGAAACTGACAGTAGGCTAGAACAAAGAAATCAATTTCAGTCAGGAATCTACATCTTAAGCTAGAACAAAGAAATAGGCTTCAGAAATGAAATGACTTTGGGCTAGGACAGGGAAGTAGGCTCAGATATTTTGGTCATCCTAAGAAGCCCTTAGAAACAGTGATCATGGGACTTTGTTTATGCCTTGCTTGTTCTTTGACTACTTGTGTTTATTGTCTTGCTGGATCCTTGACTATTTGCATCTATTGTATTGTAGTTCCACAACCTAGAACTTACCTTAATACTTACATATGATTAAAATGGTAAAAGCAGATTGGAAAAAAAAGGAAAAACATGATGAAAAAAAAAGAGCACTAAACAGAATTGAGTTTGTATAGATATACTTATTTGACTATATCTAAATATGTATTTATTTGAATATATTTAAATATTTCATTTATTTATTGGAATATATATTTATATATAATTAATTCCTATTAATTGATTCAAATAAATTCAATTTAAATAAATACATCTATATATACATACATATATTTGTGTGTATATATATATATATTCATATACATATATATATATATTGTAACAATAATTATTGAAGAAAAAAAGGAGATCATAAATTCAGCCAATAGGAGAAGGACATGAGAGGAAGGAGAGAAAGAGAAATGGCAATGATCTCAATACATATTCATTTAGAATAGTATCAAAAAATTAAAAATGAAAAGAAAAGTCTTAATGGTAAGCAAATGTCTAGAAAAAAGCATAAGTATTTCAAATATTTGTTATCAGTCAACACATAATTTAACATTTAAACTTGCCAAAGTCGACATTGTTCAATTAAGAGTTGAAAAACTGAAAAAATTAAGAACACAAGAAAAGTAAAGGCAAATGACATAATATAAAACATGTTCCCAATTATATCAAAAGACTAAGGTTAAATATTCAAAAGAGAAAAATGAAAAATATCTTGACATACCATTAAGTTATGTTAAAGGAGTTGAAATTCCAAAATAAGATTATAATGTTTAACATAGAAGTATTTTTTAACAGCCAACATTAAACTGTTATTACTAAGACAAAGTATACACCACAAAAATCAACAGACCAAGATTACAGAGAGAATTCTCCAATAAATGGATGTTAACGCCTTGTGAAAAATTGTATGACAAAGCATCAAGGAGTGAGTAGACTTTCATTAACAACTTATGAATCTTACATACATTTACATGAATAATCAAATATAAAATTCTATCAACTACAGGACCTATATTACAAAGACAAACCTCCAAAGACTCGTTGTTTCTAGTTTCCTTTCCATGTTATTCAACTCTTCCTACATAGCTGTATATCAGAAAATGAAACTCATTCTTTTCTATTTTGCATCCAAAGCAGGATCCATGTGTCCTCAGGAGGATTTGAACAGATTGTAACTAATAAATAATTGTCAACCTTTTTAGTTCAACAGTCTTCGTCAAAGGACACCATGGTGTTTCCTTTGTGGTTACTTCTATTAGTTTTTTTAAAGCTAATTTTAGCATAGATTAAAAGGAAAAACAAGAAAATTCCTTTCCCCTGTATTTTGTCCTAGGTTCTAGATGTATTCTTTAATTTCTGATTTGGAGGACATGCTAAGTTTACATGAGAAATTCCCAAGGATGAGGCATTTGTTGCCAAAGGCACTGAAATATTTAGTGCCTTTGTGACCATCTCTGCCTAGTGAAGTTATTTTAAACTACAAAACAATTTGTTCTTCATGTTATTTGCTTCCTTAACTCATAATGATAAAAATATCGCAATAAGTGTCCTCAGAGGAAGCTTTTGTTAATGAGACTTGATTGATGGAAGACTCATAACAGCTCAATGTGATGCAGTCTGTCAGACTACACTGACTGGCTGTAATATGTTAGTCTCATATCAGTCGATTTTACTTTTATGTAGTGTACAAGGATACAGTTTTGTCTTTTACTTAAGGGTAGTTACAGCAGCTTTTATGGAACACCTTTCCTCCTCTAATCAAATAATCTCTCATTTTGTGTCTGTTGGGGGAATTCACAACCAGCTTTACCTTACGTGAAATATGTCTTTGGAATGCTAGTGAGTATATAATACTCAACCTGACTCTCATCTCAATATTATCTGAGTAGTAAGAGGGGCTGTTTTTGGTGAAGACTCTTAAGTCTGATTGTTGTTGTTGTTCATTTTGTTTTTTCTGTTCTTGTTGTTAAATCTGCTAGTGCTGCACTGAATTATAAGCTTTTAAATTATATTTTGAAGTCTTTCAATTTATATACAGGATCCTAATGATAAATGTAAATATTAGATTATAATTATATTTCTATAATTACATTTACCTGATTAAATGCCAAGTATAAATTGGAGCCTAAATGTCTTTTCAGTCTTAGTGATAATTTGTTTAAATGAAAAGTTTTCTGACGTGTTGATACTTTGTGATTATGTGAATACAATGTCCTTGAAAGAAGTAGAAATTCTGATAATATTTGACCTGGATCAATGAGATCACTTTTATGATGTAATGGGGGCAGGTGTGGTAGTGCACAAACTCCTTCTAAACCATTTCACTTACTCCTTTGCTCTCTTTATACATTAATCTTTGATATATATGTATATGTATTTATATATATACATATATATGCATATATATTCCAAATATATTTTCAATACATAATTACAATCTTCTCAGTCTGTATAATATGACTGATATGTGACTCATATGTTTTGGGCTTACCATTTAGTGTTTGATAACCAATTTATATTTAAATTAGTAAATATAGTAATCAAGCAAACAATTAAAAATTGGTTGAGCCAATGGGTACAGTATTGGATAATATACTTTAGCAACAATAAACAGAATTGAAAGATCTACTCAATAGAGAAAACATGCCTGGGACTGAGATCTAGTTAACCACCAAGGGCTGGTGGTAAATCATGTATCTACAAGAACCTACAGCTGTTGCATTAGTAAACCACCATAATCTTTAAGCACATTCTGATATCTGTCTCAGCAACCCACAGATAAGTATAGTCCTCACCCCTCATCAAAGAAACCATTACAAAAAATCAAATACCCACAACCAGTCAAAATGAAGAGTTGTGGATCCCAGTCCCAATCTACAAAACAACTCCTGCATCTAAAACTCAAGAAGTAAAATGGTGGAAGAGAGTGGAAAGTTGTCAGAACCAGAGAGTCAGAGAGTTTGCTGTGAGGTTGTGTCTCTAGTAATGTCAGAAGTCTCCACAAAGTCTCACCAACTTAACTGCCCAAATATGGGTTGACCAAGCAAAACAACACTACATGCTAAAGTGGATAGGAAAAAACCAGGAGGTCCTAAGCCTACAGGAAGAACTATAGGCAAATAATAAATGCTAGGAGTTGGAAAAATCATCTTCTTTAGGGAAGGGCATATCAATTGGTTATTAAATACCAAATAGTCTTGAAAGCACATATAGAAGTAACATCATGCACACTGAGAAGGTTATTTTGGGAAGTATATGTATATATGCACATATATGAGCATGTAACAACAACTAATGAATAAAAAGGCAATAAACTTGAAAGAGCAACAAAGATTACATGTGAGGGCTTAGAGGGAAGAAATGAAGTGATTACATTCAAATCACAGAAAGGAAAGAAATAATTAAAAATTAAAAACTGAGTAAACATGATTACAATAAGGACTTTATTTTATTGATCTCCAACTCAACGCCTTAATGTTTTTAAGTGGTTGTGGTCCAGACAATCCACCATATTATGTATCTTCAACTGGATATAAAGGACCGGTGTGCCTCTCTCTATTCCTATGTTCAGCTTTACCTCTTCCTTTACACACACACTTGCATCTTCACAATAAATACATTGTAACATCAATGAATAGTTTGTGAGTCCATCAGCATACTGATTAATCATTATAAGCAGTATTGTTACTGAGAAATGTGTTATCCTCTTTGGAATCCAGTTTCAATAGTTTTTTTTTAATGTTCATCTGTTAATTTGCTTTTGTTGTTGTTGTTGTTTTCTTTTTTTTCTTTTCTTTTCTTTGTTTCATGCAACCTTTACTATACTATAAGTGGCAAATATGTTGAAGAGTTAGCCAGCCATTAGCAACTAGAAAGTGACCCTACATTTCTTTCTAGCAATAAAAGTTGCTAATGGGTTACAATTTGGGCTCCTGAAGGTGAGCTTAACTTAGAAGACTCACCAGTGCTGAATTGCTGTCACTCAGTTCTAGTGTCACCTCCATATGTCCTTCGCAACTGTGCCCTTTCTGAAATGGGTTACTAAATTTGTTTCCTTTTCTTTAGATAAACAGACAGAAAAAGAAAGTATGCCTCCACACCATGTTCTTGTATTTCATCTCCATTTTGAAACAGTCTCTGTATTATTAGACTTCAGCTCTAGTGAACAGTTGTACCATGGGGACATCTGTAGCACAAGCCACTAGAAACAGAGGACATTTCTTTTTGAATTTGATAGTGAAATGAAATTGAGAGGCCAAATCATTTGTACATTGCTGTGGAATTCCCACACTCATTTTCTTTTTAGAATGAAAAGCTGGCTTGGGTAACAAGAAGAATTGGAGAAAATGCCATTTTATTGCTAAATCTACTGCTTGTAGGATGAGCATGAGAGAGACTGTGTAAAGCAGGTGTCTAGCTTTGATTTGGATTAACTATTTCCTTGATTTTTTTTGTCTTTACCCTTCACTGATTTCCTCTGGCTTCTCCTACTTTAAATGCTCATTATGAAAATTATAAAAGTGTGCTTTAATTTTCTCCTCTTTTAGTAGATATCAATGAAATTTAGGAAACAACGCAATGACATCATTTCTATCTTCTTTTTGAATACTTTGCCTCAGTTTCTCCCTCTTTGTGGAGGATATTTAATAAAATTTCAGTCATGCCTTACCTGATATAGATCAGTAAATGTGTTTATTGGATTAGAATGACTATTTTAAAAATAGGCATTGTGTATTATTTTCATTTTATTTTTATTGAGTTTAATGAGGCAGGCTGTATAATATACATACATCATCATCATCATTATTCTTTGATTTTATGAATTTGGAAACCTATCATTTACCATTTTTATTTTGATATTTGAAATATGTGTCAGTTCATCATCTTTTCTATAAATTTGCCTTTCTTCCTACCTTCTGATATTTAGGTGTTAATTTTAAACCACCAAATTTTGAGGTATGATTGACACCCCAAAAGTATGAATAAAATTAATTTTTTAAAAATTTTATCATTAAAATACACTTTAATTCTACTCTAGCAGCTGATATTTTGTTTTTGTTGTTGTTTCTGTCTCTGAATATCAGCATAATTACCTTAAATCTCAAAATCAAAATGAAACCAAAAACTCAATTCCTTTCAAAGTAGTCTTTCAATTCCTACCTTGTCAGAACTGGAAAGTGCATGTGTCTGAACATATTACAGTATGACAGCCAGTGCTTTTAACCATGGAGGTATCTGTCAAGTCCCTTAATTTTATTCTTAATTCACTAAGAAATCAAATATTATCATCTTAACTTTCGAGATTTTAAAGCTCTTTGCTTAAATTTAATTTATGTACTATCTAATGGAATATGACTCTTAGCTTTGGCAGCCTAATAATAATTATTATGTATTCTCTCTCTTTTTTTAATTGTGCATGCCTGTGGGGCTGTAGTTCGCGCATGGGCGCGGGTCCTGTTGGGGTGAGTTGTGGATCCCAAGTGTCTGCCGTGGCTCAGGGAGGCAGAAGAGCTGGAATTTGACTGAGTTCACTCCATGCAGTGTGGGTGGATATTGGGCTGTGAGAAGTTGAAGAACTCCACTCCGGGGCATGGGGAGATCTGTCTGAGGTCCCTCAGGGGCAGAGCTCTTGGGTGGGGAACCCCCGGCAAAAAAGCGTGGGGGGATCAACTGGTCTCAGACCCCTGGTCTCCCAGGCACTGCTGGGAGCCTCAGAAGAGTTGAGACTTGGGGAGTATGGGCTGGACCGGCCCACAGCCGAGAGGATGAGGGAGAGAAGCTCCTCGGAGGGTAGTGAAACTCTTCGTCATGACTACTCACTTGGCTTGGTCATGGCTAGCTCAGCCAGCTTGGTTGAGTTGGCAGGCCTCTGTGTCTGGAACACAGAGAAGTCCTCTGGCAGAGATTAGGCTGAGGCTTGGTAGTTGAAGATCATCTCCACGGTCCCCACAGTGGGGCCCCAAGTACAAGAGGAAGTTCATGATTTTAAAAGGCTTATTGTCTGGCAGAAAGTGGATGAAACTACACCCCCATGTCCTCGGGGTGGGCCTGAGGTCTAATATCTTTTGCAAGGAGGATGGTTTGGGAATGAATGCTTAATTGGCTATGCCCTCTGGCATTTAGATATCTCAATAATATAGAGATCTTTTGAGGCACTGTGGCTTGTTGTCATGCCTTCTACCTGTGCTACATGTTTGAAAGCCACAAACCTTTCTTTGGGAGGAGCTGTGGATAAGAGAAAGGAACCAGGGCCCAGGGGCAAGGCCAAACTCCTACTGTCCCATTAGGGTCACTGGGGTTCAAAGCAGACTCAACTGGATACCCCACTGCCTCATACAGTCCACTGTCCCACACGTGCCAGCTAATGTTACAGTGTTTTTAAAGCAGATTCTGTATTCAGGGACACAATGCTGTGGGGTTCATCTTGCTACCCTCATGGTCACATGGTTGACTGGCGACTACGGCTCACTGTCATCACCTGACACTTCTGAAGAATACACTACTTACAGAAGGGTCAAAATTAAAATTTCCATTGAGTGTGACTGCTTTTGAACTATCATAAAGTTCTCAAATCCAATGTCCAACCATTAGAAATTTAGGACAATCTGTCTAGGTTTGTAATAATATTTTTTTGTTTTTCTATTTCTTAAAGGATGATTTACACGAAGGATTCACAATATAGAACATGGTAGATGGCTCAGTGGATAAATGATGTCCACATAAATCAGGGCATGACAATTCACATCTGTAACCCCAGCAGTTGCTGGGTGGAGATGGGAAGATTCTAGGAGTTCCTGACCAGCAATCAGTTCAACTGTTGCACTCCAGGTTTGCTAAGAGATTCTGCCAAAAGCAAGGTGGAAAATTACAAAAAATGACATCCTAGTAACATACTATAACCTACAGACACATAGGTATGGATGAGACCACACATATATACACACATACTCTCTCTCTCTCTCTCTCTCTCTCTCTCTCTCTCTCACACACACACACACACATACACACGCGCACGCACACACACAATCATGATTTATAATCTCTTCACTTTAATTAGCTTTATTTCTTGAAATGTTGAATTGGGAAAAAAAAAGTTGCTTCGTATATAAAATTAATTACCAATTTTATTTATCAACATAACTTTACATAAAAAGTATCAAATTGTGTTTGAAAATTACATAAAATCACAGTACATAATTGAATCAGTTTGTGTAATATTTATGTATTTGTATTTTTTTATATTTTACTTGATAGATAGTTTTATTTAGTTACCAAGACTGAGTGGCCTAATAACTGGGCTCAAAGTGGGTTATTTTAAAGGAAAATTTTGAGATTTTTGTTTTCCTTGAAAGCATAGCCATTTGTCTTTAATTTTATCAATGATTATTCACAAAATGTCTGAAATTGAGAGGGAATGATCCAAACTTATGAGTCCATATGTGAGACAAGGTGTCTCAGAAGGGACCATGCAGACATGAAGTCCATGACTCACTACAAGAAGATAAGAGGATGTTCCAACTCATCACCTTACTAATGATGCCTATTGATCAAATGGGATCCATATATTTCAAAGACCCAAGAACAGCAAAGCCATTTAGTTTTGTTGCTGAAATGAGTGTGTTGGCTCAGACCTAGGCATAGAATTATGGGTGTATCATAACTTAATATAAATTTACATTATAGGGATTTTATAAAGAGCAATACTGATCTCAAGATGGCTTTCAGATATCCTTGTCTGTAGTACAAAGTCACTCATCAGACTGAACATGGGATTGTTATTACCTCCTGGCAAGAATGGGGGATGGTTTGTTTAGATTTCCTTTCTTGTCTTGAAACAAGCTCCTCATTAGAAAGACCTGGATGACAATGTCAGTAGAGGAGCACTGGTCTCACCCAACAGCTGGTGTCCTCTGAGTGGTAGGACTTAGGAGAAGGAAGGCAGCTGTCAGAAGTCCATGAACTTGGTTCTTTCTTCTCCCACCCTCAGTGTGAGCCCCAGCCAGAACCATTGCTTAGTCTTTTCTCACCCTTCCATTTTTGATCAGTTATGAATGATCTTAAAGTTTCTTTTTTAAATATTTTTATTGGATATTTTATTTATTTACAATACAGATGTCATCCCCTTTCCCCATTTCCCCTTCCTGGAACCCCCTTGACACTCTCTGGTGGTCTAGTGCTTAGGATCTTAAAGTTTCTTATAGAAAAAAATATAACATCAAATCCTTATAATAAAATCTCTTATTTCCATAACCAAAATAAGTAATAAAATCATATTTGAATTGACAAGGAGATAATAATATTAGATGAAGCAATAACTACCCATAGCACACAGCAGGTACATCTAAATCTAAGAAAATTAAAATCTCAGAACGATTGTACCCAGGAAAATTAGCTTTTTTATATTGTTACATACAATGACTTTTTCAGTTATGAAGTTCTCGGATTATATTTGTTTTAAACATCTCTAAGAAAACTTTTTTATGTAATTGAGAATGATCAAAAGCTATTGACTTTTTGTTGCTTTCAAAATCTAATAATTTATATAACTAGAAAGAAATATTATGTTTAAAAGTGGAGGTCAATTTACCTTACCACCTAGGTAGCACTCAACTGGAAAATAAGCATGGGAGGTGCGCTGGCCAGAACCTGTGAGAAGTGAACCTGACTGGAACGTTAGTGCCCTAAGAATGGGAGGGGAAATGAAATCTGGGCGGAAGATGTGGAAACTGGAGACCTTTCCAATTTAAAACCTGTTTTAACTGTTGTCAAGCCTGAATTATTTGCTAGACTATAGGGCATCCTATGGTTTTGGATTAAATTGCATTTAATGGTGATTTTGTTTAGGCTTAATGAAACTGCATCACTGTGAGATTTCACCTTTCCAGTCACTAAAGGACTAGCATTATGATAAGTTCTAAAGATAATTTATGTGATTCCAGCCCTAGAGAAAGGTAGAGAAAGATGAAGGATTGTCTTCCACATGACATGGGCTAGCGCAGTTTTTCATACATTTCAGAGTAAATTAAATGGTTTGTACTGGATCAGTTATGCATTAAAACGTGAAATTTGAATTCATTATCATGTTTTCTTTCCCTTTCTCTAATTAGTGCCAGCAGTAAGATATGTCATTGGAGGGAGGGACACTTTCAGAGCAGATACTTAGGGTACAATCAGTCTAAGGAACCTGACAGAAGGTTATTTTGAAAACCGGTAAACTTAATATACTTGGAGAATAACATAATGAAATAGGCTAAGATGATGAAGACAAGATAGAAGACAAGCGCTGAAAAGAGGTTATGCACAGGGAAAGAATGACAAGCCTTGTAACAATAGCTAACTCCGTTATCATCTAGACTCAAGGAAATGATGCAAGCCAATACATCAACTCCACATCTTGCTTGATGAATTTCTGCTATAAAGTAAATATTTAAAATAGGACAATGCAGAAAGTATGCTTTTCACCACATAAGATACTTCCCGAAATTTTAAACTCACTGATTTGTAAAGATTAGCTTGATTCCATGATCGAACTATAACCACACACATGTGTGTATGCTTGTGTATCATATAGTTTTGGCCAGATGTGAATTGTACAGTTTAGGTCCTGCATTTTGTATTCATGGACTCCAAACTCCATGAATGTAATCAACACTTTTCTTAATAATGCCCTTGAGCTTTTCAATTCAGGGTTCAGAATTTCTAGAAAAGGAGAATTACCTCCAAAATAATAATAAATAAAAATATTAAAAATGAAGGGTATTATATTTAAATATGATAATAATTTTAGCAAAGACAGGTAACATATTTCAAATTATTTGGGTCATATTTTTATTTTTACTTCATAATGAACATTTACAGAGTTATTAATAAATTTTAGATAAAAGTAACTGTGTTTGTATTTAGTGGAATTACTTTAAATTGTACTTAAAAATAATAAATACATGAATTCATATAGTGGGGAAAAACAGATTTCAACCAGTTTTTTGGGGTGTTTATATTGATTTCCATATGATTTCTTGACAAACCAAGGTGTTTTTCTTTTCTAATCTCTGTGCAGCACTGCCAACTAAATTCTCTAAGGACTGTTCTCAGGAAAGGGGCTACACTCAGACACTGGGGAAAAGCAGCAACTCTCAGAAGCAACAGGAAAGGTTAAGTCAACTTGCCTGAAAACCTACTGCAGATTCTGAGTTGTAAGTCAATGACCAAAACTTGTTAAAACTATCTCATCTCCAAACTGAGCACTGGAAACAATAAACTAATATTAGTGATACATTTTAGTAGAATATTTTTACAAATATTTCAGTTTTCAGCTTTATATTTTGAAACTATAACTATTCATCCCATCCCTTTCCCTCCTCCAGCTCCTCATGCATCTGCCTAGCTCTCTCTCAAATTCATGCTATCTTTTTCTTTCATTGTTGTTTTACACACACACACACACACACACACACACACACACACACATATACACACACACGCATGCACACACATATTCTATAAACACTATGAAATCATGCCAAATGACTTCATTTGGACTCAAATTGCTGCTTGGTTATCCACATATGAATCTCATATTCCTGACAACAGCTAATCTTGCTCTTGCTAATCTTCCAAGCTCTGTGATTTTAGCCCCTTATGTTTCATCAAATGCTGTGCTTAATATCAAACAGTCAAAAGGCAGTTACAACAACTGACTTTAGTATCTTCTGAATTGCTATCATTCATTGCTCCTGACTAATAAATAGAGTAGAATTAATTTTAGTCATAGCTTACAGATATATTACATGGGGAATGAAGTAGATTTATTTAATTTAAAATGACTAATTTATTACTGTTTTCCTGCATCATTTTTTTTCATATATTTAACATTTGTATCTTCAGTTTGATGCTTGAATGGCTACTTATCACAATGTATAGAATAGATAATATTCCCTTGGTGTTTAGCATGCCAATATCTACTATTGCAACACTTACACAGGTTATATCAGTTGATAGCTTAAACTCATCAATAGATACGATTGTTTTTCCTCTTTACAAAGAAAGAAACTGTGGTACATTGCTACACACAAGCTAAAGAATGAAAGATTTAGCTCATTAGGGTTCAGAGGTTTATGTGATATTTTATATTGCTACAATATACAACTCTCTTGGGGCTGTATGTCCAGTCTTCTGAGCAGCAGTCATTAGCAATGGTCTCATGGCTCTGTCATCTCCAGCATCTTAAGATCCTCACAGAATTCAAGGTTTCCCTTTCATAGCTTCACGCAGTGGCCTCTCGGGGCTTTTTTGTACAGAAATATCTGCCAATCATTGTCTAATCTCAGCATCTCTCAAAATGCTAGAGGAATAATTCACAGCCCCTCATTCTGTCATTCATTTCTCTAAAGCCAGCAACCATTGGGTGACACTGTCAGATTCTCTTGTTATATTGCCCCTCTTCAATCACATTAATTGCACTTTTTGTATCTGGTTGCCTTCTACACGCAGAAAGTTATCTTTTCCAAGATGGAAAGCTTAACTGGATGACGTATATCTCTATGGACTCTGTTTCCTTTATTCCATCTCAGAGTAGGAGACACTCAATGATTGTGCTAACATGTGCAGTCTCTTTTAGCACAAGGCTTGGCTGCACCATTAAACTTCCTAGTCGTCTATTATTATTTATTTTATTTATTTATTTATTTATTATTATAATCATTCCATTCATTTACATCTAAAATGATATCCCACTTCCCAGTTACTCCCTCCACCAACCCCCATCCCATGATATCCCACTTCCTGGTTACTCCCTTTACCACCACCCCTCCCATATCTGCCCTTCCTTTTGCCTGTATGAGACTGCACCATCCACACACCCACACTCTTCCGCCCCACTGCTCCAGTATACTCCTACTTTGGATCATCAAACCTCCTCAGGACCAAGGGCCTCCCGTCCTGTTGCTGTCAGGCAAGGCCATCCTCTGCTACATATGTATCTGGAGCGGTAGATCCACTAAGTACACTCCTTGGTTAGGGGTCTAGTCTCTGGGAGAACTGGGTAGTCAGACCAGCCTATGTTGTTCTTCCAATGGGGTTGCGATCTCCCTCTGCTCCTCCAGTCCTTCTTCCTGCTCCCCTACCAGGGTCCCTGAGTTCAGTTTGATGGTTGGCTCTAAGCATTCACAACTGCATTGGTCAGTTGCTGGCCCGACCTCCCCGGGAACTGCCACACTTGGATCCTGTCTGCAAGCAACTATTGACCCCTGTAAGCACTATTGGAGTATGATAATGTTGCTTGCAGACACAATGTATCGACAGTATCCACAGGTGGTGTGGTTCCGGATTGGCCCTTCCTTCAGTCTCTGTTCCATTTTTTTTGTCCATGTTCTTCCTTTGGACAGGGACATTTCTGGGTAAAAACCTTGAGTTGGGTGGATGGTCCCATCACTCGACCAGGGGCCATGCCTGTCCGCTGGAGGTGGTCTCCACAGATTCTATCTCCCCCTTCTCTGGCATTAGGGCTAAAGTCAATCCGTTGGGTCCTGAGGGCCTCAAGCTTCTCTGGAGTCTGGGACCCTATAGTGGCTATCACCAGTTCCTCAATCCTCCCCACCACCTATTTTTATTCGATTTCCTGACCCTCTGTACCTTCACACTCCTCCAATTCCTGATACTGCCACCCTTATTTCCTCCTCCTCCTTTCTCCCTCCCTTGTCCCTCTCTCCTTCCATCTCCCACAATCGTCCTGTTTCCCGCTCAGTGCAGGACTGAAGCATCCACCCCCTGATCTTCCTTCCTTATATGCTCCATATGGTTTGTAGGTTGTATCATAGATATTGTGAGCTTTTGGACTAGTATCCGCTTATTAGTGAGTATATACCATATGTGGTTTTTTATGTCTGGGTTACCTCTTCTTAGTCGTCTTTTAATCTCCAAGGTACATTTGTATTTCTCTCTGCTCCACTTGATCCTCTTTTTTTCTTTCATTTTATGACTGTTTAAACACTATCAGCAACTACCATTCCAAAAATTCAATGTTGCATAGTCTTAAAATTAGTCCATTACTTTTATATTTAACCTCAGACAAATTCTTAGCGTAAGAGAGAAACACAACCAGATTCTACACAAAGTATCATAATAATGAGTGGTAGCCTAGTTGATGTTACTCTTAGATTCCCCTTGAAACATCTTGAATGAAAAACCTATGCTCTTCTCTCTCAGCATTATCTTCCAGACTTCAACTAAAATAATGTCATAATCTGAATATGCAGCATTATATTAGTTTGGACTTTTTTAATCCAAATTTTGGAATTCTTAAATATTCATAAAACAAACAAAAAAACCATCATCAGATACTTCACATTAACACCCATGTCTGGTACCAATTACATTAGTTTTGTGATAAAACAACATGAGCAAGGAAATTCATAGAAAAAAAAAAAAGTTTAATTTGGCTTATAGCACCAAAGGGTTGGAACTCCATAATGGAGGAAACATCATGCGGGTAGCAGTCCTAGCAGCCAGAACAGGAAGCTGATGCCTTACATCCTTTACTGAAGAAGAGAGGGAGAGAGAGACAGACAGACAGAAGAGAGAGAAAGAGACAGACAGACAGAGACAGAAAGAGAGAAAGAGATAAGAGAGAGACAGAGAGACAGAGAGACAGAGACAGACAGAAAGAGAGAAAGAGAGAGACAGAGACAGACAGAAAGAGAGAGAGAGACAGAGACAGAGAGAGAAAGAGACAGAGAGAACAGAGAGACAGAGACAGAGAAGAGAGAAAGAGAGAGACAGAGAGAGAGAGAGAAGAGACAAGCAGACAGAGACAGAGAGACAGAAAGAGAGAAAGAGACAGACAGAGACAAGAGACAGACAGAGACAGACAGAAAGAGAGAGAAGAGAGAGAGACAGAAGAGAGAAAGAGAGAAAGAGACAGACAGAAAGAGAGAGACAGAGAGAGAGAAAGATGGAAATAAGGTGAAAATGGATGTAGTTATATTTGCTGCTTTGTGGGTTGTTTTTTTCTATCACCCTTCTCTACCCTAAGCTTCCAGCACCCACACTAGATAATAGAAGAAAAAGAGAAGAAAAGAGATCCCTGAATAGAGTCAGAGATTAGAAAGTGGCAGCATTATCATTAGTTTATCATTAGACCACTTCTTGTTGATTAGGAGCATCTAGTTCCTTTCGACAAGTTTCATCTTTGCAGTCAGGATATCTAATTTCTATTATTATGTTTCCTTCGTGCACAACGTTAACAAACCACAACCAACAACCCACCACCTAAACAACCAACCAACCAACCAACTCGGCCTCTTGGGGTCCTAGCATTTATATATCTCCTGAAATGTCCCCAGAATTCCAAATACCATACAATCCCAGAAACTATGTGCAGCTGGCAAAAATAACACCCCTCTTAGCTTATAAGGCAAATCATAGTCAGCTCATTGGACAATCTGAAGCAGTTTCATATCCCACATCTGGAATTTAAAAAAAAATAAAACATATTCTTATATTTTGTGTTCTTTTAAAGAAACCAAAATTCCAGAATCCTCACTACACATGGGCTGTGTAATCACAAGTCCTGGCTCAAGTGATGACCTTTCTACAAGAAGGCTATGATTCCACAGCCTCCTAAAATAGCATCAGCAACTGAGGAATAAGGATTCAAACACCTGAGCCTATTAGAGACATTTTTTCATTCAAACCATTTGGTTTTTGTTTGCTTGTTTTCTTGTTTGCTTGAATGCTTGAAACAGGGTGTCATGTTGCCCACTCTGGCCTTGAACTTGGTATAAAGCTGAGATTAGCCCTGAAGTCATGATCTTCTTGTTTCTACTGTCCTAATACCTATATACCAAAACATACAACTTACGGCTTTTGTGTTTCTGACCCCTACCTTACCCTGCCTCTTCCAAAGAGCAAGTTTCAAACAAGGCATGCAGTTACAATTCATAGGAAGTTGCATAATCATCATATGATAAGGATTTTTAAAATCATTTTGCACATTTGTGGAGGAAGAATTTAAATACCACAACATTCACCAAGTATAATTTGTAATTCACCGACATTTTGAAATTTCTATAAATGTGACATCATAGCTTTAATCCAGCTTCAGAACCTCATCATTCAAGAATTTCCTTCAAAATTCTCCACTTTTAAGCCTCTTTAGCACTTCAAGAATACAAAAATAGCTGGTAAAAGTGGTACATGCCTGCACCCTAGCACTTGGGAGCCATGGGCAGTAGGTCCATGATTTCAAAGGCAGTCTGTGTTACAAAGTGAATTACAGCAGATCCCAGATGGTATAGAGAGACCCTGTTTCAGATATCTATTCTCTCCATCCACTATAAACAAACAAATGAACAAACCTGATAATTAAAATATTAATTACATAATATTTTCAGAACTATTTTCTAACCTATAATTCTTCTCAGAATGTGATCTGTTAACACTGGCATTTCATTGGGATATTTCACAGCGTCTTAAAGTGAGACCTCACTGTGTACACAGTGTGGGAGATACAGTATAACAAGCCCAGTGAAGTACTGCCTGACATTGGAAGTGGTTAACGTAGTCTGACACATGAGAAATACTTAATTTCAACTGAGAGGGTAAAGAAATGAACACACATACATGCACACACACGTGCACAAGCACACAACATATAACAATGCAACCCTTATTTTGGAAAGGGTTATTCCTCATAAAAAAATATTCATAGTAATCTGTAATTGGCTCACACTTGATATTTTAAGTGAATTCATTTGTTATTTAATTTCTGTTTTAATTTATAACAAAGGAAGTATTGACATGTAAACGGAACTTGTGAATTCGTAGAAAACACTCTGAAAAACAGCTGCTATGCTCCATGTTCCATGTATCATCTGGCCCTTTTCAAGAAAGACCAAACCGAGGGATGTTAACTCCTACTACTTTTTCTTACAAAGCAGACATTTCCTAGGGCCACTCAGATTAAAATGCATGTTTGTAGTTTTCACATCTCAAGAAATGGTATTTTTTTTTTTTTACACTTAAAATGAGTTCTGTGTCAGTAGAGGTATTGATGGGACCAATGAGTCCTAAGTGTTTTCTACAAGGCAAATAACATACTGGTAATAAAGAGACCCATTCTAGTGTCATGCTGCATTCTATCTCAGAGCCATGCCAGAAGGACTGAAGAGACTGGACCTTCCACCAGAGTGAGAAATGGCTGGAATAGGGAGGGAACTTCAGGGAAAAAAAGATGTGTTGCTTTTAGACAAGAGAACCAAAATCAGAGGAGCCCAAGAAATTTTCACAGCTTCCTGGTGAGTCTTGTACTGTCAGATAGGATGGAGAAACTAGTGAAAAAGCAGAACTTTCTTCAGAAAAACTAGAAACACAGATTACATAAGAAAAACAAATGCAACTGATCTGTTTAAAGGCAAATGAAATGTACTTAAGTCCACAGAAGTAACAGAATTTATATAAGAAAAAGTAAAATGAAACATAGAAAAGTGTAAAACTGTAGGAAGCTTATTTTTTTTTTCCTCAGCAAGTTTTATAATTCTGATGTAAAAGTCAGGCAAACATAAGCTTTTCCCTGAGAAAGAGCCTCTCCAAGACTAAATTAGAAATATAAGAAGTCTTGAACATATGCTACACTGAAAAGCTTATCAGAGTATGAAAATTCTAAGGGTGGGATACTAAAAAGCTGAGATTGAGCTCCAAGAAGAGCAATGACTGAAGAAGTGTTCTGAGAAGAATGAAGTAAATTCCTCACTTTCACAGATGAAGATCCAAGGGAATGCTTTGATCAAGAGACAAGTCAATCTAATCAAGATCAATCAAAATCCAAGCTTTATCAAGTGTGTACCCAAACCTCATCCACTCTGTAAAGAAAGCTATCCTGCTATGTTCTTTTGATAGAGGAAAATGTAGACAGTTTTATAGATACTATTCAGACTCATAATTTCATATATTTTGACTGACATTAACAATACAATAGATTATAACTTCTAAAATGGCAGAGAAGGCAAACAGACAATGAAAACAGATCCATGGGTTGAGGCGTATTAGATCATGGGAAAAACATTCTTCTGTTAACATGTGGAGAAATAACTAAGAAAGAAGATGAAATCCACCAAGACAGTGGACTTTTCAAATTAAATTCATGACAAATGAAGTAATCAATGTAAAAATTCACAGTAAGAACAAAAGGAGAGACTATTGAAACAGAAGGGAATTATCTAAAGAGATGGACATAGAGAGAGGAGTAGGCAAATAGTTAATTAAAAGAAAATATAGTATGTGTATTTTATATGTGTATAAAAATATCATGATGAAACCCATTTATTTGTTTCCTATTTAAATTGAGTCTGAAAATATCAAGATAGTAAAATATCTAAATATAAGGTAAAAACAGATTATGTGCTGTTGGGAAACAAAGAATTAACCAGAAAGTAAGTTATTAAAGTTAGACACCTTACTAGTTGATCTAAAATTATAGAATTAAGAATAGAGATATTTAGATTTTTTTTTATTTTAAGAAGTCTTATTGTTCATTTCTTAGTTACTCTGCTTCAACAGAACATATATATCTGAGTTACTGTTATAATGCTGTGAAAAGGCATGGCAAAGGCAACTTATATTAAAAATAAAAGAGTTAATGGGGGTGCTTCTTAACAGTTCAGAGGATGATTCCATAACTGTCATGGTAGAGAGGTTGACACCAGGCAGGAAGGCAGGGTGCTACAGCAGTAGCTGAGAGATTACATCTGATCCCTAAGAAGCTGGAGACAGAAGGAGAGCTGAGCAAGGGAAGAAGAGACTGGAATTGACAAGAGCATCTGAACTCTTAAAACTTACCCTCAGTGACACACCTTCTCCAACACAGCTACACGAATCCTTCCTAAAACAGTTCACCAACTAGGAGTCATGGTTCAAATACATGAGCCTGTTGCAGGGAGAGTGGGGGTGACAGTCTCAAACTGTCACTTTTATCAATCCCATGATATATGTAATGTAATAGATTGTTTTATCTTTGTCTTAGTTCCAACACTATTGAGTTCATTAATATCTTACATCAATAACTTCCCTCTGTTTTTTTCCGTGAAGATCTTCAAATCTATGATTTACTTACATCGTTTTGTATGAATAGTACAATGGTTTTTCTTTTTATTTGGTCATGTCTCTTCCAAAGGATAAAAATCCCAAGTAATTGATTATAAGATATAAATTCTTTTGAATTACCTGTTTACCTTTGAGATTCAAATTTTAACATAAATATTAATGGAATCAAATTGAATGTCTCTCCCTGTATGAATGAATAAGAATACAAAAATTAGAGAGTACCAAATAACAAAAGATAGGAAAACACAGAGTATATATGGATCTATACCAGGTCCTATGTGTATATGTTATGGCTGTTAGCTTGGAATTTTTGTGGGATTCCTAGTAGGGAGAGCAGCTGTGTTTCTGACTCTTTTGCCTACTCTTGGGACTCTTTTGGTCCAATTATGTTCTCTTTTAGAAACTCAACATGAATGCTTTTGCATCTTATTGTACCTTGTTTGTCCTGTTTGGAAGCTTGCTCTTGTTTGAAGAGGAAATGGAGGGGAGTGGATCTGGGGGAGAGAGGAAGTGGAGAGGAGTTAGGTAAATGGAGAAAGAGGAAACTGTGTTCTGTCTGTATCGTATGAGAGTGGAATCCATTTGCAATAAAAATAAATTTTAAGAAAGAAATGGAAGAAAAAGACATATTTTTTATTAACTTAATCTATAAAAAACTACCGAAATATGACCTATGGGACACTTAGATATAGGACACTTTTCTTTAGTTAGCATGACTTTATGTATTCTAGATTGTCACAAGTTGTGTTCAATATAAACCAGTGATAAATCTGTAAGGAAATGACATTACATAAAACTGAATTCTTAACCACAGAGATGATTCATTGAGAAGGTTGTGTTTTCCTCAGACTCCAGATGTTGACAATGGCAGGTTAGTAATATGGCTGAAATGCTCTTTCCTCATTACAAAGATCAGATAAAAGAAGAAAATAAGAGTCTGAAGTGCGAACACCCACAGGCATGCCTTGGAAACCTAATGGCCACAGGGAATCCAGTGATCAGCCTTCACTCCCCCTCCTGTCTTCCAATTCCAGTCCCCAAGTCTTATCCCCAGCTTTGCATTATGCCACTGCTATGGCCTCTCCTTCCACTCTACTCCCAATTGAAGGCATCTCCTGAAATCCTGGTAGCACATCCAGCTTCCCTTACCAAGGAGCCTCTCTTATCCTCCCTTCTAGCCCATCCACTCTCCTGAGTATCAACCTCCAGTACCGAAAAACACCAGGGACCTCCAGTGCCTACCACTGGCAGAATCTCCAAAGAAGCATTCCCTACTTGGCAACCTATATCCACCACAAGCTCTTAAGAAACAGAGAAGAGAATGCAAGAAATAGAACACCAGAGATATATACTGAAAAAAAAAAGCATCTTCAACAAATTGTTCTAGTTTAACTGGATGGCTGCAGGTAGAAGAGTCAAAATAGATCCATATTTATCTCCCTGCACATAACTCAACTCCAAATAGATTGAAGACCTTAATATAATCGCAGATACATTGACTCTGATAGAAGAGGCAGTGGAGAATGGTTTTAGTTACTTAATACACTAGAGCAAAATGAAAGTGTTTGCCACATAGGTTTCTTCTGGAAGCTCAAAAAAAGGAACTCTTCCAACTTCCACTGAATCCCAGAATCTCTACATTTCTGATCTTGGCAGATTCCCTTCTCTCATTAGTTATTCTCTCTTTCTGTCCAAATTTTCTTTTATATCAATTCAAAATTTATTGAATTAGTACCTATTCTAATCTAGCATGCCCTCTTCTCAACTTAACACACAAAGACATCATATTTGGGTGTATAGAAGACTAATATGTTTGGATTGAATAAAAAAAAGAACATACAGAAGTTGGACTAAAAAAAAAATCCCCACATGATCTATTTAAAATATAAACAAACTGCTAACATGAAAATGAACTTATGGAAATGATTTGCCTTTAAAAACAAGCTGTAATTATTATTTCTGTAATGCTGCCAAGAAATTAACAGACTGATCAGAGACTCCATTCACCCGCTTTCATGTTTATACTGACTGGTTTTGTGTCAACTTTTCATAAGCTAGAATCATCAAAGAGAAAGAAGCCTCAGTTGAGGAAATGCCACCATGAGACTCGTTGTAAGATATTTTCTTAATTAATGATCAATGCAGAATGGCCCAACCCCTGGTGGGTGAGGCAGTCTCTGTAAGAAACTCAGGAGTGGGCATATACCCAGAAGATGCTCCAACATATAACAAGGACACATGCTCCACTATCTTCATAGCAGCCTTATTTATAATAGCCAGAAGCTGGAAAGAACCCAGATGTCCTTCAACAGAGGATAGATACAGAAAATGTGGTACATTTACACAATGGAATATTACTCAGCAATTAAAAACAATGAATTCGAGAAATTCTTAGGTAAATTGATGGGACTAGAAAATATCATCCTGAGTGAGGTAACCAAATCACAAAAGAACACACATGTTATGCACTCACTGACAATTGAATATTAACCCAAAAGCTCACAATATCCAAGATACAACTCACAGACTACATGAAGCTTATGAACAAGGAAGACCAAAGTGTGGGTGCTTTGGCCCTTCTTAGAACGGGTAACAAAATACTCATGGGAGCAAATATGAAGACAAAGCGTGGGACAGAAACTGAAGAAGGGGCTGTCCAGAGACTGCTCCACTGAGTATCCATCCTTTGTGCAGTCACCAAAGGTAGCCACTGATGTGGATGCCAGGAAGGAGCCTGACAGGAGCCTGATAGAGCTGTCTCCGTAGAGGTCTGTCAGAGCCTGAAATATACAGAGGCAGATGCTCACAGCTAACCTTTGAGGTGATCATGGAGTTCCCAATGGAGGAGTGAGAGAGAAGACTGAAGGAGCTGAAAGGGTTTGCAGTCCCATGGGGAAAGCAATAATACCAATCAACCAGAGTTCCCACAGTCTAAACCACCAGCCTGGGAACACAAAGGGAGGGACCCATGGCTCCAGCTCTACATGTAGGGGAGGATGACATTGTCAGGCATAGGTGTGTGGAGGAAGTCCTTGGTCCAGTGAAAGCTGGATGCCCCCAGGGTGGGGGAAATCGTGGGTGGGGAGGTAAGAGTGGGAGGGTGGGTGGGGGCACATCCTCATAGAAGCAGGAGGAGGGGGGATGGGATTAGGGGGTTCCTGGGTGTGTGTGGGGAATGGGGAAAGAGGATTACATCTGAAATGTAAATAAAATATCCAATAAAAAAAATTTAAAAAGAAACTCAGGTTGAGCAAGCCATGGGAAACAAGCCAATAAGCAACATCTCTTCATGACCTCTGCATCAACTCCTGCCTCCAGGTTCCTGCCTTGTTTGAATTCCTGTCCTGATTTCCTCCAGAGATAAACCGCAATGTGTAACTGTAATCTAAATAAAGCCTCTCCTTGCTCAACTTGCTTTTGATCATGGTGTTTCATTACAGCTCACAAAAACCCTAAGACAATGTCCGACTTATATCAAAATGATGTTCATGGATTAAAATAGTAAGGAAACTGACCATTACTTAGAAGTTCCAACTTAAAGCCTGTCTTCTTAATTTCCACCCACAGTGCCTATATGAACAAAGACAACTGAGGGAGTAAATGACTTGACTCCCTGTGCTCTATTTTGAAAAGTGAATTTGGGAACTGGGTTTTGCCATTTGGGAGATCATATCTTAAGTCTGAAAATACTACCTGTCAATATATTCCATGCTCCTAGGAGTTAGGATTTCAACTAATGTGCTTATATTAATCCTTCATGCACTTCATTCAAAAAAAAAAAAAAAACCCAAAGAATTATCTGGCTCAGGACTAAACAAGGGAAACATGTAACATGGACAGAGAGCCCCCATCTAAATTTAAAAATAAATACAAACGGCAAAGACTTACAACTGATGGTGAAGTCTAAAATTGGAATAATCCATAAAACAACAAAGAGGTTCATGAGGAGTTGGAGAGAAAAAGGAACACGATAATAAGTTAGAAAGTAAGTTTTATTACCTCTGCAGGGGTTTGTATAGAACAGAAAGTAGCCATGGGGATTGAGAGAAGAAATTATTACCTTTACCTTTAGAAAAGAATAGAAATAATTTTCTAGTTACATATCAAGAAGGTAGGAATGAGAGTTATGAATTGATTTTAAGCAAACCCTCCACGTTGCCCAAGCTGTCTCATTTTCAAAAGTGCCATCATAAAACATATAAAACTAAAATTAAGTACACTTGTTTACCCAAACTTGTAGCTCGATTGAGCGGAAGGGCAAGAAACACCTTGTCAATGACTGTGTCACTACTTTCAAATAACAACACTGTAATTTACGTATTGTCCTGATAGCAGCATATGTCACTTGACGGTAAAATGTGAGTGAGCTTCCTAGAGCTGTGATTCAGTGGCCAGCATGCCCACTTAGAGATCATGTGCTGCAATCAATCCCTCTACGCTATTCAATTAAGGCACAGAACTCAGTCAGCATTTATATTTCCAAATTAAAACACCTTGCAGACTCACAAGAGCCGCACAGATCTGAGTAGCTAGGCAAGACATGGCTGAGCACATAATGACCCAGGCGATTGCTTGCTTGCAATCCTCTCACCCCAAGTGAGCAATCTGCCACCACAAAAACAACTTCAGTACTGTTTAGAGAGACTCTGACGCTAAGGCCCAAATGAGCCTAACTGTGTGGAAGTTAGTTTCATCACGTAGGATATAAATCAACTATGGTTGCAAGTAATGACTTAATGAGATTCTGAAAAGCAACGGCAACTACTCTGAAACAACAACAACAACAACAACAAAACTAACTTCTCACTTCATTATATCAGCAAGTAAGGTATTAGCAGCAACTACAGAGAATTTGTCATAAAAGGATAGCTGAATGAAAATAATGACAATAACAACTCTATTTCCACTGCAATCAACTAATGTCTCTTTCAGTTATAAAAGCATGCCACTTAGTATATATGAAATGAATGGTATCTACTCAAAAGGTGGCATTGGCTCCCCCCAACCTCCTGCTATGGATGTCTTATTTTTCAAGATGAAAATTATTTCAAGTTGTACCTTGTTTATAATGTGATTGATTGTAGAATTACTCCCTGACATGATACAAAGTACTAGACCATCTCATGGTGCAATGAAATATACTTTTAGAACTAGTTCTAGTTCCTCTATGAACATGTATATTGCAAAGGCTTAATTATTTCATTCTGTTAAGGTGAATACAATTTAACTATATAGTGTAGATAATTTATAATTCAGTTGAATTATTAGCATGTTAAATAATTTTGGAAATTTTAAACAAAGTAAATACTGATGTCGTAGCTTTGACACAGTTGAAACGCAATCCTGGAATTGTCATTAAGGTCTAGACACTGTGCTCTTTTTTTTTTTTTTTTTTTTGTTTGTGAATGCATTCAATGATATATGTTTATATGTTGAGGGAAATTAAAACTTTGGCATGGTGTTTACAATAAATATAGCAGTGCATATTTGCCCACAGTTAGTCTCTCCAAAGTTGCAGTTACCTGATGTATGCCACGGTCAAAAACATATAGCAAAAAAATCTGGATGTAAAATAATGTAAGAATATTAAAGTAACTTTCATTATGTTATAATTACTCAACGTCTTATATTACTCATTACTGTTGTCTCTCACTATGCCTAGCTTTTGAATGCATCTTACAGTAATAAGCACATAGGGAAATCATGGACTTTGGGCTTTGTACTTTCTGGTACTTTCCAGAACTCCCTGGGTATTGGAATATGTCCCCAACAGAGCAGGGGATTATTCTATAAAGTTTTCAGGAAAATTTAGTGAAATTCACAGTTTCCCTCAAAAACTGAATCTACTTTATGTGGATACATTCTGTCTTTTTGTTTCCCTATGGCGTCTAAATCATGTCTTTATTTCCTCTTTTATAATTGGAATCATACCTTTACCTATACTTTCTAAGAAGTCATTTTGCCCATTCCATCTCAATTCTAACAAACTAAAGCTATTTTTATGTTAAACTTCTTTCAGTATCAGAATGATTCTACTGAACAACATGGTAGTGTACCGCTGTTATTCATTTCAGGGAGTTGTTAAAATGCTACAACACTGAAATTTTATCTACAGGATCTCGATTTTACTGTAATGTTAATATTCACCTCATGGTGTTGTGAAGTATATACCCATAGTACAAGGCACATATCACATACATAGACTGATCTTCTAAGTTATTTTATTATGAAGGATGCATATGTCAGACAGATTAGATGGACATACCTGGACAGTAGAGTGGATAACCACAGTTACCATGGACATAACTGCCACCTAGTTCAGTGACAGAATGTCCTGTCAACTCTGCTCCTTTCACACATCGTCCTCAAGCCTTCTTGAGATAATATCATTGTGGCATGATCCATTTCATGGTTGTTTTTATACTTCTATTTCTTATAAGTACATAAAAATTGATCAAAGGTCTGTCTCATTTACATCGTATCTACACAGACCGATAAAATCAATCCAAGCCCACTAGTTCACTGCCTTCCATTGTGCAATATTGGATTATTAAGATGCAGCTATGCTACCAAGTTAGCTTTCGTTTGGTTTCTTGCTGTGCATCCTTTTATTTAATAAATACAGCAAAATCTGTCAGCTCTAATGTAGATGGATATGGAGACATTTTCTTATTAGGACAGTTCTGAACAAAGGAATCTCTATATATGTCCTTACCTCAGTTCATCCAAGTGAGGATTTGTTTGTTCATAACCCCATGAACACATTCAGACATAATGTCAGCTTGAGAGAATAAATCCCAAGAGCATTCAAACTGCCTATAAAACAAGCATGCAAGCTAGTTATGTACAATTATTTTCATCGCTTCACGAATTCTCTAACATACAGAACTGCCAGGTTTTTCAGATGATCATTGAAGATATTATCAGCAATTCACACTGTGCTGTTGTTCAGATTTATTTTTCTGTTCTTAGCTGTTATTCTAGATTTTTTTGAAGTTTCAAATGAGTGTTTTTTGCTTACTGATAATTTCAGTACATTTCCTAGATCCGGATTTCTCATTGATTGTATGCAATGTAATTGTTCTTCTTGCTTTGTGGCTAGTCTTTTCACACACTTTACAGTTTGACGGAGGAAAAACAAGTTCTAAATTTTGATACAGGTAAATTTATCAGTTTCTTTTGGTACAAATGACATGCTATTTGAAAAAGGTCCCTACTGTGATTACTGACTAAAGCAATGTTCTTCTCTCTCCTTACAAACTTTAGTACTTTCTATGGCAGATGTGCATTTAAAGAAATACAGCATACAGTTTTTATACTGAAAATGTATTTAGTAACAATTAAAACATTTAACAATGACTCTCAAGATTCATAACATATTCACAGACACTAGCAACTATCATCTTCCTTTCCAAGTTAGACTCCCTGAATATATATTATAGACACTACAATTGTGACTTAGCATGCTACAAACTACACATAAATTAAATCATGCAGTTTATAAGTCCTTGCCTCATCTCTTACATCTTTCATTGGAGGGATTTATCCATACTACTCTTTTTAATATATTTTTCTTTACAATTAGACAGAAATACTGAAATAAAATATCAAGAAGGTTTTGCCAGCTACTGATAATGTGAGTAGTGTGATTTTGAGCATTTTGAGACATATTTTTGATGCACGTTTGCATCCACTTTTGTGGAATGATCCTAGAATAAAATCACTAAGCCTTAGGGTGTGATGTGTTCCATGGGAGAAAATACCACTAAAGTGCTTTCCTGGCTATATTTTACCTTATTTGTCATGCTAAAAATTTGCTGAGCTTCTTAACTTGGCATGCCGTTGACTTAATTAGTTCTGGAAAATATGCTGCCATTTTATCTTCAAATATTGCTTTTGAACTATTTCTCCTATCCATTTCTTTGGAGACACCAATGATACGGTCTTTTAAGGTCTCTATTTGCAATATTTTTTGCTCTCATCTCTGATTGGAGCATGCCTGTCTGTCAATACTGCATTTTCGATGCTTCTTCAGATCTATTTTCCAGTTGGCTGGTTCTTTTCCAGGAATGTCTAGCTGCTCACTGGTATAAAATCTGCTGTCAGAGCACTTTAGTGGCGTCTTCTCTTTGTTCCTCCTGAGGGTTCAATTACGCATACACTGTTAACTAATGTTATGTTGGGTCTTAAATGTATTTTATCATATTTTTTTTTCTGCTGAAAACCATTCATATATTTCAAAACTCTCTCCACAAATATACTGATACTACTTGGTTTCTTTTATTAATTTGTAGCTGAAAATATAATGTTGAAGTCATCCCACATGATATTACTGAGAAAATTACATTATCAGGGATAAAAAATTTGACTAGCAGTTTTGAAAACATGTTGACATAGTTGAGCTTTCTATATATTATTCTGTTTTTAAATAATATTTTCTATATCATGCACCTTATTCCTAAACCACAAAGAAAATTACACTATGGACAGGTATGGATTATGCCATTTAGTAAGAATTTCATGTCTATAAACCTGTAATGTATCAACTATTTGTAACATTAAATAGAGCAAAGAAAACCAGCATAATATTACTTCTTTAGGTAAAAATGTTAATAAGACATGTTTCATTAATTTAAGATTATTACCAAATGAGATGATTAAAAATTAAGTTTACAAATAAAAACTCTTCTAAAACCCTGGGTGATATTTTACATCCCTTTTTGTCCTACTGTGCATTTCTCTGTTTCACATCATATTTAAGTTTCTCAATTTCATAAATATTGTGTTTTCCCACTTTCATGTCTTTTAATCCTTATGCCGTTATCAGTTTAGCATTTGCTATAACATTCAATCATTACTATTTTATACCTTCACTGAATTCTATTATTTTTAAGTTATTCAGTTCACACTCAGTATTTATAAATTAATACTTCCTCTGAGAGCTCTCACCTAGTAGATTAAATCTTCTGAGAGTATTAAAAAATGTACACTCAATGGCAGATATTTTGTAGACTTTATTGTTAAAAAGATATTTTTCTATTTCATTCTCTGGTTTAGCAATTTTATTTTGATACTTGAAGGGATTCCAAAATATATGATTAATAAATCAGTCCTTATATTATATGCTACATGGGAAGTATAAGACTGGAACTCATAAAACTAAAATAGAAAAAACAAAGAGTTACATTTATTTGGAAAAAATGCTAAACCTTACAGATTGTAGGTACATTCAAGATGTTACTGTGTTGCACTCTTATACCGTGAATTATATCTAATAATAATTTTTTTCTTTAATCCAAGCTAATTATCCAACTAACAAAAATATTTGTAAGCAGTTCATTGCTGAGATAAAGCTTCCAGGTTACTGACATGGCTCATTAAGCAAAAATTTAATAACATAAAATGCTTAGTATAAAAGATGAGTGACTAACAGTGAAAGTACTGGAAAGGAACCACTCGAAAAGTGGCTCAGTGGTTAAGAATACTGGTTGCTCTTCCAGAAGTCCTGAGTTCAATATCCAGTAAATACATGGTGGCTCACTGTAATGGGATCTGATACCCTCTTTTGGTTTGTCTGCAGACAGCTACAGTGTACTCATATATGTTAAATGAATAAATGAATAAATAAATAAGCAAATAAATAGTTATTAAAGAAATGGAACTACTGTCTCAATCCAATTTTATCTTTTCTTTAATGTGGTCTAACAAGACATAATTAATCTTATTAATCTATTCTTTTTTAAATTAATTTATTTATTTAATTATTTAAATCACACCATAATTTACTTATTCACACAGGGGTTATAAACACAAAAAGGCAGGATGTGGGGAAGGGAATGACACTGGAGCATAGGTGTTCAGGGGGAGTACAGACACCTTTCAGAACAGGGTATCAGCTGGGTGAAGGTTCAGGGGACAGGTCACTATGACTCTGCCTATGATTCACTTGTCCTTATCTAAGTTGGTACTGTCCACCGAGGCTGCCTATTTATAAGATCTATGACTACTCAGGCTGGTGAGTTTCCACAGAAGCTACCTGTTTACAACAGCTTATAGCCTGCTGTTTCAGTGTTTTTCCACAGAGACCCAAGACTTTGTGTTAGCATGTATGTATGTCAGGACTATTGCTGATTTTAGGCCTTCAGTATATAAGCAGGGCTGCCCCTGACAATCTATTCTTTCAAAATTATTAATACTTTTGAAAATATTAGAAGATGACAAATACAAATGCTATAACATACTTAGCATAATTGATTAAATTCAAATGATGGTCATAATATCAGAAGATATCATAGATATAATAATTCTGATATTGAGGATGCAGAAAGGAGAGATAGGATGGGGGTTTGTGGAGTGGAAAGCAGAAATGGGTATATCATTTGAAATGTAAATGAATAAACTGATTAATAAAAAAATAATTGTGGTATCTTGTTCATTGATACACACACCTGTTACAACTCTCTCCCTTCCATAAGCAACATGTAAAGGACAATATTTCCTTTGGTTCAACATATAAATGATGCTTTTAAATGAAACTGGATAAACAGAATTAGAACATTTATGGTTTATATAGGTTAATTAAATAAAACAATCTATCAACCAATAGTAAGACTTTATCTAATAGAATCTAGAATTATATCTAGAAGGTAATCAGATATGTGAGGTCTAAAACAGAAAACCTTCTTCCTTTCTTCTCCTGCATAGATCCAGATGGAAATGACTGTGTTTTTTATCCAAAATACTTTCTAAAAATAGTTGTGGTAAAATGATCAAAATGTCACAGAAATTTATAGGACCATTATGAGTAAACAATTTTCAAGAACTATTTAAATCTAAACAAATGAAATCACAGAAAATAATAATGATATTCTGTATACCTGCAGACAAGAGCCTAGCATAACCATCATCTCAGAGACTTCACCTAGCAGCTGATGGAAACAAATGCAGAGACCTACAACATTAGATGGAACTCAAAGAGTCTCGTGTAAGAGGCCGGGGGTGGGGTGGGGGGAAGGATTAACAAAGCCAGAGAGGTCAAGGACACCACAAGAAAACATACAGAATCAGCTAACCTGGGCCCATAGGGTCTCACAGAGACTGAACCACCAATCAGGGAGCATGCATGGGTTGGATCTAGGCCCTCTGCACATACATTATAAATGTTCAGCTTATCTTCATATAGGACACCTAAAAACTGTAAAAAGGTGCTGCCTCTGACTCTGTTGCCTGACGTTGGATCCCTTTCCCCTAACTGGCCTGCCTTGTCTAGCCTCAACTGAAGATGCACCAAGTCCTACCACCGCAATTTGATATGCCAACATGAGTTGATATCCATACAAAACCTCCTCTTCTTTGAGTATTAAGAGAGGGAGAAATGGCAAGAGAGAAGAGTGAGGGGCTAGGAGGAGAGGAGAAAGGAAAATCTTTGATGGGTATGTAAAGTAAATAATTTAATTATGTTAATTCATGAAAATAATTACAATACTAAAACAGGAAATAAAGTTTCTAAACATGAGGAAAAAAAGAGACAGCTTGTGAAGAAGGGTGAATCTTCTTCATATTTCATACATAAATAACTGATCAATAAATAAAACTCTGTTGCTTCTATTGCTAAAATGGAGTTAAAGTCATAAAACCTCAACAAAAGGTTAAAACCAAGGACAGATTCCCAGGATGATTGATAGAACTAAAATTTAATGATACACAGTATGTGAATAAAGTTTTTTGATTCTGTTTCTGAGGTTATTATAAGATGCAAGTTTTCTGGGACAGATTCTGGAAAGAAGTTGAAAAGCACTTGTAGCAACACATGATAAGTCGGCAGCTCTTTTAACTTAGAATATAATCATGTATCCTGAGGATACTTGGTTCTCCACCATTACCACTTAATATGACTCCACTGATGAGAGCACATGCTTTGGTTGCAGACATAAAAACATTGTTTAGGAATTTTTTTTGACTGCTGTATAGTTTTTATACTACTGGAAGATACTAAGAAGACATTCGGTATGTGGCTGGGGGTGGAAGGAGTGATGATTAAGATATATCAGCTGTGAACACTGTCGGCTCCAGTACTGACCTGTCACTGGACCAATAGTGGCATGACTGTGTAGGAGGAGCTAAGGTGGGAGGAGTAAGGAAAGGAAGAGGAAAAGGAAGAGGAGGAGTGAGGCGAGGTGAAGAGAGAGAGATGTAGGAGGATGAAGACCCACGTAGGTATGGAGAGCAGTCCTGGGTAACAACTTACATTTAGGTTAGCAAATTGGGATATACCTCTAATTGTATGGGCATATTGTTACTGAGCATTACCAAACATGTAAAGCCTTTGATTAATCTTTAAGCATTAGAGTTTCATTTTTACTGGGTACTGCTTGAATGGCGGGATGGTTTGGGCTCAGTGAAGCCATGTAGAGACAGCATGAAAGATTGGCTGAGCCATCTCCCACACTGGCTTTCATGGGTGGCAGGGCCGGTGTCTCTGGTCGTCTGAGCAGATGGCATAAACTGAGCAGTGCCAATGCGCTACCATCGCTCATAACAGCAGGCCTAGGCTAGTGGGGAACATGGCAGCTGATTGAGAAAAAGCAGATTGAATGCCACTGAATTAAACATCTCCCATAACATGACTGTTTAGAGGTAACCAAACATTTTGTACTTGGATTTCAGGCCTACCCCATAGAAAAGAATTCATGGCTGCTATTATAAGTCCGGTCAAAAACCCATGGCTATGGAGGTCATAGGCTCTGGGATGGGTAGTTTTGATTATTGTTTTCTAAAATGTCTATTCTATTGTTGCCAAAATATATTCTAAATATATTTTAACTATCATATTTTATTTTGTTTTTTAATGATTCAGGCTTTTACCATGTTGAAGGTTAGAATTGAACACATAATTTTCCTGTTCCAATCTTCTGAGAATTGTGATGACAGGGACATGTCACCATGCCATTTTTTTATTATTAGCATCTATTATAAAAGATCAACACATATTACTCTTTATATATGAATCCATCCAAGGTTCAACAAAATTTTTAAATTTCTAGGCTGACAAATATATGTTTTATTTGCCAAATATGTGTGTATGTCTGCATACCAATAGAGTTATCTGAACACATCTTGTTTCTGAGAACTTTGAGATAAAGTACTTGAAACACACTGAAGTAAGGACTTCTTAGGGTCTTAAAGGTCATTTATGTATTTCTTTCTTAGAAGAGAAGAGCATGATTAAATAACTTTTCATAATTAATGCATGCTGAGGATCATCTCTATAACTGAATATAGGAAAACCACGACATGGACAGCTTACAGCTAGCATTTGTAGATAGATGTCTGTATAAGCCTGTCATTGGCTCTTAAACTGTGTGGTTACTCTTAGATGAAATGGCATAGTATTCAAACATGATATGCACAGCCTCCTGTATTACTGTTAAAAATTATGTCCCAGATGCTTCTCCTCTTCCCAGTCTCCCCTCAAAGAGTTTCCCAATCCCCTTCTCCTTCTCCTCTGAGAGTTTGCCCCAACCCCCTGCCCCTGCCCAGGTATCCCTTCACCCTGGTGCATGAAGTCTCTGCCAGATTAGTCTCAACCTCTCCCACTGAGGAAAACAAAGGCAGCCATGAAGACTGAGCTGCATGTTTACTAATAGTGCCAAGGGGCCTTGGTCCAGCCCATGTGTGCTTTTTGGTTGGTGGCTCAGTATCTGAGACCCAAGGTCCAGGTTAGTTGACTCTGTTGGTCTGCCGGTGGGGTTACCTTCCTCTCTAGGTCCTTCAACCCTTCTCTCAACTCTTCCATAAGAGTCCCCAACCTCGTGCAATGTTTGAATGTGATTATCTGCACACACTCACACACACACACACACACACACACACACACACACCACGGGGGGGGGGGGAGAGAGAGAGAGAGAGAGAGAATGATTCAGGAAAAATTTATTTTGTATTGTGATATTAAGTTAAATATAGTAAACAACATATATATTTAAAAAAAAAAATCACCAGCAACAACTCCTTAATTGGCCTCTTCTTTTGTCATTATTTTATTTCATGTGCACAATTATATTGCCTGCATCCATATCTGCGTACTACCTGCATGTAGTACCCAAAGAGGTCAGAAGAGGATATTGTATTCCCTGGAACTGGAGGCAAAGATTGATTGTTAGACCTCATTTGGAGGCTTTGAATTGAATCTGGGTCTTCTGGAAGAACAATCCATTCTCTAAAAAATCAGTCAGTGCCCTTAACTGCTGAGCCATCTCTCTAGCCCAGATTGGCATTTTCAGGAGTTATTTATCACTGTGAGTGAATAATATTTCTCAGGCATATAAGCACAGAAGGCTAACTTATAGTCACAAATTTTCCTTTGCAACTTCTAACGAAATGTTCTTTAACATTTTTACCATTGTTTTTGACCTGCTTCTGTACAGTCCTGTAGGGCTCCATTCTCATCAAGCAGTGATCCTGCTTAGACTCCAAGGACATTCCCTTGCTGCTTTCTTCAATTAACTCCAATGAACCATTTCAAAGAAAAATCATGCCTGCTAACCTTGCCAAAATTGAATGTTACTTTTAACAAAAACTACTTATGGCAAAATGCTAGCCTTCTTTGTCTCAATAATAAATAATAAAAGGCACCAGCAACTACAGAGCAATCCTCTCATCTCCAGGTCCTTTCTCAGTCCCCTCCCTCTCTATCTCCTTTCTTTTTTTCATCTGTACCTTTCTCCCTCTTTTCTTTTCTCCTTCCATCCTTCTCTCTCTCAATCACTCCAATAAGTCATAATCATTTTAGAAAGAAGCTAATCAATATAAAATAATACATTGAGAAACTTATAGAAATATTTTTAAAAATTCAGACCCATGGGAATATGTAAAATATGGTGGTATTTTTTTTTAATTATTAGGTCAATTTTTATAACTAAATGATTTACTTTTCCTTTCATAGTGAGTTATACCCATGGTAGATAAGTCCTAAATGAAGAAAAATAAATCAGCAACAAAACTGAAATCTATGAAATTAAATAAACCATTCTGCAGAGTAGAAATAGTTTGAGAATTCAAGTATATGATTGTTTAAAGCCATGTTACTATGTATAAAGGTCTCTCTCTCTCTCTCTTTCTCTCTCTCTCTCTCTCTCTCTCTTCTCTCTCTCTCTCATGTTTTATTGAACTACATTGTAGCCTTATATTTTTCAAAACCTACTTTAGTAAGTGTACTTAAATGTTTTAGCCTCCCTTCTAGCCCACCCCTCACCAGAGATAGTAGAAAAGAATGGTTAATAGGGCAAAGGAGGATGTAGACCTGCTTAGAAGTAGTTCTTTGGGGAGAATCCTTCTACATTGTCAGGATATCAGCAGTTCAGTTCACACAAGTCAGTACTGGTGGCTCAATTCACTTGCAAACACCATTCATGAATCAGCAAAGGCAGTTCAACCCAGAAGAAAACAGGAGGCTTTGCCAATTGGCCCAAGCTGGAAACCACCAGAATTTCTTTGGTGCACTTCTCTCTCTGTATGAAGTCACAGCAAATGATGATAAACAAAGTAGCAAGGGGAAACAATACACAGCACCATCAGTGAAGACCAACATCAGCAAAGCCCCAAAAGACAAGCAAACAATAGCAAAATGAACTAATACCACACAGCCTCATCCACTGTCTATTGTTACATTTAGACTATTTCTAAATATCACATGTACTCTCAAGCATCCACTCCAGCCAAACATCACATGCCCTTTGTCCAGGCAGCATCCAGAAACACACCAACTCGTCTCTTCTCAACAAAACATCCTCCAAGTTGTTAGCTTCAGCGAAAACATACTTTCATTAATTTCTAGAAAACATCACATGACACAACTGAGCCTCTAAAGAAACAAAAAATTTCCACTTTAGGAGCATAACAAAATAACTCCTAATGCTACAACACTTCCAATGCCTTCCTCAATCATCATTAAAGAGGCATCTTCCTTCAGTATATAAGAACAAATGGAGATACACGGGGAGATACGGTGCAGAAAATGAGAGATTGTGGGACTGCGTAAGGGTGTCCTGGTTCTTGAGACTCCAAGGGAGAAACGGCAGGAGTTAGGCCAGGTCCCCAGAACCCAGGGTCCTCACAAGCAGTCTAATCTCCATGGACCTACTTTGTTCAGTTATGTATGCCATTACAGCCCTCCCAAAGTGCACAGGTAGAGGGTGTGACTACAGGCCTCAGGCCCTAGAGATTTACATACTAATGAAGGTCAGAGGGTGGAGCCAATTAAGCATTCCTCCCCAGAACTTCCCCCTTTCTCCCTCCCTATTTAACTCAGGTCTGCCCTGAGTTTCGGGGGGTACATCCAGATCCATCCACCATCCGCCATGACAATAAACCCTTTTGGAACCAAGGACTTCCTCATGTCATTGGGGCCTGCTGGGCCTGCCGTCACAGAAGCTTCCAGCCTTTGGACCCCAGCGTGGAAGTCTCCAGGCAGCCTCCCCCGCTGCGGCCCATTTACCCACAAGAGATCTTGGAACACTTGGTTCTAAATGGAATGTCTTTCCAGTCACAACATAAACTGTTTTCTCTGGCATATAATCCTGCTCCATGATATCCAACATGATCTTCAGTGTATACATTTAGTGAGTCAAACTGTCCCAGTCTCTAAACTTGGAACTCAAATAAGGCTTTTTTTTTTTTTTTTTGCTATAAATTAAATTTCTCATGTATTTTGTCATACTGAATGTTGGGACACAAATAAGGCAATTTTTTTTTGTTATAAATTAAATTTGCCTTGTATTTTGTCATAGTGAAAGTTAAAGCAAGAACATAGATCCTAAGGTAAACAGGCTCAGAGAAAAGTTTCACCAATGTTTACAGAAAACAAAAGCTAAGAAGACACAAAAATACTTTAAAATTCAGCAAGAGTGACCTGTGGGTACAGAGAAAGTGGAAGTCAAGGCCTGCAAAGATATTATGGAATACTAGTAAACAATCCTGGACAGAAGTTAGCTCAGGAGTGGGAAATATGAAGAAAAAATAAGGCCAAAGTTGAAAAAAAACCACTTGGAAAGAAATAAACCAAGATATTAAAACTAATGTTTAATAGGCTTGAGAGAATTGACCTTTATCATACTTTCCCTAAAAGAATATTTAATCTTCTTTGAGGAAGACAATATGTTCCGAAGCTTCTCTGAATTTTTGTATAATATCTGGAATTAGTACAAAAATCATAACGAAAGTTTTAGTAAACACATATGACAAAAATTTAAAAAATAAACAAATTAAATACAATAATTTTGAAACATAATAACTTTAAAATAAATACTATTGATGCAATGAAGAATAGAGAGTAAACAGAATATTATCAGTTTAAGAGTCAAGTCCTTAAAATGCCCCAGACATTAAAATGCAGCCACTGGTTACTCTGAATTTTAGCTTCAGCATGTAAGGAAGAGTTTAGGAGATGTCACTCCTGTCTTTACAACGAGAAAAAGCAGGACAAAAGAAAATCAATGACTTTTATTGAACTCATCAGAGATGTGAGATTACAGGGCAAATTGCCACCCTGAAACCTGGCGAGAGAAGCAGATCACAGGTCCCAGCCAAGAACTGCTAACTTGGATTAGGACCCTGGGGATCAGAAACATGTAGGGATACCTGAATTCTGATGAATTGAACTATTGTGACTATAAGAAATTTCTGAGAACATCTGAAATGTAAATAAAATTTCCAATAAAAGAAAAAGAAATTTCTGGAGACCCAGATTTAAGAGGAACCCAGCAATTTCACACTACTTCTAGCATGAATACTGTGAGAAAATCTCCTTGTAAGTCTAACAAGGTCAGGAGGATAGTGATCGCTAGACATTTTCTAAGAGTTTTATGTGAGCAATTCCTGTTCCCTAAGGGAAGAAACTTCCAGAGTTTCATCTAGGTAGAGAGAGAAAGGAAACAAAAGATGCATACACAGGTCTGGACCAATATATACGTGTGTGTGTGTGTGTGTGTGTGTGTGTGTGGTGTGTGTTGTTTGTGTGTTTGTGTCTGTGTCTCTGTGTGTGTGTGTATGACTCTGTGTGTGTGTGTGTGACTCTGTGTGTGTGTGTGTATGTATGACTCTGTGTGTGTGTGTGCGTGTGTTGTGTGTGTGTGCCTGGTTACCTAAGGCTTACTGTTGTTCTGTTGTTGAATGGCTATGTGAGGGTTTCAAAAATAGCAAATGTCAACTTCATGTAGACTAATCAGAAGATGAGCTTCTGGACATACTTGTGAGGTATTAGATTATTAGGTTATTTGAGATGGAAAGACCTGCCAACTACAGGTGTCATTTCCTAGGTGGAGATCTGGACTGTAGAAGGGGGACAAAAGGAGATGAGCATATGATTTATCTTCCTCTATTTCAAAAATACAGATGCAACTTGATCGCCTACTTCCAGTTCCCACAGCCATGACTTCTTCAGAATAATGGACTCTACGCAGAGACCATGTGTTTTGGATAGCCCCAGCCTTGTATTTTGATCCTAGTTCCACCCCCTGAGAGGGGCTCTAGAGGAGGATTGAATCAATGTTGTGGATAGCCTCAGCCTTGTAATTTGATCCTAGTTTCACCCTTCTGGGAAGGCTACAGAGGATGATTGAATCTGTACACAGATGACATCTTGTAAACCTTCTGTCCAATTAAAACCTGTAAAATAAATACTAGAGCCAGAGATTGGGCAGTAGAAGGGGAGGCAGAGAAAAAGGCTTAGGGGAGGAGAGAGTGAGAAGAATTCGATATAAAAGGCAGAGCAGAAGCAGAGAGGAGGAAGTCATCAGGAGATGCAGAAGGAGAAAGCAGAAGAAGAGGGAGAAGAGAGAGGCAGCAGCAGGAGGAAATTGAAGCAGAAGGAAGCCAGCGGTTGAAGGAAGCCTACAACAGAGCTGGACAACCACGTGGCCTGGATAAAACCGCAAGTTATAAGGGATCTCATAGCCGGGATGAGAGTAGTATAGTGGTAAATCTGCCCAATCTAGATGTGCTATTTATACCATAATTATTGAGTTGTGTTTTCCTTTGACTGGTGTTCTTCAGGTAGGAGATCCTACAGCAACAAATTCAGCAGTTTAAATAATTTCTACTACAACCATGAACCATGATAAATCCCTCCTTTCTTAAGTTACATTCTCCAAGGAATTTCATCATAGCCAATGAAAAGTAGCTAAAAAATGCATTAAAAAGTAATTCAGTGACACACAAAATAATACATTTCATAACTGAAGTTTTATATCAGCCATCAAAAACTGTTAGATTCAAAACATTAACCTAACATCCAAATCATAAAATAAACTCTATTCTTAATAGAAAGAAAGGAAGAAAGACAGACAGAGAGACAGAAAGAAAGAAAACTGATAGATTCAATGCACCACACAAAATATAGAGGGAAAATGATGTAATCATTTTCACTGATGAAGAAAACCTATTGACGGATACTATTTTCATTCACATTTAAAAACAAAAAAACATCTCTTTGGATTCTAAGTATAGAAACTTCCATTTGTTATGGAAACTATGTATTTGAAAAAGAACTGAAGCTGAAGAGGAGATGGGAAGAGATAAGTAATAAACACTAAGAATGTTTTGGAAAAATCCTTAAGGAAGATTATTATTCTCTAACCTATATACACATACAGTTAATGAAAAGTCAAGTGTCATGTCTGGGTTATCTCATCTCAAGATCTTGGTCAGTAGAAACTGTAAGACCACCAAAACACTACAAGCTATTGCTTTTGTTTGCCCATTATTGTCTGAAAAGACCCTATTACTGAAGAAACTTTGATCACAGAATGTGAAGAGATGAAGCTGATTCTGACTGGGAAATTTTCTCCCTGCTGGGTAGCATTCATAATTCAAAAGATGCTATATAGTCTACTGGAATACAAAACCATTCATATCATTACCCAGATGCTAATACTAGTTATGATAACATCTGTTGGCCTGGCAAGATATGACCTTGGTTATGACAGTGGGAAATATGTACCATAATAATGGAAGTCTTTCTGCCTAGATTTAAGCCCATTCTACAGGAAGAGACACACATCTGCTATTGTAAATCTGACCAACAACTCTTTGCTGTGGAGCTTCAAGGGCCCAGGTATAAATCTACTATTGTTATTTTGTAAAATGAACATAGTATCAAATTATCTATAAATACATATATTCCTATTTATATATTAATGCAGTTCTTATTTCTTATGAAAGAAGGGGTTTTTTTTGGTAGTGGGTTGAGATTAAAACAAAGACCTAGAATTATACAAAGTATAGAAAATACATTTGTGTAGGGGACTCAACAAAAATGGGGCATAAATATTATACACTCTCAAGTATCAAGAGGTCTAGGAAAATTGTGGGAAAGGGGGCCTCAGTGGAGGAGTCCTGGAGGCTTCCAGGCAGTGGGTCCCACATGCAGGAGAAAGTCTAAGGTTCCAGGGTCTGGAAGCTTGGCAAAGGCAGGCCCCAGTGATACGAGGAAGTCCTTGGTTCCAAACGGGTTTATTTTCATGGCGGGTGGTGGATAGATCTGAATGTACCCCACCGAAACTCAGGGCAAACCTGAGTTAAATAGGGAGGGAGAAGTGGGAAGGGTCTGGGGAAGAATGCTTAATTGGCTCCTCCCTCTGACCTTCATTAGTATGTAAATCTCTAGAGCCTGAGGCCTGTAGTCATGCCCTCTACCTGTGCACTTTGGGAGGGGCTGTAACGGCCTATGTGACTGAACAATGTGAGTCCATGGAGATTAGACTGCTTGTCTGGACCCAGGGTTCTGGGGACGTGGCCTAACTCCTGCCGTTTCTCTCCTTGGAGTCTCAGGGTTCCAGGCCCATGCCCAGCCAAGAACCAAGATACCCTTACGCAGTCCCACAGAAAATATGAGAACTTGTATCTTTGGATTCATAGATGTTTAATTTCTGACTAGAAAGATGGGAACAGTTAGAATTATGATAGGGCCTTTGAAATGTGACTCCTTTCATTTACTGGCAGGATCATTTTTTCATATGTGGTATGAAGCACTAGCTCAACTATTAACAAATATTGCAAGACTATTTAAAATGACACAAATGGGTTTTCAAGCTTTTTCTAGGTCAAGACTTCTAGAAAATAAAAAGCAACATCAAGCCAGGGACTCAGTGTGATTTATGCACAGAATCCTGTGTAACATTTCATGGAGTTCTCAGACCTAATTGTGCTTTCTTTGGCTCATCAATTTGTCTATTTGTCCTTAATAAAATCCTATGATGGATCATTTTCAACATTAGAACTGCAATAAGTAGTCTGTCAGATGTAGGAATAACTTAACACCAAAGTATAGAAAGATTTTAAAGCATATTTCTCAGAAGAAGACACACAAATGAATAGGAGGTGTGTGATTCACATGGTGTAGGGCATCACTGATCATCAAAAAAATATACATAAAACCACAAAAGAAAATAAAACACTTCACACTAGTTAAAATGATTATTGATAAAACAACGAAAGAAAACTATGTGAAGATTTAAGAGAAAATTGAAGGCTTATACTCTGTAGGGAAGGATTCAAGTATATTATTGAAAATTGATGCTTCTTTACACAGATAAAAATACTCACTTGATCCAGCAATCCATGTACATATATCTACACATTGAATATGAAATAAACGTGATACAGTACCTGCACTCAGGCTTGCAGATATCATAAAGCCTATCAATCCACAAATGATGGAAGAACACAAGCTATAGATATAGAGAAGAATATGGTTCCATCATGAAACTTAATTAAATTTTGTCATTGAGATAACATTTAACAGCTATAAGATTAAGCATTGCAATTGAACTAAAATAGACACAGAATGATATATAGCACATAGATGGAATCCTAAAGAGTTAATCTTATGGAAGATGAGTGTATAACAGTAATGACTAGAGGCTAGAGAGTAATGACTAGGGGAGTGTCTGAGAATAGGGGGCTCTACATACAAAAATAATCATTATGAGGATTGAGAACTGATAATTTGCAAGGAAGGATGGCTTAACAGTTAATATTAAGTACTGTCTTACAGAGGACCTGAGTGGGTTTCTAGCACTCACTACTGGTGCTTCACATGTGGCTCCAGTATCTGGACATTTAACATCTTTTCTTACCTCTACAAATACACATTCATAACACACACACACATCACACACACACTTGCATGTATCCACACATGTGTATACACACAGAGAACACATTCACACAGATAAAATATTTATTTATTAAATAAATAAATCATTGACAAAAAAGAGAGAATATGGTTTGCTTAATGCAGGTTGACCAAAGTCATGAGTGCAGTTAGAAAGGTACTAGCAAAACAGCCAAAGAAGAATTTGAGAAAAAAAAAATAGAAGGCTTATGTTCTGTTGAAAACATTTAAACCTCAGAATGTCTAGAAGATATATTTTTAATATTCTGGCCACACAGGGACAAGGAAAAGATGAATGCGTGAGGTAATGTATAAACTCACCATGCACACTTAGCATGCTGCTTATAACATAATACAATGTATATGTGTCAAAATATCAAAACACATCCAATTAATATATATGATCAATCACAGATTATGAATGGGACAGAGAAGGAAGGAAAAGAGGGAGGAAAAGAAAGGAAGGGAAACAGAGTAAGGAAGAGAAAAATGAATGAAGGAAAGAAGACAAAAAGGGTTAGGCAATGAAGGAATTATGATAATCATTACAGAACTTAATGATGTGAAAAATACTGGGACACCCTCTACCAGAATAAAAATTAGCATAGGACTCAACTCTGAGAAGTGTATATGATGCCTCTTATCTCTGCTTCTATCATTTTGTAATAGCTCATCTAAGATTCCTCTATGGACTAGAGGTGACTCCAAATACTGTTATATTTACTTTTTGGTGTCATGCCATTTGGAAAATGAGTTTTTTATCTTTGGCTTAGGACATGAGCCCAAACAAGAAGTAATTCTAATAGGTGCTTATTGGTAGTCTTTGTTCCTCCTAATTGAGCCATTTGGCCACTCCTGCATTCAATGACGAAAGGTACAATGATATGATTAACACCAGTCACCACTAGATACTGTAGTAGAGTAAGACATTATCTGAAGCAAAATGGTGGAGACAAGTCTCTGAATTAAAAGGAGCCATGCTAATGATAGCCTATTATGATGTTATCATTTTCACTAGTGTTCCATTTTGGGAAAAGAGAGCCAACTTGATGGTACTTCAAGAATCTTTCTACCCACAAGTAACTTAACAAAAATTATTAAGATGCCAGTTCCTTCCCATCACCCTTCTGCCAGATTTTGATCTTATGCGTGTTCTTCCTAAGTTTCCACATGCCCTTTGTCAAATCAGATGCTGTAGCCATGGGATATATTTGAAATTAAATGGAAAGATTATCTTTTTCATAAACATCTTTTGAAATTTCTACCATGGGCATTATGTTTCTACAAAGTAGCCACTATGCAAAACTCTGCCTGTTCTTGGATGCAGTATCCCTGGATGCAAAACAATCTCTTTGCCAAAGAGATTTGAATATGATCTGCAGAGGGATATTTTCTACTCCCCTAGGCTACAAGAAACTCTTGCAGCTTGGAATTAGCTCAAGACAGATGAGATGCCTGCCATTCCAGCACCAGGAATTTCCTGGATAGACTATTTCATATGCTCATGGAAGCAATAGCTCGTGGGCATGCCTGCTTAATCACTTTATCTCAAAATTTGTGTGGACAACATCAGCTTACCATGAGGATTCTGAAGCCAGGAAAAACAAACATATGGGAGTAAGGAAAATCCTTTCTCTAACTCTCTGGGAATAATCTACACAGAAGGCTGAATTTCAAATTATTTCAAAGCCTCCCTTCACAGCATATGAAGGATTGGGTCTGGGCCATTACAAGTCTCAGTGATGGACCTGGAACCACAGGGCTCTGTCAGTACAAAATCTCAACAGTATGATGGGAATCCCACCCATAGCTGAAGATAGCTCCTGGCTTTTTCAATTAAAACATGTAAAGCATTTAATGTTTAAGCCAATATGGGTACCTAGATGTATCAATCTCAAGACCTTCAGGGAGGATGCACATTTACGAAGTCAATATATAATCTTTTCCATGATTGAAAAAACTTTTTTTCTTAAAGTTACCCTCAAAATTCTCCTTAGAAGAAAATGAGTCTGCTGTCATTTGAAAACTTTTACAAGAGTGCCTGCATCCAATACTTTGTTGAAAAAAAAAAAAGAAAAAAAAATCTTATAAACACTATAGACAAAGAATAGCAATATAGGACAATACTTCAGAATACTAATATTAAGGGCTATAGTATAGCTAAAGTACAGTGTTGATCAGTTTTCAACATGGAACAAAGCAGAGAAATCAGAGAAGAGGGTTTCTAGAGTCTAGATAAAGTATTCTCACACTTGGCATTAAATATGTACACATAAAGGGGAAATGTGATAAGCCAGTCCTCTGCAAAACTCAGTGCTATTGTTCTGCAATGTTTCTATCAAGTGGACGAAAAGTGAAGTTAAAGCTTCACTACAAATATTTAACAAGAGTCTGATACCTAGAAGGTTTCACACAGTTTGCACACACACACACACACACACACACACACACACACACACACATAATATGCATACATGTATAGTTCACAACTGCAGTTACACAAACACATACATATACACACACATGCACATGCACACATGTGCAGTTCATAGCTGGCATAAACAAATACACGTATAGTTCACACACATACATATGTACAGACAGAGGGACACAGTTTACACACACACATAGGAATACACTCTTCACAGAGAGACATGGAGAGGAACAGGTTTATCACTCACATTCACATTCAGAGGACACAACTCACACATGTAGAGAAACACCTATACACATATGTAAACTCACATGCAGAGTGACTCAGTTCACATATATAGATGAACATCCAGTTTGCACAGATACACATATAAACAGAATTCACACACACACACACACACACACACACACACACACACAGAAGGAAACACAGAGCACACAGTTGACAAACACACACAAAGGAACACACTGTTCATACACAACCATACATACTTTAGTTTACAAACACATACACAGAACATCACACTGCTCACAGACAAGCAGGCACACACACACACACACACACACACACACACACACACACATATACAAATTACATTTCTCCAGCCAAGTTCCCCTGTCTGAAGCTCCCAGAGAAAACACTGAAAAGAGGAAGCATCTAACCACATTTGAATGGCCAAAACTAGGAGAACACCAAATCAATTGATGTTTTAGAGGATGATATTTTCTGATATTCAAAGCAGTTATATTGTATGAAAAATAGCAGTAACAGGTCACATGCTGTCAGGACAATGCACGCCACAAAGTAACAGACAAGCCATGTTCTAGAAAAAAAAAATCCATCTCTATAAAGTTTGTATATACTGATATATTAACAAATGCAGACTGGTGGAAATTTTGATCTAATCTGAAACCAAAAGCAATTTACTGAGTCATTGGAATGTTTAATCAGCAAATATGATGTAGTAAGATCTACGCAGTTTGATGGTGCTAAATCTGAGCAGGATTAAAACTGCAATACACTTGAGAGTCTATGACATGACATCTAAGTCATGGGCAAAACATGGAGAAAACAGACACTAAATGAAAGCCAAATAGTGACTGAGGTGTCTTGATACAGAGCATTAAAATAAGGAACCCACATGCCTTGAGATTAGGTATCTATATCAAACGTATGCCAAATTTCCAAGAAGTATAATGACTTACTGAGCTAATTTTCATTTTCCATGTGATAAAATCGAAATCAAGAGAATAATTAACTATCCTGAATTTATGTCACAGAGTCATCACTTAGCCCATCTCTAACAAGAAAATGTATGTTTGAATGAGTGAGCCTTCAATGTTGCTGAAATCATATAAGCTTTTACATCCACTATCTCCTCTTTCTATGGGATGCAGCTATAAGATGCAGATTTGGAAATTAATTACTAAGGATGCCTAATAGCTCAGCCCCCTGTGGAGACTAAACCTTTCAGAAACACAATGGCTTCCCTGAAGATACAGTGGGTAAGATGGACTTGGATTTCATAACAGAGGCTGTTGAATTTCAAGTCAAATGTTCTTTCTTTGCCAGTGACTTTCCATTGCTATAGCTGCACTATACCAGGTCTGACTCAGGAAATGGGTCCAATATAGAAGTTGAAGGTACAGGAATACAAACAGTGCTGAAGTGTTTGGGCTCTGGACATATCATGCTGAGTTTAGAACACAGCATATTGCTTAGAACAACTTTGCGCATCTGAAATTTGTAGGACAAGTGCATCTTCACAGAGTTTGGGTTATTAATTAATTTATTATTATTATTCATTTATTTATTTATTTATTTGTAGTATAAATTGTATAAATGAAAGATGGAGGATGAAGGCTGAAGGAGTAATAAACATGCAGGCATCCACGCATGTGGGTGTCCACACATGCGGGCTCTGTTATGAAAAAGAGGAAATGAGGACATTGAACACTTAAACGCAGTATAGACAATTCAACAAAATTGGGGAAAAAAGTGCAAAATGAAGTCAAGGAAAACTGCCATGTGAAGAGAAGAGAATAAAGATGCAACAAGAGAATGAGTGGTTAAGAAAGAAACTCTGACACCAAGTTCATTGGTGGCATTTATCTGGGTGGATAAGATGGAGTCACACAAACAATAATGAAAAGACTTAGAGATTATAAAATAGAAACAAAACATTTCAGAAAAATCTATACAGAAACCACACCATAAAAGAAACAGATCTATGAATGAAGCTGCGATCCTCAAGAGATATGTTTTCTGGTATTAGTGTTTTAAATATGCATAACACAGATAACCAGAAATCTAGCAATTAAAAGAGCTGAAGGGAATCAGAGTGAGATAATCTCAACGAAAATTCAGATACAGTTCTGAGGGAAATATTGACTACAGGGCTGTGAAGAAAGGCATCATGGAAATTTACACTGGCCTAGGGACTTGAGAAGGGAATTTGAAATGATTCTTTTATGATGTATTTCTCTCTCGTTCCTTTTTCTATCTGATGAGGAAATTTTAGCTTCTGCTGAGCATGCAGCATGTGGTGAGAGGAAGAGAAAAATCTTACAAAGCTGAAAAATTATTTTAAGTCATTGATTACACAGGTGGTCCAAGGGTCAGCAATGCTGATGATAATAAATGAATAGTCCTATTGATTTGCCTGGTAGTGCGGAGCTTACTCTACAAGGTTCAGCAGTCCGAGTAGAGAAAGCCAATAGTATAGTCTTCCACAATCTGAGCTGAACTGGGGAATATAGGCATACCGTTAGAATTGTGAGTGTGTGAGTTTGATTATCATGAACCACATAGTGCCATTTCAGCCATTAACAAGCTGCACATAAGAAGGAATTCCCAACAATATAATGAAGCTGAAAAAAATGTTGCTAACTTCGCATTGAGTGCCAGAGCACAATGCATGTCTCACAAATCTTTAGTATTGCTGGTATAAACAAACCTACAAACAGCAGGAGTGCTTACACATCCAATTACAAACACTACAAAATACTTTACAATATCAATCAGGTTAGTTTCTACATCGCTATAATTATTTTATCATCATTACTTAGAATCGGGACCTCCTTCAATGTATGTTTTATAAGAGCTAACAATTATATAAGCTCAGGAAGTTCTAAGGAGTAATCCAGAGGGGGAACCTGTTATCAGCAGTTGGCATCTCAGATCCTATTGTTGTCCCTGAAGACCTTATGTTTTGGTTGTGTTTTGGGTTTGTTTCTTTAAAGATTTATTTATTTTATGTGTATGAGTCCACGTTGCTCTCTTCAGACACACCAGAAGAGGGCATCAGACCCCATTGCAGATGGTTGTGAGCCACCGTGTGGTTGCTGGGAACTGAACTCAGGACCTCTAGAAGAGCAGTCAGTGCTCTAAACCACTGAGCCATCTCTCCAGCCAGGTTCATTTCTTTATAGACAGAATTTCCCTATAGTCATGGCTGGACTGTAATTCTCCACCTGCCTGTCTCACAATTCAAATTCTAGCGTTACAGATGTGTGCCACCAAGGCTGTCTCTGAAGACCTTCTGGTAGGACAATCTCTGGTGGTGGGAGATGGTGGTAATTCTTTCTCTGTGTAGATCTGGGTCAATGTATGTGGCTGTGATTTAGTTATAGAGAAAAATATTAAAGAGTAAATTGAAAACAGAAACATGGAATTGAGACACGTTTTTAGAATTGTCCTTTGATGTGTATGCATAGCCAGTGGACTGGAAGGCAGGTGGGGATAAGAACACGAGGGATCAGGTTTGTAAAGTTTCTAAGGCAAAGTGGCATCACACACTAGGATAAGTTACTTTCCTGGTGCTTAGCACATCACTTATAAAGTTCATGATAATGTACGTGATATACCAGACCATGGAAATTTCCTCACCACTCACCCAGAAATTCACCTATATCTACTTCCAATACCAATTAGGACAAATTCTATATACAGATGCACCATATTTTTTTTAAGTGTTTTCCTGATTTTAATATTTGGATGGGAAAAATGACATTGTTTTCCAACCATCCGTAATCAGTATAAGAATATAATGCACAGGTTTGTAGTTTAAAAACAATTGGCTATCCCATCTAGCTGGATGCCTAATATCCCATAGCATCTAACCTAAATGCTTTAAAGTCTTTATTATCTAGGTTTGTCTATCATATTCTGTCATACTAGCTACGATGCACTTATGTTTTCCACTGTTAAGTGACACATACTTCTCATAGAATAAGAAACAGAATATTAAAAGAATTACAATCTGACCTAAGATGGAAGGTAAAGACAGCAGATATTAGTAAAAAAAAAAAAAAAACAAAGAATAATATCTGGATTTGGGAAGCAAAGTCATATCAAAGATTAGAGTTCTAAATTGTTATTATAGAAATAAAACAGCTGATGGACCAGAAGATAAACCAGTCAGAGGAAATGTCCCTAACACCTAAAATGCCAACTTGGTGCAATTTAATGATTTACATATGTCTTGCCATGAAACATGTCATAGCCATGCTTGAGGTAGATCATAGAGGGTGATTACATGTGGCCTGCACAAACATATAACACATTGTGGAAAAGCAGGCATTCCTATTGTTAGCATAAACCAGCTCAGTGCTATTGCTCTGCCAGAGAATATCTATGTGGCCTAATTGATTCATTTTTCATCTCACCAAAGCAGCTTATATATGACTTATACCTAGTTGGATAGAAAAATGAGGTTCTTAGAAATTTAAAACTAAAACCCTTAGGAACAATCTAATTGACCAAGTCATTTTATAAGGAAAAAAAAGCTAAGAACTTTTAAATGTGTTTAAATTCAACAAAGTGGAACACAACATATCAACTAATTGCTTGTTTTATTTGCCACATTTTTATTTCAAATAATTTAGCAAGTGAAAAAAGGTAATAGAAACAGTTATGAATTTTATTCCTAAATAAAGAGATACAATGCCTATAAAGAGATAAATCTCTTCATAGTGAGATGATTAGAAACTTTTGACATGCAATGAATAAATTGCAATAATTTGTTGTTAAGCTCTTAAAAACAAAAAGAAGATTTGAAACTAATGCTATAATATAAAAACACTGGTCAGATAACATGGCTAATACACCTAAAATCGATAACTAAGAAAGATTATGACCTTAGACATATTACTAAAAATATTCACATCAAGATTAAAAGCTTCACTTGAATATCAGTCAGAGACTCAAAGGTGCCTGCATTTATGATTAATATTTAGCACCTATGATTTAGAAGAGATTATAGTAGTCAGAGGTTATCGGGCAGAGTCAAGAATAATCACATAAGGTCAAGGGCTATATAGGAGCTCCCTAATATGTATTTAAGGAAAATAAAATAATACAAGTTTCTTTTCTGATTTTATATAACATTTTATATATGTTATTGATTTACAATAATTCCTTAGCAGTCTATGCTGTTGCTTTCTATTGGAACTACATAAAAGAAATAGAGATTTTTTTTTCTTTTAATGTCAAGGAGTATCTTCCTGTAAAAATGTCCCTAACAACAAAGAAGAACTTTGAGTAAACAATGTCAAAAATAGTTACAAACTTTTTAATGCTAAGGCATTCCAATTTCTTGCCATCAAATTGGAAAAGGAGAGATAGCAGAGCATACTTTGTTTTATGGTAGGGGCAGGCTTATTATAAATTAGCTAAATGCACATTTTATACTGAAAACAAACATTGATCTTCATAATTTCATAGCAGTTTACAGGAACACAAAATTTATACTACATTTTAAAAATGTTATTAGGTCTTTATGTAGTCAGAGATTGACTGCAAAAATGAAATCACCCCAGGAGATACTTATTTTAAACAGTATACGCAGAGGTTCTGATTTCATTATGGCAAGGTTTCAAGAAAAACATGGCTTCATATTTGTATTTCTTTGGTGTCCACAAAGTGAAAAGCATGACAAAGAAAAGTGGAAATATCATGATTCTAACTATATTATAATATTTTAATATGATGATATGTTAATTTATCTACATAATAAATCCAAAATATTATTGAAAATGCTAAAAATTGCCTTATTGACTGAAGTTAAACATTAATTGAAGAGCTGCCATTTGCTATCCAAGGTACTAAGAAGACTGAATGAAATAACTTTTAGGTAATTATCCTTGTAGCTTTAACATTGTTTCTCTGGCAAAATAATCCCAAACTCAAAGTAAACAACGTATTAAATATTGATAAACTATACTTCATGTGGTTTGTTAGTTTGCTATAATACTAACCAAATTGCTAATTATTAGCAATAGGCACAATAGCTTTGTTATTGATGGGTTAAAAAGAATCCACCAAGCTACAGTAGTTCTATCGTAACAGAGAGCAATTGCAACAGACACAAACATATAACATGGGAAGCACCAAGAATAAAAGGCACATACATCATACTTCAGAAGCAGAAAATGATAGAATTTGAAATGCACACATACAGCTTTACAACCATCTTATTAAAGGGATGACTTAAAGATATGGAATAAAGGAACAAGACAAACCAAATGACTGTGTTATGTTACAATCTAGCTGCATGTCAAACCCAAGTAAGTAATGATGACCCCACCAAGGAAAGCTAAATTGAGAGATGAGAAATTGCATGAAATAGACATCAAACAGAAGACAGTGTGTTTTTGAACAAGGCAAAGGGCTTCTATTGGGTCCTTTTATAAACATTTTCTATTTGGGCTTGATATGCCCCTCCTTCACTATTGCATAAGAGCAAAAACGCAGTCTTATATCCATCACACACTTAGTGAAATGGAAAACAAATAATACAAAAAGGTAATGTTGTGAAAGGAGTAATTTTCCAGTTATACTAGAGCTGAAATAAATCAATAAAAGGAGAACAGAAGTGTCAGTATATGAACGCAGGAATCAAAATCCTGAATAAACTCATTAGCCCGGAAAAGAGCCAATAAGAAAATTCAATGGGAGATATCATTTGAGGTTCAGAGAAAAGTAACTGTCTTTGCTGACCTTGTGATCCACTGATGAACCAATTCAATTATATACATACATATATACATACATACATGCATATGTGTGCACACAATATAATACAGAGCGAGAGTAAAGCATTCATCCGTAGTCTCATACAGATGAGAGGTCTATCATTTATGTTTGCCACAAATTCCCAAAAACGTGTTTCTGAGCAAATCCAACATAACATATCAAATGAACACTAGATTGGTCTTTCATTGGACACTTGACTCATCAGACTCCCTCTCTTGGAAAGATACAAGAGAGATGATATTCATTACACAGTAATTGAGACCAGACCCAGAGGCTTATCAGTAAAAATATACTACTATGCAAGGAGAGGAGAGGGAATATCTCTGAAATATTTCTGGTTTGGGCTTAATGATATAAACAATTCACATCTTTGCTACTAATAAAATTTTAAATATAATTTGGAAATGGAGACCTTTAAGCAATTGACTTCTTTGCAGTATTGAATATCAAAATGCAATTTTCTATGCATAATTGAATAACCTTGAATGTTACATTCTATTTTAAATAAAACTGGATACATTAATAAATACAAGGAAATAACAAATGGTAAGTCATTGGATAGCTGGCAGTGTAGTTCTGTGTGCATTAAATGAAGAAAATCAGATCAAACCTAGAACACTCCTTGAATTAAACATCTATTTTAAAAATAAATTTTAATTAAAATAAAAAAAAATAGTGCTACAGGTGAAGGATCTTAGAGTTTGGGGATCACCTTTAACAAAAAATCTAGAGACTGAATTTCATCATTGGTGGCATTGTGGCAAATACAAGTTTGAGAACAGAAATTCAGTTGCAAAGAGATATGTGATAGAGATGATAGATTGATGATAAGTGATGGTATATGATTTACAGATAGATAGATAGATAGATAGATAGATAGATAGATAGATAGATAGATAGATGATAGATGATAGATAATAGTTGATAGATAGAATAGATAATAGATGATAGACACATGATAGATAGATAGATAGATAGATAGATAGATAGATAGATAGATAGATTACTAGATAATAGGTGATAGATAGATTGATAGATGATAGATAGATGATAGATAATAGTAGATAGATAGATAGGATAAAGATGATAGATAGACAGATGTTAGATTGATTGATTGATAGATTACAGATAATAGATGATGATAGATAGATAGAGATAGATAGATAGATAGATAGATAGATAGATAGATAGATAGATAGATGATAGACAGATAAAGAGATAGAACCAATTTTAATTTGAATAATATTCTGAAAATTTAAACAGAAGTTAATACTACAATCAGTATATAATCTTTACCTTTCCAGAAATCTTTAATTTGACCCTAGCCCTCTTTAACTTGAGGACCACTTAGAGTATCAAAAGTATTCTTCTTAAAGTTAACTTTAAATACAAACCAAACCTACCAGATACTTTCAGTGCCATACTTAGATTAGCACCTTATTAAATAAATGGATGTTCAACCTAAATAAATTAACACATAATGTTAACCATTATAGGTACTAAAATATATGTACATAGACTGAAATCCACAAGGCTGACTGACCAGGGACCTATGCACAGTACAGAGTTCATTATTGCAAGCATGTATATTACAATGGCATAACAAGCAATAAATCTTTATAGAGGTACTAGGTGACTTCTATGAAACTCCCATAAGGAGGTACTAGTAGAGCAAATAGCTATGAATTATAACTATGAACATAGGTAGAGCACATAGTCATGCACATAATAAGAGCTTCTAAGGTTCATAAAAATATTATGAACAAATCTCAAAAAGTGACAAGAAGGACCACTAGGAACTGAATTGCCCAATCCTCAAAAGTTCAATGTTGAAGGAAAAAAGTTCAGACACAAATAAATCGTAATATGTAGTGCGATATTTAAAAGACTGCTACAGTTAACTAAACCACTTTCTGATTGGTTTGGGGCTCTGCTCCACAACAAGAAATCTTATAGCTGGTGCTATAATTCATTTTTTAAAAGTATGGGAAGGGAGGGGATAGGCCCTAGGGTAGAACCTGGATGGTCATACTGTAAAGTTCCTTTATAAATATTTAGTTTTACAAATATAAACATGAGCTGCTTGGTCTCAACATTGGTCAGTATATAGCAGGCAATTGAGAGAAGTTATTAACTGGTCACTGGTGAAAATAAATCTCAATGTTTGCCCTAAATCAGACATTTGTAATAATCATATTACTACCAAAATTTCAAGAAAAGTTGAGAAGGAGGAGGAAAAAATATGTACCCGGAAGATGGGAAGAAATGTGGTAATGATTTCTGCACATGACATTACTATGACAACCACGAATTCAGAGCAGTTGTAGCTTTCTGCATAAGACTTAAACAGAATCAAGCTGCCAAAATATAGGTAAAGACAGAAAAGTCTTTCTTGAGCCACTCTATTCTGAGGAGCTCTTGGTAATTCATAGTTGCTAAGGTAGGGAGAATTATTCATTTTGCAGATATAGATAGAGATAGGTTTCCATTGGACACTCCATAGCAGTGTCCAATAGTACTAGCTGGACTTAGGAAAGAAATAGAGGGAGAGATGATCTAGAAAAAAAAATATGACAAGGAAAAATGGATTACTACAAAGATTCAAACAAATGAGGGGGAACTGATTTGACAGACATTCAAATTTAAACAATTATTACTATGAACCAACATTCAAAGGGAGATACGACTATTTCAATGATCAAGATGTAAAATATAAAAAGACACTAGCCAATAGAAGTGAAGCCTTTAAGTAGGCATCAGCTCAACTCAATATTCATGGGTTATATAGTTGTTATGTTCAGCAATAGTGCTTGCAGTCAATTAGTGGAGAGCAGCCTATATAGCCTTGGCAACAGCCTGGGCTATAATAGGATTCCCATAATACTCTTTGAACCAACAATTCATTTAGGTGCAACTCACTCCTGGTACTGATGCTTCCTTTGCTGATAGGAAGGGGTCTGTTGAGGCTCTGTCTCCTCTGTAATGTAATGATTTTTCTTATATTAACTTCATGGATTGTAGCCTGCTAATTTTGACTTAATAACTAATATCCACACATAAGCGAACACATACCATATTTGTATTTCTGGGTGAGGGTTACCTCTCAAGATGACTTTTTTCTACTTCAGCAATTTGCAAATTTCTTGATATTATTTTTTAAAGGTGGAGCAATAATCCATTATATAAATATATCACATTATCTTTATTCACTGACAGACATCTAGATTCTCTCTAATTCCTGGCTATCATGAACAGAGCAACAATAAATATGTCTGAACAAGTGTCAGCGTTGTAGGAGGGAGAATCCTTTGAGTCTATGCCCATTAATGGTATAGCTAGATCTTGAGTGATTTCTATAGTGACTTATAGTATACTCACAGCAGCATGTGTGTCTCTCTTACTCCACATCCTTAGCAATATGAGTGTTCACTTGTTTTGTTGATCTTCACCATTCTGATAGGTGTAAGATGAAATCTCAAAGATGTTTCTTTTCCTCATAGCTAAGGATGTTGAGCATTGCTTTAAACATTTCTGTTATTCCCTCTTTCCAATGTATGGTTGGTAAAAACATTTTCTCATTCAGTAGGTTGTGTGTTGCCCTAATTGCATCCTTCGTTGTACAGAAACATTTTGGTTTCATGAGGTCCCAATAATTAATTGTTGATCTCAGTGCCTATGCTAATGGCGTCCTACTCAGAAAGCTTTTCCCTGTGCCACTGAGCTCAAGAAAATTCAGCAGTTTCTCTTTTATCAGATTCAGGGTATCTTGTCTTATAGTGAAGTCTTTGATCCATTTGGAGTTGAGTTTTGTGCCGGGTGATAAGTATGGATCTATTTGGATTCTTCTACATGCAGCCAGCCAGTTTGACCAGCACAATTTCTTGAGGATGCTGTTTTTATCCCAATGTGTATTTCTGAGAGTCTTTATTTTCTATAAAGTCAGTGTTCGAAGATGTATGGTTATATGTCTGTCTATTCCAGTTGATTACATTATTAATGTATCTATTTCTATGCTGAAACCTTGCTGATTTTATTACTACGACTCTGTAGTACAGCTGTAGGTTTGGATCATTGATACTGCCATAAATTATTTTGAGATTAAGGAGTCTTTTGGTATCCTAGGGTATTCTCTCTCTATCTATCTATCTATCTATCTATCTATCTATCTATCTATCTATCTATCTATCTATCTCTATCTCTACCTTTATCTCTCTATCTGTCTTTCATGTGTGCGTGTGTGTGTGTGTGTGTGTGTGTGTGTGTGTTGTGGTGGTGTGTGTTCATATATAAAGAGGAAAGTTGTCCTTTTAAGATATGTACTGGAATTTTGATAAGGCTTGCCTGGACTCTCCATATTTCTTTTAGTAAGATAGTCATTTTTACTATATTAATCATACCATCCAGGATATGCTACATACCCAGGATATGCTACATACCCAGCAGTAACTAGCCAACAGAAAACAAACTCAATGGCATCTTTGGAGGATTCCTGTCCCAAATTTTCATATCTGAATTTCTTAATGTTTTGACTTTATATTATTTTATTTTTCCCCTACAGGTTGTGAATATATACTGTTTTTTTGGTTTGGGGTTTTTATTAGATTCCCAAGTGTGTGAATGAGTGTGTCTCTGCTTCTGTCACTGTTTCTTGTAACTTTTGGGTATCTTTGCCTCTGTATATTTATCTTTTTATTAATATTTGTTTATTTTTGTTTTATTTTATTATTTATTATTATTTATTAGAAGTTTGTTTGCTAAGAAGAGACAGAAAGAGGATGCTTCATGTTGGAGAGGAGGTCAAGGGGAACTTGGAAGACTGGAATGAAGGGAAACAGTAAATCAGAATATAGTGTATGGAAAAAAATTTTTCAATAAAAGAGCAGAAAAAAATCATGAAAAGTACTATTTATATTCTCAAGACATAAAAACTGTAATACCTGAAGTAAGAATTATTTTTATGTGTTTGACCTGATATAGCCATGACATAATATAATCCATGCATACTGATGTGAAAAAAAATTACTCCATAGTGAAGAAATACTGAGTAAAATATATTGGACAAAAGTAGAGTCACCTCAGTACCAATACCAAGTGTTTGAACACAAACAGCCAATAGACAGATAGATAGATTGATAGATAGATTGATAGATAGATAGATAGATAGATAGATAGATAGATAGATAGATAGATTTATAGATAGATAGAGATGTAGATGATAGATGCTTTGATAGATGACAGATGAAAATGATGGATGGATAGATAGATAGATAGATAGATAGATAGATTTATAGATAGATAGAGATGTAGATGATAGATGCTTTGATAGATGACAGATGAAAATGATGGATGGATAGATAGATAGATAGATAGATAGACAGATTGATAGATAGATGGTAGGTAGGTAGATAGATAGATAGATAGATAGATAGATAGATAGATAGATAGTAGGTAGATAGATAGAGAGATAGAGAGATAGGTAGACAGACAGGAGAGTACAGAACTAATCAAGTTCTCTCCTGAGATTTAATTTTCAAAGGTGGCATGAGATTCCCATATGTATATGTCAACTGACATGCATTCATTTTACAGGAATGACAGACTTGCTGGTTTTATTCCACATAAAGGAAGCTAAGATATCTGATATTTTAGGAAGAAGAGAGATAGACAACCTTGAACTTCCTGACTGAGCCCTAAGATAACACAGTACTAAGAATCTGCACTTAAATGATTCTTCAAATCAGATCAGGAGGATTATAAAGATGCAGTAAAATTAGCCAAATTCTTTATAATTCCCATGGATTGATAAAATGTATAATATAAAGTATACTGCAAGAAACTGTAGCATTAACTTTATATGTAGAAATGAGACTAAAAATTAAGTGGACGATCTGATTGATGGATATAAGGCATTGGTTAGAAACCCAGTGGGTAGCCAAAAGACTTATGCTGCCTCTATCCTGCCAGGGTGTAAAGTAAATTCTCTATTTAAAGCATTTCAGTGCCGCTTTTCATTATTTTTATCGTAAATGTGCCCAACAAATGACTAAGCAGAAGGTAAAGTCAATAAATACAGTGACATAAATAACTTGGAGTCAGGATCTTAAGGATTTATTCTTGGCTTCTTCAGCAACACGTTTGATGATCATTGGCAAGTCACTTAACCTCCTTGTAGTGCACAGAAAGTGAGGACAAAAGTGAACGCTCAGACATATTGTGAGATTCTGTGACTAATGCTGCTAACTAATTCAGCATGAGTCAGTATCCATGTGCAGCCACCATAATTAATGGCATTATTAAAGAGTCCTCACAGGGCTATAAATATATGTCTTATACTCAGCACTCAAAGTGTCTCCTGTTCTCTTTCAAAATCTAAAGGGTTTTACTTCTCATCAAGTCTATCTAGAAACAAGCCTATTTTCTACGAGCCTATCTTCACTTTATTTTCCTGATGGTACTTTCCTGCAACTCTCTTAGAGGTGTATCTGTGGTCTGTATCATCACCCTCTTTGTTTCTTCTTTAATGACTATACACAGGTTTTTCTGTCCATTGCTCCATCCAGTCTTATTCTTCTACCCGTGGACTCAATATAGTCAAATGCAAACATGAATAATTATTCATCTTTTTATGGCACAAGCATTTGAAAGATCTAAATACTGATTTTAGAAATGTATCCTTCTCTTGTACTCTACTTTTCCTGGGTCACACACACACACATACACACATACTTTATGAATAGTTTTCACGCATGTATATATTATAATTCATACATACATTTACTATACACATATATTCACACACATATATGCATGTGTGTATAGTGATTACATATGCATGTATAATATGTACAGGTGTTAAAATAAGAGAAAATAGACTTATTCAACATGACAACAGTAGGAAGAAGAACAAAAAAGAGTTCCCTGACTATAAATCTGTCTTTATACTATGGATAGAAGATTGATATAGGGAATAATAGGTATGCATAACTAAGCAGTCTGGGGCAAAGGATGGTTCTTTCCTTCATCAAACCACCATTGTCTGGCCTCAGATTTCTCCTTCAAGGTGTCTTTTAAGTTGTCAACATGTTTGTACATCAAATTTGGAGTATTCCAATGTCCATTCCTTGGACCATCATGAATGTCCAATCTAGTATCTTTATCTCCACGGTGACTCTCTCTGACTCCAGACAATTCAATACCATTAATATAATGCTACTCTTACATTATCTTCTGAGACCCAAGTTTCCTTAAATACTTCTGTCACTTGATTTCTGAGTATCTACTGTAGTCTTACCTGTAGAAACTGAACTATAGTGATCAATGGTCTCTTAGTTTCCTCAACAAGACCAAGGGCCTTCATGCTTATTATTTTCGTTTCAACAAATTCTACCTCAGCAGGTCAGCAGCAGTCTTGAAAATATAACCCGAATCTGAACACTAATCAATTCTTCCACCCCATTCCACTTGCTCCAAGACACTCTATAGCATACTGCCACTTGGATTTCTCCTTCTAACATTTACCCCGAAGCTAAAAGAAAGCCTTGATGTGTCATTCTAGCAAAATCACCTCATGTTCAAAGTTTCCCAGTGATTCTCACATAGAAATCCCTGTGACCTACCTATAGATATTCCATAGCTTAGTGCCAGCCACATCTCCGGTCTCATCTCTTGTGGAATGGCTGGTCCAGCCACACTCGCATTTTTACCAGCAGCAGAGCACACCATGAGCATCACCTCAAGGCACTGAGTTCCCTGTTGGGATGCTTCATGATCTGCCGTTTTAGCACTCAGGGGAGACTTGCTGAGATACCTTAGGTCTCCTTACCCGTGTTCACTCCAGGCTTGCAGCACAGGTTCCTCCACAGTACTGTAAAGCAAAGCCTCACCTGAATCACGGTCCAGCGATTTCGTCCTCACATTCACTAATAGGGTAATGTGATGTGGTGTCTCAAGCCTAGCACCTCTTTCTGACTGAATCAGAGGAGGCTTTTGCATAGCTGTATGAGCACTGCGGTATTTCTTAACCATCAGGTCTGCCCTAACAAGTACCTATCTATGATGCTATGAAGAAAATTTACTGCATTGTCGCCCAAATGAAGGCCTCAATGTGAAAGAATAGCATACATTTTCAGTCACTACATAAAACACACAGAACATCAAAGGGATGAAAACATCTAGTTATGTAATTTTGATCCAATCCTTGTTTTTAAAATGTTCTAACATAATTTCTGCCCTGCATAAAAATCTCAGCCAAAGCCGTGTAATTATAGTTTCTATATCAACAGTTTTATTAATCAGAACTTTGCTCTAGGAAACATTTTGAACCATCTCTTCTAAATTAGGGATAAAAATTGAGCAGTGTGTTCCCTTCTGCTTATTTACTTGCTACGGTCACCTTTGCTTCCTTCAAATTCCCCTTCGATTAATTCGGTTTTTTACAGCGCTCAGCTAGTTCCACCTTATTTCACAGCTTATCTCTTAATCAAAGACATAAACTTTTCTTATTACATTGGTGTGTCAGCTTCCTTCTTTATGCAGTGTTTGTTTTTATTTCACAGCATGATATAAACTCAAAATATATCTCAAAAATATGGACAGGAATCCTTAATACATCTTGATCCATAACTACTCACAGTCTACAACATACTCCAAGCATTCTTTCTGCTCTTACCATCTAAATCTTTACTGCACAGGATGTGAAAAAAGATGAAGATTTTTGGTTTCCTATATAAAAAAAAAGTACTATTTGTCTCTGATGTCAGATACTCTTCACAAGGGCGTGCAAAGTGGCAACTTCTGTGTATCTCACAGTTCTAGGTTAGGCTTAAAAAAACCTGAAATGACTCAGAGTATTTGGAAAAAATATTTGAATGTGTTTCAAAACCTGTGGGAAGAAAATTGTTTATAAGTTCAATTTTAATATTGGTATACATTTTTTATTCTTTAAAAATAGAACAAGTTCATCTCTCTTTCTTCTCTCTCTCTCTCTCTCTCTCTCTCTCTCTCTCTCTCTCTCTCCACACACACACACACACACACACACATAAACACAGACACACACCCCAGATAATTTGAGAAGAAATATTTAAATTAACAATAAAACTGAACATAGAGTTTCCCCCAAGATAAATGAGTTCTGAAGAACTTGATTTTGAAACTTCTATATATTACATGCCTGTAAAAGAAAAAAAGCAAGGAAATCAGAGAATACCATAGTGGCTCCATGACACCAAAGTCTTATGTTAGTGCTTCTGTTTCCATGTTAGCCAGAATTTCCCACAGCTTTTTAACTTCCTTCCAATACTGATTCCCCTAGCATCTTAGAATTGTCCCTCATTTGAAATCTGCTTTACAAACTGGGATGTAACTGTGGCTATTTCAGGCCACCATCCTTTCTTGTACCAAATAGAGCTTATTCTACTGATTCTCCAGCATTACTGTGTATCCTGAATCACGAAAATCATAGACCAAATAAGCAACTGATATGAGGAGATAAGGAATCATAGTCTGAATAGAGTCCATAACTGAAAAGTTTCCACTACAAATCTTTACATGCCCATTTCATTCCTTCATCAGAGAACTTTCTAACATATTTCTATTAAATGCCAATTAACAATCTTAGGTTATTTGGATGTCTGGTGGTCCTGTATATCATTTACTAGTTGTCTTGTTAAAATACTGTCCTTCAGTAAAGCCCTTGCTTTTCATAGCCAAACTTACCAAGGCAAGAATCATCTGTAAAATGCATTTCCCATAAAAGATTTTAAGACAAACCCTCTGGATATCCCTATACACATATGGAAAGCACCAGAGCGTTGAAAATCATGAAGTAAATGATGAAACCATGGCGACAAATACCTGAAGGCAAATTTATACAGAACAATTTAACATATATATATATATATATATATATATATATATATATATATATCACTATCACCTGTGATGTACACAGAATCATTTGACTCAGCGATGGAAATAAGATTGTTCATTACCTTTGTGGACAGTTTTATTTAGATAATGGGGATACTGCACATCAATATACAGCTTCCTCTAGGCTCTAGGCTTATATATGAGGGCAATGTTTCTTTATTAAATGCTTTTTTTTTTTTTTTGCTCATGATAATATTAACCTACCTTTAATCCCAAAAATCTTGACCATAAACTTGTCTTTCCTAGTTCAAGATCACTGAAGTTCTGTTGTCGAAAATTAAATGTTAGCCAGCCAATTTTGACTGAAAAGAACCTAGACTGAATACTTCCTTTGTTAGCACACTGCTATCCATGGTCGATTTTACAGCCTCATGAGGCAGATAGAATATTTCCTCTAAGCACACACACACACTATTATTAAATAATTATTTAAGGGAATACAAACATTGAGGTACATCCAAGAATGATGCCAGAACAAACTGAGTTTGCTCATAGCATCTTGCTTCTGTCCTTTATCTTGTGCCTACCTTCTGCTGCACTGGAAGACTTATCTTTGATTGTAAAGAATCACAATTTCTTTCCTGTCTGAATCTACAATCCCATAGCGCATAATATTTATTCTAACAGTGGCATTAATCGTGAGTGAATTTTCTTATCCTTAGCTGCCAGTGTTTATTTAAATGTTCTATTTTTTTTCTATTTGGGGAAAAAATTCAAAACAGGAAATATTTTAAAACCTACATCACTGAAGGATCTCTCACAAATAGTCCAACATCTATTCTAACACACGCCTTCTCATTAGGCTGCATATCATGTTTCTAGGAACTAATGATTGGTTGGTTCTGAGGTTTATATGTCAATAATTTTTTCCCAGACATCTGTTTTGCTTTATTTGTAGATATATTTATTCATCTATGAGTAATTTGCCTACATAGATTCATGTGTCCTGTGTTATTAATAAAATACTGGAAGGTCATATCCCACATGGAAAGTCAATGCTCTGTTGAAAGACCATTATCTAATTGGGCCAGTTTAATTTTCTTTCTTTGTTTGTTTGCTTCAGAAAAGGAATATGGTGAACCCTTGTTTCTGAACTATGGACATTTTCATTTGAACATACGTGTAACAATTATTTTCAGAGTGCATCCTGTAAGACAGTGAATATTTCTACACTGCCTCCATCCGGTGCCAGAAGCAATTTCTCAACCACAAAAATAAATATAATAATAAATAAATAAATAAATAAATAAATAAATAAAATGCAAATCCAGAATTTGCTTAAACTTCCCCTTGTGACGCATTCACCTTGGGTTGAGAATTTCTATGGATAACTTCACCAATTCATGGTTAACGACACTGACATTTGTATAAAAATCTGTCTTCCTAATTATATTAATAGAAGTCCATTTCTATAAATTTTAAATGAGAAGAGAGAGGAACAACCAACGGAAAGATAAAGTGATTGCACATGAAAAGGAATTCATCAATTACAGCAGGCATTGTTTGAGTAAATATTGAATATACATCTATTACAGCTTTTCCTAGCATGCATCAAACAACTAATTACTCAGAGAAGTTCTTGGTTGATAACTTGATGTAAAAATCTGACATGTGTTACTCTTGCCCTTTCATTTAATTTGCAAATTAGAATTCCAAGTGTATGTTTTTTAAAATTATTTCTTCACAACATGCAATGAGATTCATTAAATTAGTAACAGAAATTTCTTATAGAAACAGATTTATGCAGTGCTTTCTGGACACCTAGTAACTGATTTTTTTCAACACCAAATCCTTCTGCTAATACATAAATATGCAAACCAAGCTTAAACATATTTATTTTATTTTTTTATTTTATTTTATTTTATTTTCTGCAGGAAATTCACATATGAAGGCCTAAAAGGGGGAAGAGAATTTATGGCTTCTGCTTTTCAAATAACCATCGTTCATGGTATTTTTCAGGGACAAGGTTTAAAAATAATTTTGGGATGAGCTAAGTACACAGCTAGGCATACCCAAAGTCTGGGTTTGTTCCTCATCATTGCCAAACCAATAGCAACAGCAGCAAAGACCTTGAAGTTTCTATCTTGGTCACTGTACTTTTGAATCAAGAAACGTTTGTGCTTGGTTATGGATTCACATCCGTGTGCCCAACCCCAAGCTGCCTTGGGGAATATCTGTGAGAGAATGCAGAGGCAGTTACTTCAACTGTCTGGTTTCAAAAGACATATTCTTCTCAGCCCTGATCACATCTATAAAATCCTGGAGACACCTGCCCCTAAACGATCCTGATAACTAATTTTCATTACTAGACACAAAACCACTGCTATTTTGGCACAAGGAAATGAAAATATAGTGACAGAGAATTACCGTGATTAGCACTCATTTCAAAGTCAAGAATTGCACTGAAGATGTCTGGATCAGTTCCAGGACGTTCGGTTTCCTGCTGCTGCCCTCCGATGGATAATTATCATTTTTAATTAGAGTGTATATCAACTTTTAAGTGCTGATTTGGACACTGACATGTCAGGTGTGTGATAACTCTTCAAAGGAGCAAGACTTGAAGCCTTCTGCATAAACTTCTCCACGATTAAACCCATAGACTTCTCTTGACTGCCACCTGTGGTGGATTTTTCAAAGTGAAACTGAAACAAACAAAAAAAACGCGTTTGTATGTTAAAACAAGGATTTCTTAAAGGCAGCACTTTATTTGAGAATACTAGATAATCTTTCATAATATCGACTGCTAGATTTATAAATTCAACCTTAATTTGAAATCATCATCAAGATAAATATGTTCGATATTCTCCTAATTTCTCCAAGTGCTTTGATCACTAGGGAAGAAAACAGGAAAAATACCACTTCCATTTACTTTAAAGTGTGATATCACCAAATTAATTTAACACCATCCTTTGTTTCAGTTGTTACTTTCTAATGAATTAAAATAATCAAAATGTTTAACAAATATTGATTTAACTAGAAATCATATTTGGTACAAGAAAAGTTTCAATTTAATATACTGTCAACTTTTGAAAGTACGTACTTTCAATTCAACATCTGACACGCGGTTTGGCAATTAATTTTTACTGCCATTACAATCAAAATAATTGATAAATAATATGATGTTATGAAACTATTTGAAAAAAGTATAATTTCTTCTTCTTTTCTCTTGGAATACAGCTTCTATATCTTCCAATGTACGTTAGTTTGTGTTTTTCCCCCTAAGAAAATCCTAATTTCCTCCTAGGAATAAAATAATTTGACTATGGCTTAAAACTGAAAAGTAACAATAATCTAACAATAAGGATGAAAGCAGAATCTTGCTTAGATGTAGTGCTGGTTTAAATATTGATACAAAGAGGTCGACCAAGAACTGCCGATGCTTCAAGTTCATAAACCAGGGGTTAGTGACTTTTTTCATTACTGAGGCAAAATTGTCAAGTTAAAGATGGAACGATTTACTTACAAACAGCTTAGAGATTGAAGGAATATAATTCATTATGGTCAAGAAAGTAGAAAAAGCATGAGGCATCTGTATACTTCTTATTTGCCATCAAACATAAAAGATGAATGATTCCTCACGAAAAGATGGATGCTGGGTCACTTCTCCATTTTACTCAGTTCAGGACTCCAGCCCATGCAATGATGGTATCTACCTTCAAGGTTGGTCTTCTCATCTAAATGAATCCAACTTAAAAATCATTCCAGACATTCCCAGAAATTTGTCACTAAAGAAAGTATAAATCCAGTCAAGTTGACAATCAGTAATAATCATACCAGATGACCTGAAGGCAGATTTGCATAATACTAGGTCATTAAAAAATCAGCTTTTTAAAATGAAATTAAGCATTTTCACCAGTTACGTATATTGGAAATTCACAGTGAGTTGGCTTGATCAGAAGGACTGGAAAAACTTGCTTCAAATATGATTTCACATGTTAAGAACTTTTGTGGTTGTTGGAAATCACATTTTTATTTTTCCCCCACTATGTCTTTCTCAGTTTAATTTATTCCTTCAAGGAGAAAGAAATAGTTATTTTCCTGACTATGAAGGCTAAGATACTCACATAAGGACCCAGACAAGGCAGGGTGACAAGATCGGTGACTGGTTTGGATTCTATTAAGCAACACATTGCCCACAAGGTAGCATATTTAAATTCAACCCAAGTCTAAGTGAGAAAACATCCTTCCTTACAAAACCCCAAGCATCCTCATCATTTTCAGTGATTCTCCCAACAGTAAGATTTGGCAGTGGTTAGTACGTCATCCTTGGACCAAAGATGTGGTGGTTTTTTTCTTTGCTATTGGCTCAGACAATAACCACACAAAAAAAAAAAAAAAAAAAAATTGTTGAATCTTAAAAAAAAAAAAAATCCAGGATATGATATAGAATAAATAATAAACTCTCTGCAATAAATAATGATAATTGTAAGAACAATAATGACAATATAAGGTCACAATCCATAAGAAGACAGACTTAAATGAAAGGCCAGCCCTAGGAGGTATTACTGTTAATTCATATCTGAGGATGCCTAAATTCATATGAACACTCATAGGCATCCACACTTACCATGAATTCTAGAACACATGCTTTGTGCCTCACACCATGTACTATGATCTTTCATTACAATTCTCTAACAGCAGTGGATACGGATGACAAAAAAAAAAAAAAAAATCATTCAAGTTACCACTGCTTTCCTTACATCGAACATGTGTCTTTCATTGCAGTCTGCCCCAACTCTTTCAAAGTTTGTGCTTTAATGACTTTATGAAATCTTTTTCACTATGCCTTTGAGGTGGTCCCATTTTCTTAATGGGTGAAATATATTCAAATTGTCTGAGAGCTGTGTTTGTTCTCCCTCCTTGCCGCCCTAGGATATGTGAGACTAGAAACTCTATCAAAAAATAGTCTTAATTTACTTGCTAACATCCCCTCTCTCAGTAGGAATAATTTTGATTAGTAGGGAAAAAGAGGCTTTCTCATTGCTTTCCTTCACAGGCAAATAATGCATTACAGTTGTGTCTCTCTTTACTGAGCCTGGAAGCCTTCAGATTCATTGTCTAATTAATTCTCCTAACACTGCAGTGGAGTAACACTAGGGAGTAAATTCGCATTCTACATCTAGGGATATTAAATGGCTTATACTATGTCACCATACCAGTAAAAGGCAGACTTGAGGAAACTGCTTGGGGCTGGCTTTTATTGCGGTGGTGACTCATTATTTATCATATTACAAGAAACTCTTCAGAAATCACTAATCGTAAGAGTTGAGAACTGAGCAACTTTCTTTGTGTTTCATTGTAAAAGCGTCCATAATGTGGTCTTCTATAAAAATCAGAATATAAAGCCATTTACAGGAACATAATGCCTGATATGCTAATGATACATAGAATAGACTTGCTCTTGTTTGCTCTAATTACATAACTACTTAACATTCATTAGTAAGTGTGCAATATTAAGATTCATTAATAAGTGATTGTAGAATTGAATGTATTTTATTCAGTTGTTCCTTTCATTTATTATTAATAAACCAGTCTAATCAGGCTGTATATCCCATGAGAACTATGTACTCAAATACATTTCAGTTCATTATTATAACAATGTATTTTTAAAGTAACTTTGATATCCATAAAGGAACAATCTAAGCAACAACGTCATTTTATCTGCCTCATTTCTATATCTAAATAAGATTCAATTCTATTTATAATCAAAAGGAAAACTATAAAGGATTAATATGTGCATTTCTACAACTTTTCTTGATGAATTCATAAAGAAGGGAAAAAGATGAAAACAAGAAAATGACTATGCATAATACATATAGTACATCTGATTGTAGTCCTGAAATTTATATGTAAGAAATTTGTGAAGCACAAGGTTAGCATTGCCTGAAAGACTATATGGTTAAGTATATAGTTCAAGAAAGGCTAGGGATTTGATTTAGATTCAGGTGCATACTTGAACTCTGGGATTTTTAGAAGAACAGAGATTCAAATTCATTTGAGATTTTCTTTTGGTAAGTCAGTGGATATGAGGTATGAAGTAGTTAAGAAATGCTTTTGAATTTCCCTTTTGCATAAACACTTACAGAATAACTGAAGTGAAAAGTGAAGCTAAAAGGTCACATAAAGTATGAACAGCTTTGTCCCAGTCAGCCTGGTGGGTTAATGTCACCTCATGGAACTTGAGAAGCACTTCATCGCCTGTTAGAACATCTGTGGAAATCTACAATTCAGAATAGTTCATAACTAAATTTATATAATATAAATGCACTACATGGCAATGCTCCTATATTTCATTGATGCATGAGTTCCCTGTTTATATAACTTCCACCCTCCTTGTATCTGCTCTGAGATATCCGTAATCGCCCCCATTCCTCTCAAATCCATGAACTATTATTCCACAATTATTATGGTCTCATACACACATATATGCTTATATATACATGAGTTTAAGGTTGACTACATGGGACTGAACAAATTGTTAAGGACTCATTTTTTTTTTTTTTTTTTTTTTTTTTTAGAAAACTAACTTTCCCTATCTCACCACCCTATTGATTGATGATAACTCTTCTTCTAGGAGAGGGATCATGTGAAATTTCTCTCATTCACATGGATATGTTAATGTGTATTATTGTTTTCCATTTGTGAGGGATAAAATTATTTTCCTTGTCTTATTATGTTTAGTTACTGTACCATCTTGGTGATCTAGACAATGTTCTCGGCATTATCAATAAAGAGGGCACAGAAATATTCAACAGAAACTCTCAGTCTAAACATCCACAAGAAGATGAGATATTCAGTTGTCATTTATGGTTATAAATTTAATCAGAAATCAATACTAGATCATAAGAGATTTTTTTCAGACTATTATTTTCAGACATTATTTTCAGACTATTAAAAAATCTCTGAAGCCATTCTCTGAAAGAAACCCTAGATTATACATTACTCTTAAAACTGCATGTATACATAGACTTAGACGAAGAGCACCAAAAGTCTTGTCCAGTTCTACATGTATGTTATAACGTCATAATGGCTCCTAAGAAAAACATAGGGGAGAATCTCCTTAACACAGTCTAACATTTTTGGATAAACAGTGCATAATGGTTGATATAAATGGCAATCATAGCTGGAAAGCCAAAGGCTCTGCCACCTTTTCATGCTGAAATTTCTATCAATGAATCATGGGTAGTGCTGGAGAATGGAAATAGAAGAAAAATAACAGGAAGAGGGTTGAGGAAGCAGTGTAAGGTGATTTACCACAAGAGAGACTGATGGCTTAGCCCAGAGGTTGGCAAAGCTAGAAAGGAAGTAATTAAAGCTGTGAAGGCCACACGGTCACTACTGCAGCACCTAACTCTGTCATTGTCCAATAAAAGCACCATAGATGATAAGCAAATAAATTAACACAGCTACATTCCAATAAATTGTGATACACCAGTGAACTAACTTTGTAGGGTGACCCATAGTTTATTAATGCCTAGGTTAAATTGGAAATATGTTTGATATAATAATTTATCACAGGAAAAGAGCCATTAACTCAAACAAACTCTGGAACTAGTTGTCAAGAAAAGGCTTTTTTTTCCCGGTCTGTCTGAAAGTAATTATCTTCTCAAAAAGAGACATTGAATTTATTTTCTTAAAAGTTAATCCATAAAATATAGTTTCAATCAGCAACGAAAGTCAATAAAAAGCATTCCTAAAATCATTCTAATTATTTTAGGCTCCTTAATGTTTGTTTGTTTGTTGTTTGTTTGTTTTTTATGTAGGAATAAAAGAAGGAAACTCTTATTTCACATATATTTATTTTTTGTTTTTCTTAGTGAATCATCAGAATTCATCATGATTCCCTTTATAATATATATATATATATATATAAACATATAAATTTAACAGGTGGTGGTGACGCACGCCTTTAATCCCAGCACTTGGGAGGCAGAGGAAGGTGGATTTCTGAGTTCGAGACCAGTCCTGGTTACTACAGATGGCCCGGGCTACATGGAGAAATCCTGTCTCGTAAAACAAAACAAAACAAAACAAAATCCAAACAGATTTCAGGGATGTGAAGCCCTGGTGAACACAACACAGACACAGATAAAGCATTTGTTTCTGACTAAACCGATCGGATTTATAGAGAGAACATGTTTGGTTTGCTCATTCAAAGACATGAATTTTATCACCCATCATTCCTACTATAAACCTCAGGTTTGGATTCCATCCCCTGCTTTGTCTGATTCTAAAATTCTCAAGGATGATTCAGTTTCAGGGCTTATGAAAGCACAGTATCTCTGTCTCTATAATTCCTCCTACCCTTGGATCTCTACTTATTTCACGCTATGTTTGTGTCAATATCTTCTTACAAATAAGAAATTATGTTGTTCAAAAGCCTTCAGAAATCTCATGTGGACTTGCCTAACCATGTCCTCCACCAGATCCAGTCCAGGAAATTTCATCTTTACTTAGCCCTTCCTCTCAGGATGTACTGGACCATTACGGTGGGGTTAACACAGTCTGTACTTCATAAAGATAAAGTGACACATTTAATAATCCTGTGTTTAAATAGTATAAATAAGAAGTGGTAAGAAGCAAAGACCCCCTCTCCAACTAAATTCAAAGCATGTCCATTTATATTTTTTATCCTATCACAGGTGCTAAACTAGCCACTTGGATTCAATCATAATCATTTAGGAATTTGACCAGTAATTGTAACGAAAGTTTATTTAATGTTGGTACTCACACTTGCTGTGTTCTCCAGGTTCAAATGAATAATGAGTGATATGCAATTTAACAATCAAAGAAAAAGAAGAACACATTCAGAAATATGGAACAGAATGACCAAAGGCAAGAAGGAAAAAATGAAAAATCTTTAGAGAAATATCAAGCACATCATGGCCAGATCTTGAAGGATATGAAGTTGAGATGAAGATTTTTAAAAACATAGGCTTAAAGTGAATTGTGAATCCTTTGAATATCATAGTGAGGAAATCCGATTTTCTTTTACCCCTAAGCCCAATGACACTAGGTATGTGGGAAAGAAGTAACATTATCAAATTTATAAACTCAGCTTGTATGAAATCATTGAAAACATATAAGATAATGGAAAATCTGGATGCCGGAAGGCAGGTTAGGAAAGTAATAAATTCTTCCCAGAACAGTATTGGACTGAAGCTGGGATTACAAGAACAGGCAAAGCTGAGAAACTTCAAGATCTAAGAAATAAAAATGCAGTTGCTGAATGACACTTGTTGACTGGACACTCCCACTGTTGTTACTCTTTATTGTCAACTACCGGACCCCCTTGAGCTCCCAGGGACTAAACCACAAACCAAAGAGTATACATGGATAGGTCCATGACTCCAGCTATATATTAGCAGAGGATGGTCTCATCTGACATCAATAGGAAGGGAGGCCCTTGTTCCTGTGGAGGCTTGAGGCCCCAGTATAGAAGGATGGATGGTAAATGGGTGAGGCTAGAATTGGTGGGTAGGTGGGTTGAGGCAGACCCTCGTAGAGGCAAAGGGAATGAGGGAAAAGGAGATGGGATGGGAGTTTATGGAGGGGAAACTGGCAAGGGGGACAACATTTGAAATGTAAATAAGTAACCAATTAATAAAAAAGAAAAAGAGAGAAAAAGGAAAGGAAAGGAAGGAAAAAGAAAGAAAGGAAGGAAGAGAGGGAGGGAGGGAGGGAAAGAAAGAGAAGAAAAAGAAAGAAAGAAAGAAAGAAAGAAAGAAAGAAAGAAAGAAAGAAAAGAAAGAAAGAGAAAGAAAGAAGAAAAAGAGAAAAAGAAATATGCTCTGCTCTGAAAGGGCTTTTGCTTTCTTATTGGGAAAATTGGTGACTAAGAAGGACTAGGTTGATTTCATGCAATCAAGTTGAGCTTTATACCCTCATAGAAGCAGAGGTAGGGGTAGAATGGCAGGGGGAGTTGCAGAGGGGAAACCAGGAAGGGGGATAACATTTGAAATGTAAGTAAATAAAATAACCAATAATAAACTTTTTTTAAAAAAAGGGTTGAGCTTTGCTCCACTTGCTTCATTCTCTAATTAAGTATTTAGTATCTAACTTGATTTATTTTACCTACCAAATACTTGTTTCATTTTAGCATATTCTCCACACACTTGTTCTTCCCCAGCTCCTACTTCAAAGATAACATGCTGCTATGTGACGGATTCTACAAGAGGGGATTTTTATGTCCAATTGAAGATGAGAGTGATCTTTGGAAGAATGGTTTTATTAGATCAATGTCTGTTCCAAACATAATTTGACAGTGTGAGGGTATAGAAGTTTAAAACACAAATGATAAAAATTTAATTGTGACACCACAAACAAAGAAGTATTTTATTAAAAATAGTCTATTGGTATCCATTATGGTTTTTATACACATGAAATATATTTTGATGCATTTGGTTTGTTCTGTTGTAAATAAAATTTTTTGGTCTTATGTTTAAGTATGAAAAAAAAATAATCCATAGAGATAGCAGGGAAAAGAATAGTGTTCAATAGCGCAAAAAAAGATACACTTTTAATACCTAAAAACTGTCAAAATTAAATAACAATTATAAACAAATAATTATTAAGAAGTACAAATAAATTACATATACTATATTAAGGGGTACAAAGAATTGAGTAAATGTATCGAAATAAGAAATTATTATGTCATCTAATCTAGTGGTTAGCATTTGGAAGGGTCTTAGTGTGGATATGGTAAATGAACTAAATCAATACTAAATGACTCCCTTTATCTAAAACAGAATTTTAGAGTATCCAGTGGCCATAGGATATCCTTTATGACCCTTCATTATACTTTTATCATTCTTCCAGGCAATCAGCGTACTTGTTTCTCGCAGATTGTTTGTTCCAAGGTATCACTGGAACCACATAATCAATTCTAAACCCGCTGTTTGTTTGACATCCTTAAGAGAATAGCTTGGGTAATCATGGTTATAATTAACTAGTGCACTACATCTATATTCTTAAATATTAACATTTACAATAAAGCAAAATTAATACATAACTTTTCTTTTTAGTTGCTAGACTGTTGATTTGTGAGCTAAGAATTCAAAGGGGGTAAGAATGTCTTTACCCCAAATGATTCACATGTAGTGCTGGTTATAGAAAATGATCTATTAATGATTATAATTTTGAGGCTGGAGAGATACTTCAGAGGTTGAGAGCTCATCTCCTCTCTAGAGGACCCATGTTTGATTCCAAGCACCCACATAGCAGGTGACAAGTCTCTGTCACTACATTTCCAGAAGATCCAACCCCTTCTTCTAGATTCTATGGGCATTATACACATGTAGTGCATAGATAACAAGCAGGAAAGATATCCATACACATAATTTTTTAAAAAAATAATATAGTCTTTAAGAAGAAAACTAATTATAAATCTAAGAGATAATTCTAGATTTCATATATAACATTGAATTTAATGTAGGCACATAAGATTAATAAAGTTATTTTAAGGAAACATACGTTACTTACTGTCTTAGTTAGGGTTTTACTGCTGTGAACAGACTCCATGACCAAGGTAACTCTTATAAGGACATTAATTGGGGCCTAGCTTACAGGTTCAGAGGTTCAGTCCGTTATCATCAAGGCAGGAACATAGCAGCATCCAGGCAGGCATGGTGCAGGAGGAGCTGAGATTTCTATATCTTCATCTGAAGGCTGCAAGCAGAACACTGGCAGCTAGAATAAGGGTCTTAAGTCTACACCTACAGGGCCACACCTACTCCAAAAGGCCACACTACTCCAACAGGCACCTACCCAACAAGGCCACACCTTCTAATAGTGTCATTCCCTGGGCCAAGCCTATACAAAACCTTCACACTCACTGGCCCCTATTATATTGTGACTAAAGGCCCTTCACACTTTACCCCAGAATAATAACTCAGTCTACAAGCCCAGCATGTAAGCAAACATAACTGAAATACAAAATTAGAATAAACTAAGTATCACATTGGGTGGGCTGATGACCTTTGTATCAACTTAAGTCACCCAAGGAACTGACACTCATAAAAGACGTAATGTGAACAATCAGGTATTTGGGGGAACCTCTGATGAAGGTAAATGAACAGAAATAGATGGGGAGGACCTTCAGAACACAAAGCACTACATTGAAAGAACTGAAGAAAATGACAGTTGAGTAGAAAGGTCCTCCCATAGCAGCAAACTGTCTAAGAAACTCTCTGCCACACTAATGTAAATCTTGAGGAGAAATTTCTCCTTTGAGATGTTTTTAAAAACACAAATGGAATGTGTCGAGTGGCAGTCATTTACTGCATGCTTTGTTAATGCTGTTGGAGGAGTCAGATCGCATTCATTGTCACATTTTTGTGCTTCTGTCATGTGACTTTTGTGACTGATGTTTTTGATGTCTCTTTTGGATATATATTTTTTTTTTATTAAATTAAATGTATTTAATTTTCCTATGCATGCACCATACTTATTTTATTCTCCACTCTCATTCAATCACTTCAATGTCTCCTATGTCTCGTCTCTCCCACTCCGTAGATTTATGGTCTCTTTGAAGTTAATTGTTAATGTTACATACACACACAAATGATTATATAAATACAGTCTATTGAATATGTGTAATGTTTCTCTGGCAAACATGATCTTGGGGCTGACTGTTTGATTCTAAATACCAAACAATGAGTTTAATTACTAGAGAAAGCAGATTATCCATCCTTTAGTAGTCTTTAAATGCCTGTAGACCTTCCTCTATGGGAGTCAACCTTTGTGAGTTCCCCCAGAGAAGCAAATACTTGAGATATTCATCTTTGGTACCATGAAAATGAAAGAAAATAAACTATTATAACCCCAAAATATCAAATTAGAAGACATAAAAAATTCAGAAGCCAATTGATATCCATTTGTAAAGTTGAATATAGGACTATTAAATGAATAAGATCAAGAAAGAAAGCAGAGAAATCAAAACAAAAACTTCTTTTAAAAAATGGAAAACTTTAGAAAGGAAAGAGTATAAGATCAGAAAACCCCTTTAAAAGAGTAGTAATAAAGAAAATGGAAACATTTCCGAACAATATGAAAGTTGGGGGACAAAATTAATGAATATAATGAGGAGATAAAAAGTAAACACATAAAAGTTTACTTTTTAAAAAACCTTCAAGGTAAAGTCAAAATATTACTAAAGATATAATGGGACAAAAGGCAAAACAAGAGTGAGGGAATAGCAGAGACAAAGTAAAAAAAAACAAGAAAAGAAAAGGAAAAGAAAAAATATATTAATCAGGAATGAAAACAGTAGAAACAGCATTTGATGAATTTGTGAGGGAGAATAAAAAAGATAAAAGTGTTGAATGTAATAGCATAAAAGATTACTAACATATAATAAGAAATAAGGAGGAAATTCACAAGGGTACATACAAAAAACAACAAAAGTGAATAATCGCTTTATCCAAAATTAGATGATGCCAATTTTATATACAGACAGTGGAGGTGAGGAATGAGTCAGCTGAAACCGTCAGTTCCTGCATTGGACAAGCATCTAATGTCCGTCAGAGCTGTCTTCATTTTAATATTTAAATAGTTAATATTTCTTCAAGTTCCTTCTGCTCACCAAACTTAGCTTCGCTGCCGATGGACTGGGCATATTCTCTGTTCCCCAGAACCTCTCTAGGGCCTATCCAAAAACAGGCTAAAGTGGTGACTATAGGTTGTCTCTCAAGTAGATCAGAAATTGGAAGAGAAAACCACTGAAATCTGTACAGTAAGGGAACTGTCTCCATACTGTCAGAACCACTCAATAATATCTTGCTAGAAAAATCTAGTTTTGGATGTCAAAGATTATACAGAACTGAAGAGAAGACAACTGTCTCCAGAGATTGACACACCCACTGACTTCAATCCCAGGATTATCAAAGTTCCAAGCATGGAGCTGCTACCTTACCCGGTGCACTTTGGTGGCAGACACACCTTTAGCTGTCTTTGCTTTCTGGCACTTGTTGTCCAGCCTTCCCACTTTCAGTCACTTTCTCACAGGGCTCTCCTACCAGGGAACTTGGTAGGTTAAATTCAGGTTACCGAATTTGTGCTTGTCCACTGCTATTAAGGACCAATGGTAGTTCAGTTTTGAACCATAGGTTCTTTCTCACTTGGTGCCTTCGCAATGGCCTCTGAGTCATATAGATCAACAGGGATATTGTTGGCTCACAATACCTTCAATGGAATTTAAAGCTTGTGATAGATATGGGATTATCTTGCTAGTCTTTTTACCAGGGCCACCTACCTAAGTGTGTGAGTGGGGTGGGGGGAGGGTGTAGTGTGAGGATATAAGTGTGTGTCCTTATGTATATGCATACACACATGGGCATATATACTTACATGTGTATGCACAATATGAGAATGGCAGGGGTTGATTTTCTTCTTCAATACTTCTCTTGTGTATTAAAGAAGGCTCTTCTCTCTAGCTACAAATATCTTTTCTTTAAATTATATCATTCTGTGTGTATGGATATATTGCCTACTGATGTCTGTGAACTAGGTGCATGTCTAGTGCTGAAGGAGGCCAGAAGAGTGTACTAGATCCCTTGAAACTAGTCTTCATAAGAATGAGTCACTATATGGGTACTAGGAATTGAGCCTGGTCCTCTGGTTGAACAGTCAGTACTCTTAACCACTGAGCCTCTTTCTAGACAATCTATATTAACTTTTGAATGAAGCCTGTTTCCCCTCCACAGGACTCCTATTGGAGAACTGTGTGTACAGCTATAATTGTGCTCCATTCCACTGTTTCCTTTGCTCTTTGGAGCCCACCTTTTACTCAACATTTTGGAGGTGGTCTATAACATTCTTTATTTCTGAAGATCTTTCTCTTCATCTCTTTGGAAGGGAGCTATCTTTACCTCTGATATTTTCCTTTTACCTGGACACATGAAGGAAGCTTTTCTTCTATCTGTGCCAGTCCTTTTAGTTTCTGCCCAATATAATACAGAGACTATTCAGTCATCTCCATTTTCATCATCATAGGCCACCATCCCATCCTAAGTCAGTAGTTGTCTTCTCTGACGGGGTCTATGTAGGGTTACATTCTATGTTCTTATAAAATATTCACCATTGGATTAATTTATGGTCATGTAATGTTCTGATCTACTGGGTACCTCCAAAGCATAGGTTCTATGTCCCATCTCTGTCCTATCATTTACCTCTGATTTGTTCCTGTAAGGAGCTGAATGTAGGATAAAGAGATATTTGAGCAGTGTACTGCTCCTACAGAGGACGTAAGTTCTGTTCCTAGCACTCAGAGTCTTTCCCAACTGCCATTGACTCCACCACTAGGGTACTCAACACTCTCGCCTAAACTCTAAGTAACCTTGCACTCATGGATGCACAAACACCCCCCAAAACATATACACAAAATTTAAAATATATAAAATTAAAGTATCCAAACACACAGAGAAATCTTTTAGTACTCCCTACATGTTTCTCACTTAAGAAGTCTTTAGGTATAAATACATACCTAAGCTCAAGTGTCTCATTATAAAATGTGGAATTAATTTTATTCATACATTAATTTGGGTGTTAACTTGTAAGATTATATTAAACTAAGTACTTGTAAGATTGTATTAAAATTTAAAAATTTAAAACGAGTGGGGCTGGAGAGATTAATTAACAATTAGCAGCAGGGGCTGTTTTCCCAAAGAAGCTGAGTTTGAATTCTAGCACTGTATGGTGGCTAACAATTATCTGTGTTTCCAGGTCCAGGGGACTTCAGGCCTTATTCTTCATACCCATGTTCTTCATACACCAGGCACTTGTGTAGTACACTTATATGCCTGTAAAACAGCAGCACACATAAAATAATATGAAACATTTAAAAATATTTTAAAAAATAAAAATGACTTATTCTTTTAAATAATTTCAACCTTAAGAGAACCCTTCTGGAACTCTCTAGGATATATTAAGGAATCCTTGTAATTTTATTCTTCATGTGTGATTTCTTGGCTTCATTATAACCTCCACTGTATCATCAGTTAGCTTACTGCAGAACTGATCACATGTATGGAGCGCCATGCTTGGCTTATGCTGGTCTGTCACATGGGCGGTTGGCCTAGGAGTCAGATAAGGGGCAATTCACTGGAACAAACTTTACTATCGGGTACAGGAAAGGAGTCCCCAGCTTAGTGTTTCAGTTTATTGAAACTTGTTTCAGCAAATATGGGAAGCCTGTACAAACTCTGAGGGCTAAGGAAAACCTACTGTAGGGTCAACTTTAGTGGGATAAATCTTATTTTTGGCTCCCCATGTTTTTTAACTTTTTATTAATTTATTCTCTCATATCCTAAAACCCAACTACATATTTCCCCTAATTTCCCCCTAGGTTTTTTAAATTAATGTTTAACTATGGTCCATCAAACTCATCAGATATTCCAGAACTCTGTTCTAAGGCAAAGAAAAAAAAAGAAAAAAGAAAAAAAAAAACTCTAATTAAGAAAGGTTTTTGAATTGCTATTTAAGTTCCATGAGTTAAAATTAGGTTAAAAAAAATCACAATATTTATTGTTCACAAGTAACATAAATGTATCTGTTATGGAATAATGTTTCATTGGGAACACATTTAGATAACAGTTGTATAAACATCTATGGATCAAGTATATGGGAAATATCTACCTGATCTAAAATAGGAGAGTTATTATTACCAAACAAGTACATGTTCATAGTCATGATTTCAGGCGAATAATATTTTCAAACAAATTAGGAAATGGCAACTAGCAATAACATGAAATTGAAACATTTTCAAGTTGAAAACTAGGGCCAACATCACCATGGAAAAGTCCTTCTGAATGACCATGGCTCTTTCCATCCACCAAATCTTCATCCTGACTAAAAGTCTTTATCTATTTAATTTGTGATGCATTCTTCTCCCAGGAGAAAAATTTTTGAACCTCTTAGCACCTAAACTATCTACTTACTTGAAATATTATCACAAACGGAAGCAGCTTCCAGAAGACTGTTTACTTGGAAATCGGCAGAGTACTGAAAAGAAAGCGCCATCAGCATCAGTAGACAGCAGTTGAGGTCACCCATGTCAATACGCAAATGTCAGAGACATTCTTCATGAATGCCATAGCTCTTCTTTATGTAGAAGGCAGTAGTCACACCTGCCAAGAACACAGTCACATTTCTTTCAAGTAGCATACTTTCCAGTGCCACAAGTAGGAACATCCTAAATTTCAACTTCTACCAGAGAATGTCTTTATTTTCAAGTTGAGAGCACAATATACACTACGATTTATTCAGTTAAAGATAAAAGAACTGCTCTTTTATGGAAGGGTTTCCAATTTCATAGGGAAATTACTATTATTATAATTTATTGCTGAGTGGTAAGATAGCTGTCACAAGTTATTTGAGCACATTTGCTTTAAAGATGCTGTTGTTATCCTCTGGCATTTATAGAGCAGAAGATGTTCTTGTATCTAACACTTTAAAATGTTAGCAGTACTAGCTATTAATTATGCTGCCTATAATGTGTGCATGCAATTCAACTTCTGGAGAGTGAAGGACTAGGAGAAAATTAATATTTACTGAGAGCTAACTTTATTTCAGGAGCTATACTAAGCATGTAATGTATATTTTCTTATTAAATCCTTGGAGTGACATGAAATGAACATTACCCTACTTTGACAACAAGTACCAGAGAACCTGCATGACATGGGATGTCATATTAAGCATCCCAGATGTGACTCAAGTCATGTTAATCATTATACCATACTTTAGGGGTCAGTTTATGACAAGATAAAGACAGATTATTGCCCAAGTACTAATTACAAAAGCAAAATCATCTTGGTATATCAAGTACTAACAGGCAATCATATGCATAATTATATTCAGGCTAATACTGATATTGTAAGTAGTATATACAATAGATCCCTGTCTTCTACAGATAAACACTGCTTTTATAAAAACAGTTTGTGATAGAGAGAGCTGACAAATTTGCAACTGACAAAATCTCAGGACTTAGTTGCATGTGCAAAAATTTCTAAAGAAAATTCTACAGAGAATTGTACTAACCTTGTCATACAAGGTTTTGTCTAAACTTGTGCTTATTGACCCAAAGTTTTTTCTTAATGGCTAAGCAGAAGAAATCTGTGCCCCTGCTGTCAATCAGTAAAGTAGAAATGATACCACCAACAGAGAAGCAATAATAAATTATTTTATAAGAGAAAAAAATTTGTAATATTTGGTTAGTATATTAACATATCCATGATAGAACTGTCCAAATAATGTCAGCATGCTTTCATGTGCATGATTATAATGAATGATAAGTTATTAATGGCAATATCATTATCACAGAGTGAACTATCCAAAGTCCAAATGAAAGAAACTCATCAAGCCAAGCTTAATTCCCCATTAAGTCTATCTGTGGAATGCTATATCCCATTAATTAATTAAAACTATTTTTACTGCTGAAAGATTTAATGAATCACCCTCTCAAAAAAAGTAACTAATCATCAAAACACAGAAGATACAACTGGGTTAAATGATTATTGGAAAGCCTCAATAGAAGTCCGACTTATAAATGACAACACCGATAACCTATATATAATTACATTGGGCTCAGATAAACAAAAGAATACGAAGATGCTCTCATCACTTTCTAAGCAACATAGAGATTCGATCTGGATAGTTCTTTCCATATTAAGAGAAAGTTTCATTACTAACTTCAATTTTTGTGGTTTCCATTTCTATTGGTCAACATCCTAAAGAAGGTCTCATTCGTGTAACAAGGATGTGTTTTTCCATGAAAAGCAGAATCAATGACTTAATAATTGATAAACACTCAGGATGCAAAAGGATGAGGATTGGAAGGCAATTCAGTCCCTGATATGATGAAGTTTTATCACTTACTATGTACTAAACATTGATAGTTTAGGTTGCTTATTTAAAGTTTCATTAGCTAGAGCACAAGAATCCCTAAAATTGTTCTCACAGTGTATTTATTTTATCCTTTAAATTTCAATATGTTCTTCTAAAAAAGTGCCTAGAATAACTTCTACCCAAATAATTCCAACTCAAATTATTGTTTTCCCAGGTAAACTAGGTAAATACTAATATCAGGAAAAAAAAAAAACCTTTCAAGGCAGCTTAATCCTACCATTCTCTCAACAGATAGACCTGTGAGTTTTGATTTTGTCACCTATGTATGTGTTAAGACAAGGAAAGTTTTAAGACCCTTAGTGCCTTTTGAGTTATCAAAGCTTATCCTAATCACTGGCTATTCATTGTAATTCCAAAACCTTCATGAATCTGAATTGCTTGCGAGGAGAGGCTGTGTTTTGCTTCTTTTAAAACTTTCAGTGGTCCACTGCTTGTAATTTGTAATTTGGGCAATTATTTATTGATGCCGCTGCACTTACTTTGGGACCTATCTGGCAAAAGAAAGTAATGGAGGCTTTTCGTTTTATTTTCTCTGCCCTTTAATCAGAGTTCTCTCATATACAATTCTGCTTTATCTCGCTGGCTTTTGATTTATGATACAGCAGCTACTATTGGATAGTGATCATCTGAAAAAGCATATTGAGGTTACTGAAAAATATATGTCATTTTTTTTTACATTCTCACAGTTTTAAAAGGTGTATCTGTTTAAAAGATTAAAGTGTATATCACATAAAATTGCCAACACACTAGAAGACTTAGGTCTTTCGAGGGCAATTACTGTTTTATGTATCAAAATAAAATGTTCATGTATCTTTAATCAAGTCTTAAAATGCTCAAATAAAATCTCAGAACTTGCACTAAAACCAGGTACTGTAATCTTGAATACTTTCGATATTTTTCAGTCATGAAAATTATCCAATTAAGATATTCAGCTCTAGTAAACAGTGTCAACGTGAGCACATATGTATTCACACATGTCTGTCTCACATACACACACAAAATCATACATATTACGTGTTGCATGCACATTAATGCAAGTGCTATCCTATTACAGGTTTTTAGTTTAATTCAAAATAATACAAGGAATTCCCTTTGATTCTTCCCAATCGCACCCCAAGTATAAAGAATGATGAATACCCTCTAGTGTTGAAAAGTGTGCATTGATGAGGTACAGCTTCCAATAGTGATATCCTAGAAAAAATTAGTTATGCTTGCCAATATCCTTAAATCCAGTCATACTCAGAATTGGTAGCAATATCAACCATAGTGTTAAATCTTCATTGTTTAAGTATATCACATGGCCAAACAGCACTTCCAAAGTTTGTATATACTCATGATGTTTTACAATTCAGAATTCGAAAATGAAAATGATGCATAGAGAACATAAGAACAAAAAATAGATTAAAAATATATGAGCAGTTAAGAACATTAAAAATGAAAAAACCGTAATGGAAACTTAAATTTAAGTTTTTACTGTGAATTTAACAATCAAATTACTTTAACGTAACATCATTTCAAATTTTCCATAAGACTAAAATAGACTAAAATATAAATACATGATTCAAATAATGCGACCGATCTAAAATTGGGCTAACGAGTTTAATTTAAGAGACCAAAGGCAGTGAATCTATGTTATTCAGTACCTCAGTTATTTATTGCTGAATAGAAAATGAATCCCAAACCTCTGTGCCATCAATAAATGGATAGAGCATGTTCCAGAAATCAAGGGTCAGGCTTTAGACAGCATTCAGAAGGGATGGATCATGCTGATCTCTGTGTCAGGTACATACTGGAAAGATGCAATGGATGCAACGTTTAGACCAGAGGTGTTTAGTGTAGCATCTTCAGACATGTCTAAAGGCTGACCCTGGTGTTGGCAGGGGTCATGCTGAGTGTGGCGTTATCTCAAAGACATCCATCTCTTCCTAGTGACTGAGCCTCACTATAGCATCGTGATTAGCTTCTAGAGTGAGCCCATCTAGATAACCTGTCTGACCTTCAGTGACCCCTGCTTACTCACTTCCACTGAACACGCTTCGTTCAGATTTAATGGGATGAGCAGCATGCTCCGGCAGAAAACCATGTGGCAAGGGAGCTAGCCTCAAAAATTCACTGTTTCCTTTACTAAAAAGGTGAGGAGAGCAACCAACGTTCTACTGGATGGTACTTTCTATCCACCTTGTTCCTTCTTTTGTTTGTTTGATCGTTGTTTGAGTTTGGAGAGACTGTGTTTTATCTAAGTTGAAGCAAAGATAAATTTTAGGATATATAATGTGTAGGGATTACACTTAAGAATAGGTAAGCATACTTCTCATGTGTTTCAGATTTAAAAAAAAAAAAAATGTACACCTAGTAACAGTAAAGGGCATAGATGAACTGAAGACATCTGCAGAGCAACCCTCACCAAACACCGAAGTAACTCCAGGAACTTGCAAGCCCTCAGCATTTGCCTTGAACAATTATTATAATATCTGATATCCTGTTAGTAAGTTTTGACATGTCAATATGAATTAAATTCTTGGAGTAGAATCTGAAGATTTCTAAGCACAATAACCTGACAAATCAAGACCCAAGATTGATACCTTTAAGCTGATACAACAATATCAACACATTAGCAAAGACAGGTTTTCTACTTCACCTGGTAATACCCCCTGTATGTTTTACGTTTTTGCAAATCAATTTCCAGTGGCACAGTTTGGACATCTGATCTGGCAAAGATGTCATGAGTAGCAAATCTTACTTTCGCCAAGAAGATATATTACAGCTAATGAGTCAGCTAAGACACTTGATAATACGAAGCCTTGGCATGAAGCTCAGCTATGTCCGGCTCGATCTCGGACAAAATAAAGTATGCATTCAGAAACAAGAAGAATGTGATCTATTTCCTCCCCTCTAAGGCAGTGACAAGAACTTCTCCTCTGGAGAATTTGCAATTAAAATAGCCTCTATCCCAGGCACAAGATTCAGCTTTATCTGCTGTTTGCACTCTGTCCGTTACATAAGCCGTGTGGAAATAAATGACATTCCCTTGTGCCACCATTCCCACCACATCAACTGTCATTTTAAATGGAAGAGATTAAGAAACCTCCGAACAGTGAATTTTTGATATATCCAGAGCAAATAAATTGCAGCAAGAAAAATTAACTTGCTCTATCAAAGGAAAGTTATCAGTATTCTTCCCCAAATTGAGAGCAATTTCATCCATGGAGCTACACATAAACATTTTATAATGCATTTAAGATTTGAAATCCTAAGAACTAATACTTGGTACAAACATTTATTGTCGAAGGAGACAGTCAGAAATTTTTTATATAAGGGAAATTCAATATACACAAAAATGAAACTGAAGTGTAGGCACATGGTGAAAAAGATTTATTTTTTTTGAAAATTCTGTTCATGTGGACATAAACATGCCATAGCAAGTTAAATATAATGTTTTCCTAACAAAATACATATTTCTTCCAAAAGCTCACATTTTAAAAGAAGTAAATATACATTCTAGGTTCATAATGGGTTGGATACTCACATAATACTATGAATAAAACACTGAATAGAACAGAAACAGTATCTGCTCTCATAGGGCATTGTCCAGTTCCAGTTGAAAGGTTATCACGTGATCAACAATTATATAATGGACAAAAGCTCCTAATTTTCTCAATATGGCAAAAGCTGACCCAAGAGAGGGCTTTACTCTTCTGAGGAAGGTTTAGACATTAACTGAAAGTTACCTTGAGAAATGGCCTGTGGAAGAGTGAATGGCTCTAGGATGATGAGGAATATAGCCAAAGTCCCATGGAGAAAATTTCAGTATATGTCAGAACTGGAATTACCAATGTACGAGTAGACGCAGGCATGGGAGGATAGGACTTCCAGACTGACACAAGAGGAAGAACTATATCATGTTGTTAGTGGATATTTATGTTGTTTTGTTAATTTTTAAAAAATAGAATGTAAGCTCTAAGGTCCCACTGTGGCCTTTAAAGACAAAGAATGTTTAACCAGATTATTTCTTCATTCCATCTCTCTCACTCACCTATTACACCTGATCTCACTCTGTAGAGCCCTCTCCCATCTCTGTCTTTGTCATGGCTCTTGCCTCTTATGCCTTACCCTCCACTTCCTCTCCTGACTTCATTTGTGATTCTTCATTCAGGCTTTGTTATTTAAAATTCTCTCCTCTCCCTCTGTCTCTGTGTCTCTATCTCTCTCTCTCTCTCTCTCTCTCTCTCTCTCTCTCTCTCTCTCTCTCCCTCTCTCTTCCTCACTTCCTCTCTCTATCTTCTTCTCTACTGTCCCACCCCACTGTGTGCCTGTGCAATGCTCTATATATTCTGGATGCTGGCCTTCTTTCTAAAGTACCACTAGTGAAGATAGATATATTTTCCCATTTTATGGGTTATCTGCCATGTACAATGCTTTTGCTTCTGTGTGGTCCTATTTGTTCATTATGAGGCCAATTCTTATGCAAATGGAGGTTGGTTGAGAAGTCCCTATTTCTTTGCCTACACCTATGTCTTTAATCATACTTCCTATGATTTCCTCCTGGACTTTTGGCATTTTTGTATTTTAAGATTTATAGTATGTTAGGCATGAGCGTGATGTCTACATGCATGGCTATGCAAGATGTGCATCCACTGCCCAAGGTACCAAAAAGAGGGCATTGATTGTCTAGAACTGGAATTAAACAGGACTGTAAGGAACCACGTGAGTATTGAAAATCATTCTCAGGTCTGCTGGAAGAGCAGCCAGTATTTGTAACTGTTGAGCCATTGCTCCAATTTTATATCAAGGGTTTTGTTCCATTTTGAGTTCATTTGTATACAGGGTGAAAGATCTGAATCTATTGTCATGCTTCTGTATGTAGATATACAGTTGCTGAATGCACTGTCTATTTCCAAACACCACCTATCTATATGACACCTTTGCTAAAAATCATGTGATTTCAAAGTAATTACTGTACTTTCTCTAGTCTAATCTTTCCGTTGATTTCAACTTGGTGCATAATATGATCAATTTTGGAGCAACTTCCATGCACCTTTGAGAAGAATGTGTGTTATCCATCTGTTAGCTGGGATAGCTTGGATATATCTGTTAAATACAACTGATCTACTTGGTTGTAAATAATCTTGCTGTTTCTAGATTGGAAGTCCTATCTAAATATGAGCATAGGTTATCAAAGCCTTCAACTACTACTATGTCAATACCTGTATGGACTTTTACTTTTATTTACTTTAATAGATAATATGTAATAAATATGTTCATATATATACATATATATATATATAATAATTGGCACATCAGTGTTTACAATTTTTAAAACAACTTTCAATAAAGCATTTACTTTTTTACTTTTATGAATGTTTTGCCTGAATTTCTATATGTACACTGCACGGATGCAGTTTTCTTGGAAGCCAGAAGAAGACATCAGATCCCCTACAACCGTAGTACAGAGGGTTGTGATTCACCATGTAGGTTCTGGGAATTGAATCTGTGTCCTGTGCCAAAGAAGAACAGGTTCTTAACTATTGATATCTAGATGTATTCTTCCCATGGAGAAAGTTGTCTGTCTTGTTCCTCCTGTGTGGCACTCCTTTGAGAATTTTCTAGAGTAGTGGCTTGTTTGCCACAAATTACTTTAATTCACATGTATCTTGAAATATCTTTACTTCTCCATCAATCTTGAAAGATAACTTGGTTGGCTGTAGAATTCTTTGTTCACAGTTATTCAATTCAGAATGTGAATTATATCATAATGTGTTAGTCCGGCTTCTAAGGTTGCTGATGAAAGGTCTAAGTTATTTTGATACCCTTGCCTTTGTACACAAGTCATCAATTTTCTTGTATTGCTTTTAGTATTATTGTTTTCCTTTGAATTTTTTGGCATCTTAACTAAGATGCCTTTGGGAGTTTCTACTCTGTCCATATCTATTTGAAATTTTAAATGCCTTTTATTCTTGTGTTTGGTTGTCTAATTCATTCTTTTGATTTGCAAAGTCTTCTGTTGTAATTGCATCAAATGTTCTATCTATCCCTTGTGATTTCTCTCAAATCCCTTTTCTGCCCTGTGAGCTCTCAGGTTGAATCTCTTGAATATATTCCAGAACTCATTAATATATTGGTCACATTCCTCTTTTTCATCTGAATGAATTATTTTTACTCAAACTTTTTTTCGGAATCTTGATAATTATTCTTCTACATGGGCTTGTCTATCACTGTGTTTTCTGATGTAGTTTCTGTGTTTATGAACTATTTCTGTCATTTCAAGGGTTTCTTGTTTTCAGTTTCAATTTCCCTGCTAAACTTTTCCCTCATGTTAGACTTTATCTTCCAATTCACAGCTTTAATTATTTTGTGAACTGCCTTGCTGAAATCTTAGTTACATTTCCAAACTTTGCGTATCTTTTTTTGTTGGAAATGTGTTAATTATGATGAAAAGCAAAAATGTAAACTCTTTCTCTATCATTTAAGCTATCTCTGTAATCTTGGGTTCCACCCAGATTGGCTTCAAACACTCTATATAGTCTAGGTGCATCTTAAGTACCCGGTCTTTCTCTTTATCCCAAGTATTAGGGTTACAAACATGCATCACCATGCTCAGCTGCCCCAAAATTTTGCCTACCAAAAGTATAAATAGATTTAGGTTTCGAGTGGTAGCTGCACAATTCTCTACCATGATTTCCCAATTAATTGAATTATTCCTTCTTTAAAAATCAAAAAATTAACTTCGTTGAAAACCTATAGATCACTATTAATTAATCCCACCTCAATGTAATTCTGTTAGACATAAGAGTTTTTATAGTCTGATAGGAAAAAATGTTAATAAAACTTACTTTCAAACTGAATGAGTATATATAGATTCTAATCATCAGAGCTTTTACAATCTCAGGCTCTCTAATCCTGGGATACATCTTTAAGTTTAGACATAACTCCAAGCCAGGGGACAATAAGAAGTGGAGGAACCTCTAATAAGCTAGTTCACCAGGCCTACACCACGAACTAGGTATTATAGACATTGAGAAGAAAAAATAGACTAAAATATATCCACTTTGATTAGGTTTCCTCTTGTCAAACATAATCATCACTGATACCTATTATGCCACTCATACATTGTTTCAGAGCACCTGAAATCCACCTTTGGTCTTTATGACTTCTAATTGTTTCATGTGGGAATGTTTTTATAACTCTATTAATCATAAAAAGAATTCCAATTGCATAGAGTTTCTAGTTGAGATTTCTATCACAGAGGGTGAATTTATGAGTTTCAAATGTCATGTAATATGTTCTGCCCACTGTATAACACATGTTAGGTGAAAGTGACCTTATTCCCACAAATTTATGTTCTTGAAATTCAATAACCCTCTGTATAGAAAACAGGTGGATGGATAATGGATACTGACGATGTAGTGATACTCTTATTGCCCTCAGTGGCCCCTTTTACCAGCCCTATGGCGATGCTTCAGATCCAGGATGTTCAGTGTTGGTCAAATAACTATCCACAGCTAGATCCTTTCCTTGATAATTGTGTCTCCTCCATTCAAATTCCAGATACTGGTCATTGAATTTGAAAATGAGATACAGGGAGATGACTATTTGTGTTACATGTCAACCTAACACTAAATATAGTACAATATGTAATACAGAAACTCTTTCTCCCAAAATCCTTCCTCCAAAAGGGCAACACTTTTCCTTAAGTTTCTTCCTATCTGTTCAACTTCTTGGAGTCCCTTTGCCTGTGAGCACCTCTGCTAAAAATTATTTTTTAAATAATTCTTTAGGTCACTCCCTATCTCTAGAATTGAGGAAGGAAAAAAAAGAAGGAAGGAAAGAAAGACTTTAAAAAAACATGTGAATGTAAAAAGAAAAACCCATCAAGGTCAGGACTAAAAGCATGAATGAACATGAATACAGAATCTGAAACTGGAGTTAATGATGTGTGATGGCTCTTGAGAAAACCATAGTGGGACTATCCTGGAAACTTGGTAAGCAGGTTTCAGTCTAAGTTTACTTCCTACAAGCAAGGCTTTGCAAGTAATTCAGAAAACATCACTAAGTAGTTCAGAGTGCAGAGTACACTTTACAGAAAAATAAGAAATATAAAACAAGACATGAAAACTATCTGAATCTGGGTATGTAGCTTGAATACCGAGCTTGAAGATTTTGAGACTATTCCTGTGAGAAAAGGAAAGTATATTAATTACTTTCTCTGGGAATAAGAACCAATCTCAACATGTAGCTTTACAACACTTCACCCCAGGATGTGACTACGCATCTGAAGCTCAGATACCTTCAGTAGTACCATTATGCTGATATTCGATATTCCATATAGCTACTGGAATTCATGGAATGTGAGCATGCATTAAAAGTTTATGGTAACTTTAACATAAAAAAAAATAAGAAAAGCCAAATCATGAAATTTATTCTTTTTTTTAAAAAATTCAAGAATTTTAAATAATTCATTTTTATTTCATCTTAAGAGAAAACCAATCTCACTGTTTATTGCATACATTAAAACAAAAAAGTTCCGTACAACAGAATTGCATAAAGACTAAATAATACGATTTTAATTTCAAAAGGAACCTCCAAACTCCTAATAGCAAATGTTAAAAACTTAATGGGAAGTCTTCACTTTGTGTTGTGGTTTGATTCTCCCTCAGTATATTCTGATATGAACATGGTGGTCTGAAGCATAACTTTACAAGTTTGTAGTCTGAGGAATGCCCCCAGAATATGAAAGAAGGCAAATAATAGAGCAGACCAAAAAAAGTAGACCTGCTAATGCAATTAAGGTCAAGCTTCATGTACTCCCCCAGACACTCTGAATCTGTGAGCTTCCTGTACAGAGTGAGGGAAGATCATTGAATCTCAGCAGACACTGATCCCCTGCTCATAGATAATTCTAACCAGAAGAAGGAGACTGGAAAGGTTGATCACAGTTCCAGAAGGGACTCGCTATAAGCCATTAATCTCAGATATCAGTATCTATAGTACTGACCAAGCACTCAACATCTCTACTGCATCTTATATATGCACGTCTGTGTGTAGGTATGAGAAACAGAGACAAAGAGAAAAGAGAGTGTTGTGGTACGTTTACATATGTTTATTTGGTGGAGTGAGGCATCTGTATGGTTCACTGATCCCTATTTGAAAGAGAGCTTTGCTTTCCCCCTCTGTCTATTTGCCCACTTTTGCAACACAATATACACAATCCAAACCTTGAGGGATTAAAATCTAAACAGCTTCTACACAGTAATGGTGTTTTTACTCTCACAGGCTTGTCCCACAGGGACATTCACAGTCGCTGTTAGTAAAATTCTAGCTATAACCTGAGCAGAGAAGAGTGTTTTCACAGATTTTTATAATCCCTTTTCATCAGGATCTATTAAGATTTGCCAAACTCAGCCTCACATTTTAAAGCGTGTGTAGGCTTTTAGCTGGAAATATCAAGCCTTTCAGAAGCAAACTCCATAGAGTCAAAACTGTCTTATACCAAGCTGACAGGTTCATGAGAAACCCAAGTGTTATACAGAGTAAATAATCTAAATTCCTCTCATTATATGCAGAATGAACAAACTAGAATTAGGCAAAAGCTATTCCCACTTATTAAAGACTGAAAATGCCCAGGATATACATGAGTGAATTAATGAAATTTTAATCAAAAATATTTTGTGTTCATGACCTAATACTCTAAGATTAGCTATCATTGAATTTGGTTGTTTTTGTCTCCAATGTTTATACATGAAATTGACTTAAAATTAATTCATTAAAATTATAGCCCTATCAATATGATTGTAGACAGAAGATTTGTCTATAGATTACTGTGGGGTTTGAATAATCTCACCCAATAGAATTCTAGTACCCAAAACACTAATTTTCCCCTCAGGGCCAGTATAGCTGAAAGTAACAAATATTTGCAGTAGTACCCAACCTTCTTAATGTGGACAACTTTAATATAGTTCTTCATGTTGACCTCCAATATAAAATTATTTTCTTTGCCACTTCATAACTGTAATTTTGCTACTCTTAAGAATTGTAATGTAAACATCTGATATGCTGGATATCTGATGTGCTACCCTTAGAAATGGGACATTTGAACTCCCTATAAAGGTTGAGACCCATAGTTTGAGAAACAATAATCTAAGCTGTAATGATGTTCAGGTTGTAATGATCTTTAAAAACTGACCGTGATTTGACTTGCTTTTCAACCTGTGTTTAAAAAACAAAGACAAAGCACAGCCTGCATTGTATGAGGAGATTTAATCTTAGAAAAAACAACATCTGTAATTTTAGAGAGTTCTACAGAGAGACTCAGGGAGGAGCCTGGTATGCAGGGAGCTGGACAAGGTGCCTCAATGTTAAATAGGAATAGAGCAGGCCAGTCTTGAGAGAGACTATTATAACTAGTTATTGTTCCCTTCTTGACTTGCCAATATAATATTTGGTTTGGTGCTTAGCAACTAGGTTTACTTTTGCTCCATTTAAGTTCTGTATGAGATAGGAATTTACCTGTCTTCCTGCATTCTGGAATAAAAGGGAGTCTCTGAGTTATACAAGATTGATAGAATACAAAAATATATGTAGTATACTCAAAGCATGAAATACAAGGGAAAGTAGAATTGAAAAACAAATGTGAAGATTTTGTAATTTGACTCAGTTGATACAAATGAAGCATTTGTTCTTCATAAAAATGAACCTTATATGTTACTATATTTTATAGACTCCTGGGATTCACGAGGATCATTATTCTAATAGGTCTGTATCCTTTGGGAGTTCATAATTGTAGCAGCCCATTTGTTGAGTAGCATTCAAAAGGCAAAACCAAAGGATACCATCTAAATAATGAAACAGTAAAATCCAAAATGGTTCTATCAGGAGAGTGGTTCTATCCTGGTGTACCAAATGCTACATAGACCAGGAGTTCTCACCTGGGGAAATCCCTGTCTCAGAATCTCACTGTAACTTCCTCAAGACATCCTTAATTCTCAATGTCCCAGGCATCTGTTCAGTACAACTAAGGGATGAAACTAAGCATCCTGTAATGTGCAACCAAGATCCATACAAGAATCGTCTCGCCCGAAGTGTCACAAGTGTTGAAATTAAACATCTCTCATGAGAACAAACTGAAATAAGTTCTTGTAAACATCAGAAATCTCATCATAAGTGGTAATCTCTCAACACGTTAGCAAGGTCCAGAATTTTTTTCCTAATACCTCATTTAACTAATAGCTCATTTAACCCAAAATGACATATGCATTAAGTATTATGTTTCTATATATAACATTAGTTAAACTTAGTGTTCCAAAATCCACAGTGACTCTTCGGTTCTACCTGTCAAAAGTGCAAACTATATCCTAGGGTACAAGACAGGTATTTTGTACTGGTGTTGTACTAGATCAATGCTCGTGCTCACAAAATGTTGTCTTTCAGCCAAAAGGCTGAAGGGAGAAAGGGAGGAAGAAATGATAATTGAAGGAAAGAAGCAAATAGAAGAGAGAGAGAGAGAGAGAGCAAGAGACTCAAAGGAGATACTTTCTGTCTTTGGTTTGAACATATTAGTTCCTCATGGTACAGTTTATTGTGCATAGAGACCCTCGATTTTTTTATTTTTACTTTTTAAAACTTTATATCAGGTACCTCATGACCTCTCTAAGTCTTGAAATGTCTCTCTCTGTCCTTGATCTTGTCTCCTTACAACTATTTGATAATTTTAAAATTATTCAAAACTTCTGCTCAAACTTACCTTATTTCTTAATCTTTGCAATAAATATGCATAACATCATCCTGCTTGGTAGATACTACCCTTGGGGGAAAAAAACAGCAAGAATGAGGAAATAAGCATTTATCCTGTTGGAATAATAATGAATCTGTGTTTATTTTTGTGCCATACATAAAACAAATTTAGTGCTGTTTAATTTGCTTTTTGTTATTTTGTTATGCAATGGTTGATAATTAAATGTCAGGAAACAGGTGAGAAATTTAAGGTAGGAAGGCAATTACTGCTGCTGAGATCCTCACAGCCTATTGAACAGGGAAGAAAAGCAGTCTCATATAGGAGAAGAAAAGTCACAAAGTTACTGAGTGTGGAAGGAGACCTAAGTGAGGACACACAAGAACGGGGGCTGTGAAATCTTACTTTTGACTGAAGTCATAGGTATCTTGGACAATATTACCACAGCGGACTAGAGCTGAGCATCAGAGACAGTCCCAAAATTCTTTAATAGTGACAGCTGAGTAGAAACATGATGGCAACTTCCTTAACAAACTTATCAGTCTAAGGATGATAAAATTTTCTAACTTTCCAACCCTTTCACCCTGTAACCACTATTTTGTTGTCTGTATTTACAAGTGTGATGGTCTTACTATCTCACTTATGTATGAGATGATGCAATACCTAACTTTCTGTGATTGACTTATTTTAATTTAAAGTAATGGCTTTCAGTTGTATCCCCACTACTGAAATGACAGTTTCTCCTCTTCTGAAATCCTAAATATTATTCCCTCATTTATATTTATTTTATATTTAATATATAAATATATAATTATACTATATATGTAAGTGAATAATATTTGGCATGTATAAATAATATATATATATATATATATATATATATATAACAGACACACATATATATGCATATATACATGCCATAAGGTTTTTACTCTTTCATAATAAACATTAAGACTATTTCAATAATAGCTCAAACTGAACATAAGAATAAACATAATTTAATTTTCTTTCAACATATACTCCTACTGGAGGTGACTGATAATATGGAATGATTATTTTGTGAATGATCTGTATTCTGCTTTATAAATAACAATGTGCAGAGGAAGATTTTTTGACCAATGGTATTCACTTAGTATTGAATAATAAAATTATCAAATGATATCATGTATACTAATAACATAAACAAGAATGAGCTATAATTAGCCAATGCAAGTTATGGTATCAGGATTAATTATGAGCAATGAATATCATAAAGCAGAAAGAATTTGAAGAAAAATATGATTGGTTTGCCAAGATGGCAAAAAGAAAGGTTGGATGTCATATGAAATAAAAACAAAGCAAGAAGTACCGAAACAGAAATTAATATACAAATATATGCAGAACAGAAATAATAAGAGTTCCAGTTGGACAGTAGTCACACATGCCTTGGTCCTACTACTTAGTAGGCAGAGGCAGGTAGATCTCTGAGTTCAAGGCCAACATGGTCCACAGAGTTAGTTCTAGGGCAGCCCCAGCTGTTACACAGAGAACCCATGTTTTGGAAAAACAAAACAACAACAAAGACAACAAAAATAATAAATGAGAAAGAAAGGACGAAAAAAAGAAACAAAGAAAGAGAGAGGAGGCTGTGGAAGAGCGAGAGGAGAGAGAGAGAGAGAGAGAGAGAGAGAGAGAGATCCAGAAAAAGAAATTAAAACATACAGAGTTTTCCAATGCACACTACACATTGGTAAAGACATTTTTAAAAAGTGACCAAAAGATCAAATACATTTTTTAAGGTTAAAGTCTTCAGATTGAAATAATTATCAATGGCACAATTTCATGTGCAGAAAAACTGTCATTCACTTAATAAACTTAAAACCATATAAATATTCCAAGATATCATCTATCATCTATCTGTATAGTATTTAGACTCAGATCTTCATCAGGATTCTCTATAAAACATCTGATTTTTTTAGATAATAATATTAAATGATAAGTTTAAATTGGTTGATAAAAATAAATTTGATCCTTGAATGATGATTATGCAGAAATTAGTATCTGTAACTAACATATTAGGAATCAGATTTTTTTTTCCAGCTCAAACTGAGTGAGAACACTCCTTTAGAAGACAAAGACAATGAATGAACCCAGGAAATTGTCAGGGAATGCTGAGCTTGATCCTATAATGTATGTTTCTATTCAACATTCAAGGAACTACATGCTAGTCTGATTTCCATGACTACATCAAACTACCCAGCACAGGTTATAAGTAGGAAAAGTCAGTTTTACCTCACACCTTTGGAAGTTTCAGCCCTCTTACTTAGACTCTCAGAAATAGAATTTTCTAGAAGAGTGTGAGTGTCATTGCTTACATTTTTCCACTTCTAGCCTCAGGTACATCCACTTCTCTAATGCACATATAGAAGAGGCATTGTTAGGCTTCTCCATTCCCCTGATACTAAAGAAGTTATTTTGAGCACAAAGGAACCAGACTAAAGACAGTGTTTTAGTTAGAGAATTACGCTTTGCTGATTTTCTTAATTTAGAACCCAAAGAAAATCTAAAGCTTTCTACCTCACATAAGAATCCATCTACGTTATTTTGGGTCACAGACTCCTTCAATAAAGAGAGTTGTTTGAATATCATTGCCATTCTTTCTCTGTCGAGGTAAGAGTAAGAATCTTCCTCCAGGGGTTGCAAGCTACAATTACAAGAAAACCTGTTACAACTTGGGGAAAATAATTTGAAAGGAGCAACTAAGTAAATCAATTATAAGCTTTTAGTAGTTGCCCTAGTCTGTTAGTTTCAGAAGGAATTTTTGTCTACTTAATTATTAAAAATAAGAATAAAACCAATGAATCCCATGATATCCATTCAATTCAAGCCCTAAAATTATGCAGAGAGGCTGGAACTGGCTCCCAGGTAAAGATGATGATATAAATACCATAGGGAAGATAGAGATGAGCAATGTTTTACTTTTTATAAGTATATTAAACCAGTATTTCAAAGTTACAGTACTGCCTATATAGCTAATACAATATTTAATACTGTTATTTAATGACTTAGTAATGCACTCATCTTAAATGTAGAGCTGTACTAAAAGGTTATTCTTTGCCAATATTTTATAAGCTGTTACTAGAACTGTATCTGAGGATAAAAAGGATCAGCTCTCCCTGACTGGTCTCCGAGGCGTTCAACATAGCTTCAAGCTGCAAGTGGCAATGTTATAAATCTACAAGTGAGATACACAGACAACTAGAACTTAATTGTAGATATTATCAAAATTGAGGAATTCGTCCTGCACATTTATGTACAGAATTGATTCCCTCTTCTTTCTACACGTTAACACAATGTCCTTCTGTTATATGTCATTGGGGTGAAGGACTAGAAGATGAACTAAATTCAAAACTATGATCACAATTCCTTATGTTCTGCAGAGGACCTAGGAGAAACAAAAGCAATTATGCATCCAAAATGATTAACTTCAAATGTGATGAAACGAGTTGCTGGTACTTTACTCCAGACACAATTTGATTGACAGAGTTCTAGAGCATCATTTGATAAGTTTATCATTCTTTCATGTTACAGCACTGTCTTGCCCCAAGAGGCTTTGCCTTTGGTCTTACCTTACTCACTGCCTGATATGTGTTTATATGCCCTAATCCTGATGACAGGTAACAACATTTTCAACAACATGTAAAAATATGGTGAAATAATTCAGTGTTAAAAGTTTCCTGAGAATGGCAGAGTAAATTCAATGACAAGGCCCCAGATGTTAATGATATTTCTAAATGTTAAATATTTTCCTTCTTACTGAGAAATACATAAGCATCAAATGACCAAGTCAGCTCAGTGAGTCAATAGGGTTTCAAGGGAAGGAGGGAGGATCAAAAGACAAAGACAATTAGACAACATCATAACATGACTCTAGCCAGTGCTGAGGCTGAAGCAGCTTTATTCTTTCCCAGTCTGCTTTTATATCATTCTAAGTACATCCTAAAAACATGGGCAGTTCTTATATCAAAGAAAAAGTAATCAAGCAAAGTAGTAAACAAAACCCCATGGTCACTGTTTCTAATATTCTTATCTGAGCCTATTTCCTTGTTCAAGCCCAGTGACAAATGACAAATTCCTAGAAGCAGCACCAAAAGCTCTTGTTGTGGATAGCCTCAGCCTTGTATTTTGATCCTAGTTCCCAGTGGATAGCCTCAGCCTTGTATTTTGATCCTAGTTCCACCCTCCTGGGTGGGGCTGCAGAGGAGGATTGAATCAATGTTGTGGATAGCTCCAGCCTTGTATTTTGATCCTAGTTCCACCCTCCTGGGAGGGGCTACAGAGGATGATTGAATCTGTACACAAGTGATGTCTTGTAAACCTTCTGCCCAATTAAAACCTGTAAAATAAAGGCTAGAGCCAGAGATTGGGCAGTAGAAGGGGAGGTGGAGAAAAATGCTTAGGGGAGGAGAGAGTGAGAGGAATTCGATATAAAAGGAAGTAGAAGCAGAGGCAGAGGCAGAGGAGAAGAGGGAAGAAGAAGAGTAGAAGCAGAGCAGAAGCAGAAAGAGAAGCAGAGGTAGAAGCAGGAGGAAGAAGAAGCAGAAGGAAGCTGGCAGTAGAAGGAAGCTGACGACGGAGGAGCCAGAGCTCAGAGGACAAGGACGCGGCCTGGATGAACCACAAGTTCATCAAGGGATCTCATAGCCGGGATTAGAGTAGTGTAGTGGCAAATCTGCCCAAACTAGGCATGCGATTTATACCAATAATTATTGAGTTGTGTCTTCCTTTACTGGTCCACCGCTCAGGTAGGAGACCTACAGCGGACAAATTTAGCAGATTAAATAATATTTTATACTACAAGCTCTCAACAATCAAAGGCAGTAATAAGTCACTAAACTAGGATAAATGAAACATTACATCAACTTTTCATCAAGCCGTAAATACTTTCTCAAAGAAAAAATATTTTATCAAATTAGGAAAAAGAGTTAAGTACTATATTTACTGTAGACATCCACAATTTAATGAGAGAAAAATAAATTTCAGTGAAATAAAATAACTTTTTAAATTTTTATTTTTAATTAGCATAAAATATTAATCCTCAGAATATTATGCTGAAACTAAGAAAAATCCTCAGTTTCCACACTCTGGACATAACAAAATAATCTTGATTTATCAGAATTAAATCTATGATTAAGTGAGAAATTTCCTTTCATTCAGATAACTAGTGGTTATTTCTATTCCACAATTATTGCATACCCATCAATGAGAGAAATAAATATTACACTACGTCACCATCTATTTCTATAAAATAGAGTTTGCAGAATACTGCTTAACGATGAACTATATTACCTTATTTGATAGCTCCTACTTACTTGAAAGATTCTATTTATTCTATTAATAGACTTTATTTATTAGTATTATCAATATGGGATGAATCATTGCTCTTAAATAAAAAGTTTCTTACATTGTAACTTTGAAGTCATCATTATTCTCTCTTTAAAAAAAAACCAAACAAACAAAAATCAAACCAAAGCAACAAACAAAAACCAGGGAACTTCCCGAAAGTTGCTTTCGGTTAACTTCTTCTACATGGGACAAGGACCATGTGCCACACCCCCACACTTACACCCTTAACAGTGAGACACATATTCCCATGGGTGATTGAATAAAGGACCCAGTAACTGATTTCTGGGAGACAGTCCATCTGAGACTTGAAAACCCATTTATTAGTTCTCTAAAGTGCTTGTTAGAACCCAAAGTTAAGAATTTGTGAGCAAGGCTATTGCCTAGAAGTGTGGGGGTTCATCCTGGCACCCAAGAACCTTTTGTATAGATGGCTGTCACTGTCTCATTTAACACCATTAGTTCCTTAGCTATAAATAGTTGAGAGTGATCAGTGGTTATAACTTGGAAATTAACAAAAAGGATTCTTGTAACACAACAGAATGCTTTTTTCAAAACTGGAACAATCACTTCATACAAAGAAGGGAGGAATGGATCACTGTCTCTAGCATCTGCCTACTTCCTCTTTGCACACTGAATATTAATGCATCAGTGAAGTCTGGCTAGTTAACAAACACTGTTGAATTGTATTTTCTGTCCCAAAAGATGTTGGCCACCCAGCACTTTCAAGTGCTTAATTAGCTCCCTTTTAGGCATGCCTATCGCAATCTTTCAACCTACTTACTTCTACCACTCATTCTCAATATAATCCTGACCACAGTTTATCTTCCCAGTATTGTAACATTTTATTGCACTTACTCTCATTTCAGCCTGACCTCTCTGGATTTACTATTTGATGTTCTTCCAATACACAGACTTGACACATAATAAATGCTCAAATATATTTGTTGAATCAATGAACTCTATGACAGAGAAACCTAGGTATGCAATACATCTTAAATACAAATACATCTTAAAATAAACTACAGTCTTCCAGACTGTTTGTAATGTTTCTGTGGATATTGATGCAACCTGTACTTGTTTCACTGGCTGCAGAAAAATCAGACCTTATAAGGTTCCCTTAGTGCTAATAATCAATAAGCACCTAACCTTTAGCTTGGCTATTCCTCACCTTCATTTCCCCAAAGGGCACCAATCAAATTACAACCTCATGTATCTATCATCTAAAATAACATACTTTACCCTAAAGGGAAAACAATCGCATTTCTGAGAGCTCTTTTAACGCATTATTTTTAATCATTTGGTTGTAGGAAATTTTAAGACTGTAGTCAATTTAGAAATTTGTTTATTTTTATTTTCAAAATTTTTATTTTTAATTATTTGTGTACACATGTACATGCATGTGTGCATGCCTGCATATGCAAAGGCCTACAGAGGCTAGAAGAGGGCATCAGGTATCCCTGGACTTCAAGTGATAGGTATGCGTGGGCTACCAGAATTGGATGTTCTCTTGGAAGAGAACACAGACTCTTAACCATTGAACTATCTTCGCTTAGTTTTGTTTTTAAACTAGAGTTTAAGGTATCAGACTCTTTTTTTCTCTGATCTCAATGTCACTGAGAAGTCATTACCTCATATTCTCACACCCCCATTGCATCTCTCAGTAATAAAGAAAAAAATCATATCTCTACAGTTCCTAATACATATTAGGGCTTTCTTCTAGTGTAGACAGGGCAAATCGAATTAGATTAAAAGTATCAGGGCACTAGACCAAGCTCTGCTCAGCGTTCTGGAACTACATATAAAGGACATGAAGAATACAGGAAATGTCAAGTAGATCAATGGGTGGGAGGACTAGATGACCTATGGCAGACATGTAAGAAATATTCAGTTTATTTTCTGCTTTTTAGATACATATACCAAGGCTATAAAAGAAATGACTTGTAAAGACCCTTAGGGAATGATGTTTTCATGCTGAGTTGTCAGAGGGAAGTAATTTCTCCAGCTAGAAAATATATCTCCAGCTCCAGGACATTTAAGAGAGAATTAAAGAGGACCATTTGGAGAGCTCTGTGAGCTGGTCTTGCAAACTCCTTAGTAAATAAAAGACCCTACTATCCAAAGCATGTGCCATGCCTTCCAAAGATACAGTGATATCAACAAGGGCCTTTTAAAGCTTGGGGAAGACAAAGAGCTGTCACTGACTCTTATGATGCTACCAGAAGTCAGGATCATAGCCAAAGCTGACTTGCCTTAACTGTATCACAATGTGCTGTGCTTCTCATAAAGAAAGGTAAAAAGTGTGTACTTCTAGGGGTACAAGCATGCTAACTTGAGACGGTATTAAAAAACTGACAAAGAGAAAATGGGAAAAATGGTTAGAGGTACCATAACTGACTAGTGAAGGTAAAATAACCCTTAATTTATGTAAGGAGCTGTTATTGCAATGAATGTTGATAGTCTTGTATTATTAATAAGCCTAAAGTGGGAAAATATATTTTTTAAACATTATTAAAGAAAAAGAAATAAAATCATTAAGAAACCTTGTTTACAGGATAAAATTTATGAATATTGAATCTACAGTCATCACTTCCTCATTTGTGACAATTGACTGTTTGATACAGTATTAATTAACACGGCAATAAATTACTCCAAACACAATAAAAGACGAAGACATTAGACAAACTCATATTTTCCTAATTTTTCCATATTTCTAAAATAGAGAAATTATATACAGATACTATCAAATGACCATCATTACATTATAAATTATAAGGCCTAATCACTGCATAACTTTGAAAGCTATAGTGAGGTATAGGCATAAATTTTTTTGCAACCTACTCTTAATAGGGTTCAGCCTCTCCTCTAGCCCACCATTCAGCAGAAGTAGTGGGAGAGAAAAGTTATTAGGATATGGGGGAAGTGGACCTTTCATCAATAGTTCTTTGGGGTGAGCTTGATCTTCTTTGGCAGGATTCAGTCCCATAGCAAACACCAAATATGATTCAGCAGCTAGAGACTAATTCTCTAGGCAGGCAGACACCAGGCATAAACTGAAAGAGACAGTCTAGTTCCTTCAGCAAGCAGACACTAGGCAGCTGTAGTTCATTCAATCTTGAAAAAACCACCAGGCTCACTAACTGGCCTGACACAAGGCAATAGAAGTCACAAGCTGCCACAGGAACCTCAGAAGCAGTTTTTTTGGTGAGTTTCTCTCAATAGCAGCATTAGCACAAGTTGAATTCAACAACACTATGTAAGGTGAACCAATACATGAGTGTCTTTAGTGAAGAATAGCGAGGCAGAGCAAACCAAACCAATGCTCAGTGCTAGACTCCCACTGTCTGTGGGGTCCTATTTATACTCCTTCATCAAGCATCCTTTCACGTGTTTACTTTATCCAAACATCCTTTCACGTGTGTCTGCTTCAGGAAAACAGTCTTTTAGTGTTTGCTTTAGCAAGACATCCCATGTGTCCCAGCAAAACATCATTTGACATAACTAACTTTCCAAAGAACTAGAAGTTTCCACTTCAGTTAGGCTATATGCACAGATAGTGTCTATGAAATATTTTACCTACCTTATATATCTTACCAAAGTAAATGAAAATGAAAACCATTAGCTAGAAGCTAACTGACAATGTTATCTAGAATAAAAATAAATAAACATTTAAATATAGACACTGTTGCCTATTGCCTCTGAATTGTAATCTTCATAATTAAAATTTATAAATTATCAAGAAGAAATCATTTTTACTCAAAATATTTTTAAACTCTACAGTACAAGTAAATTATAGCCTCCTTGGATTTATTCATTGTTCGATGGCATTAATCTTTTACATACTATCAGTCAACCTAATTTTTCTCTTTTCTCTTACCTTTTATATCTTTCTCATACATGAGGATTTAACTTTTATGATACATTTTAGAATGCCTAAGTTTGTCCTTGTTATTGATGCTCGCATAAGCCTCTAATATTTTCCACTCCATATACACTTTTCTTATTACTTTTGTTCATATGATACAATTTTGTTTGTTTTATTTTATTTAACTTTTCTCATATACTGCATTTATATCATGTTTGTCCACCCTTATCTCCTCCCAGATCCTCTCCCCATTCACCTTTCTTAATCTCTCTCTCTCTTCTCTCTCTCTCCTCTCTCTCTCTCTCTCTCCTCTCTGTCTCAGATCAAAGAATAAACAAACAAAAAGAAAGAAGTAAATAAAAATTTAATAAGATAAAAGAAATAAAAAACAAACAAAGAAACAAAATGAAATAAAAATCTCACAAAGGTATGAAGTTTTCTCTGGGTTAGCCAACTACGCCTGTACATGTATATGAGGTCATCCACTGGTCAACTACACATGCACATGGGTATGAGGTCATCCACTGGCATGGGGATCTTCCAGTAGCCACAGGGTCTAAAGTGACTCTTCTTCCTCCAGCAGCCTGCAACTGTCTTTAAACTCAACAACTAAGTAGAATGTCAGAAGAATCTCCCCACCAAGCTGAAATTTTAAACGATATTTTTAATTTTTTATTTTTGAGATTATATTATTACATTTATTAATTTCCTTTCCTCTCTCCAAACCTCCCCATACACACCCATAAAGTCTTACCAACATGATTAACTGAGCATCAGCTAAACAAAGACAACAGCAATGGACATGCTAACTTGTAACAGGTGAATGTCAAAGAGTCCTCCATCCTACACAAAGAATTATAAGTAACTCAATAATGCTGAAAAAAGAAAAATGAGTCTTCATCAAGGCAGAGCCCAACAACTTGTTATTCAACATCGAATAGTCAGCTCTGAAACATACCTACAAGTGACATTTTACGGGCTAAGCAGGTTATATTTAGGAATATATGTGTATATACATATATACATGTGACAACAATTAATAATATCAACAAAAAGAAGTGGCCATAAATTCAACAGAGAGAGAGATAGAAGTCTATGAGGGGGTTGAGGACAGTAACGGATGATGGATAATAAGGTATCTAAAGTATAATCTCAAAACACAGAGGAAACAATAAAACACGAATCTAATAAATCCACCCTTTTATACTTTACCTATTCGCTTGGTAAGTATGTACTATACTTGAAAACAGACTTTGTTGACATGACAATATAAATATAAAATCCTTGTATCCTTGGAGAATGTACAAAATTTGAAGAAAATTTTTTACATCTTTCAGAAATAAAATGCCAGGTGCAGCTTGGTTCAGCAATCTCACATCCTAAGAATACATTACATAATCACATTGGAAAAAAAAAAAAACCCACTACTATCAACACTAAAAACATGCAAAAAAAAAAAAAAAAACCCAACATCAGATGTATTCACAATTTACACGTATTTGAGTAAAAACGCTATTTTTTTCTGTTAGCTATTCATATTCATAAAAACACTACATTCTTTATAAACTAAAGATTCATATGTCTATTCACTTTTATGAAGTGAAATCTTAGATTTGGCATTTATGTATGAATTTTCTATTGGTGCTCTAGTGCACTTGGTAGAATGCATGCATATAATAAACAAAGTCCTGAGTTCTATTCCAGCAGCACATAAACTGGCTGTAGTAATGCATTTCTCTAACACTAGTACTTATCAGTGCTGAAAGAAACCTCAAGGACATCCGCATGAGCTCCAGGTCAACCTGGTCTACTAAGACCTTGCTTCAAAAGAAGTTACGTAATTGTTCCTAAGCTAAGAACAAACCCAGGCTTCACAAAGGTAATCGGGTGCTACTCAATAACATAAATAGAAAGATCCGGAAGGATGACAATTGGAAGATGAATGAGCATGAATACAGATACCAGACTGCTAGGGATACACCATGGCTTTAGATTTAAGAAGGAAAATTTAACAAAGAAATGTTGTATACATTGATGGCATATACATTATAAAAATAACATTTTGCTGATGATAGAAACATTTTGTGAGTGGTGGAGCTGATGATGCCACTTTGAATCTTTTATGCTTTTCAATGATGGAGATGATGAGTTATTTAAAGTGTTGTCTAGGTGGTTGCAAAAAGTATGAACTAAAGAGAAATATGAGAAGCCAATAGTTAAATAAACCCACTTCTTTTCCCTATGTATGTAATTAGTGAACATCTTTACAGGAACTGACAATCAACATGCCTTACCTTACACACGGGGCAACTGGACCAACAACAATTACTTTGATAATCTATGGAATCAAATATGTGGAAACATTTGGGTATTTATGTGTAGATTGGAATGTGTTTCCACATCAGAAATCAGAGAAAAGAGATTAGTTGATCAATAGATGACTCCCTCTCTTCTCTCTAGTTGTTAGGATTTGCCAGCACACCTACTGTCAAACATTCTGAACTATGAACAGATGTTGAGATGAGGTCAGGACATGACAAAAGGAAAACACAGTATTTAAAAAACCACCATCTTGTCATTTTCTGGGGCAGCTTTGTTTGATGGAATGTGTAAGAGATTGAATCAGCACTTTCAGAGACATTCTCTATCACACTTGAAAGAGGCAGCAATTATACATACATACATACATATGTACGTACTTATATTCTATACATCCATGCATATGATATTACCCTATATATTATACCATATGATATTATACCTACCCTGCATATACCAACTAGTTTTGAGCACATATCTATGAACTACTTTAATATTAACATACTTAGAAATATTTTCAGATGTATAAACCAAGACTCGAATAGATGAAGCATCTTAGTTCAGGGTGTAAATACATTTCTGGTGCACAGGACTTAAGTCTAGACAGTGTGAATTAGAGCCCAAACTCTTAGTCATCTCACCATATTGCAAGCCAACACAAGCTCAATAATGCTTTAAGATATTACAGGATTCATAAGAAACACTTGCCACCAGAAAAAGGATGTTCAGAACTATGATCATGTTTTAAAGTGCATTATGTATGTAATGACAGTTGTTGCTTCCAACTATTTTATTTAGTCAAAATAGTATGCAGACACACAGACCACAGAAATACATTTTTTTATTTGTGAGCGCCTCAGCTGTATTTAATTAAAATGAATAAAACTTTCCAAGACAATTGGAAACCTTGATATATAAATTTAAGTCACCTAAACTAATCCAAAAATCTTTCTAGGAAACAGGTAAAGAACTCACTAAATTTATGCAGATAAATTAAAACTTGAGTTCAAACATTTCAGACAACAAATTCCATGTAAGTGTTTAAACACTGCCAATTGTTCTTTGTGAACTGGTTACAAAATCTCTATTATATTTCATTTACTGGTTTCACAGGTATTAGAGTGGATATAATATCCCCACCTAAAAGACTCTTGTGAAAAAACACAATATACATTAGAATTACTTTATTATTTTATTTATTCTGTTTATCTCACTTTAGCATTTCAACGTGCCTTATTTTTCTCCCAGGCTGTAACAATACTTTTAGTAGGAGAATTTTAATTAGGATAAAGGAAAAGGAACCACAAGGCACTAAGAGATAATAATAACCCTTCTTTAAGAGTCCTACAAGAAATGATGGAAGGCTTTTGTTTATAGATAAGTCTTGAAAAAGAAACTACAAAGAAGCAATTCAAATAGGTACTGTACAGTAATAATTAAATTGAATGAATAAATATGCAATTTAATTATTTTAATACATGTGTGCCAGTAGTTGTCTTTCTCAGAAAACCTGACAATTCTGTTTATTTTTTTCCCTATCTTCATTGTGACAAAAGGTCTCTAGCAAGATTTAGAAATGCTCTCTGTGTTATTATTATGGAATCTGTCTCAAAGAATGCATTAGAAATTGCTGGCTTTATCTACTTATATAGAAGAAAGGCTTCATACTTTAGACTGGTCTCCTATCAGCTATAAATGATTTCTGCCTCGAATATTCTTTTGCAGTTTGAATTACTCACATTTTTATAAACTAATAAATAAATATTTATGGAATGATCCTTGCTTACTTTTAGAAATAAAGTCTGAGTGGATGAATAAATTTGCTGAAAGATTTTCCAGTCCTTATCTATCCTCTGAGGGTAATTGGTTCAACTATTTTCTAAAAAGCAAGTTCCATTTACATCTATTTTGATAATTACCCTTTTGCTTCCTGCGATATAGGAAACCAGCTTAAGTATAATCAGTCCAACACTTATGTGACAGAATCCTAATTGTTCTCAAGAGTATATTGAAGCTTCGGGGTTTTTTGAGCACCATTAACGCCTCTTATTTTTAGAGTCAGTATTTGTCACAAGTATGGAAACTTCTAGAAGATTTACCATGATGTACGCAAAGGTTCTGTCTCTGAAAGGATAAATAGTGCCATGCTTCAGTGTCATTAATGGGCATAACTAGTAATAAGGCTATTGTGAGCACCAGGTAACTGTTACTCACCTGTTTTAATTGTCATCTCCGATGATGCTTACATCCTCCACCTGCTAAACTTAGGAGCAGTCCTAGTAGCCTCTGTTCCATATTATCTTAGCCTTGAATGTTTTCACTCTCTGAGACTTGCTGCTACATAAGCTCACACTTTCTAGCTCTTTCTGTGCTCTGGCTGACAGTTTCAACTCAGCTATTCTAGCCCAAACTTCTCTCCAAGCCAAATCAATCTAGCTTCTCTCAGTTTCTTACTGAATTGCTCTGTTTGGCCTCATACTAACTTTGGTGATCTGTTTTAGTCTTCTGGCTCCTTCTCATTCTCTCACTCTTTCTATCCTCACCTGCATCTAGCTTGTTCTCTCTTATTGTCTCTGTAAAACTCTCCCAGTAGGTCTTTCTGCACCGCCCCTTAAGTAACTTCCCCTTTCTCTTTGTTGTCATGAGAGTCAGGCACATCCTCTTCTGTAAAATCTTTCTCTGATTCATCACTTTGTCTGCCACTCAATTAGATACCACCTTCAAACCTTGGTGCCCCTCTTTCTACAAACTAACTTTATCTTCATTGTTTGGGATTAACGGTGTGTAGTAAAAGCACATATGTATTCCAGCCAGAGGGATTAAAGGTATGTATTAGGACTGATCCACACCAAACTAAAATAATAAGTTTTTCCAGTAAACAACATCATCTCAAGTTTCACAGTGTGATCAAATATTCTGCAACAAATAATATAAAAATCCATGGCAGAATAAGTGCATAAGCTGCAATGATGTGGAGTTTATGGAATTAAAGTTTTGGAAGTTTTTCAGTGAAATTATAAATCATATAACCATGGCATTAGAGCACATATGAGCCATATCTGTCATAGACAACAAATATTGTCCTAGTACTTAGCAATCTATATAAAATGTATACCTGTCTATCCTCTTAGAGGGAGGTTCTGTAGGTTAGTTATTAATTGGTGATTATCACATGCATATATGAATCAATAAGCTACATGACGATTTTCCACAGAAAAGTGCTCTCCTATGAAAAGATTGTGGAAAACTGTTGAATGTTATGTTGGAAATAAGAAATAGTTTGTATAATGAGCTTCCTTATAACAATTATACACAAAACCCCTTGAAAATAACCTGATGTGCTACTAATAATTGCAGTCTTCACCATCAGTTATTGAGGAAACAATCAGGTGTGGCTGAAGAAAGCATCCTTAGGGGTGGTCCATGTGTGTGTGTGTGTGTGTGTGTGTGTGTGTGTGTGTGTGTGTGTGTGTTTATTTTCTCCAGTGTGCATTGTAGCTTTTCATTTTGTAGATTTTGTGACTGAGTGTGTAGAGATTGTTGACTATGTCTTTAATTGGTTAATCTTTAAGCTTAAATAAAGTGTCCATTTTTGTCGTAGGTTTGATATATATTTTTTCCTAAGTCATTTCATATTATATGTTTCTTCACCATTAGATTTTTTTTCCTCTGTGATGTCATGAAGGGTTATGTAAATGTTTTGCTTCCTTGGAAAAACTCAAGTTGAATCTGTATTTTAAAATATAACACACAGAATATAAGACATAATTATAGGACATGAAAATATTTCTCTGTGTGTAACATTTCAAACTCCATTATCACCAACAATATCCTCTCTTCCTGTTTGGGATCTTTACCTTTTGGGGACATACATCAATCATGTGCATAGTAAATATGAGAAAAATAGACACAGACAAATAAAATGTGGTAAGCCTCCACCTTGCCTTTACATGAATAAATAACAATGGGGGATGGGAAGCAATGCTTATGCACTCACAGACAAGACATTCTACTTCTTTATTAAATAATTAGTGATTTAACAAAACTTCAGCATCCTTAAGAAATCTGCAGAAGATTTCTAACATCAGAAGTTGTCAAAAATCTCAGATTACACCTATAACGTAAAGGAAGTTCTACACTACATACTTTGCAATTCAAAGAGTTCTGAAATATTATCTACTGGCAACTGACCAAGCCTTGAACCTAATTAGACTAGTTGAATATATTCTAAAGCATAAAAATTATATGCATCTTTATATTGCTTTTGTGCTTTTGGCTTAGTTTTGAGATTGGATTTTAATTACAACATTTCTCCTTTCTCTCCTCCAAACTACCTCCTATTCCTTTTTCCACTGTTCTTCAAATTTATTATCTGTGTTTTCATCAATTGTTATTGTATGTGTATATACACATACAATATATATACAACGTATATACATATATATGTTATTGTATGTATATATACATATATACATATATATGTATATATGCATATATACTTCTAAATATAACCTGTTGAGTCCATATGTTTCTTGTATGTATATTTTTAAGACTGACAGTTTTGCACTAGCCAACCAATTGGTATGCCTTACCATAGGGAATACTACCTGTCCTGCTCCCAGATTTCCTGAGCTGTCTATAGTTCTTTGTATAAAATTGAGGAGACTGCATAGGTTCTTGCCTCCATTTCTGGCATGCTCATTGGTGTCCTTAATCATCTCACATTTTGTGAAGTCCTTTTGGACTTTATGGATATAGCCTCTGATTGATGATATCCTTAGTCTGACCTACTCTTGAAACACCTATTCTCATTCCCAAATATTCACTTCTTACATGCCACTCTTTTTCTCTAAAGTCCCTGCTTAAACTTACAATGAAACATTCTCTCAATAAACTATGTAAGAGAATAACTAATAACTTAATAATCTAAATAAGAGAAACTAATAAGAAGCTTAAGAATATCTAAAATAAAGAGAATATTGGATGATAGTTATAAATAAAAACTCATGAAAGAACTCGAGTCACAGTAGGACTTAAATAGTTACTTGTGTGTTGTAACTGAGCTTCCTGGACTCTGAATCCTGCATCCGCAATAGCAAGCTTCCATAATCTAGGAAAGCAAGCTATAATCTCAAAATATATGTGCATATAAATTTGTAAAGTTCAATTTTTCATACAATAGAAGCCTTTAATGTTAACTGAAACAATTAAGTACTTAATAATCAGCACTTATAAGGGAACTGAATATACACTTACTAAATAACAATAGTGGTTAGCATTAACATGATCTCACAGATCTGAGGGTCTGGGGTAAAAGTACATCTGGCTCTTTTCTTGCATATTGCATTTTAGTAACTTAGAAATATTCTTTTTATTTCAAGAATTCTAAAAATTTGTTTTTCTGCAATAATCCTTTCAACAGATTTACTTAATTGATATTTTATAATATTTTCTTACAGTCACGACATTCAACTGCCTGATGTTTTAGAGAAATATTATTAATCCTATTTATCAGAAGGGAAGTTCACTTCAATACAAGTGTTGCAAAAACAAAAAACATTTATTTTCTAATTGGTGATAAAAGGTATCATTGTGACTCATGAAAACAAAGTGAACACCCCAATTCAGAGAAACTAGAACATGATGTCACATCTAGAACTTATTTTCACTGATTTTATAGACCTACAATCTCAAACCAGAAGAGTAACAAAACAATTATCATCAATTGAAGTAACATGTATAAGATAGTAAACTTTAATTTTAAAAATCCAAATGACATTTAGTTGCTTGTGACAGCTAAGGTAACACTTCTCTATTTTATACTATGTGTATAATAAACATAACAAATTTAATATATTAACAAATTGTTATAAAGTAGTCAAATTTAATGTGTGAGCTCTGGGTTTGACTTCCCTGCTTAAATTGAAACTCCAAGGTCAATGAATGTAACAGCATACATCATAAAGTATAGATTATTATAGCATCATATATTATTATATATATTACCAAGCAACCTTCTTCAATAGTAGACCTGTAGAAATTTCATTATATGGTTTTCGTCATGCTATGCTAAGCAGTTATTTAAAAATTTATGTGCAAATACTACATATCGTCATGATAAAATTCTGTCTATTTACAAGAGAACAAGTGCCTCACCTCTTTCTTGTTTGGTATCAGAAATAGTAGAGTATATATCTGCAAAATTAACAGGATGATCTTTATTTTGTAAAAACAGAGCCTATACAATACATAGTTGCAATTGCATTTTGTGAAGTGTTAACATACAGAAATATGTACACACAGAGAGAGAGAAAAAGAGAGAGAGAGAGAGAAAGAGAGAGAGAGAGAGAGAGAGAGAGAGAGGAGAGAGAGAACACATTGTTTTCCAAAATGTAAGCATTCTTGTATACTAGAAATGAAGACTTCCCCTGTCTGCATCAAGGGCCAGACTTGTCCTCACTGCTGTAATAAAGGCAGGGCTTACTCTCCATTTCGTCTCTGTTCCATGAGAATAGAACCTTCCTCTTCTCATCACAGAAACAATTGTTTTTAATCCAGGAAAACATAAAGCAACTCTCATTCCAGGAACAGATTTAGAAATGACTACCCTTATCGGATCAAAATCTTTTCAACCCAAAAAGTACTTTCATCATATATCCTCCTGCTTACAGAGTCACTGTTTGGGCATTCCTATATCACAGGCTAGGGCAGTGGATCTCAATCTTCCTAATGCTGTGACCCTTTAATTCAGCTTCTCCTGTGGTAACCCCAAAAATAAACTCATTTTTGTTGTTACTTCATAGCTGTACTTAATCATAATTAAATATCTCTCTTTTCTAATGGTCTCAGGCTCTTGTTCTTTCATGAGTAAGAGACAGTCTTTGTCCCTGACTAAATAGAACACATTTCCTATCAGTATATGCAGATAAAACTGTCGCAGACTAAGTTGTTTTCTAAGAAGAAGGGTAGAGTCTCATCTCTGTTTCTCAGGTTTTAGTAGAGGGATTTATTTGTGTACATAAGCATATTCGGCACCTTTACATAATAGCAGCAACCCCAAATTACTAATAGTGTTTGATATGTATTTCCTCAAAATGTAAAGATATACAAAGAGATGATACTTCCCTCTTCAGCCTGTCTTCTAGCCCTGAATCAAACACTGAAGAAGACCTTAAACAACACATTAGTCTTATAACTGAAAGAAAACCAAGGTAACTGATGGAAACACGATGAAAGCTTGGTCCATGATGCAGCTGATACAGGTATGTCACATGCCACTGGCCAAAACAAGTTTCAGTGACAAACACAATATTACTGTGACATCAGTGTGTTTATTCGGTATAGCAAGTCACATGTAATGTGTGGTGATGGGTCATGCCTTTGTGTAAAGAAAGTATACTTGGAAAGAATAACACAAACTAAAATGAGTGGAGGATCAAGTATGTAATCACAGCTGCCAACACTAACAGAGGAGGAGCACCACAGTTCTGAGGTCAACATGGCATACACTGTGTGTTCTGAACCAGTCTATGCTATGGAGTCTGACCCTGTCACAAAGAAAAGAAAGATAGAGGGGAACAGAGTGAGAGTAAGACAAACAGACAGATAGATAGACAGACAGAGACAACAGAGAGAGACACAAAGAAAGGGAGGAAAAAAGAGAGAAAAACAACTCAAAGTATACATTTTACTTTCATCAAACTTTAAGTCAAAATAAACATACATAAACATAACTATTTTATGGAAAACTGACAAGAAAAACATTAAACTTAAAACAGTTGTTCTCTTTTTAATGGAAATCTTGGTACACTTTCCACTTTTAATAGTCTATGAATCACAAGGATTTCTTTAAATGCACAAAATTTTATACAATGATGTAAATGCTATTTAAACAGTGTCATTATGATGCGTTCCAAGTTCTTGCTGATTAGAACTAATATATAGGACTTTACATTTCGTTGACTGTCCAGAATTATTTTCACAAAAGGTAAATATTGCCTCTTCCTTTGAATCAATAAATCATGATCCACTCCTCAGGAGAAGTCAATATCTACTTTATTGTTTCTGTAGACTCCAAATGGGAACTTTGATAAATGTCTTTAAATTCTTTCCAAGTTACTGATGGGATGTTCTTTAACAATAAGCAGAGCTGCCAAATATTGTGCAATTAATCACAGGACAGATCCTCATTTCTTGAAAATAAATGGACCAATAGGTAGTAAAAAAATGAACAGTTCCATTACATTTTTCAATCATATATTAATGCATTTGAAAGAGAAAATTAACCCACTTAAATGTTTTTTGTAAATCTAAGATCTCACATTCCAATGATTTTCTGAAACTTGATAGAAAGAACTTATTAAATATTTCCTTTACTCTTCCTCTACTCCATTAATATAGTATCAGATGTTCATTATGATGACAGAGAACTAGATGAAAATAAACATGTATAATATATTTATGATGCTTTCTCTTTTCAAATGTGTCCATCAAAGAAAGAGGAAAACAGATGGTATGTATACAAATCCACACAGGAACATACAAAGACAATTTAAGATGGGTAGAAAAACTGATTTTACACAGAATAGTGTAACAAAATAAGAATATAGATATAAAAATGAAAATATTAAAATGCTTGTGAAGCCATAGTGATTATTTTATTTATTCTGTCAACAATGATTATTATAATTTTAAATCATTAGATGGTTGCTTAGGAGAGAATGAATGAACCCCTTTTAACTGAAATAGAGAAATTGCATAATACTGATATTGGAAGTCATAGAGAATAGAAATGATAGCCATTTTCATAGGTAAATCTTTTAAAATGCAACATTGTTTTTAGAATCTTTTAATTAAATACGTTAATTAAATGTTGAAAACCACTCATTCAAGTTTTAACATGCCTACTAAGTTTCTTTTAAATTTTTCCTGTTTCAGCCATCCATTGCTGGCTTTGTCTTCAGGAGTATAAAAAAAACTGATGAATGTAGGATTGGGAAGACCAGTTGCAGGAGACTGTGTGTTACTGGCAAACCCAAATGGGCATGTCACACTGAAAAACTGTATCCTTCAGTGTGTGCTTGTAATACAAGACACAAATCAAATTACAACTCAGGTTTACCACTGTTGCGATTCTCCACCTAGATCGTTTCTATTCTCGTTGGTAACTCTTTCAGAGCCTCCTGAATCTAGCTTAGACATAAAAAACTCTCCTGGATCCCTGAGAATTACAAAATTCACTCTATAACATGTGGCAAGGGCTATTATGCACATATATTTATGTGTTTGGTTGACCTCTGTGTGAGTGTTTATTCATCCAACATTTTTCATGGTTATTATAGTTAACTGTTCACTCATAGTTGACTCATCTGTCTAGTCCATTAAATGTAAAAGCTGCATTTAGCATGTAACTGTTCTTGTTTTCTTTCAATCAAAAGCACTTAACTCTGCAACATGAGGAGCTGTCAGCAAGTGGTTTTTAAATTTTACAGGGATGATGTCAGTTCCTTTTATTTATTTATTTTTCATTGAAAATAGTTTCTTCTCTCATGCAATACATCTCAACCACAGTTTCTGCTCTCTCCACTCCAAGTTTTCTCCCAATTCCCCTCTCGCCAGATCCAGTCTCCCTTCATTTCCTTTCAGAAAAGAGCAGGCCTCCAAGAGGCAAAACCCAAACAAACAAACAAAAAACGATGCAATAAGACAGGGCAAAACCCCACACATCAGGCCTGGACAAGGCAACGCGATAGAATAAAAAGAGTCTGATGAGCAGGCAGGAGAATCATAGACACACCTGCTTCTACTGTTGGTAGTCCCATAAAAACACCAAGCTAATATCCAGAACATGTAAGCAGAGTATCTGCTCCAGACCCATATAGCTCCCATGCTTGTAGACTCAGTTTCTGTGAGCCTGTATGAGCCTTGCTTAGTTGATTTGGTTGGCCATGTTCTCCTGGTGTCCTCCATCCTGTCTGACTTCTACAATCTATTTTTTCCCTCTTCTGAGAGGTTCCATGAGCTCCAAGAGGAGGGATCCGATGGAAACCTCCTATTTATAGACTCTTTCCCAATAATGTAGGTCTCTGCACCAGCTCCCGTTCACTACTGCTGAAGGAAGCCTCTCTGATGATAATTGGACAAGGCTCTGATCTGTGACTATAGTAGAATATCAGAATACTTTTAGATATCGTTTGGACTGGTGAGCACAGGGAGGGCGGGTTATGTTTACGTGTACCCTAGGTCTCTGGGCTATTCCTGACATTCTAGTCTCTGTAGGGTATGGGCGCCCTCTTGTGGTATGGGCCTCAAATTAAAGGAGACATTGGGTTGCCACTCTGGCAAATTCTGTACCACCACAGCCCCAGCACACAGATTGTAAATTGAAGGAGCAGTCTATAATAGTGCTACATGCCTGTAACTCAGCACTGAGAAAGCAGAAGCAGAAGGGGGCTGAGGCCAACCTGTGATGTGAAATCATAACTGAGATAGATAGATAGATAGATAGATAGATAGATAGATAGATAGATAGATAGATAAATGATAGATTGATAGATGACAAATTCCTACATAAGCATGTACATGCATACATACATACATACATACATACATACATACATATTTAAAAACTCAGACATTCTGCAATTGATTTCCAAGTCTGTTACTCATTAGTCCAGAACATTTAACCAGTTTAAATCTTTCTGTATTTTGTTTCTACTTCTACAAAGAATTAGGATTTCAGATAGAGTGTCATAAAGATTATGAATTATTCTGTGGCTTAGTTAGGATTTTTATTGCACGGTGTAGAAACGGTTTTACTTAGCATACATTTCCACACTGCTGTTTATTATCAAAGAAAGTCAGGACAGAAACTGAAGCAGGGCAGGCACCTGGAGGCAGGAGCTGATGCAGAGGCCATGGAGAGGTGCTACTTACTGGCTTCCTTCCCATGTCTTTGCTCAATCTGCTATCTTATAAAACCTAGGAATATCATCCCAGGAATGGCACTCCATATCATGGGCTGGGCCCTCCTCCATTGATCACTAATTGAGAAAATGTTTTACAGCTGGATCTCATGGAGGCATTTCCTTAGCTGAGGCTCCTTCCTCTCTGATGACTCTAGCTTGTATCAAGTCAACACAAAACCAGCCAATAAAACCTGTAAATTAACTTAATTGTAACATGTGTTAAAGTAAGTTTATATTATACTACATGAAATAAATGTTAGTGTTACTTTAAACTTTAAGCAAACTGAAGCAAAGGTCAACAAAATCATATCAAACCAATGGAAACAGGACACACAAACGCAAATTCTAATTTCTAAAACACTATTTGATTTATTAATTCAACATTTCAACTGTTTTTGAATGATTTTCTTCCTGGCTTACACTTACCAAAGTTATAATATTTTTGCCACTAAAATATATAATTTATTAGTTAATTTATATACCTGTGTACCATCTGTATCACCTTGAGGATACAAATAAAAACAAGAAAGATAAAATCTAGGATTTAGTGAATCTCCCATTCTAGTAGAAGAATAGACTCCACAGAAATAAAGCAAACACTAAGCCAGGCTTGAACACCACAAACCACCACTTAGAAGGAAGGAATTAGAAGGTTGTAAGTATGAGATCAGCCCAAGGTATATAGGAAGAGCCTATCTTTTAACATGAATTTAGTTTCAATTTAAGAATACTTAATAAATACTAGAAAGGGGAGATGCTAGGCAAGTTAATTAAAGCCATATAACAAGACTGAGGTCTCTGGTGGAGGAGGGCTCCTACAGTTTGAGATTTCTAAGAATGAACTGGATACTGAAAGCGACATTTAATGAAATTAAAGATGTGACTGTTGAGGACTCAACTTGTTGGGAATAATCAGAAACATCTTCTAAGAAGAACTAATAGCTCCTGGAAATCCATAAATACTCAGGGAGAACAAAGTGGCCATAGTGAAATATTCAAAACAATTCCCCAAAAAAATTGTCATTAAAAAAAACAAACAGGGATAGAGAAGCTGGATCAACATGAGACCTGCATGTTTAGCAGGTGTGTGTGTGTGTGTGTGTGTGTGTGTGTGTGTGTGTGTGTGTGTGTTTGTGTGTGGATGTTAAGGCTCTAAAGAGTCTCATAAGTCACATTAAATAAAAGACAATGTAAGAATGTTTTGTTTTTAGGACTGGTATTTCTTGGCCATTATTTTTTAGGGCATTATTTAGGTCATGCCATGAATAACTGAAAGAAGTCAATAAGAGCCAGGAAATTTAGAAAATTGACTTATTCTTTTGGTCTTGTCAAGAAATCACAGTGACTGGGACAGAGTAGTGAGTGAATGAGACTAACCTTCATCTTACAGGATTACCAGACATATCAGAAAATTGGGAGTTTAAAAATGTAGGCCAGTTCTGAAGGTTATAAAGTTCAAATCTTTCACCCAGAGGCTCATGTAGAGACATCAAGGCTCAAGACAGTCTTCAAAGCCCGTGTAATCAGCAAAAGATAAGAAGTCACCCAAAACAAAGCAAAACGGAGTAAAACACAAAGAGTATCAAAGTCAAACTCACTGGTCAAGAGAGTGTTCAGATCACTGCACTCTTCCAAACCTCAAACTCGGTGATACTGTCCCAGGGTGTGTATAGTAGTCACTGAAATGCCCTATAGTTACCTTTATTTCATTGGCACTGAAAATTGTCCTCACTCCACATGCTGAAGATTTAAAGTTACAATCATGTATGATTCCTACAAGAGGCGTGCTATTCTGTTGACTGGAGTGTGTGTCAGGGAGGGAGGGAGTAGAGGTGCCTCAGTGAGGAAAATACTCGTCTCCTAAGCAGGGGAAACTGAGTTGAGATCCTAAACACTCACTTAATCCAGGACCAGACTCACAGGGTTGATCTCAGTAGGGGTGGGGTTGGAGAGAATGGAGTCCAAGCCCTGGAAGGCTTTGGCAGCCAGTCTAGTTTAATCAATGGCTGGTAGGTTCACTGAGTAGCCCTGTCTCAAAATACAAGCAAATATAAGGGGGAATGAGGCTGAGGAAAACGCTCATCTTTCACCTCTGGCCTCCACATTAAGTTCACATATTCACATGCCTTCCTGCAAGAGGGAGGAAGGTGGGGTGAGAAGAGAGAGGGGGAAAGGGAGAGAAGCAGGAATACAGAAGGGAAAGGAGGAAGAGAGGGTAGGAAGGAGGGAAGAAGGGAGGGAGGGAGGGGGAGGGAGAATAGAAGGGAGGGAGGGAGGGAAGGAAAGAAAGAAAAATTAAAATGAATTTTTACATTCTTAACTAAAATCCCACCTCTGTGTGCACTCATACTAGAAACCTGGATGCCAGCTAGCTAGTAGATATCATAAAATTGTACACTTTTGCCTGCAGCTATAGTCAAAGCCCTTGGGATTTTTCACTACCCACATGCTGGGTCCCTGATAATCAAGTGTAAGTATAAAGAGAGTTTTTCCTGCACCAAAATGCTTCTGTCTGGTTCTTCTCTAAAAGAAGATGACACATGGGGACAGTAGCAGTAGGGTGGTGAGAAACACAGAGAAATAAGGAAGTCACCTGTGGTTTATTGGTATAGTGAAAACACACAAAGCAACGGAGGGGCTTAAAATGATGACAAGACACAATCACACCTGGAAGTGAATCTATGCAGTTGTTCAGAAGTAATTTGGTAAAGGTGAATAAAGGAGAGGAATAAAATTCTTGATCTTGGCTTCTTAAGACTAAGGAAGCATACTTCTGAGACGAGCTGAGTCTGAAACATAGAGTTAGGAATGAGATACAGGCTTAACCCTCTCATTTGGGCATCCTTAGAATAGGGAGGTGATGCTTATATTTCAATTCCTATCTGGAGTTAAAAATATAATGAATGCTATTACTATTTAATTTATTTCAATTCTTAGCTCTAATTTCCTACAGAATTTTCATCCGCTGTTGGTACCTACGAGAGTTAGTGTTATAACAAATGCCTCCATTCTTTTGTAATTCAAGTACATTATGTCAAAGCCGCTATACATCAATTTCATATACTTTTTTCACGCTGGCATTTTATCAATACTTATCTGGCAACTGAGCCTTTCTAGATATGAGGACAAAACAGATAACTCTAAAGTTACCTGTGACAGATGCTGTGTTGAATTGATTAATGAGCTTACCCTGTGTTTCAGTTCCCTAGCAGCTCCCATTCATCACTGTGGATTGCCATTAAGATTACTAAAAAATTCTAAAGACTGTTTAGTGTAAGTTCAATGACCACCTCTCTTCCCGCAGGTGTATACGTTGAAACACAATTTCACTCTACTGAGAAAACGCCTAATTTAATTTTCATGTATTCTCAGAATGAGATAATGCGATTGCTAGCTCGCCTTTGCTCGCTCACTAGAGTTCCAAAGAAAGACCCACTCTCTCCAAATCAAGAAATGAGAACATGGCCCTTTCCAAGAAAATTTAAATTGTTGGTGCGAAACAAAAGGAAGACTGGCGTTAGAGACAATCAAATTATAACGGCATATATTATTCATCTAGCAGTTATTACTCTCATCTGCAGATTCTTGACGAAGAAATATGAGGGAAATGGGAGAAAATGGAAAGAATAAAGAATTTTGTTATAGGAAATTGAAGACAGAGGAAGGGTTGAATCTGGCATAGAAGTATCAGGGAATTTCATGATGAGTAATTTTATTGAAGGGTTTGGAAAGATGTTGTCCAAATATTTATGAAGCTTAGAGAAATGATTGAGAGGCTGTGTTAAGACATAATAGATAAATCACGATGGAGGCTAGCAACATAAGGGGACTAATACTGAAAACCATAATCAAAATTCAAATCTATGGAGCCCAGTCCCAATGGATACATCTATAGCACACCTCCTGCACCAATGGCTTTGGGATCCTTACAGAGGAGTGGGAGGGAAGATTCTTAGAGTCAGAAGATCAGGGAGTTTGCTTTGAGATTTTGTCTACTAGCAATGTAAGAAGCTATACCCATAAAGTCTCATCAATATGACTGTCTAAACATGAGCTGAAGAGGGATAGCACCAAGGAAGACATGCTAAGGCAGGTGGGAGAAAGCTTGTGAGAGTTCACCCCTATGTAAAGAACTACAGAAACTAAGAAATGCCTAGAGTGGAAGAAATACTTTTTCCCAAGGAAGAGTACACCAATAGCAGATGGTCAACCTGAAAATATACATATAAGCAGCATTATACAGATTGTATATGGTTTTGTATTTAGGAGTGTGTGTGTGGTGTGTGTGGTGTGTGTGTGTGTGTGTGTGTGTGTGTAATGTTTTATTTTAAAATTTTTCTTTAATATTTCTTAAACTTCCCAATAAAGTGACATTTAAACATAAATGAATTGGGTGGCTTTAAATGGAGTGGAAGATTTTCATAAGATTTCATAACTTGCTCAACTTATTTGCCAATATCCACTTGAAAAACAACCATGGAATTTGCCAATGTGAGAAGAAGCAAAATGATTTGTGTTTTAGAGATACCTAGTTAGTCTATATATTTGACTATTAGAATAAACAAATATGGTGTTTATAACTGTCTAGGACAGTCATATTTGTTTAAAACTCACTATTTTTTTTTTTTTATTTTCTCACTTTGTTTGTGTTGAGAGCATTTCAATGTGCTTCAATCTTAAAAAGAAGTGACATGCATCTGTGCCTGTGTTTTTAGAGGAAATACTCTTTCATGATGCCAGCACACCACTTCCAAACTAAATCTGTTTACTTCAGAACAGAGGTGAGGCCTGCAGGGGGCTTAGAAGCTAAGGGTTTCATAGTAGTAGCTCTAATACCACAGTGGAAGTCAAACTGTTTAATTTTGGGCAACTGAATGGCTAGCTGCTAGCAAGTGATCATCATTTTTCCTGACATCCCATTATGACTTGGTTCTTATCAGCTACCACTGTGAACTGATAATTGCTAACAAAGCATTGCAGTACATTTGCCAGATTTAAACAGATTTCATGGCCCACTGCTGCAATTTCATGCTCTTTCTTCAAAGGCTAAATGTGTGTCAGCGCCACAGTGGAGCACATGGCACCAGACAGCAATATTTGATGAGCTAGTCTACGACAGATAGCGAGGAGTGTCGATCTGTTCTCAGACACTTCTGTTTCAAACATGGGAATGAATGTGCGATGAAAATGAAAACAAAACAAAACAACAACTTTCATTTGGCAATTTTCTACCAAAGCTTCTGCGAGTCTCACAATTCTTAAGTATAGTGAAGACTGACAATAGATGCCAATTTTAGGTATGCTATATAGACAACTCATTGTTACTTCACTTTTTAATTTATAAGATGAACCTCTACGACTTTATTCTTCCAAAGTACTAAAGGTTCACGAATGTGGAAGAGAAACAGTAAGGTGAGAGATGAGAAATTATCTACAGTCCACAGAAAATAAAATACAAGGTGCTATATTAGCTGGAAAATGTTAAGAGCTAAGTGTGCATAGAAAAGCCATCTCCCGGAAGCACCTAGCCTCTCAGAGACTTAAAGTGGCAGGGTGGGGAATACAGGAGGAGGGGGTACTCAGAAAAGAAGAAATGGGGAAGGATTGTGGGAGGGGGTGACTGGGACGGGTTATAAAGTGAATAAGCAAAAAAATAAAATTAAAAAAAGAAAAAAAAAAAGAAAGAAAAGCCATCTCCTAATTATGTATGTGAAACCCGAGACTCAAGAGCCAATGAGAGCTACATGGGACAACATATCAGAACTAGTTTCCCGATTTGCTCTTCTCTTAGGCATTATCCTTTTCTTGTTCGTTATTTTAGGGTTCATCAGAGCCACAAATTAAAGTGTTATTACTTGCATACATTACTCTCCAGTTGACTTTGATGATAAGCTGGGGCACCTCATGCCATTATCATTGCCAGAAATAAAGGTCAAATTTCTTTCTCCACCCATCTCCAGAGAGGCAATGCAAAATAGAGCTGCTCACAGTCAGCTACGCAAATGTATTCCTGCTGGTCCCCAGTGGTTCCTGACCATAGATTGCCAGATGTTTGAAAATATGTACAAAGAGATTGCCCCATTTTGCTTCTTTTTTTTTTTTTTCTTTAACCTTGGTAAATAGCTCCAGTTTGGGCCAGTAAACTAATAACTTGCCTTCCTGAAAAATATCCATTTAATAGATGACTACCAGCTTGGCAATTGAAATAGAAAGTATGCAAATTTTCAATTCTATTTTGTCTTTTCAATACCTTTGTTGTTCTAGCTTAAACACAGTTCTGTGTAAATCATCATTCTATTCATAACCATTAGCAGAAATGTTAATGATTCACTACAATAATTTTTGGGTTTTCTCAATAAAATCAAAGAAGATAGATATTCAGCCTATGTCTGAGATTAGCAAACAAGAAAGAAAAAGGAAAAAATATCTCTCTAGGAGCAGAAGTGATAAATTCAAGTTGCTTTGGATGTAGCTTTTGTAGAATATTATGACATATAAAAGTATAGATGCCACATCTGGGATTTATAATGTCATTTCTCAATAGACTCTTACATATAATCCAACTCAGGATGAAATAAAGAAATGATTGCTTTGTTGGGATTTATTTTTTCAGTTGTTTCTTGCAAAGATACTCTTAACTTTACTTCCATTCTGGCACATTAGACAAGAGATGATTTGTTGCTTGCTTTCTTCTTTCATGCCTCCTTTCTTTTCTCCAACTTGATCTAATTAACAGTCTCATTTTTCTTGTTCTATATTATGATGGCTAATATGAACATCAACCTGACTATATCTGGAATTAGCTAAAACCCAAACAGCTGGGTGCGCCTGATTGGAATTTTGTTTTTTTAATTATCATTTGAAATTGTGAAGGAGACTCATCCCTTAAATCTGGGTCACACTCTTAGTGTGGTGTAAAGCTACTATATAAAGAGCCAATATTAAAGAGAATGGAAAAAGGAAGCTTTCATTCTTTGTCTGTGTGCCTTCACTCTCTTGAACTTCATTCCTTCACTGACATTAGAGCCTACTTCTCTATGATTCCAATATATACTGAAGGCTGGCTGGGACATCCTGCCTCCTGGACTGAATAACTAATAGATTCTTGGACTTTCCATTTGTAAAGAACTATTATTAGATTAACTTGACTGCAGTCTATAACGCAACTCTAAGTTCCCTTTAAACACACAAACACATACACACACAAACAGAGAGAGACAGAGAGACAGAGACAGAGAGACAGAGGGGAGACAGAGGGAGAGAGAGACAGAGTCATATCAGTTTTGTTCCTGTAGAGAAGCCTAGTTGAAGGTTTGATAGAGGCTCTGTTGCTCCTATAACTGCTTCTGCCTCTACACAATCAAGTTTTTTTGTAAGAATAGAGCTGCAGAAGGTAGGTTGGATAAGGTTTTAGTTAGGGTTTCCATTGCTGTGAAGAGACACCATGACCAAGATAACTCTTACACAGGCAAATTTGGGCTAGCTTACAGATTCAGAGGTTTAGTCCAACATCATCATAGCAGAACTCATTGCAGACATGATGCTGGAGAAGGAGCTAAGAGGTCTGCATCTTGATCTGAAGCCAACCAGGAGAGCTTGGCGTCCTCAGGCAGCTAGGAGGATGCTCTCTCCTGCAATGGGTGGAGCCCAAGCATAGGAGGAGACCTCCAAAACTCAACTCCACAGTGATGTACTATCTCCAACAAGGCCATACCTCCTAAAAGTACCACTCCCTTTGGGCAATGCATATTCAAACTGCAACAGTAGAGACTGTAAAAGTGAAGGAGAGGACAATACCCAGACATAAGAGTAAATGGAAAAATGGATAGTATATCTAGGATGATGGACAGGCAAAGTTCAATTGGATTAGACAGATTTCCCACAAGGGATGGAGCTGACGAGGAACACCTAAACAATCAGGAGTTCTCTGCCTTGGAGTCTTAAGCCACACTCACTTGTGGTTAAATGATAGATGATGTTTTGTTTTATTTTATTTTATTTTATTTTATTTTATTTTATTTTATTTTTTTTTATTTTATTGGATATTTTATTTACATTTCAGATGTTATCCCCTTACCCCATTCCCCACCTCCACTCAAGAACCCCATCCCATCCTCCCTCCTCCTGCTTCTATTTGGATGTGCCCCCATGTACACCCTACTCCCACCTCCCCACCCTCGAATTCCCCCATACTCAACGACCCGCTTTCATGGGACCAAGGATATCCTCTCCCACCTATGTCCGACAAGGTGATCCTCCCCTACATAGACAGCTGGAGCCATGAGTCCCTCCCTATGTGCTCCCAGGCTGGTGGTTTAGACTCTAGGATCTCTGGTTGGTTGGTTGGTTGGTTGGTTGGTATTGTTGCTCTCCTCATGGGGCCGCAAACCCTTTCAGCTCCTTCAATCTTGATGATGTTTCCCTTTGACATCTCAGTGTCAAACTCTCTTCTTTACAAAGTCCAAAGGTAGCAATTGCAACTTTTCTGGATATGGTGTGTCTGATAAGTTATTGGACCTGCCTTTCCTGGTGTGATTTTTAATACTTCTTCATCTTCACAAGTCTCAATGCACTTCATAAAATTATCAGGTACCAACATTTCTACTTCTGCTTTTTTAATACACCATCTGTAGCTCATTGGTGGAACTGGACAAATGATATTGTTTAGATATCTAAGGAGGCTAAAAGTCAACCTCACCTTCAAAATGAAATCAAATGTTGCACATAAAATAGAGTTTATCTGGTCACAGTATTATCTGAGAAATCAATCTTACACAATGTGGAGTAACTTAGAGCAGTGCACAACATGATCCAGTATAAGTTTACAGAAAGAGAGAATAAAGCCATGGTCATATACATCCTTTGAAATAGTTTCCCCATATCCTGTGTGTCATATTATTCTCCTAATATCTCTTATGATGTGGAAAAGTTACGTTGGATGAATTCAAGTTAGGAGAGCCTGAAATTTGCCCAACCACCATTCATAAATTAAAATACTAACAACTAATATTATTGGATATGACAACATTTTCAGACAAGGTTTTTACAGAGATAATTGGTTTACAATGAAGCTATTGAAATGGCTCTATGTCTGGCATTCTTCCAGAAAAAGAAATACCAACAGCCACGCCAACAGAGGAAAGGATATACAAGGATACTATTAGATGATCACTAGCTAGCAACAAGCCAGGTAAGAAAGGTGGGGACAAAGCTATCCTCAGCAGACCTTAGGGAGGAGGACCATTTTAAGCGAGTACCACTTAAAGTACTGCTACTTCTAGTATCAGGAGCTCTGGGCAAATCAATTTCTGATGTTCA